>CM028134.1:486657500-487857500 GCA_016271365.2 Neoceratodus forsteri
TCTGCAAACTGGTGATCTGCTTTGTGATTCCCAGCAAGTGTGTCTTTTAGGGGGACAGTCCGGCTAGAAACTTTTCCTCCCTAAGCAGGACCGGCGGTGATGTTGCTTTGGGAGCTGGAGCTGTGGCTGGCTGAGTCTTGGATTTCATGGCTGCCGTAGACTTCTGGTGTATTCAAAGGAGTATGTATGGGCCCTGCAGGCCGCATGTCTACCTCCATGGCAGTCGATCGTCAAGATCCCGAGTTAGAGCACACGGGGAGAGCTATATGCAGTCCACCAGTATCGCTTTCTTGTAGGTGCACTCCTCAGTGGGGAAGACCAGTTTTTTAGTGAAAAAAAAAGGCTATAAAAGGCTGTTAATTAGGAGCAGGTGAGCAGAGCCAAGATTGCTGCTGCTTACCCATCGCCAACACATCATGTCTCCCCTTTCCTCGAGGGTATACATATTAAGCTCCTTTAGTCTATATTCGTATGGCTTCTGGTGCAGATCCTGTACCATTTTATTTGACCTCCTCTGGACTGCCTCCATCCTGTCTGTGTCCTTGTGGAGATGGGGTCTCCAGAACTGCATGCAGTACTCAGATGGGGTCTCACCAACTGTCTGAACAGAGGGCTAACAACTTCCTGTTTTCTACTGGTGATGCCTCTCCTTATGCATCCCAGCATCCCTAACCCAGCCTTACTGCCTTCTCACATTGCTTGCCTACCTTGAGGTCGACTGATGTGACTACCCCTAGGTCCCTTTCAATTTTTATTGTTGTTAGTACCTCCCCTCCCCACTGTGTACTCTTCCCCTGGGTTATTGTTTCCCAGGTGCATTACTTTGCCCTTCTTTGCATTGAATCTAAGCTGCCATACATTTGACCATTCAAAAATTCATTTGAATTCAAACAGTCATGGGAAAGACAGCATAATCAGCTTAGCAAGACAAATTGATAGTGGGGGGTAGAAAACCCGGGCAGACTAGATGGACCACACTGTCCTTCTGCCAGCAAATTCTTATGTTCTTATGTTCATTCCTCCAGCCTTGCCAAGTCCCTTCTCATCCTTTCCACCCTCTCTCTTGTGTATCAACAGTGTTGTTGATCTTTGTGTCATCTGCAAAGAGGCATACTGTTCCTTCCAGTCCCTCCGCAATGTCAATTATAAAGACATTAAAAAGGACCTGTCCCAGTACTGAACCCTGTGGTACCCCGCTAGTAATCCCCCTTTCTTCGGAGTGGACTCCATTTACTTGTACCCTTTGTGTCCTGTTGTCCAGCCAATTTCTTACCCAGGCTACCACACAGGACCCACTCGCTGGCTAACTTGTTTATTAATATTTGTGTGGGACTGTGTCAACAATCTTGCTAACATATCTACAATCTTTCTGTGATTTTTCTCAAAAATTGATGATATGACTTTTGTTATAAATTTTCTACAATGTTACTGAAACTACCTTGTCGGTAGCTACATTTTCTATTATCTACTATGTTTGAACTTGTACTGGAATGTTGCCTGTATTGAGTATTGTCAGCCCTGTTTGAACCTGTACTGGAATGTTTGCCTGTATTGTTGTACTGTACCCTTCCGGTGCGTGCCCTGAAAATAGTCATTGCTGTGGTTAGTGCACTTACCCGGTAAACAAAAACTGAATAAATAAAGTCTAGGTAGGCCATGTCCACAGCCCCTCCCTGGTCTACTACTTTGATCACCCAGTCAAAGAAATCTATTAGATTCATCTGACATGACCTTCCCACTGTGAATCCATGCTGCCTTGGGTCCTGTGCCCTGCTAGCCTCTAGGTACTCAACAGTTCTTTATTTCAGAAGTGATTCTATCATTTTCCCTACCACTGAGGTCAAACTAACAGGTCTGTAGTTTCCTACCTCTGCTTTGCTCCTACTTTTGTGAAGGGGGATCACATCCACCCTCCTCCAGTCCTTTGGTACCACACCATCCTCCCATGATTTGTTAAAAGGGTAGTCAGTGGTGTCACTAGTTCTCCTTTAGTTATTTTAGAATTCTGGGGTGAATCACGTCAGGTCCCACTGCTTTGTCCACCTTCAGTTTAAGAGAGTTCTTTCAGAACCCTTTCTCCAGAATGGGACTGGTATCGACCCCTCTATCCAGAGTGCTTTTTGTTGGTTTAGGTATCTCGCTCTTCTCTTGTTTTTGTGAATACTGAGCAGAAGTATTTGTTCCGTATCCCTGCTTTTCACTGACACCCTCTGCCCACCTCCACCCCCTTATTAAACCTCACCTATCCCTCCTTGGTCTTTCTTCGCCCCCAATGTACCTATAAAATGTTTTACCCTTCTTAACTGAGTTATCCTTTTGTTTGGGCTTTGCTGTTCTGACTGCCTTCCCCACTTCCTTCTGCTTTAACTGGTACAGTTCTCTTTCGTCCTGCTCCTTCATGTTTCCTTATACTTCCTGAATGCTATTTTTTTCTCCCAACCATCTCTGCCACCTCTTTTGAGAACCATAGTGTTTTTTTTCCTCTGATTTGTTTTATTTGCTTCACACAAAGGCTTGTGCCTCTGTGATGGCAGTTTTGATTTTCCCCATTGTTCCTCCACCCCTCCTTCTT
The DNA here is from genome assembly GCA_016271365.2 of Neoceratodus forsteri. Taxonomy (NCBI): domain Eukaryota; kingdom Metazoa; phylum Chordata; order Ceratodontiformes; family Ceratodontidae; genus Neoceratodus; species Neoceratodus forsteri. The sequence continues at coordinate 486,660,073 of CM028134.1, forward strand.
GCCCGTTTGCTAGTGCTTTTGTGAGACACTCTCCCACTTTACCAAATTCAGCCCTTGTAAAGTCCAGTACCTTCACTTTTGTATGGCTTGACTCTACGGCTGTGTTTGTCATGAACCACACTGTTTGGTGGTCACTTGTTCCCAAATGGCTACCCACTTCTAAATCTGAGATCCTCTCTCCATCCCCATTTGAGAGTACCAGATCTAAGATTGCTCCCTCTCAAGTGGGTTCCAACACTAGCTGTCTGAGGCCTGTAGGACATCGAGAATGACCCTGATCTTAGATGTGGCTGCAGCAAAGGTGCTCCAGTTAACATCTGGCATATTCAGGTCCTACATCAACAATATCTCCCCTTTTCTGCCATTCTAAGGATGCCTTCTATCATTCCTGTCCATTGCCTCCCCTTAAGACAAGGGTCTGTATACAACCCCGTGCAGATTGTGATGCCATTTCCTGTCTCCAGGGTGACTCACAGTGCCTCATCAACTTCCTGTTTACTCTTTAATTCTGTTGCTTTAATCCCTTCCCTTACAAATAGAGCTACTCCTCCTCCTCTTTTCCCCTCCCTGTCTCTCCTGTAGATTGTGTACCCTGGTATGTTGACATCCCAGTCATGGTTCCCTGTGTACCATGTTTCTGTGACTGCCACAATATCCAGGTGTTCCTCTTCCATCAAGGCCACTAGTTCAGGGAGCTTGTTATCCAGACTGCAGGCATTGGTACTCATCACCCTCCATTTTTTTTGATGGTCTTACCTCTTTTAGCCCCATCCCTGTCCTTACTGTCTTTTTCTCCATTTACCCCTGGCCTTCTCCCAATAGACTGCTCTACCTTGGTATTTACCTCACTAACTACCCTGTTTTGTGTGGTGGGGAGCTGGGATTTCCATGCCTCCCCCCTTGCCTAATCAGGGTCCCAACGTCTACTGCCCTCCACTTCAGCCTTGATAGCAACCTCTCCCTGTCTTGCCCACCTTCTGTCTGCCGTACCTTCCCACCCCTCTCCCTTTTCTCACCCCCCGGGAATTCCCCGACTTTTATCCCACCCCTCCCTTCCTCTTAGAGCTCTTTTCCACCCTCTACTCTCTGACAATGGTCTTCCTGCCTGCACTCCACCCCTCCCTCTCAGCCTCAGCACTTATTCCTAAGTTTGCCCCTGGCTGGTATGTCATACTACATAACATTTGTCACATTTTGAATTACTGTGATTTTCTAACCCTCAGTCTCTTGCTTCCTTTTGTTGTATAACTATATATTATTATGTTTGCCCTTTGTATGTATACCCCCCATTCCTTTGACGTGGAACCTTTGTAAATGAGCAGTCCCTGCTCAAAGGTAATTGTAATCCTAGATTTCAATAAAATAAAATTAAAAAAAAAATGCTTACCAATTAAGCATTTAAATCTATCACCTAGGATCCTCGTTCCCCTCCCAGACAGATACAGACCATCACGTCAGTATAGGCCTGTATCCCTCTAGGTGGACCCCCAGTCACCAATGAAGCCAAAATCCTGAGCTCTGCACCAGTTTTTCAGCCATTCATTGAATCTCATGGTCCGGAGTACCCTGGCCTCACCCATGCCATAGACAGGCAGCACCTCCGAGAAGGTTACTGTGCATGCTACTTCTCTAAGACCCCTCCCCAGCTCCACAAACTCCTCCTGCACTGCTCTGATCCCATTCCCAGCCAGGTCATATGTTCCTAGGTGGAGAATTATGTCCAGCTCCCTCTCACATGCAGCTGCTCCCACGATCCTGAGGATTCACTTCCTGTCCCTCCAAGCCATGGCCGCAGCTAGGCACCTTACCTCCTTCTCCCCTCCTTCCCCCAGTTCTACCCCCCTAATGATTGAGTCCCCCACCAGGAGTTGTTTCCTTCCCCTGTGGGGTCTTATGCCACCCTCCTGTGTGTCTCCTTTGTGGGTGCTCCCGCATCCTCCTTGGTCTCCACTGCGGGTGCCTCCATAGAAACCATGTTCGCCAGAATGGCATATGAATGTGAAGAGGTACAACTGGAGGGATGCGCCTCTGTTCCACCACCCTCACCCTTCCTGGCCACCATGGTCCAACTGCTCCTCTTCCTTGGCAACCTCTAAGGCACTGGCGGTGGGCTCTGGTGGTCCCTGGGTGGGAAAGGAGGTTTTCAAATCTCTCCAGGTCAGCCTGGAGGCTGGCAACCTCCTCTTTCAGACCAGAGGTGCCTGCAAATAGGGTAGCATCGCATCTCAGAATGTCTCCTAGAAGACTGCCCGCTACAGCCAGTGCATTGCACTCCCGACATGTCTCTCTCCCTTCCTGTTTATTTTTTTTTTTTGTTGGTGTGTGTGAGCATGTGCATGCATTTACCTCCACACGATGTGCTGGGCTGTTAAGGATAGGGTAGGTGTATTTCCTTTGCCCTTTGAGGAAGTGATGTTAGAACCCTTGTATGAAGAAATGACACACTTGGGATGAGGGGCAGGGTGGGTGGGCCAAGCCCGTGCCCTCTAGAAACAATCAGCTACCACTCTGACCCACCACCCCAGTGAGTGCTTTCTTTCCTTTCAGCAAGACAACCTGCACAATAATTTAACAGAAAATATACTCTGCAAAAAACAATTTCAATCAGAGATTCTCTTACACAAACCCTGCAAATTTGAAATGAAAAAAATAAAATAAATCACCCCCCCCCACTGTGTAGTTCTTTTCAGCCCTTCTTAACTGAACCCACAGCCAAGATCCCCTTTTAAGCTCTTCTTCTCCTGCAAGCATGCTTCAGCCCCTCCTCCAAACACACATCCACTTCACAGGTTGTAACTGTCCTGGCCAGCAACAAGATACTGGAAAATGGCCTGCTAACTACAGAGTCCCTTTCTTACTACTAAGAAAAGTAAACAAAAGCAAAACACAAAATACCTAATCCAAAACCCTTCTGCTTATTCACTTATCAAACCCTGCAAGTTTGAAATGAGAACAAATAAATAAATCACCTCTGCTGTGTAGTTCTTTTCGGCTCTTCTTTCAGCCATAAGATTACCCAGTGGGTCCTTGCTCCTTAGCTGCCCATTTATGGTATAGACTACCCCAGTATTGTCTGTCCTGAAGATCACCTTCTTGCCACTTAGTTGCTCCCCCCATATGACTAGGACCACCAGATGGACAAAAATTCCAAAAGTGTGATCTCAGTAAGCAGTCCCTCTCATTTCCAGGCCTGGGACGACTGGCCGATTTACTATAATTCCCAAAATAAACCCCAAATCCCAAGCTCCCAGATGCATCTGTGAACAGCTCTTGCTTCAGACTAGTGACAGACCCTGGCCAGATGGTCGTCCAATAAAAATAGTTTAGAAACACCAGCTACGCACTTAGATCCTCCCCAAATGCTTCTGTCTCCCGTATCCTGTGATGAGGTTTTGTGAAACTAGAGCCCACCTTTGCCACCTGCCACAGTAACATCTTGCTCCTTGGAATGACCTTACAGGCAAAATTAAGGTACCTCACCACTTGCTGCAATTCACTTAGGGTGATCTTGTGAACCACAACACACTGTTTGAGGAGGGCCCTGCTAACTACCAATTTTTTACTGGAGTAGTCAGAATTCTGTGACAACTGTGTCTATCTCTGTATCCAAAAAGAAGAGTCTTGTACATGGCCCCTCTTCTTGTAGGCCAGAGGCATTCCCAGGTCATCTCAACCCACTCAAAAAGGCCTCCATTAACTGCCCACATTGCTCAGTGCCTGCCCTTCCTATGAACAGAATGGACCAGGTCAGTATGGTAATTGACAGAGTCTCCCTCCAGGTATGAGAAGTGATTTATCATCTGATGTTCCCTTGGCAACTTCTTAGAAACCAGCCCAATGGGGGAACCTAGAGGTGAGGCTGGATGGGTACCATGAAGGGCCTGCTTACCCTTGCTGATGCAACCTCCTTCTTTAACTTTAGTCACACCACCTCCAGTCATTTCCCAACAGACCTCTGGTTCTCTGCCTCCATAAGCCTTGTGTGGACCCTCATATGGTATCTGAAAACCAACCTAAAACCTTCATCATGGCTGAGTGGCTTCCCTGTTTGGTTAATCAGCCAGTCATCTCTCAATGTGGTCCACCCTTATTGGCTTTGGGAGCCTACTTGTTATTTTTGAAAGGGCCAAAAGGAAGTTGCCCCCTTCTTGCACTGGCTGAATGGGTGTGGGCGACCACACACTAAACACTCATGTTTGAATCTACATGACTCTGACTTAAAAATTCCCTGATTATAATTATATCAGTGGACATCCCGTCCCCTAGCTGCCCTGCATCCCCTTCTTTGGTGACAAGATTCACCTAACTAGGAACTCACTGTCCGAGTGTTGTACTCCCCATCCCTTAGTCTGTTGCCCACAGAAGGGACAAGTCTGGCCTGTTCCATGTCCTGCGTGGCTTGTTCTGTTTATGCCTACATAATTCCTTTATCATACTCCAGCCATCCCCACCTAAGCTTGCTAGCATGAATGGACATGATCTGACTGTAAAAAGTCTACAACCCTGCTGCCTTCACCAGTGGTGTAACCATGTATGCATTCCATATGCACCTACATGCAGAAAAATGTCCATGACAGTGATTTTAAAAATTTTTTTTTTATTTTGAATAGTTAAACAAACCGGAATCATAGTCGATCTGGCTGCTGGTGCCATGGAGTAATGCCGCGGGGGGGGTCTCTCTCTCTCTCTCTCTCTCTCTCTCTCTCATTTCTCCTCCAGCTCCCAGACACAACCATGAAGCAGCTCAGTGCTGAGTGGACAGCATACTGTTCATATGTTTCCAGGCTCTGCCAACCAGCTCCTCGATTTTCCCATGACCACTGCTTGGCAGTGGGTTATGAGTCTTTCATCCTATGTGTGGTGTGTCAAGTGAGATATGGTGCAGCTCTTCCTGAAGTGAGTAGAACCATCGAGGAGGAGAATGGAGAGACCGGCAACTCAAGAACTTTTGGGAAGGCTCAGAGGTGCTGCCTGCCTAGCCCTGCTGCTGCCCCTGTAGTTCACCCCAAATCCCACCTTCCGCTTCAGCTGCCGCCGAGCCGCCAGACTGTTGACTGCCACACCACCACTGAGCATAGGCCCACTAGAGCAGCTAAGAACATATGACTCAAGAGAGTTCAGAGAGAGAGAGAGAGAGCGCAAGCAGCACAGCGAGAAACCATTCATCATTGAGTAAGAGCCTGCCTGGAGGTCAGGTATGAAGAAATGTTTGGGTCGGTGGTCGTCGGGTGGGTCGAGAGGAGACAGTCATTGTGGGGCACAGTGGGCTAAGAGAAGTAGTTTAAATTAGTAGTTCATATTTGTTTAAACTACTTGTCTTAGCCCACCTCCACTCACTTGATGCCTGGTGCCGCACAGACTTCTCATGGGACCCGAGTTCCACAGGAAGCCTTACTGTCACTGCTTGTAGTTGTGGACCCTGGAATTTCAGAATATTTACAGTCTTAATATGTATACCCTTGAGGAAAGGAAGGAGAGAGGGGACATGATAGAAACTTTTAAGTACCTCAAGGGAATCAACAAAGTCCAAGAGTGTAGCATCTTTCAGAAAAAGAGATGTGGAAGAACAAGGGGCCGAATTTGAAGATAGAGGGGGGATTGCTCAGGGGCAATGTGAGGAAGTATTTTTTCACAGAGAGGGTGTGGACAAATGGAACGGCCTTCCTGAGGAGACCGTGGGGTCAAACACAGTGGGGGAATTCAAGAATGCATGGGATAGATATAAGGCAATTCTTGTGGGGGTAGGAAGAAGTAGGCTGTTGGTTAACTAGAATCTTCAGCTTATCCAGTAGGTATGGAATGGGCAGACTAGGTGGGCCCAGCAGTCTTTATCTGCCATCAAAGTCTATGTTTCTATGTCAGGACTGCAAAGCAAGCAGAAAAAGGGAGGCACATATGTGAACCCTGACATCTAAGATGAGGCAAATTTAGATCAGTACCTGGAGTCATTTTTGAGTTGAAAATAATGCAAGACATTTTAGCATTATAAGTGTTTGATTTCAGAGCATTGTGAACCACAACCGTAGAATTTATAAACAGAATGCTGTTCTGCAGTTTCAATCTCAACATGCACAGACCACATTTCTTCATGTGCATAATCTTTATTACTATGCAAAACATGCTTTTTTTGATATAGGGTTACTGCAACTTTAAATGTAAAGATATACTTGTAAAAAAAAAAAAAAGTTTTCTGGTGGCTCTTTTAGCCACACACAGTTTGGAGATTGTTATAGAAACATAGAATATGTCTGCAGATAAGGATTGCTTGGCCCACCGAGTCTGCCCATTTTCCCCTGCCTATACTGTCACCGTAGACCCTACCTGAAAAGGCAACATGGTGGGCTGTGGGAGGGCCAGAGAATCTGAGGAGCTGGGCTAGGGGGCTGCTTGCTGGACTGTGAGAAAGGGCAACATGCTGGGCTGCAGTGAGGGATAAAGACTAGAAGGGTATGATTCAACTTGCTGTGCTGGGGAGGGGTTAAGAATTCTAGGGACGGGAGCTAGGCTGAATCTTGCTGGGCTTGGGGAGGTCTAGGGCCATGTGCTGGAGCAAGTGGCTGGGCTGTGGGGAGGCTGGTTTGGCAACATATTGGACTGTGTGAACTCGGGTCAGTGAGCTAAAGTGCAACTTACTGGGCATGGGGACGGATAATAGGTAATAAATTCTGTTTCAAATGACCCCCAAATGCAACAGAATGCACCAAAAAGCAACCATTTTCTAGGGGCCTAGGTGGCCCCAGACCAACCTATAATTTACATTTTCTGTGTGTACACTTTTTAAGGCTGCTTACTCCCACTGGCCTTCACTGGATTTACCTGTGTCAACAGCCTGCAAATATGGTGAAGTCAGGACGACCATTTTCCCATGTGCACCAAATTGAAAACTTTAATTTCTTCTCACCTTCTCCTCTTTATCCTTCTTGTCATTCTCATCCATCAGCCTCTAGGCCTGTTTAACAATGTAAACACATCCACATACTCACTATTCGCAATTTGCTGCCAGACCTTCTCCAACAGATGATACCCTACCAGCTCTGCCAGGCTCACAAAGTCAACATATGCTAGTTGCGGCACCCCGTGCCACAGTAGACTAGCTATAGGTGTGTCACCTGTGGGCTGATCCTCCCTGCTACTGTGCCAGACTGTGTGATGTCTGCCTGCTTTGTCTCCTTTACCACTAATGAATGCCAGGACCATGTCTAGCTTTTGCTCAAGAGCTAACTGACCATCTGGAGGGAGGAGGCCTGGGAACTGAGGAGGCAGACCACCTGGTGGCTACAGGAATGCTAGGGACAGTGAAGGATATGGAGTTGAACCCTGAGGTTGAGGCAAAGGAATCACTGGAACCAGTGGTGGGGGCACTGGACCCACTGTATTAGTATGAGCTGGATTCTGAGGTACAGGCGATGTAGGTGCCCCAACATCCCTTGTGGGGCCGGTTCCGATAGTACAGGACCAATCATTTGGGGAGATGTTTGCTCCCTGGGTCTGCCAGACCTGGCACCCCTCTACAGGGCCTTCATGGCTGTGTGCTTGGCAAGGGAACCCCAAACATCCAATGCAATAACTCCCTCAGCTCCTCTTCATTCATATTCTCCAAATATGGCCTACCTGGTTGAGGATTCATCGGAGCTGGAGGCTCTTGTCTTGGTTTCTTGGTCCAGTTTCTTTTAGCTGGTCTGGGGGTGGCGGTGCTGGGATGTCTGGAACTGGATCTGCTGGAGACCCTGGCTGTGGTTGCAGTTTCAAAGGGTCTGCTGAACTGGGGCCATTTGGATACTGGTACAATGCCTCCCATAGGCCTTCCCTTTTCCTCACATTGGGGCCACCAACTGCTGAAGTCTGCACTACTGGCCTGTACTTTTCCCTGCATCTTGGATCCAGAAGCTGCAAAGATACAAGCAGAGCCATGACAAGAGCCCCATCTGTGGTCTAAGCCTTCGCTGTCACTTCACCACAGGGTGTACTGTTCATAAAGAAAGCATTAGTGATGCTGTATTACTACCGTCATTCTTTCCCTCTGCTTTCGATACCATACCACCACATTACCCTTGCATCTGCTCAACAAGAAGTGGCGGGTCATCTGCTAGGCACAGAACCCCTTGGCCCCTGTTAAAAAATTCAGTACTGGCTTAAAGTGAATAAAAACACACTCCAACATAAATCTGAGTTTTCATGTTATTCTTCAATGCATGCAAAATTTGCAGTTTTTGTAGACAAGTAGTCAGTTAGTGCTGCAACACTGGGAGGGTTCCTGTGCAAGCAATCCTCTCTCCCACTGCTCAGAGTGTATTAGGAACAATGCTGTGAAAGGCCAGCAAAGCCAAGGTCACTCATTAGGGCACCATCAATCAACTGGGGCTCATGTTACTGCTGCAATCCCTTTCATTTTGTGCAGTGTTTCAATCTTGTGTACTAATTTACTTACTGGGCAAAATTCTATAATCCGGATTAAAGTAACAGTCAAATTAAATTCCAACAAACTTTTGGCACCAAGTTAAATTCAAAAGCTTCTTTGTTGGGCGTGAAATCAATAACTATTAAATGATTCTTGTTTGTATAATGAGGAGGGAGCAGGGAAACCTGCCCCTTCCCCACATGGCGCCACTCAGTGTTCAAATGCCGACCGCCTCAAGCCCAATACTGGGCCATCAAGCTCTTCCTGAACCACCTCTTATGAAACAACCCCATAATAGGTGCCAACTGAGCCCAGCAGTAATAGATGCTGCAATTAGAACTCAAACCTATGCTACCCCCAACCCCAGCATGCCTTGCAGCTGGCACCAGTGAAGCAAGTCCACATTTGCTCAATCTCAAATCAGTATCATCATACTTTCAAATAACTGACTACTAGTTCTCAGTCATAAAACGCTCCCAATTGTTACCATTGTTGAATTTAGTATGTGCATTCAGGGTCTGTATTGAATGTTTTTTAAAATTAAAACATCTGATAAGGACTAAATTGCAGCAATCATATGACTGCATTAGAAACTTCTCAAACCAAGTGCCTTATGTGGTCTGCCGTGATATGCTGAAGTGTGCTAAATGTCTTGCCTCTATAGAGACCTGATCAACAAGGGCATTGTCTACTCAGGCTGTGATTCTACCCATTCTTCTGCACTGCCTGAGCTCACAGCTGCCACTTGGCAGTCAGCATTCAAGGGCTTTCCAGTCGGGCATGATTTTGAGAAAAGCAGTCCCCCCCCGGTATAATTATTTCCATTGTATTATTGGCTGTGCAAATGGCTTTGCTACTGATTGAACGGCCACAACAAGAAGAGGGCAGACAGTGACATCAGAGGGAGCAAAGCAGTGCCAGATATACCGCATCATTTTTGAAAATTACTATTAGTTTGACCATCCTGTTCCGTGTTCGGTATCCTTAATGTTCCAACAACCCCTTACCTATCTAACCCACCTACAAAGGCTCCTTACCCCCCATGTTCTTATATTGACTGCAGGATCCCATCAACCCTGCCATGCAGCAGGCAACATTCTAGTACTGACCACCTTCCATTTAGGAACCATGGAATCCAGATAAAATGTACTATGGGAAAAAAAGTAGTTGCCTCTTTTTAAAACAAATGAGCCCTACCTGCTCCATGTTATACTGACCCCTTTAGAAGGATTCTCTGTGAGAACTACACTACCAGGTAAAAATGCACAACGTGAAAAAGGGGATGAATCTTTGGAACAAACCCTACCTGCTCCATGCTGTACTGACCCCCTCAAAAGGGGAGGTAGGGGGGTCACAGTGCTTCACTCCTGCCCAGCTGAACTCTGCCTCCCATGCTGCTCCAAAGTCAACAAACTGTAAGAAGATTTTTTTAAACCCGTCATATGTGCAATGCATTCCATGTGCAAGCACACCAGGATTCCACCTATCTCAATCAAAAACCTAATCTTGAAAGTGTGAAGGCACAGTGGGCAAAACCTTTTCACAGATAAGTCCGACCTCCACATGGCAGTTGGCATTCTCACACTGACTGCCCACCTGTACCTGAGCCCCAGAATTTCTCACCATGACCCTCTACATTTTACAGTATTTATTCATTCATTCAAAGTATTTCGCCAGAAAAGCATGCTGGGGACTTCCAGTGATGCAATGCTAGCTAATGGCTGCCTAGATCTGCACTCCTGGCACCCGGCATAGAATCTATAGTAATCGAGCCTTAATAGCAGTATTTCATGGAGGCTATCTCTGATATAGGAGTGAGACCATCGTGTGCAATGGGTCGTACCAAAAGAAAAGGCCAACTGGGCCAGCAGCGTCAAACCTTGGGACCGAACGCCACTTCAGCCACAGGCCTATGCCCAGCACCCTCACTGTCCTCCATGATCTCGGGATTGGCCGAGGATGATTCAGGCACCGACTCCGAGTCTACCACTGCTAGATTTGAATCCCACAAGATCCTCAAGTTACTTCACCGAATTGATGGCAAGGTGTCTGATATTCAGAAAGAGTTAAAAAAAAATGGAAGCACGCACGCCTGCAGTGGAAGGCCCCTAGAACTGCTCCAGAATGAACATATGGCATACCTCCACAAGAGACAGCGAGCCCCAACCACCAGAGCCGAAGATGCAGAAGCTAGGTTGCACTGAAACAATATTAGAATATTCGCATACCTGAAGGGCTGGAGCAGGAGGATATGGTGGGATATATTGACTGCTGGCTGAAAACCAAGCTTGGTTTAGTGAGGATCTCAGTTTGGATATTGAAAGGACCCACTGTTCAGTCACCCTAAGCCGAAACTGGAGCTATATTGGTGAAATTCTAAGGCATCCAGTAAAAGAAAAATATTACACCTGACTTGGGCCAAAAATATCTCAACCTCGATGGTTCCTGGTCCATAGATCAAGATTATCCACCAGCATTAATGGCCAAGAGAAGAAAAGATTATTTCAATGATAAAGCAGCTTGGAATGAGGTTTTAGAGCTCAACTACGCTACCCAGCTCGGCTTCAGATTGAGACTAAAGAGGGCGTGAAAGTATTTGAGACTCTGATGCAGGCATTACCCTTTCTTGAATCTGAAGGCATAGAGATTCCCTACCTGAAAGAGGAGAAAGCAGAGGCAGAGATTGAAGAATTACTATGGTCAATAGCCCCAGGGAAGTGTCCAGAGATGAGATCTAGAGTCGATGCTCTACTCTCTCTGCACTCAGCAATGGCTAAGTGGATTATGCCATGCAAAATCTCCTGAACAGTTTTTCAGAGTACTGATGCTATAGTGGGGACAGAGGCATGCCTAAGGGCCCACTTACTGTTTAAATTGCCTTTATGAGACTGTTTATCTAAAGGACTTAACTAATAATTGTTTCCCTTATTAAAAATTTGTTTGTTTCCCAGAGCTGGTAGGCTCACCCTCTGGGGTTTACTTAAGTTAAAAGGCTTCCTTTAGGGCTCTGGTTGTGGCTGGGAAGGTTCAGCGTTGGGTTGGAACCTGTGTACTGGTTCCTGTACTCTGGTCTGACTTCCTTTTTAGCCGAACCGGGCCTGGTGCGGTCGCAAACTGGCTCCCCCCTACACGCATTCACCTTTGTGGAGGCACACTTTAGCTCAATGTCTACACATCACAGAGCCTTTCCTAATTGTGGAATTTATCACAGGCATCTGTAATTTTTATCGACGTGATTGAGAGCCCAGAGGGGTCCCCTAACTTTTATTTATATTCAGTACTGGACTAATAGAGGAGCTGGGGATGGAGGGAATTTAACCCTCACGCCTTTTGAAAGTTCCAGTGTGGGGTTAGGATTCTGGGGCTGCAGTTGGGAGAAGGGCCCTGATCCTTCTTATGGTTAGCCCTAGAAAGTCTGAAAAGTCTGATCATTGTCTCTTTAATTAGGTTAGGTTGTGGGAAATAAACCCAATTGATTATTACACGTGGGTGGGCCTGTACTGGATTAGTACTCTATTGCTGGGTGAGGTGGGGGGGGGATACCGACTAGCAGAATTCCATAAACACCCAGGAACACCCCAATCACTGGTAGACTGGCTTTTTTTAAGATTTATATACTCAAACTGGGTGGAATACAATATTTGATACATATTCCCCCCCAGATGAATTATAGCGAAGGGAAAAGGCATTGAGAGTTACCCTTGCTGCTATCTGAATGGGACCACCAGAATGTTCATTAGTGGTCTGGGTAGATGTAGGTGATTTATAATAGTTTCTGCATAGATGGACACTAGCGAGGCACTGGCCTACTAGTAAAACTGATAACATTCTCCAGGGCCTGCAGTCTGAACCTAGCCTTCACTGGCTTTCCACAGCGAGGGCACTGATGATAGGGCTCCTGAGGAAGTGGGAGCTCTAGACCTACATTTCTTTGATTGAAGGGACAGTTCCTCTGTGAGGGTTTTTCTCTCCTCCCTTTCATGTGCTGACCGAGTCCTCTAGCCCCTCGGTAGGTGAGCTGGATCATATCTTGAGTATGGCTGTGCAGCTGGGTAAACCTATTGGTTTCTTAAACTCAGCAGGTTTGGTTTGCTTAATGTTTGTCTTGGAAAGCTGTTTCATGTCTAAACTGTCACAAACGCACTCAGCAGGTCAGGCCCTCTGCTCCCACAGCGCCAACCTCAGAGCACAAGACTGTGAACAGGTAACAGACAGGGTAACCCTCCTGTCTGCCTTTGGGTCCGAATCACCTTTAGTCTCAAGTTCTGAGGGGATTCAAACTGTGAGCCTCATGCTAGCATACCCAAATGTACTAGCTCAGATAATATTCTCTTCGGGGGATGCAATATATCTTTTGCCTAAGGGCACCTAACCAGGTATCCAAAATGAACCCTTAAAACTCTATTAAAGACCTTAGGTATATTCTTACCTTTTCCCAGTTTAGTAACACCATCAAGCTTTTGAACAGTTGTCAAACTTAACCATCTGTACGTCACATGCAAAAAAAGAACTTGCAGACACCCAGGCAGTCTCTTGAATAAAAGGTTTACTAAAAACGGATAAAAAATATGTAAAATGTAAACACAGAACACTATATCTAAGGGCACACAATCCTATAAAGAAAAAACAAGGAAAACTACAGACAAACTCCCACCAAAGTACATTTACATCTTTTCTATCTAATGTATTACCTCTAAGTGCCTATAGTTGGATCAGAGAGCTGAGAGCTCGGTCTCTAGCATCCCAAGATGGAATATGATAACTAAGTTCAGACACAGTATTCAGTTTAAACTCTGTGTCTCCACACTCTTCTATGAGTCATCTAGCTCCTCCTTTAGAACCAAAAAAATACAAACATGATTTCCTGTCGGGAGATATTTTTAAATAATGTGACTTCAGCAAAAACTCATTTCTCAAATTATGACAGTTTTTAATCAAGCCTTTCCTTTGAACTGGTGGCTGGTTTCTTATTTTCCCAAGGAACATCAAAGGTTTTTTTACAACTCTTCCATACATCACTTAGGTGCGATATAGCCAACAGGAATCGCTAAGTCATGTCCTGTCCTGTAATAAAATGCATATTTAGATTCCCAACTTCAGAGGCAGGAGGTAATAAAAGCCTATAAATGCAACTTCTCAAGGAAGTTAATTACATTACAGAGATATCCTGGTCAATTCCTCGTAACTGAAACCTTGGGGGGCAGGGGGACAGCACTATGGAGCACAGACTCACATACTATATTTTTATAGTACAAATATCATACAGCAATCATAACCAGCTGGGCAAAATGGGGTTCCTATGGGCAGTCTTCTGATGTTTTTCCCATGGCAGATTTGAGGCTTTGTTCCTTAATGTTACGGGACCAATAATGTGGTTAAAGGGCAAAATCCTCATTGAACTGAAACGGATGGTTGTGACATTGCCTGCTTAGAAGAGACTAGGCTCTCAGCCTTGGAACACCTCAAACTTTACAGGGCTTGGGTTGGGGTGGTTTATTCAGATGAGCACCCTTGCAGCAAAAAGGCAGGAGTGGCGATTCTTATCAGGAAGGGTCTTCCCTTTGAGGTGCAATGGGTTCAAAATGGCGGGGATGGCAGATTAGTAATTCTCTCAGGTATTTTCTGTGGGCAGCCTCTGCACATTGTGGCAATTATGCCCCCACCCCACCCCACCCTTGGGAGAATTTTTTGCTCCCTTTCCACAGGCTGGCTGGCCTCCTCAGGACAACTCATCTATGGGGAGACTGAACTGCATGGAGGATACCAGGCTGGATAGGAACCCATATCGAGGTCTCATGCTCCAGGCTGCTTAAAACCTTAAGCTCCGAGTCTGGACTGTTTGATACCCGCATCATTTAAATCCCACAGCCAAGGATTATAAGTTCTTTTCTAGTGTTAACTATTCCTACTTGAGGTTAGACAGGTTCTACACCCATAGAGAATACTTATATACATTTACAGAAGTTAAGATCCTGCCAGTCAGACTCTCAGATCATGCTATGATCTGGGCACATCTTTGTTGGGGCCCCAAAAATAAGGGAGTGGGCTGGCGGTTTGATCCTGGGCTGCTTAATGATAGGTGATATGTAGAAACCATGAAAGAAGTTATTACTAATTACCTAAAAGAAAACATTGAAAAGGACTCCCCTCCCAGATTCATTTGGGATGCTCTTAAAGCAGTGGTTCGGAGCCACACGATTTCTTTCACTTCTTACAAAAATAGACAACATATAAAGCATCTGTCTGAGCTCTCCGACAAGATAGGGGAGTTGGAGGCTGAGCACAAACAGACCAGATCCCCCTCCATTTTAGCTTGCCTGAAGGAGAATCGCTCGGAGTATGACACCCTCTTGCTGAGACTCACCGAGAATACACTCAGATACACCAGGCAGTGGTATTATGAGAGGGGAGAGTGGGCAGGTAAACTGTTGTCCCTAAGACTCCGAAAACAGGAGGCAGACAGATATGTTCCAAAAATTCTCTCATCCCCGGCTTCCCCCCATAGACTCAGCCCTCGGATACAGCTGGGGAGTTCCTTAACTTCTACAGACAGTTATATTCAGAGGAACGCAGGCAGGATCACACCCAGAGGATCGAAGCTTTTCTTGACTTGGCCAATTTACCGGAACTCTAGGAATCACAGCGGCGGGAGGTGGAATCTCCTTTCTCTGTGGCCAAGATGATTAGCACGATTAAAGGCTTCAAATCTGGGAAGGCACCCAGCCCAGATGGCTTTACGGCTGAATTCTACAAATGCTTTGCGGGAGAGGTGACACCGCTACTCACCCATTAATGTAACCTAGCTCAGGAACCAGGAGCTCTGCCTAATACCTGGGGTGAGATCCTTGTCTCCATCTTGCCCAAGCCGGGGAAGGACCCACTCTTGTGTGCTAGTTATAGGCCTATATCCTTACTTAATCAGGATGCAAAAATATTTGCTAAAGCCGTTAGTGTATGGCTACAGAGGATAACCCCCGGCCTGGTGACTCAGGTCAGACGGGCTTCATCCCGGGTAGACATATCCAAGATAACATCTGTCTCCTCTTGAACGATCTCTCCACAGCTAAATCTCCAGAAGGTACCCTCCAGGTGGTGGTCTCTCTTGATGCTGAGAAGGCGTTCGTCCACCTGGACTGGGATTATCTTGACCTAACCCTGGGCAGATTTGGTTTTGGAGACAAGTTCAGAGGTTGGATCAAAAAGATCTACAACAAACCAACAGCCAGGGTTTGGGTTGACTGGGTCACCTCCTGCCTTTGAGATTCAATGAGGCACGCAGCAGGGCTGTCCACTCTCCTCTCTCCTGTTTGCTCTCAGTTTGGAGCTGCTCGCAAATCGTATCCGTCTAAAGGCAAACTACCTGGAGGTTCGGATTAAGGACAGGGAAGTGAAAATTTCCCTTAACGCGGACTATACACTTTTGTATGTTAGTGACCCAGCAAAAACACTTCCAGAAATTTGTAAGTTTTTGGCAGAATTTGGAGAACTCTTGGGATATAAGGTGAACATGGCCAAAACAGAGATGTTACAGATTGGGACTCCCCTGGGAGCCAAACTCCCAGACCTGGGGCAGATAAAATGGTCTAAGACAGGTTTTAGATATTTAGGGATTTGGATCCCCAGGACCCTGAGGCACTTATACCGAACTTATTATCTTAAATTACTCCGGGACGTCCAGGTGGATTGCAGTCAGTGGAGGGAATTACCTCTCTCACTTTTGAGTGGAGTGTGTACGGATGAATATCCTCCACAGATTTTTGTACATTTTTACCTCCCTCCCAATTCTTCTGCCTGCTGCTTTTTGGAAAAGTTTGAAATCTGCTTTGTCCAAATTCATTTGGCAAGGGAAACCACCACAAATTAAGTGGAGTGTGATTACAACCTCCAGGGAGGGGGTGGCCTTGGTCTCCCTGACCTTTGGATATACTTTTGGGCAGCTCAGGTTCAGGCTTTGATTCCCTTCTCAAGGGGGTCACACCCCCTCTGTGCCGATCTTGAGTGAGATCTTCTCCCCCTGCCAGGCTTCAGGGATTTCCTTTATGTAGATAAAGCCACACTTAAGCTGTTAAGACCCAATAACCCCTGGACCCGGGCATTGATAAAGACCTGGGGTGAGGCCAATAATAAGTTGGGTTTACCCCTCAAGATTAATTTTAATTCAACAATTCTTGGCTGTTTAAATTTCCATCCACTTAGGTGGGCTCTTGCTTTTCATCATTGGACAAGGCTAGGACTTAGGACAGTAGGGCAATGCTTTACGGGGAGTACCTGAAATCATTCCAGCAATTAAAAGACAAATTTGATCTTTCACAATCTGATTTGTTTAGGTATTTACAGCTGAGACATTTTCTAATGACTGAGGTGGGTGGAGCCCCTCTCCGAACTCTCTGCTGGAATATATAGCCGAGCTGGCCATCCTCGACGACGCAAATGGCAGAATTACTAAGATTGTTCAATGCTTAGCTTTGGCAGAGGCTGATCATTTAGCTCATATTAAAGACCAGTGGCGGGCTGAGGCTAATTTTGACTTGTCCGAGGGAGCCTGTTCAGGGATATGAAGGGGTGTTCACAGTACCATGGCTTCATTGTTTTGGAGGGAGTTCAAATGGCGCATGGTTGTTAGATATTTTAGGCCCCCAGTGATGACTAAACATTATGGCAGACACTTTTCAGATAACTGTTGGAGATGCAATCTGGAAAAAGGAACTTATTGGCATATCTTTTGGGGTTGCAAGGAGATACAAGGCTTTTGGGATTCCCTCAGGGTTGCCGTGGGGAAGGTGTTCGCTCAGGCCTTACCTGGTAAGGCCCAGCATTGGCAATTAGGCCACCCCCCCGACACCTTAAGGGTAAGCTCCACGTGTTACCTATTGTATATCCTGATAGCGGCAGCCCTTAAGCCTATCACATTATGTTGGCTGTCCCCCAGGACCCTCTCCATTACCTCCAGGTATGATATTTGCCTTAAAATTTTAGAAATGGAATGAATAACTTATCCACTTAGGCTTCAAATGAAAAAATTCAAAAGCAGATGGCTCCCTTTTTTCCATTATATGGCTTATAAAGAACAAAGGGACATCCTGGAGGTATTAGCAGAGTAGTCCTGAGGATGGACAAGGGCCCTGATAATTTTATTTTCTCTTGGTACTACCTTTTAGGCCAAGTATTCACTCAGGTTCCCTCAGGGTCACCTGGGCTTGCCCCTCAAGGACTGCTTCTGCCATTTCTTTAAGAATTCTTGGGATGGATTTACCCCCTTTGCACCACTTCACTGCCCTCTCCTCTGCACTACCTCTCTCTCTTCTTGTTTCTTCCTTAGTGTCCACTGCGATACCTCCTTCATTTCTTTCTCTACTTTTCTGTCCGTGTTCTACAGTGTACTTTTCTATTTTTTTCTTTTCTCTCTGTCTGGAGTGGTTAGCTGTCTTAGCTTTTTAGGGTGGCGCTGTTAAGTATTGATAAGGACCAAGCTGGCATCGGCTAATTTAGTTGCTTAAACTTTGCTACACTCAGTTGTACTCAGATTGTTGCTGGTCCTAGTGATGATGTGTCATATAAACAGTTACCTTTTATGTATTATTAATTTTTTAGGACGGAAATGTGAGCTACTCCTTTCTGTTATTATGTTACTGTTGTACTCTTATATTGAAAATTACCTTGAGTAAAATTCAATTTAAAAAAAATAAATAAATAAAAGCATGCTGAGCAAAGGAGCTCATTTCCAGAAGCATCCTGGGTTAATGGGTAAAGAGAGTACAACAATTTATTTATTTATTTATTTAAAAGTTTTACCAGGAAAGACATACTGAGCAGACTACCGCTCGATTCCAGATGTGTACAAGTACAAGAATGGCCTGTGAACAAAACAGGCCCAGAACAACAGAACAGTACAATAAAGTGCAAAGTGTCAGGTACATATAAAAATTGAACATCATTACAGCAGGTGTATATGGCATACAAAGGACAGCTGTATAACAAAGGCCAGTCAACACAGTGGATCTAATTAACAGCAACCAGAGAAACTAGTGCATTTAACCAGTTTCATACAGTAGAAGGGCAAACAGGAAATACGTCTTAAGTGCAAGTCAATCATACCCACAACTGTGAGCACATAGGAGAGGTGGACTGGCTAAGAGGGATGGGAAGCGGCAATTAGAGAAGGTAGAAGGGTGAATTTTCATGGGGCTAGGAAAGGACAGCTTCAACAGGACCAAAGGAAGGAGGTAGCCATCGAGGCAGAGACCTTAGGAATGGGGGAGGGACAGAGTAATGTGGCGGACTAAAGACTTGGCATGAGCAGGTGTGGGTGGTGAAGTTACATAGGAGGGAGGAGAGGATTTCAGAGATGAGGCATTTTGATGGAGGGTTGATGGCATTCCATAATTTAGAACATCAGAAAGAGAAGGCAGATTGGCCAGTGTTGGTGGAACGTGCAGTTGCAAAGGAGCGGGCGCCGGTGTTACGTATAGAGTAAGTGAGTTGGGAGGAGGGGAAAATGGAGGAAGAAGGATAGGAGGGGAGATTGCCAGTCTAGAATTTAGCCATGAAGGAGGCAGTGTGGGAGAGCCATCTGGATTTCAGGGATGGGAAGGGTGAAAGGGGTCGAGATAGGGGTGAGCTAAGCGAGGACAATGCATTCTTGGAGCTTGGCTAGAATAAAAAGTAAAGAAATAGGGCAGTAGTTCCCCGAAGTAATGGGATCTCCACCTTTGGGCAGAGGAATGACTGTGGAATGTTTCCAGGCAACCCTTATTACAGTATAAAGCACCAAGCTTGGGGTGCAGGTTCTTGTGGATTCCATCTACATGTGCCGAAAAGTCCAAGTAGAGATCTGGCCAGACCCCAAGATATCTAAAGGTAGTGACATGTTTGATACGGGTGCCATCCAGGGTGTGGAAGGCAGGGAGCGATATAAATTTAGATAGTCTCAGTCTGGTGCCAAAGGACATAGAGACAGTCTTCTTGAGGTTAAGGAACAGCTGGTTGGACTGGAACCATAACTGGACCTTGCTGAAGTCATGTTGCAGTCTAGCCTCTGTATCTGAGGATGACTTGCCAGACGTAGAGGACGGTGTCGTCTGCATACATGTGGATATGGGAAGTAGAGCAGATAGTAGGGAGAACATTAAAGGAAAACTACACCCTCATATCATTTAAATTTTATTTGTTTCCTTGCCAACAGACAACTTTCCTGTAGCTATTAGGGCTATATGTGTTACCTTTAGTTTGTTTTCACTGCTAATGGTAGCCCCTGTGACTGCCCTGGAGGTCTCCATTTCATGGTTGTTGAATTCTCATTGTTCTTGAGAACTGCATTAGCATACGAGAACATGATGTCAGATCAACCATTTTATTTATTTATTTAGTTTCTGTTTACTCGGTGAGTGTTCTAGCCATAGAAATGACTATTTTCAGACACGACCCGGGAGGTTACAAACACAAACAGTACAGTACAAGATAATGGTAGGGTGCAGCTTTGGACAGTTGCAGCATGGTACAGTTAAACAGAATACAATGACAGTGAAATAACAGTCTGATTACAACAGTAGGATACAGATTTACAGTGACATATTACAAATAGTGGATAAGATAGACAACCATGATCACCTGGCTGACAGAAAAGTAGTACAGGCCCAGGGTAAGTGCCAGAGGCATATCGAACAAATACAGTGCAAAAGAGCTAAGCTAGTAAACAGCTAAAATCCATTTAACAAAACCAGTAAATGGTTAAGGAAAGTAGGAGCAAAAAAAAACCGAGGGGCGAGGAGTAGGAGGAGGAGAAGGGGAATAATAATAAACTATTTATATAGCGATATAGCGCTCCTCAACAATGTATCAGAGCGCTGCACAACAAAACAACACTTACAGCAATAAAATATTAAAATACAATAAATAATTAGTAAACTACAATGGTGGTGGAGAAGTCGGGGGGGATCAAAGCACGTGCAAGGGGTAGGTTTGCATAGGTGAGACCGATAAGCTTTCTTAAAACAGGGATTGCAAGGCACAGCCTGGACATCTAGGGGAAGAGAGTTTCATAGTTTAGGGGCAGCACAGAAGAAAGCACAGGTTCCTTTGGAGGTTTTGCATCTTGGCAATTTGATTGATCAGTGGACTGGAGGCCATAGGAGGAGGAGGTCGGAGGAAGAAAGAGGGAGGCAAGAGATGCTGGGACATTGGTTCTAATAATGCTATCCACCAGCATGCCAAAGGAGAGCAGTCGATAGTTTGAGGGGGAAAGCCAGTTTAGGCTGGCGTATAGCTGACATCAATGTTTGATTCGTGGGGGTGCTGAAGCATAGCAACAGATGGAGTTATACATTGTGTTCCATCTGTGTAAGGATGCCTTCGAGGCATTAATATAAGTGGCAGTTCCATAAGTCATAGAGAGGGGAGCAGAATACCTCTAACAGTAGCCAGCCTTGCAGAAGGTGTCAGGATATAACTAGTCTTATATGCTAGCCCGATTTTGGAGTTCACAGCTTTACATGTGGATGTGATATGCTGGTCAAAGTCAAGGGACCATTCAAGCAGGACTCCAAGGTATTTAAAGAAGCTTATCATCTTAAATAGAGAACCATCAAGACAGGAGATACTGAGTTGACTTTGAGCTGACTTTAACTTGGCTGCAGTGCCAAAGACCATAGCCTGAGTTTTCCCCACATTAAACAGGAGTTTGTGCCTGGAGAGCCAATCTTGAACATTATGACAGGCAGAGGAGAGGTTAAGATTTATCTCTGAGATGCTCTTAGAGCTGTAGTACAGAACAAGGCCATCTACATAGAGGAGAGATGAGCAGTGAGGGGTGTCCTGAGTAATGTGGTTGATGAAGGTAGAGAAAAGAAGGGGACCTAGGATGGAGCCCTGGGGAACAGCAATATTTATGGACACTGGATCCAATACGGCTGAGTTGAATTTCCAGACTTGTGATCTGTCCGTGAGGTAGCTGTTGAACCAGGACACAGATTGTAACACAAAACCCAGAGATGAGAGATTGGAGCGCAGAAGAGGGTGATCACCCAGATCAAAGTCCTTCGTGGGGTGTATGAATACAGCTCCTGTTAGAAGACCAGTGTCCATTGCACCAAGAGCATTATTTGCAAACTTGAGCAAGGCAGTGGTAGTACTATGCCCTTTGTGAAAGCCGTGCTGGTTGGATGAGAGCAGCTTAAACTTGGATAGATATTCAGCAGTTTAGGAGGCTACCAGTTTTTCCAAGATTTTTCCTAGGACAGAGTATCGCAATGGGCCGATAATTAGAGATGTCTTTTTTTGTCCCCTTTCTTAAAAACTGAAGTTACCTTAGGTATTTTCCATATATTTGGGACAAGACCTTGGCAGAGGGACAGTGTATAGATTCTAGCTAGAGGGGAGGCAATAAATGGGGCTGCAAGTTTTACAAACTTGGGTTCAATACCACCTGAGCCAACACTAGTGTCATCAGAAATTGAATTGAGTAGTTTCAGGACAGCAGCTTTGGTGATGGCCTTAAAGTGGAAGGGAGGGTGATTTGTCCACTTGAGGCTAGGGCTAGGCTGTGCAGGGGGGAAGTTAGAGGTATAACTAGATAGATCTGTGAAGTGGCTGTTAAAGAAGTTAGCAATAGTTGGGTCATTGCAATGTATGCCATTCAGGACCATATCATTGGCAGGGTTGGACTTTTAGGTAACCAGGAAGGTTTTGACATGTGACCAGAACTTTCTAGAGTCCCTTGCAGCATCCAGTAGGAGTTCTTTGTAGGAGGTACTCTTGGCTATCCTGATTTGCCTCTTACAGGAGTTTCTCTGCACCCTGTAGCTGTTAGTCAGCTGGGAGACCTGATCTTTTATAGTGTTTCCAGCTTTTGTCCCTGGCCCCGAGTAGGGCAAGCAGATCTTTGTTGAGCCATTTTGTTTGTTTACCTTGGACTCGTCGAGTAATGAGAGGGATGCGCCTGTCCTGAAGAGCCATAAACTGGGTGAGGAAGTAATTAAGTGCCGTCTGCGTGTCTCTAGTCAAGTAGAGGAAGGACCGGTCAATGGAAGAGACCTCAAGTAGGAACTTAGCCTGATCCAGCCTAGTGAAGTTTCTAAAAGGGATGTATTTGGGTGACGGGGAAGGGATGATTGAGGTGCCCCAGGTACAGAAGATGGGGGAGTAGTCACTTATGGCATCCACTAAGGTGCCTGCAGCCCTGATTCTGTCAGTGTGATTGGTCAAGATCTAATCTATCAGGGTTCCAGAGCTTGAGGCAGATGAGGTTCTGGTGGGGCAATTTATTATTTGATGCAAGTCATATCCTTGTCCTAAGGACAGAAGAGTGTTATGCCCATTGTCAATCCAGTTTAAGTTCAGGTAATTTAGTAGTAGTACTTAATTGTGACCGATAGCAGAGGAGACTGCAGCAAGCAGTTCATTAAGGCCATGGATACTGCTTTTTGGGGGGTTATAGATGCAGATTATGTGAGGTTTTTTAGTACCCAGGAGGAGGAGGGTCATGTGCAGTGATTCACAAGAGGCAGAGGGCTACAGTAGAAGTGATGGAGAGATCCAGATGTGATTTATAGTAGATAGCGACCCCCCCACCCCTCCTATGGGGTTGTCTGTCACATATAATGAAGTTATAGTTGAGTATGGAGCATGAGGAGTCTGGGGCTGATGGCTCGAGCCATGTTTTAGACAGACATAGAACATCAGGGTGATAGAGAGCTACCCAGGCCTCCAGCTCAGAAAGATTGCAAACTTCTGATGTTAGTATGCGCTATGCGTAGTCCCTTAGTAGTAGCCCATGTTTGGTCAGAGTAGGAGTGTAGCACCCCAGGTTGAGTTCGATATCACCTGATAGGATGAGGCCAATTAGTAGTAGATACCAGAGTTTTCTATGCACAATAGGGGGTAGAGGGATTAAGGAGCGACAAGCGCCTTTTTTTATGGTGCACAAGCCTAGATAAATAATAAATTTGGGGAGTACGAGTGGCGTTAGATTAAGACGCTTAGGTGGCGTGCAGAGCAGTTTAGAAAAAGTGAAATCAGTTTGGGTGAGTTGTGTTGTCACAGATACTGGTGTAGAAAATATAAGGCAGAGTCAGGCTAATTGGAGTAATGACACACTAAGGATCATCAGAGTCAGCGTTGTGTAGTTCATAGCTGAGATAAGCTAATGGAAGTCCAGGAAACGCGAGTTGCAGTAGCGGAAGTTTGGAGATAGAGGGAGATGCTAGTAATACCAGAAGAGGAAAACAAACTGGTAGAAAAAGTAGCAGGAGTAGAAGTGCCCCTAGTGTTCAGTGACTATAGGCAGCAAATGGCAAAGTGGGCTGTTAGTCACATGAACACCATAGCTATAAAATGATTGGGCGGGGAGGGTGGGAGCCGGTGCACAGCTCAGGCGTGGCTAAAATTAGAGCTGCACTGCTGCAAAATTAGCTTGCTGGGTGTGCAATCAGTGGAGCAGTGGGGCTTCTTGCAGCTCCTCTCGGCGGCAGCAGCTACGTTTGTATCATGTATCTCTATGCTGAAAGAACAAATATCCTGCAAAAACTCTTTGGAAACACATAAGCTGAATGATGTTTAAAGGGAAAACACACTGCATTACAACTCAGATGGTTTGCAAAGCTCACTGAAGGTAAATATGGTATTTCATATTTTCCTGCAGATTTTTTCTTTGAAGACTAATTAAGCAGACAGGCAGACTGAGGATGTTAAAGGATGATTACGCATCGTGTTCTCATATGCTAATGCAGCTCTCCGGGACAATGAGATTTTAACAATCACCAAATGGAGCCTCCCAGAAGAGTTACAGGGCCTAGTATGAAGTGTGAAAATAGACTAAGGCAGCTACATGCATCTCTAACAGCTACATGAAAAGAGTTATCAGTTGACATGGAAACAAGTAAAATTTAAAAGATACGAGGGTGTAGTTTTCCTTTAAGGAAGATGGAGAATAGTATAGGGCTTAGAACTGAGCCCTTCGGGATGCCAGTGGAGATGGGGAGAGGGAGGAGCTAATCTTGACCGATTGAGTTCTGCCTGACAGGTAGGAGTGAAACCACTCTGTGGCTGAGGAGTTTTACCCAGTGTCAGAAAGATTTTGGAGGATGAGGGGGTGGGATACTGTGTCAAAGGTTTTTGCCAGACTGATGAAAATGGCAGTGGTAACGTGTCCCTGATTCATATTGGAGAGTATGGAGTCAGTGAGCCGTAAGAGGGATGTGGTGGTGGAGTGGGATTTTTGGAAGCCTGACTGGAAAGGGGTGAAAAATGAGGTAGAGTCAAGGTAGGCAGTGAATTGAGTGAGGACAATGCATTTTTGGAGCTTGGCTAGAATAGGAAGTAAAGAAATAGGGCAATAGTTTTCTGGAGTAGTGGGATCTCCACCTTTGGGCAGAGGAATAACTATGGAATGTTTCCAGGCAGAGGAAACTGAGGCTAGAGTAAATGATAGGTTGAGGAGAGAGAGAGAGGCCAGGTGGAATCTATAGCAGGGCGGAGAGGAAGAGTAGAATGGGTCTAAGCCATCAATGCTCTACCCTTGAAGAGGGGTTCAAGGCATTGAGAGCCTTCAGAGCTTCCTTAGGTGAGATGGGAGAGAATGAAAAAGGACGGGGGTGGCGGGGGTAGGATTAGGTGGTGGGGGGTCAGGGGAGGCAGAAGGAACAATGGCGTGCTCATTGCTATGCAGGACTAGGAACTGTTCAATTAACTATTCATGGCTGCACGTTGTAAACACTGATCACACAGTTCCCTAGACACAATAGCACCCTTAAACAGCACAACAACCCTAACAGTAGCACTGAGATATTGAGCTAATAGAGAGCTCATACCCAAATTCGCAGCAATGCCCTGGAGTCCCAACACAGCCCTTAAAGTACCCACTAGAAACAGCAAAATTCATACCGAGAACTGTAGCCATCTTAAAGTATCCAGGCATTTGATCACCATGCACGGTCCAATGCAGGTAGAACATCTGTGGTAGAAGCAATCAGAAACTGTCCTCTGACCATCCTGTGGTCTCTGGAAAAAGAGCCACTTTACCCTGTGCAGCACCACAGACTCGCAGAGCAAGTACCCAAAGCTGCTGTATGTGGCCGTTGATCCAAGCGACTGCCGCTGGGAGGGAGGAGAGACTGATTCAGACACAGCCTGAAGCTGCTGCATGTGGCTGGTGATCTGAGTGACTGTTGCTGGGAAGGAGGATAGGCAGATACATGAGAGGATGGTACATGAGGGCAGACGACTCTGTTCACCACATGGCTGTCAGCCTTCCACTGCTGACCACAGCCCTTTGCCTCTTGGTCCATCAGAAAAGCCCCAGTCAAAACTTTTTGGCCAAAAGCAGAGGTTTGTTATCCCTCCCCCCAGCTTGGCACCTTTTTTCTTCATTTTAAGTCTATTTTTCTCTTGCCAGCTGAAATATTTGCCTTCCCCTTTCCTCCCTTTTCCTTCTATCCCTGTGACTTCCACCAGCAGAAAAACTCTTTGTTGAAAAAGAGAATAAGTTTGTGTTCTCCCTGCTTGGTGTCTTTTTTTTCCTTGTTTGTACTCTACTTCCTCCTGCCAGCTAGAAATTAGCCTCCTGCCTATCAAATGTGCTTCTAGACCCCTGAACAGGTTTTGTTTTCCCTTTCTTCTATGACTGCCACCAGAAAACATTCTCTTATACCGTAGTATTTCTAAAATTCTTCCTTGAATCCTAACCAGATACTTGCTTAGCTGACCCCATACCTAAACTAGCCCTTATACTGTACTTTAATTCCCACAAAATCTGAAGAGCCCAAAGATCCTTACATTTTTTTTGTTGACTATTTTTCCCTCTGGTCGCAATCTACGGGGCCTCTCTCAGGCACCCTGCCTGCTCCTGCCCTGTCTGAGGTCCTCTGAACTGAGCCTCCTCTCTCCTCCCCTCAGCCCACAGTCGGCACTCCCAGCTTAACTCCTCTGGGGTGGGGCCACCCCTCCTCTTTGGGCGCACTTGCACACACAGACTCTGACTGTGGGTGAGGCCTCCGGACAGAGGAACCTGGAAGGCCATGCAGGATGGACCCGACCATGAGCATGGGGGCAGGTGCTGTTGCCTACCCAACAGACCTGGCTTTCCCTGTTCTGGTGCTCACCCCTACCCCCCAATGCGTGGTATATGGCCTGATGCAAATGACACACGGCAACCCTGTCTTACATCAGCCACGCTTGAGTACATGCTGCCCTACATGCTGCAATGACCCCTCTCGGTCTCCACTGGGAGCTGCTGGCAATCCCCAGCCCCCCGTGGAGGAGAGCAGCCCAGGCAGTCAATCCTGACCCGCCTGCCGACCCCTGGTGCCCGAACTCCTGGTTGCCGCATAGCACGAGGTATGGTGTCCAGTGCCTCAACCCTCAGTGCCACCGGGCCGGCCCAAAGATGCTTACTGCCTGCTGTGTTGGAGCCTGAAGGGAGTTCCTTTCTGGCTGGAGAGCAAGAAACAAGAGATAATCCTGTCCTGTATTTAGTTAATTTATGTGCCTAAGCTCAGCCCCTCTAGCTGTAAGCTTCCCACCCCTGGGGTACTCCTGCCTGCCTACCTCCCTACCCATCACCCTGGTGGGCATCTACCTACCTAACTAATCTGGCTCAGGTGTCAGTCAGGGATGTTTCTTCAGATAATGCTCCTCCTGCTGCAGTTCTTTGCATGCTCCCTAATTATATAGGCAAAAATATCAATTTATTTAAGTGCAGAAAAAGTGGTACATACATGGAAAAGTCATACGTTGCAGAGAATAGGGGGAATGTATTCCCCTATGCTGCAGTTGATGTTTCACAACTATGGGCACTTCTTTAAATGTGTCACATTTAAAAAAGCTGTCATAGTTGTAAAACATCAGGTGTGGCACAGTGGGCTTCATTCTCCTTTTTTCCATTATGCACACCTTTCCCACATATGTATCTCTTTTTCTGCACTTTAATAAACTGATATTTTTAACTATATAACTTTGCAGTTCAGTTTGTCTAGGTTGAAGTAAGTTCTGGCATCAGATGTGGAAATTGATTTGGTTTTCGCAGTGCGCCACACAGACTCTTCCAGAGCTGCTCGGTTGTGTAAAACATTTAACATCCTATATTTATACATTGTAATAGTGACATGACTCTGGAATTGTTAACTGTGATAATCGGATTCCCCTTGTAGCTGTGAGCAGGAAAGGAGACCCAGAGTGTACCCAGCCCTGTTAGGCTCAGAATATCGCAGTGTCACTTGTGGAGGTTAACAAATGGAGAGGTATACCTCCAAGAGCTGGACAATGTGTCCAGCTTGGACATAGCAAATTATGGTTGTACACAAATACTGGCTGCTGCACCTAACCCCCGCCACCTGGGATCTGAGTACACAGTGCCAAAGTGGTCACAGCTACAGAGGCTTACCAGGGTCACTGTATCTGTCTCTTTGCCCTGGGGTTCAGATCATCAGCACCTGCCAACTGTACTGATTGTTGCATGCCACACAGCTTCCTTCACCGTTTCTGCAGGCCACAGGCCTCTGCCAGAACAGGTTTCTAGTCCGTTTTGTTTACTGGAACACAGATTGAGATGGTTTGTGAAGGAAACCATCAGGAAGCCTTCCTTGAAGGTGGACCTCCAACAGGCCCATGCTGTCCCCAATTCTGGACCCCTGTCAGGGCCCAAGCCTTCAGAAACCTGCACTGGAGGGAGCCTGTGCTGCCCCAGACCCAGGACCCTGCCACCATCCTGGACTCACAGGCCTCCTCCGGCCAGTTACAGGCAGAGGACACATGGAGGTGCTCAAAACTCAGATTGCTCTGTTTGGAACAAGAGCTAGTGGAATACACCTTTGGCAGGACCCAAGTCCCTTTTTTTATGTCCTCAGCAGGTGGAAAAAACACCCAGAAGGGTTCCCGGCCTAGGAAACCAACTCTGCAAAGTACAGGGGAAACTTTTGATATGAAGCAGAGCAGAATATTGCAATAAATTTGAAACTCATTGTTATGTAAACATTCTGTAACATTAGGCTAGCCTTAACTTCTTAAATGCAACAACTCTTTAGAGTACAAAAGTTAACATTTAGGTTTACTCATAACCCCTTCTCTGTGATAGCTGGGTTACATCTGCTTTAGGGTTGCTTATGTAACCCCCCTACAAATGAGGGTTCCCAAAAGTCTTCCAAGAGCATGCCTAATTGCTCACAGCTTGGTTGGTGTTTGGCGCCTAAGCCGTTTAAATGTGATTGCCAGTGAGTGCTTTTAAACCCTCCATGTACTGTCTCTTTAAGTGCTGCCTGCTTGCAGCTCTAAATTAATTTGAATCGGGGGGGACAGTGTGTTTCTCTGCCTGAGTCCCGCCTGGGCTGCTGAATAATCGCTCCGTTTCTGCCATCGCTAAATGTGCAGAGTGAGCCCTTTTTGAAAGATGTAAGTGATTGCTGGTAGATCGTTTAGTGGTAAAAATGTAGTTTGTTCTAACCTGCCTTTTTGCAGCAAGGACTGTTTCTGTTTAGCTCCACCATTTTGGTCCCGTACTGCTGAATGGGTCCAATCAGTACTTGGGACTCTCAAATGGAGCCTGTTGAAATGGGGCTGTGTGGAGTGAGACTCTGGGAATTGTAGTGTCTGGACTGTTGGTGCCTTTTTGCACCTATAGAGGGAGGCCTGCTGTGACTGACATCTGAATCAACCAACCAAACCTTTTGGATCTGAGTGAAAGCCCCTGAGCTGTCTGCTGGCAAGCCAGATCTGTTTGGGAGTTTGAGAGAGAAGGAGCTCTGAGTGTTCGAACGGCCGTTGCGGCGTAGTTCACACTGGAGAACCGTGGAAGGCCTGATTCCTGGCCTACTAGCCTGCTATCTGCCCTGAGA
Source organism: Neoceratodus forsteri (assembly GCA_016271365.2). Classification (NCBI taxonomy): domain Eukaryota; kingdom Metazoa; phylum Chordata; order Ceratodontiformes; family Ceratodontidae; genus Neoceratodus; species Neoceratodus forsteri. The sequence continues at coordinate 486,689,290 of CM028134.1, forward strand.
GGGAGAAGAGGACTTTTTTGGACTGAATCCGAATTTGCAGAGAAGGAAGCAAGCTGCTGATTTATAACCAGGCTTACCCTGTAGAAGACCGAAGATTTTGCTGAAAGCGATCAGCCTGTCAGGACTCTAGCTACTGAAGTGCTCCCAGGTTTAGCAGTGATTCTTGCGATCGGGACCGAGGAGTCATTTGCCTGGTACAGTAAACTTTCTTTACATATGAATGTGCGATGTGCTGGAAGGAGATTGTGATCTGAGTTCCCCACTTGCTGTAGACTGTGTGCTAGTGCTGGAAATTGTTTTCCCAGCAAGAATTGGACTGAGTCCATGCTGCCTGATGCAGATAGGCCCTGCCACGAGGGTCTTGTCTTTCTACCTTGCTGCATAGAAAGATCCATCATCAAGGGGCCCAGCTTCCCTGGCAAACCAGCAAGTCAGTCATTAGCCCTCCTGTGTTTAGCCTGGGTACCGTGAGTAAATATCAGGGTAGCTCCCTGCAACTTCTGTTTAATCAAAGTGTGTTCTCTGATTGTCTGGTGCTTTTCTTTCCATGAACTAAGCCCTCTGGCTCCGGATTACAAATTATCAGTGTGCATGTTGCTTTTCCATCACAGGGCCCCACCCAGCTGCGACGCCGGCCTACCCCGGGCAAATATCCTGGCTAGCCCATCTGACTTGTTACCTGGGTACCCAGAGTGTGTGTGTGTGTGACTGTGTAGGGAAATTCTGTACTGCATGCATAACCGTGTGATTATTATAGAGAGTAAGCTAATTAGCCTGATTGCCCTATCCTTGTTAAAACCCCTGAATAATCAGATCTCACTGTTTCTGCATTTAAACTGACTGTAGGTTCCGCGTTGTATTGGGGGTACTGTACTGTTATTATTTGTGCTGCCTAACCTTGTTTTACAGTGGGTCCTCAGGGTCGAACTGGAGAAATCGACCCTGGTGATAAGTGTTAATTGTGAAGGTACTCATTGTGTATTGTGTGGGCCACTAGTGGGAACAAAGGGGGGGGGTCACAGTGTCCCAGAGGGCTGTGACCTGGTTGGATTAATCACAACCAACCCTGATCTTTGGGTGGAGGCACCTGTCACCGAACCTAGGCCCCTCAACCTGTTACTAGCCAAACAGGCAGGGGTAGTAGCCCATGGGATAGTGCCACCTAGGGGTTACGTCTTCGAGGCACCACTGGGATTAGCGTCCCCTAGTGACCAAATTTAGGAATTGCTGTTAAAAATAAATGGCTACCCCAACAGAAGTGGCTGTACACCAGTTGGTGGGGTAGTGTACTGGGCAGGAGATCGACCCCCAAAATGCTATGCTTGTCCTGGATATTCCCCTGGGTACCAATAAGGACACTGTAGATAGTACTTTCCAAGGTGGAATGTTTACAAAACCCTGTGGTGGGTCGACAGGCTAATCTGCTTGCCCAAACTTTCATGGCCTTAGTAAAGTGTAAGGACCCAGTAAACAGTTCCAAAGTGCCACAGACTATTACCCCAGAAGGAGCCCTCACTGCCTTGAGAGTGATAACTAAAGACAGTAAAGACCCCGGGGAGGATGAGTCCCCCCCCCACTATCTGAGACTTTTGAGGAGAAATTTGCTAAATTGTTGCTGGAAGAAGGGAAAACTGTAGAGGACTTAAAGAAATTATTCCTGCCACCTGGGGGTGTTCCTCCCCCAACGTCCCTCCCGCTCCAGCACCCGCTATTGCCCCTCCTGTGCCCGTGCTAATGTTGGCTCCCTATGTCGGTACCTACCATTAGTCACGACTCTTACCGAAGGTTGAGAATCTTATCGGGCGCCTTCCCCACCCCCCGGGGAAGGATGACTGGGAGAGCTGGATAGACTATGTTGTCCCTCTAGTACTGGAATGGCAATGCTCAGAAGCAGAGAAGTGAAAGAGATTTCGAGAGCCTCCAAGGTCCTGCCTTGGCTACCATCCATGCCAAATGGGCCAGTAACCCTGAAGTGACTGCACAGGACTATCTTGAGGCATTGAAGAATGTGTATGGGAGCCCGGATTCAGGTGAGGACCTGTGGTGGAGGGTGAGAAACACCCAGCAGTGCTCTGAGGAGTTGTTATCTGTGTATGTACCTTGGCTTGAAAAATTGCTGCAAGAGTGCCTCAGAAAGGGTAGTTTGCTAGCAACTGAGTTAGACCGAACCAGGCTAGACCGGATTCTTAAATCTGCTCCGTTTTCAGAATTGTTGTTGCTTCAGTTGCGCCTGGCCAACCGACTGGAATCACCACCTTCCTGTCAATAGCTCCTGAGAGAAATTTGGGGGATTGAGAAAAGGTGACCCCGTGGGGAAATTGCACCAATAGCTGCTGCTAAGACACGAGTGACCGAGGGTGATCCGCCAAGTGAGGTTCAGAGGCAAAGACTGGCAGCTAGTGAGTATTCTGAGAAGGAAAAGGATTTCCCACCCTGGGCCCAGTTTTTGAAAGACGAACTACTGAAGGAGGTTCAAGAGTTGAAGGTAGGCGCCCCTGCAAGGACTTCCCCTGTGGGACCTGACTCTAATTCTGCACAGGCCGTGACTTCCATGGGGGTGGGGGTGCACCCTCAGGCATCTTATGACAAGGACAGCCCTCAGAATGAGATCAAAGAATTGACTGCCGCCCTGAAGGAACTGTTGAGACACGTTGCACCCCTCTCACAGTTGCCAGCAAATAATGAACCCCCACCCCTTCCTCATACTTCCGTTCCTCAGGCAATGTTCTCTCCAAGGATGACCCAGGAGTCTTTCATGTGTTAGAACTGTGGAAAAGATGGCCACATGACGAGGGAATGCCAGTCCCCGAAAGACTTAGAGAGAGTGGTGAGCCGGCTTCATAGAGAGCTTCGGGGAAAAAATCAGTGGTCAAGGGGTGCATGAAATTTCCTCAGTGAGGGTCCGAGAAACCCTAACTCAAATTTCTTTATGGCTAAATCGTCTGTCCGGGCCCCTGCTGCTGTCTCTCTAGAATGGTCCAAAGTGGTGGGTCCCTCCATGGAAACGACAGTGAAAGTAAATGGAGTGTCTACTAGGGCTGTGCTGGACAGTGGCTTACAAGTAACCATCATATTCCAAGACTGGTACAGGAAGCACTTGCCTGATGTGCCCTTACAGCCTTTGGAAGGACTGCATTTCTGGGGGTTAAGTGAAGAGGTGTACCCCTACTTTGGCTACATCCAAATTTGGTTGTCTTTCCCCACCTCGGTGGCTGGAGTGGTGGAGCAAGTGGAGACCTTGGCCTTAGTGTGTCCCCCTACTGGACTGTACGATGGGGTTCCATTACAAATTGGGACAAATGCTCATATGTTCGCGAGATTGGCACAACTATGCTATGAGAGACATGGGCAGCGGACTGGTAGAGCTTTCAGGATTCCTGCCTTGATCAAGAAGGCTTATGAGTCACGGAAGAATGCAGAAGAGGTGGAACCAGATGAACCAGTTGGGGTCGTATGGAAGAAGGATCCTCAGTCCATGATCCTGGCACCAAATGCTCAGTGTACTTTACAAGGAGAAGTCTGATTAAGAAAAGATGTTAAGAATAAGATACTCATGCTAGATGCACCAGGTGATGGAAAATTGCCGGAAGGATTGCTGGTTAAACCCAGTATCTTACCTGCTCGGGCTCATGCCTATGCTCGACGGGTGATGGTCCAGGTTCACAATGTGTCAGACAGAGAAATCTGGGTGAACAGAGGCTGCACCCTGGCTACTGTACACTATGCATACACTGCAGTGTCACCCAGTAACAAGTATTCAGGGGAGAATGACAAAGTGACGCCTGACTTGTTTGATTTTGGTGACTCCCCGTTGTCGGCTGAATGGAAGATGAGAATAAATGAGAAACTTGCCCAGAGAGACCAGGTGTTTTCACTAAAGGAATGGGATGTGGGATGTGAGCAGGGAGCTGAGCATCATATCCGGCTGCATGATGAGCGGCCATTCCATGAGAGGTCTCGATGCCTGGCACCCGCTGATATAGATGATGTGAGATGGCACCTACAGGAGATGCTTGCGGCTGGTGTGATACAAGAATCCAGAAGCCCTTATGCTTCGCCTATTGTAGTGGTGAGAAAGAAGAATGGAACAGCATGAATGTGTGTGGATTATCGGACCCGCAACAGGCAGACCATCCCTGATCAATACACCATGCCCCGTATTCAGGATGCCTTAGACTGTTTGGATGGTAGCAAGTGGTTCTCGGTGTTAGATCTTCACAGTGGGTACTACCAGATGTCCATGGCCCCAGAAGACCGTGAGAAGACAGCCTTCATACGTCCACTTGGGTTCTGTGAATTTATGAGGATGCCCAAAGGGATCTCGGGTGCCCCAGCCACTTTTCAACGGCTGATGGAGTGTGCAGTGGGGGACATGAACTTATTGGAGTGCCTAGTATATCTCAATGATGTTATAGTGTTTGGGAGTTCATTGGAGGACCATGAAAGCAGACTTTTTAAAGTGTTGGACCTCCTGGAAGACTTCAGCCTCAAGCCATCCATCGACAAATGCCAGTTCTTTCAGACATGAGTAAAATATGTGGGGCATATAGTGTCCACCGAGGGGGTACTTTGGTAGTATGGGACAAAAGAAGGCGATTTGCCCATCATGATTTGTCCTCCACGTTTGTGGATCATTGAGTAAATCCCTGATTGGTTAGCCATTTGTCCAGTTTGTTTTTGAAAGTAGAAACTGATCCTAGCAAAGTTGAGGCCTTGACCACCTGGCCCCAGCCCTGCAACCTAAAAGAATTACAAAGATTTCTAGGATTCTGTGGTTATTACCTGCGGTTCATTAAGGACTATTCAAGGGTGATTCGCCCACTTCTGAATCTTACCCAAGGTTACCCTCCCACCAACAAAAAATACAAGAGGGTGGCCTCCACTGAAGCCGAGAGAGTGCATTTCCGTCCAAATGAGTTTTTTGGGTCATGATGGACACCTGATTGTGAAGCTGCTTTTCATGAAATCATATAACAACTCACTCATGCTCCTGTCCTTGCCTATGCTGATCCTGCAAAACGCTGTGTCTTATATACTGATGCTAACCTGCAAGGCTTGGGGGCTGTGTTATATCAAGAGCACGAGAATGGTCTGAGACCAGTGGCCTTTGCCAGCAGAAGTCTGACCCCATCTGAAAAAAACTATCCTGTGCATAAATTGGAATTCCTGGCGTTGAAGTGGGCCATTGTTGACCAGTTCCATGAATACTTGTATGGGGCCAAGATACTGGTAAAGACAGATAATAATCCTTTGACCTATGTGCAAACTTCAGCCAAATTGGATGCCACTGGCCATAGGTGGCTGTCTGCATTGTCTACCTTTGATTACGCTGTTGAATACAGAGCAGGCCTGAATCACGTAGATGCTGATGCCCTCTCCCAGAGGCCTGTTCCCAGAAGTGATTGGGTCAGACTGTCAGAACCTGATATTCGAGCGCTATGCCAGAAGTTTGACAAGGAGGAACAAATGTCCACTGACGCCGTGGACTGTCTAGTAGATTGCTTGGGGCTCTCTGACAATTGTATACCTACTGCTTACTGCCACTTTTCTGCATTAGATATCAGTGCACTGCCTCAGTTTGATAATGACAGCATCCAGCGGGCTCAATCCCGAGATCCTATGATCAGACCAGCACTTGAAGCCCTCTACGCAGGAAGAGATGCGTCCAAGTTGCGCTCCTCTGAGTTGAGAACTGCATTATTGTATAAAGAAGGCACTAAATTGAAACTGATTAACTGGCTGCTGTACAGAGAAACAGTAGACAGAGGGTGACAAGTAGACAAGCAACATTTGGTTTTGCCCACCCCTTTCAGAGACTTGGTACCGAGGTCCCTACACAACCACATGGGGCACTTCGGTATAGACCGAACCCTTGATTTAGTGCGGTCCAGATTCTACTAGCCTAAGATGGGGGCCAATGTTGAGCATCATATACAGACTTGCAGTCACTGCCTGCAGAGAAAGGCTTTGCCCCAGAGGGCTGCACTCCTTGTTAACATCACCACCAGCGTCCCAATGGAGTTGGTTTGAATTGTCTTTCTGAGTTTGGAGCCTGATCAGCGAAATATTAGCAATGTGCTGGTGGTCACTGACCATTTTATGAGATATGCCCAAGCCTTCCCACCAAGGACCAAAAGCATCCACTGTAGCCAAGGTACTGATAGAGAATTTCTTTGTTCACTATGGAGCCCCCGAGAATCCATTCTGACCAAGGCGGAGATTTTGAGAGCCACTGAATCAAGGAGATGCTCTCTCTGTGGGGGGTGCGGAAGTCCAGAACCACCCCTTACCACCCCCAGGGGAACCCACAGCCAGAACGTTTCAACCACACCCTGCTGGACATGCTAGGCACTCTCCACCCAAAAGACAAGCCCCGATGGAGCCAGCAAATTAGCACCTTGGCACATGCTTACAACTGCACCAGAAATTATGCCACTGGGTTCTCCCCTTACCACCTTATGTTTGGAAGAAAGGCTCGGCTGCCAGTGGATGTTTGTTTTGGAGTCTCTCCTGATGGAGTCCGAGCGGACAGTTACCTACAATACGTGCAAAAGTTAAAAGCTCAATTGAATCATGCATACCAACTAGCTCAGACTATGGCTGCAAAGAGAAATTTGGCTAACAAAGAAAGATACAACAAAAGGTGAAGGCCCAAGAGCTCCAAGTGGGAGGTCATGTACTGTTGAGGAATCTGGGACTGCATGGCAACACAAATTGCTGACAGGTGGCACCATCTCCCCATATTGTAGTAGGCAAATTGAGTGACTTACCAGTGTATAAAGTAAGGCCTGAAAACAACTCGAAAGATGTAAAGACAATGCATCGTAACCATTTGTTGCCCATTGGTCAGATAATGATTGAATCTGAGCCCCCTGAGATTGCTCCCCCTGGACCGATGATAAGGGCTGCTGCAAGACAGACACAGACAAAGCCTACTTCTGTAGGTTCCGACTTAAGGTTTCCTCCACAGCAAACCCAAATTGAGAATGACTGTCAGTCTACTTCGGATGAAAGTGAGTGCAACTATGGTCATTATCCTTCCTATGAACTAAGTCAGTTGTTTCAAGGTAACCCTCTAGTCAATTATGGGGATGAAGCTAGGCCTTCTGGACTGCCTAAGCCCCCAGCTTTGTCCTTGGAGCCAATGCTCCCTGAGAGTGAAGTGTGAAGTGTCAAATCTGAGGATATTGAGTCACTTTGTATGGTGGAACTGTTTGAATTACCCAAGACAGATGCTCTGAGTCAGACTGGTGACACGCCGGAACAGGAAGAGTATTTTGAGTGTGATGACAATTCCCTTCCAGTGCCCAAGTGTACTCTAAGTGAGCAAAGTGTTGTAGAGCCGGAATCCACAGAGCCAGGGGTTGACAGTGCCCCCAGTTCAAACTGTCCTGCTCAGAAGGAGGCTTCCCTTGCAAGTGAGGAAAGTGCAGAGACCGAAGTAAAAGGCACAGAGACTGACTGTTCCCCCAGGAAGACTGGTCGAGATGTCAGACCAATAGTGCGCCTCAGCTATGATTCCCCTGGGAGGCCCGTGGATTTGCTTCTTAATGTAGTGCATAAAGGGGTGTATGTGTCCCAGAGCTCACTGCCCAAACTGAGCATAAGTGCAAATTCCCGATTAATTGTTCTGCCGGCCAGGTATGGTGCCCCTGTCCCATGTAGCCCCGAGGTAGCTGATAGGTAAGGGCCCCCTTTATCATTGTTCAATGTGCAGGAAGTGATAACCTGAAGTTGTATAGTAGTGTGTGTAAGTTACCTATGTAAAATGTATCTGACGTAATTCAGAATGGGTATAGTGACATGAAACGTACATAATATGTATAGTAATGGTTAAGTATGCTGACTGATGTATAAAATGTGATTGGTATAACATGTTGACTGTATAAATGCATGATATAATTTGCAGTTGAAATTATTGTAGAGGTATACACTTGACGCGGATGCCAAGTTTTTTCAGGCCAGGAAGGGTGTAACCACCCTACAAATGGGGGTTCCCAAAAGTCTTCCAAGAGCATGCCTAATTGCTTACAGCCTGGTTGGTGCTCGGCGCCTAAACCGTTTAAATGTGATTGCCGATGAGTGCTTTTAAAGCCTCCATGTACTGTCTCTTTAAGTGCTGCCTGCTTGCAGTTCTAATTAATTTGAATGGGGGGGGACTGTGTGTTTCTATGCCCGAGTCTCGCCCGGTCTGCTGAATAATCGCTCCATTTCTGCCATCGCTAAATGTGCAGAGTGAGCCCTTTTGAAAGATGTAACTGATTGCTGGTAAATCGTTTAAATAGTGGTAAAAATGTAACTTGTTCTAACCTGTCTTCTTGCAGCAAGGACTGTTTCTGTTTAACTCCACCATTTTGGTCCCGGACTGCCGAATGGGACCAATCAGTACTTGGGACTCTCAAATGGAACCTGCTGAAATGGGGCTGTGTGGAGTGAGACCCTGGGAGTTGTAGTTTCTGGACTGTTGGCGCCTTTTTGCACCTATAGAGGGAGCCCTGCTGTGACTGATATCTGAACCGACCAACCAAACCTTTTGGATCTGAGTGAAAGCCCATAAGCGGTCTGCTGGCAAGCCAGATCTGTTTGGGAGGTTGAGAGAGAAGGAGCTCTGAATGTTCAAATGGCTGTTGTGATGTAGTTCACGCGGGAGAACCGTGGAAGGCCTGATTCCTGGCCTGCTAGCCTGCTATCTGCCCTGAGAGGGAGAAGAGGACTTTTTCGGACTGAATCCGAATTTGCAGAGAACGGAGCAAGCTGCTGATTTATAACCAGGCTCACCCTGTAGAAGACCGAGGATTTTGCTGAAAGTGATTGGCCTGTCAGGACTCTAGCTACTGAAGTGCTCCCTGGTTTAGCAAAGATTGTTGCGATCGGGACCGAAGAGTCGTTTGCCTGTTACAGTAAACTTTCTTTACATATGAATGTGCCGTGTGCTGAAAGGGGATCGTGATCTGAGTTCCCCACTTGCTGTAGACTGTGTGCTAGTGCTGGAAGTTGTTTTCCCAGCAAGAATCGGAATGAATCCGTGCTGCCTGATGCAGATATGCCCTGCCACGAGGGTCTTGTCTCACTACCCTGATGCACAGAAAGATTCATCGTTGAAGGGCCCAGCTTCCCCTGGCAAACCAGCAAGTCAGTCATCAGCCCTCCTGTGTTTAGCCTGGGTACCGTGAGTAAATATCAGGGTAGCTCCCTGCAACTTCTGTTTAATCAAAATGTGTCATCTGATTGTCTGGTGCTTTTCTTTCCATGAACTGAGCCCTCCGGCTCCGGATTACAAATTATCGGTGTGCATGTTGCTTTTCCATCACAGGGCCCCACCCAGCTGCGACGCCGGCCTACCCCGGGCAAATATCCTGGCTAGCCCATCTGACTTGTTACCTGGGTACCCAGTGTGTGTGTGTGACTGTGTAGGGAAATTCTGTATTGCATGCATAACCGTGTGATTATTATAGAGAGTAAGCTAATTAACCTGATTGCCCCTATCCTTGTTAAAAACCCTTGAATAAATCAGATCTCACTGTTTCTGCATTTAAACTGATTGTAGTTTCCGTTTGTATTGGGGGTACTGTACTGTTATTTGTGCTGCCTAACCTTGTTTTACAGTGGGTCCTCAGGGTCGAACTGGAGAAATCGACCCTGGTGGTAAGTGTTAATTGTGAAAGTACTCATTGTGTATTGTGTGGGCCACTAGCGGGAACAAAAGGGGGTCACAGTGTCTCAGAGGGCTGCGACCTGGTTGGATTAATCACAACCAACCCTGACCTTTGGGTGGAGGCACCTGTCACCGAACCTAAACCCCTCAACCTGTTACTAGCCAAGCAGGCAGGGGTAGTAGCCCAAGGGATAGTGCCACCTAGGGGTTACACTTAAATATCCTTTTTACTACAGGATTTTCAGAGAAAGCTGTCGAAAATCCTAATTGTTATATTAAGAAAACTCCTTGAACCTTGTACTTCTCTCCCTGATCCCCCCAAAACTAGTAAAATTCCCATCCATACTACCCTGTAACCCACAACCTCCTTCCTTCCTTCCTCCCTCCCAAGCCTATCGATAGTGTTATTATTAGTAGTAGCAACTAATTGGATGCTAGTCTGGGTGGTTTGTGTGGGGGCACTGAGGGCTTGGGGGAAGGTTATTTATTGCAGGTTCAGCTGCATCATTGATAAGATAGTCAAATTTTAGGATATCCGAATCCTAATCCGAGGAGATTGGATGTTCAGATCTTAAATGGATTAGTTTACGGATTATCCCAATATCTGATTATCTTAATTTGTACCAGATTATAAGGTATCTGAGCAGCCATAACCTACTTGCACATTCTGGCCAGTTCTGCAACATCCGGTTCTTCCGATACTTTCCCGGGGTGTACTGTGATGGCCTGGAGGCCCTTCATTTTGCCAGATTCCTTGGAAGCTAATGGTTCTACAGTTGTCCCGATGGTCAGTGTAATGATAGCTTGGAGGCTCTAAAAGTTATTCACCATATGTGGAATACACATTCTTGTTTAATAGTGTATAGTAGGGGGCTATTGCGCATAGAAATCAGAGCATTTCAAAATGTTGTAGTACCACAGTGCAAAAGTTCATGGAACGTGATTGTACCACACTGTAGCACAACAACATCTTGAAATGCTCTAGAGTTCCACGCGCTGCTCTGTGGCTCAGTCAAACTGCCTACTAGCGTCTCCTCACAGAGCAGTGCGAGTCAGAATGGGTTGGCGGTGGCATTTTTTTCAAAATTAGACTTCGGGGAGCGTAAGTGCTTCATCAAGGAGCAGGCAAACAAGCGAACAACACAAAAAACAATAAAGGATATCAGAATAGTGACATCATACCTCAATGATGTCGACGAGTCTCGCCCCCTGTACAAAATACTGGTAGCAGATCTCGTTTAGCGCCATAAATGTTTTTGTTTGTAACCCCGCCCACACTGCAAATGTACCCAATAGCAAAGCATCACATCTCCTAGCAACCACACCAAGGTTCTAGCAGCCAGTACGACGAGAGACGATTGAATAATTTTAAATCAAAACTGTTTTCTTTAGAAGAAATTATTACTATACACTATAAATTATATTGATGGTGGTTCATGCACAACTAGTATTTTGTACATTTTGGGGTTCTGATTCAGGGACCTCTTGAGTTTCGGCCTCGAGGTCATCTGGCATCAGAACCTCTGTGGCACAACATACTGGTTGGCAACAGTTGCCCATCCAGTATTCTCTATTTCTTATTCCTGGGGTTTTCACCAATGCACAGAGGTTCCAGTTTCCTTTCTCTGTTAAATTTCAGTTCTTAAGCTAGCTAATGAAAGCTTATGTGCACAGGTTCCTTTGCTTTTGAATTTCCCCAACCAAATCATTGATGGTGCCTAGCACTTCCACATGGACTCTGATTTGAGATGATTATTCATAGAGTATTTGTGAAGTTGCATGACTTACAATAATATTTAGAGTATATGTGAGTTACAGTAATCCTTGAGTATTTAAGTGAATTTACATTGGTTCAGTAATATTCAGAGTATTTAAGTGAATTTCAGTGTTACAGTAATATTCCAGAGGATTTATGAGAGTTTACGTGAGTTACAGTAATATTTTTACAGAGAATAATACATGGGTGTGTGTGTATGTAACCAGAATTATATAGAGGATAATGTATGGGAGAGGATTAGTAACCATGCTGTAATAGCTTTGAGAGGTTACCATGGCAACAGTAAACCTTGAGAGTGAAGCTTGAGAGATTTACCGTTGACATGGTAACCTCGAGGTTACTAATCCAACCTCATACATTATCTTTTATAGTGTATGGGGTTCCCCCCAAACAATTAAACTTGGGTAGTGACACTAAAACATGCTAAAAACAAGTTAAAATGCGGCCACTTTAAAATGAGTCCTGGACAAGAAATCTGGTTGGTCAGATGATGACACGTGGTGTCAGGTTGGTTGCTGGGTAATGTCAGCGCATCTATGTCACTTGCAATCAGTGGGACAGTGACACATATCGGGACTGCTTTTCAAAAGAATCTACAGGTAACTATAATGAGGCAGACAAAAAACATTTTTTAATGTCACAGTATTCGCACGACAAGAAATTGGGCTACTATGTGGAGGGTAGGAGGAGGCCATTGCGATCGGTAGTTCCTGCAAGCTAAACTTTCAGAGTGGAATGCCAATTTTAAATGCTTGCAGGGACTAGCGATCACTGTTCTAGCAAAGAATCCTGTTTAGTGCTGGCATTCTGGCTTGTAAACTTATCGCAATGATGTACTTAAGAGAGGTTTATCACTGACGTCATAGTGATGAGATTACAAGAAAAAATTGTTTTCCATACATAATGGGCATCTCCCATACATTATACATGCATTCAAGGTGTGGAATTTGGCATAAATCCCAAGAGTGAAGCTCGAAGGGTTTATAGAAGCATCCCACACTGAGGGTGTGTGTAAAATTCTGATTTACCCACATGCACCCATGTCTTGTTTTTTTTTATAATTAGTGATGAGCATTTTTAATAAATGTGGGGTTTCTGACTCACTCCACTTGAGCTTGATTGACAAGGAGTAATTACAACCAGACAGTTGTAACACAGTTTTATAAACCTGTTACCGGAGCATTAAAAATGCTCACCAGTAATTATACAGTATTTAAATTATTTAACGTGGAGTGTTAAGTAAGTTCAAAGTGTCAGGCTGGTGCACCAAAATTGTTATTTGCACCTCCTTCTCCTGTTTTGATCGCTGGTGTCATTGCTTAATAAACTGGCCCCTTTTTCATGAGTTGAATCTCCTGCATCCCCATTTTGATGAACGTTCCATCATGTAGCCAAATAGTCAAAGAACCATCTTACCCACAAACCGCTTGCCAACATTGTTTGACGGACTGACCACACTTCACCCTGCGTCACAGACAGGATACTTGTATTGAGTCCAAGTTGGTTTGGAGAAGTTGCTGAATGCTTCAGATGTTCTTAAGAAACAGGATATCTAGTGCCATTTATGGTGTGCTCCATCTAGTGACCTTTCAAATTTGACCAAGTAGTTTTAGGGCTATAATTGTGTGGCTGCATGCTCTAGGGGTGAGCTTAAAACTTGTCACTGTAGTAGTTATGAAAGAAGGCATGACATCTGGTGGCAGTTGTGGTAGGACCCCTCATGGTTCATGTCACAGGGGATGCTGTCTGTCAAGTTACCCAAGATAGAAACATAGAAAGTGACTGCAGAAGAGGACCGCAAGGTCCATCTAGTCTGCCCCAAAACCTACCTGGTGTTATTCCCCTTCCCCTCCGTTGCCTTTCCATATGCTGCCTTTATGTCTATCAAGGCTTAAGCACTCTGATCATAAGGGTAGTCCTTTTGAAACTTGGGGCAATGGTGGAGACTACTGATGTGGAGTGGTACCTGGTAGTGATAGTAGGTAAGACCCATATGATTCCTGCCCTGGGGGTGGCATTTTGGGTGCGATGAAAAGTAACATGGGCAAACCCAATTGATTTATGTTGTTTGAATAATCTCTAAAGTCACCATACTAATGGTGACCATCTTGGAATCATAGTTGATTCTGAAAAAAGTTTCACCAGGTAGGCAATACAGAGAACCAACAGTCTCATTTACATATGAAACTTGGAGAAAGGGAAAGGATAGGGAGGGAGAAATAGGGTTATTACAATCCATATCAGAGCAGGCAGCAACATGAACATTAGCCATCATCAAAACAGAACACAAGAAGAGTAAATACAGTACAAGGCATAGCTGCCATTTGGGGCTTGACACACAGATCTTCTTTGAGGACATCGCCCTTCATTGAGCCATACCTGTGGAACTGCAAGCTATTGGCATCAGTACCACTTGAAAACTCTTGCCAGCTGAGGTAACATTCACTGATATCCTTCGCTGCCACCTGTATGATGTGGGTGGCCCATTCATTCCTTAGTTTCTCCCACCTTCAACCCCTCGTGGGATCAACAGAAAAAAAAAACACTGAAACTTGTTGCTTTCAATAAGTGTTTTCGTTATTTTTTACTTTGCTACCAATTATTGTATGCCTCCATTGAATGAAGCTTTATTTCATATCTGCCGTGGTGGCAAGTTAAGATCTACAAGGACGATACTCGCAGACTTTGTGTATGTTGCCTGAGCCTCTCACATGATCTGAAAAACTGCACCATTTCAGGGCTTCAACCAGGCCATGAGGAAATATTGTCAAAAGACTTTAGAAGACTTTTTGCAGAAAAAAAGGAAGGTGAACAGCACTCAACATGGCTTTGATGGCAGATTCACTGACCTGTTGTACCAAATCAAAGCATAGACACCCTTCCCCCCCAAATCACCATGGTGTTTGGTGACAGCCAAAAAAATCTTTGCCACAACAAGAAGAAGCATTGCCATTAAGGTAAACATAAAGATTCCAGGGTGACTGCCTCTCCTATCCATTCCAGGTCTCCTCTTCATTCTGGAGCCTCTTGAGGTAAGTGTACATATGCCGAGGTGGCAGCTGTGGCCTCTGGTTGTACTGTCCCTCTCAACTGTCTTTAAAACACCAAGGTCAGGGTCTGGGATAGGCTGTCCCACTGATAATGGATCTCAGCCAATTCTGCCATCAGTTTACAGCCTGTTGACAGTTTTGTCTTCAGTCCCCTTGCAAGGCCATCATCAGCCTGTGCTTCATATTACACATCATATCTACTCCGTTCGTGTAGTTTCTATGTAAGGCCCTGTTGTCACTGACCATGGCATTGCCACTGCTTCAGGCTGGCCTGCCGAAGCTGTCAGGGCCAACTTTGGTACTATAGGTTTGACTCCTGTCATTGGCCCAATGCCTCCTCCATTGATACTGTTGCCATCCATTTTGCCTGCCTAGAGGGAGCATCTGCAGCCTCCTTTCCCAGATGATGAGGAGGAATATAGTCATGACCTCCAGCATATGGAGGAGGAATATGAAGAGGAAGAGGAGGATCTGCCCTTGCCTAAGGCCACTGGCTCCAGCAGCAACTTCTCGTCCTATAGTGAGGATAGTGTGGCATATACCCCATGTTCCCCTCCTGAGGATGCCTCATTTCAGGCTCTCCTCAGGTTAATGCAGGACGCAATTGAAGTTGCAGCCAAGGAGGAGTACTCCTCTAAGTGGAACCTGTAGGAGTTCATTGAGGTTCATATAGTGCCGACAGTGGTTATTCCTCTAATACATCCTGCTCTGGAGGATGCAACTATGGCTGCCTGGCATAGATCCAGTGCTTGTTCTGCTCTGCCATTCAAGGTTTTAAACAGTATCTGGCTTTAAACACAAAAATTCTTACTCATTTTAGCCTTAGACTGACTGTCACTGTCATGGTAGCCCATGACCGGACTAAACCACCATGAGTTATGAGCTCCCTTCCTCTGAAATAAGAGTTCCAGATGTTGGATGTGATGGGCAAGAGGCCCTATGCATCTGCATCTTTTGTCCTTTGGATTGCTAATTAACCAGGATTACATGATTAAATACCAGAACAGCATGTCGAAATCCAGCTTGGCTGTAGCCAGCGATCTGCCTGATGGGCTTACCAAAACTGAGGTCCCTCAGATTCTCACCCATGGCTCGGATGCTGAGAAGTATCTTTTGCATTCAGCGTATGATGTTTCTGATGCTTCTGACCATGCTGCTGCCTCTGGCATTTGTCTCAAGCACCGCTCATGGCTCAGAGTGGCTGGTTTTGCCACATATATTCAGTAGTCGGTCCTTAATTCCCCTTTCCATGGCCAAATGCTATTTTGTCATGATGTGGAGATGACCTTACAGGATCTGCAATCCTCTTAAATGACTGCATTCCCTGAAGGCCCTCACTCCACAACTGCATGGTAATGATTCCATTCATAGGCCCTGCCCTCATCCTGTCCATGGCTACTCACATACCCTGGGGCATGGGTCCCTGCTTACCCCTACCCTCCCACTCTTCCCCCTGGTGTTCATGCCAGGGCCACCATGGGTGCAGGTACTGGTGGCATCCCTGGAGCCTTTTGACTCCCTTCTGCCTCCCCTGAGATCCTTGTAGGAAATCAGATCTCCCACTTTTTACCAAAATGAAGGGAGATCACAATAGACACGTGGGTCCCAGACATTATTCAGAGGGGATATGCCCTGGAGTTGCTGTCTACCCCACTACTGCATTCTTGTCTTCCCTGTCATTATCCTCCAGGTCACCTGCCTGTCTTGTTAGAGGAAGTTAAGCTGCTGCTGCACAAGTGGGCTATAAAACCTGTGCCTCAAGTGGAACTAAACCAGGGCATTGCTGCCGGTATTTTCTGGTTCTGAAATAAACATGAGATATATGTCCTGTCCTGCACCACGGGAGCGTGAAACCATAGATTGAATACAAAAAGTTTCATATATTCTCTTTTCAGTCCCTACTCCCTCTGCTCATGGAAAGGGATTAGATCTGGGCCCTGGATATGAAGAATCTTACCTTCATATAAAAGTGCTTTGCAGTCACTGGCAGTACCTCTGCTTTATGCCGGAGGGCTCTTATTGCTAGTTTTGTGTCTTGCTCTTTGGCTTATCATTGACTGTGCATGTCTTCACCAAATGTTAAGCAGTGGTAACCGTGGCTCTCTCCAAAGAGAAGGCCTGTTCATTTGCCATGTCTGGATAGTTTGTTTCTGCATGTCACATCCCAGAAAGCAGTCCTTTACTTATTATTCTGGACGTGCCTGCTCTTCGATCAACTGGGCATCCTTGAGAATGAACCAGAATCGGTGCTGACCCTGTGTCAGTACCTTCAGCACATCGGTGCTGTTCTGGACGTGTTTTCCAGCTGGGCTTTCCTTCTGGAGGACCATGCCACTGCTCTGATTGCCCAGGCAAATCTGGTGTTCTCCAGTAGTTATTTCTCGGCACTATGCCTTGTTAGACTGATAGGGCTGACAGCTGTGGCCATAATTATGGTCCTTCTGGCATGCCTGCACATAAGGATTCCTCAATTGTTCCTCCATGTTCAGTGGGCTCAGCATTACAGTAACCTGCAGAGCCTAATTTTAGTGTCATCTCCTCTTTATCTTGCCCTTCTCTGAAGGTTGTACCACTCCAATATTGACAAAGGGTCTTCTTTTCTATGTCCCATGCCCCAGATGGCCCTGATGCTGAATGCCTCTGGCTGGTTTGGGATGCTCATCTAGGGATCTTAAGGATGCAAGGCCTTGGTTCTCTCTCGATCACTGTCTCCATAGCAACACTCTAAAGATGAGGGTTTTTCCTACATGGCCTACAGGCCTTCACTGTCCATCTGGAGGGTCATCCACTTCTGATACAGACAGACAGTGTTTCAGTGAGGCATTATATTAGTGAACAAGGAGGCGTTTACTCCAGTCCCTTCTGCAGGGAAGCAATGAGAATTTTGCATTGGGCCATGTAACACAACACATTTCTAATGGCTGTGTTTATGCCTAGTTCCCTCAATGTCCTGGTAGACCGTCTGTCAGTACCAGGCTCTATCCCAAGAGTGAGCACTTCTGGACTCTGTCATTGAAGATCTCTTCAAAAGATGGGGTCCTACAGAGCTGGACCTTTATTTGTCCCCACACAATGCAAAACTGTAGCATTGTTGCTTGTTTGCTCCAGGACCTGGAGTTTTCGGCAAGACATGTTACCCCTCTCCTGGAAAGATAGGTTCCTTTATGCATTCCCTCCATTCCCAATGATTCAAAGGGTTATGGTCAAGCTTCAGTTGGAACTGACCATGTGAACCATACAGGTCGATTCTGGCCCAGATTTGGTTCCCACTGCTACAGCAGTTGGCAGTGGCTGCACTTGTCCTGGTTCCTCTTCAAGCCAGCCTCCTGCCACAGAAGCAGGGCTCTGTGGTACACCTGAATCTCTGATTTCTGCTCCGGAATAGCTGGATCCTGAGGACGCTGAACTCTCTCACTTTAGGGTTTCCTTGCAGTTGCTGACATTCTCCTTGTGGCTTGTAAGCCATCCACTAAGCATGCCTATTCCCAGAAATGAAAATGTTTCATGATTTGGTGTTTCTCCAGTAGCCTGGACCCTTTTGTGTGCTTAGTGAGACATATTCTAGATTACCTCTTATCCTTATTTGACTTGGGCCTCCAATACTCCTCAGCTGAGGTGCATTTAGCTGCTAACATGAGGCTTCCCACAGGTTACTGAAAGGTAAGGACAAAAAACAAAGGACTGCAGGGGACGTCAACAGCTTTGACTGATGTAGTAACACTACTGCAGGCTTTAGCTCTAACACATCATCAAGTCTTATGCCTTGCACGAGTAAGCTCATGACCTTTGTAGTGGAGGCACATGGGTTTTCACACAGCACTTGAGAAACTTCATTTAAATTTAAAGAGCACCTTTTCCCTTAGTTTTTAAATCACAAAATGATTAAACAGGGAGCTCCCTTACCTCTTGGGGAGCTCCTCCATATATCTTTTCTTTTTTTGAATATACTTTTGGCCCCAAAGGAAGGCAAGGGTCATTGTACCCCAAGGGGCTGTGCATGATCCCTCTCCACTTCTTGATTCTCCTATGTGTCTCTGCACTCCAACTTCTGTGATGTCTTTATAGGTCAGAGCATGGGGATGTGCTCCATTCACTTCAGTGGAGCATCTTTTTCAAATGTAATTTCACGAATGTAAATCAGGTTTTGGTACCTATTGATGGCAGAGTTCAACTAACAGAGCTCTTGTTAAGTTGAAGCCTGCCATCAATAGACACAAAAACCCAATTTACAATCGGCAAATTACATTTAAATAAGACACTCCATTGAAATGAATGGAGCGCATCCCTGCACTCTGCTATAAAAACGTAATAGTAGGTCGGAGTGCAGGGACACATAGGAGAATCAGGAAGTGGAGAGGGATCATGTGACCTGCCCCTCAGGGAAAATTACAATCCCTTCCCTTCTTTTGAGGTCAGTATTAAAATAGAAAAGGTAGCCTGGAGGCGCTCCCCAAGAGGTAAGGGATCTCCCTGTTTATTCTTTCTATGGTTGAAAAAGGTGCTCTTTAAATCCTAATGAAATTAGTAGTGTGGACTAGAGGCAACATTATTCATGCCTACAAACTGCACAGGTATACAGAAAAAGAGCTGAGGGGACCTTCCCCTTAAAGCATACTTTCAGCCTGGGCACAGTGTTATAGCCAGCAAAGTACAGCCTCTTTAAAATAAAATCTGCCTCTGTCTGGCCATAGCTGGTTCTTTGTTTTAACTAGTTTTTAATCAAAATCATAAACACATGATTTCAACCAATCAGTGTTCAGGACTGCAGGATCACTTATCCTGCATGCAGTTGTCACCTCATTTATGAATGTTACAATGGGGCATTCCATTTCAGTGGTGGGTGGAGGGGTAGGACCTTTGCATTCCCTTTTACAATGAAATTAAAATGTAACAGAAAACTTAAAAAGCTCTCTAGCTATCTCATGTGATTTATAATAAGTTAAGAGGTTCTCAGAGGGGTGTCTCTTATGGTATGAGAGTTCCTGCATTAGGTTTGGGCAAACAGGAATGCTCAACTTCACTTCATAGTCCTCTGACCAAAACCTCATGTGTGGAATATCGTATACATAAGAGCTACCCCTCGGATGACCTAGTAACTTATAATTGAAGTATGTACCAGTTAGATGTAGGAGAGTAGATAAGTTACCTTTGCTTGCATCTCATTTTATGCAACTGACGTACTCCAGAGGTCTTTAGATTCTCCAGGGATTTCGAAAATTAGCATGCTAGCGATGCCAGTCACACCCACAGCAGGACCTTTTTCTGGATTGTATGTGCAAGACTCTACTGATAAATGAAAGAATAGTTTAGAATATAAGAAAAGCTAATGATGTATATATTCTGTCTCCTCTCTGCAGGTGTATTCATCACTCACGGTGATGTAGGAGTAGGGACTATTGTTGGCTCAGCTGTGTTCAACATTCTATGTATAATTGGAGTCTGTGGAGTATTCGCAGGGCAGGTGAGCTTTTAATGGTTTACCTAATGTTCTGTGCACAGTTGTAAGCATTTTATTTTTTTCACACTGCCATTTTTCCCTGTTATATCCCTCTCCAGGTAATCTTTGTATGGTGGATCTAGAGAATCATGGGCACTATCTCAAAAAAACTATATTTTCACATTCTCAAGAACCAAGCAATGTCACTGTGAACTGGGCAGAGGTATATGGATCTAAGATGGCTTGACCTGGTTTACCTTTCTCATGTGGACAATCACAATCCCACTATGAGTCATGAAGGCACTGAACAATTAGCATTTCTTTTCTAGGTCTTGGACCACATGGCTGTTTCTCTCATGACTGCATTAACTTGCTACAAAATACATCAAGTGGCATTTTCACTTCATATAACCATAACAAGAGATTCAGTTTGTGGTGTAGGCCCACTTTTGCAGGCTGTTATAAAAGGGGCAATAGAAACCCTGCACTGTGATTGGTGAAGTCTAGTCACATGACCATGTGATTATTACCATATAACCACACAGGTCAGTTACATAGAGAAAAGTGCATATGTAGGTGCATGTTATGAGGGTTTTTTCACACACCTGAGGTATGTCATGAGCCATTAACATTGAAAGCGAAGCTCAAGATGTTTATGAGGTCATCACACACCAAGGGTTTGTAAAGAAAAACACACACCTGCATATGTTTTATTTTTTTTTATAGTTACTGGTGGTGTGTGTGTGTGTGTGTGTGTGTGTGTGTGTGTGTGTGAGTGAAATAGATGTTCTTACTCAGTTATAGAAGCATGGTACAGTTAAAAACATAACATCACATTACTGGCAAGTCGAGAAACAACAACACTAAAGTCACAGGCCAGGAAAGAAGATGTCTGAAGTTAGGTGCATTACATGATGTGAGGGGACCTGTAATCGTGCTTTCTGCTTCTGATCTTGGAAAATTATTCAGTGGAACATGAGGTAGACAATGGCTATAATAACTGAGTGTGACCTCACACACAATTATTACAGCATTTGAAAGCACTCACAAGTGGAGTGATTTTGGGGGTCACCAGTAATTATAATGTATTTTCTTTTGAGATTTTTTTTTAGCATTTTATAAGCACTATAGCACACTCCAGTCTGTTTGGCTGTGGTGTAATAATTGCACTTCCCAGGTGCTGAAGGCATGTGGTGCTTCACAACCCACCATGGTCTGTAGTTACTACAGCATAACTGAATACCCTGGTGTGAGTTATTTCATTTTTATTTTTCATACTTGTAGGTTAATGAGCATTACTGCGCCCGCCCGGTGGCACTGAGGGTTGAGGCACTGGACGCCACACCTTGTGCCATGCTGGCGACCCGAGTTCGGGAGCGAGCTCGGGCTCTGGGGGTCGTCAGGGGAGGGATTGGATGGAGCGCCCAATGGGCTGCTGTCTGATCCTGGGGGGAGGGCATTGGGGCGCCCGGTGCTCCGGCGGCCCCGGTGGAGATCAGGGACACCGTAGAAGCATGGGGCAGCATGTAACAGTGTGCCTGATGCTGGCAGGGTTGCCATGCACCAAGTGTCGGGGGCACACAGGAGGGGAGGGGTTGGGCAGAACAAGGAAAAACCCGGCTCGTCGGGATTGGCGATGGCACCTATCCTCCATGCTCAGCGCCGGGTTAATCTCCGCTGGCCTCATCGCCTTCTCCACCTGGGCCCCGCGCCTGCACACCAGAGTCTGCCTGTCAAGGAGCCCAAGGTAAGGAGTCGGGCTACCTCCCGAAAGTGGGTTAAACTGGGGTGCTGGCTGCGGGCGGGAGAGGGCACAGGCCACAGCGATCCTCGGGCAGGGCAGAATAAGGATAAGGCTGCCCAAGAGATTGCCCCCTCCGAGCCGTGACCGGAGAGAAAGATAGTTTAAAAAAAAAAAAAAAGAGCATTACTGCTCATTTTCATTAGCAACAAGTTTTAGCAGTTACTGCTCTGCTAAAATGACATATTGCAGTTCATATTTTAGGAGGAGGTTTCTTAAAAGGCACAACTATAGGTGATTGAAATTTTGTAAGCCTGTGCACTGACAAACTTGTCAAAAGCAAGCTACAATGTACAGCAACTCCTAGCCTTGCTTGATTAGCTTCACTGTCTCTCTATTATGTTCCTCTGTTACACCTAGGGATGGGCAAACCAGTATTCATTCAGACCATCTCCCCCAGCAGAAGTGCTTCAGATCTACTTAAGTCATCCAAATCAAATTTGGAAGAAATGACCACCTATGGATTGCAGTCAGGGTCAGGAAATAGAGGGGTTACCTGTACCTTAAATAACACATAGCCAAACTCAGATTGTAATCAAGGCCCCTTCTGGAGCCAGCTGACACTGATTTGTCCATATCATCCGAGTCAAGTTCCTAGAACGCTGGGCTTAAATCTGAACCAGATCCCAGCTGCCTAGTTAGCCTGCTTTCCTTCTCTATCTGAATTTACACAACAGCAGGACATTCTCTGGGAAATCCTGACAAATTAGTACATGTTTGCATACCATATTTATTCAACTCTGTTTATAAAACAGGGCAAACACAATGGATGGAGTCCCTTCCTTTCTTAAATACTTTGTCACCCTCCTTTCTCAGTTGCAACTCTACTTTTCCCTTATTTAGTGGAGATGGTCTTACTTACTGCTCATAAGAAAGCAAATTACACACACACCCCGTATTATTGCTTTAAAAGTACAAGATTGCCTCTGCATCACATTTAGTATGAGGTTACAGACATGCTTTGAAAAATCCCACTTGTGTGATCGGGTTGCTTGCCTTAGGTTGCTGCAGCATGTGAGGGTACAGATGACCTGAATTCATAAATAGCTGAGGTAAGAGCCTAGATTAGAACCTAAGCTTGACTTTATGTTTTGGAGCCAAAAATAACATAGGGCTTGCTCAATATTTTTCAGTCTTTTTTTTTTTTTTTGGCTAAGTATGGGAAATTAAAAATAGCATAAGCTCTGGTTTTGTATATTTTGCTGCAAGAGATTGGTATAAATAGTTCCTGTCTGACAACTTGTCATGCATTTGCAGATTTCATTGTTGCTGTAGTCGCTAAAAGTCCTTATTTACTGGCATGTTAAACTTGATGACAGCAGAAACACAGATATATACACACATACAAAGCTGTGTTTCCATCGAGGGGGGTGAGTTGACAGCATAGAGACCTCGAGCGTGAAGCTCGAGAGGTCTCAGATGTCATCTCATCCTGGGATGGAAACACGAGCCTTGTTTTGTTTGATCACTCACATTCTGTTTTATATAGCATATGGGTAGCCCCTCATGAAAACCAAGCCTTGAATTACTTTAATGATCAAAAGACATGAAGATTCCTATTCAGTTAAGCAGCAGTTGTATTTAAAAATTCATTTATAACAGCAAACATTAACTGGTGACAAGAAAAGTGTGTGAAATGAGCAATAACAGTCACATTGAAAGATAATAAAGGACACTGTTGGTCTTTAAGTGTTGACTCTCATCACTTCTGTGAGAAAAGAAAAAAGTGAAAAGTTTGCCGTGATTCCCATGACATGCGCTGCTCTTCCCTCCACATGCCCACTTAAACTTTGTGAGCTGTGCAACTTACTGCTGACATACTGTAGTCTTTGACTTGGTAAATTATACTACCTTTTTTGCTGTTTCTTTTGTCACCTTTTTGATTGTTTTTTTATTTTACTGCACAACTGTGTAAGGAAACCAAACAGGTGACGAGAAGACAGTTTGGTGCTGCTGTGGTACAAGGGGACAGTTCAGCATGTGGTCCAACTCTGAAAAGTTGTTGTGGGTATAGTTGTGACATCAGAATAATACCACAACGTCTTATGACCTTTGAACGGTACTACTACAGGAACACTGAGTGTATGGGAATTCATACAGCATAGAGAGTAACCTTATACTATATCCCATTGTGTAGATGGTTTGCAATATGACTCGTGTTTATACTAATTACATTTCAAACTACAGCTAAAAAACCTTTGGTTACAGAGTTCTACAAATGTGACCAATTCCCTTTTGATCCTCAGAAAGGAGGAAGAGATCAGAACCAAAATATTTATCACCTAATTAAATTGGCCCCTCGTATATGCTTTTATCCTCCTTGAACCCTTCTACTCCTAACCAAGACACCATTGTTCACTTTTAGATTTCCTCACCCACCTTTGCCCCCTTGCAGTTTTCTGCTTGCCCCTCACTTCTCCCCTTTTATCCAATTCATCATTCACTACTCTCTTTTGCCCTTGCTGCTCTTTACACTTGCTGCCTGCCCTCTGCTTGGTGTATCCACCACTACTCCCACCCCCACCCCCAACAACACAGGCTAAAATGTTATAAACTTGTTAGCCTGATGTCTATCTGTTTATATTTTGAGTCATGCTTCGACAGTTTTTTTTATCATCTGCTGTACTCATATCTTGTACTTATAGTATTTTTTCCATGGAATTGTTGCATTGGATATATTATGAAATATGGAAACTCACAATCCTGACCACTAAAACACAGAGACCACAATACTGAAAAATGCGGAACCGGAAGATACATTAACTTGAAACTGACGAGGTGGAAAAATACATGTTGCAGGCACGAAAATGGCCTTGCCCCATGAATCCCCCATGTGGAGGACTAACCAACCCCCCACCCGTAATTAATTATACATCCTCCAAGGCTGCTGTACCTCAGGGATGTCAGCAAAAGTTAATATCCGACAATGCAGAAATGGTCATACTGATGAGCGCCAGCTGCTTCCACAGGTGAAATGTAGTGAAGTGGCAAAACACAGAAGGAAAGCAAGTATGGCTCCGTCTAAAACAATATAAAACAGCAGTGCTGCACTGTACTTTAGAGGCACCTTCGCACATCAAACCACAGTAAAAGTACAATAACCAGCACATGTACACCACACAAGAAATGCCTCAGAAGCAGCATATTACACTTACTTTTCCCAAATAATACCAATAAAGCAGCCCACAAAACATCCCCCCCCAATCCCACAACATGGTTCAACCCACGCAGCATCGGCAATCCTGATGCTAACACTGTCGGGACCGTGGTTTGAGATGGTTGTCGAGCTGCTAAGTATGTCAGATGTCTAAAACCAGTAAGCTGAGTGTCGGTATATCGAGTTTGTGTTTTTTAAATGGATACCATTGCATTCCTATCTGTTTTTGACAGTATTCTCTCCATCTAAATGTGTAATGCTGTTTTAACCTGCCTGTGACAAATGCTCTTATGTGTAAAAGTGTTGATATTTGTATTTTTCCTGTAGTATTACCACCTTGTGTTTGCTGTTCACTGTTGATGTACGTTATCTGACTTGTACCCTCCCGGGTTGTGCCTGAAAATAGGCATTTCTATGTCTTGAGCACCTACCCGGTTATCAAAAACAAAATAAATATTCTTGTACGTTAACAGATTAATAGCTGCAGCCCACAACCTTGGGTGAATAAAAATATGGGTCATTTAGCTCTTTAATAATTGGGTTGAGACATACAGTAGGTTAAAAAGTAAAGGTGTGAGAATGCAGGAGTCACGTGATGCAGAGAGCTGCCTAGCAGCCTTACTTCATTGCTCCAGCCTCCCGCCCTGCTTTAATTCATTAATCGGGACTAATATAGGCAATTTGTACAAAGGTTCCACTTCCTCATTCGTGCAAACTGTTTAAGAATAGCTGGGATAAGGTTCCGAGGACTATGGATGTGAAAATGTGGAGAATTCAGCCACGACATACTCCACCTCAATCACCGTCAAAGGCCCAAAAAAAATCCAGGGAATCTGCATCTGTTGGCAACCCAGGAACTGAACAGCCTACCCCAGAGGATGAACCACTAACTCTTGCGCGGTTCCTAGCCGAGTTCAAACCCTTTAAAGAAGAAATGCACTCTGTCACAGAGGAACTGAAATCGATTACCTCGGCCCTAGATGATATTTCAGTGAGAACAGGAGATTGTGAAGTTAGAATTACCTCGTTGGAGAGAAAAATGGAAAATCGAGAACAGGAGTTTGCAGCGCTAAGGCAGAAATTTCATAAAATTGAGAGTAAGCTTGAAGACCTGAAAGGCCGCAGCAGGTGGAATAATGCTGCTGTTATCAGCTTACCTGAAAAAGAGGAGGGCCCTGATTCGATCTTGTTCACTCAAAGGCTCTTATTGAAGCTGGCTGGCCCAACTCCATTCGGAGCGCGTTACACCATTGAAAGGGGACATCATTCATTGAGAGCATGCCCCCCGGCTCCTCCACAACCTTTTATATTTCGGTTCCTCAACTACCAAGAATGGCAGCATTTATTTTTAAAAATTAAAGAAATCCAGAAAATCAAATGGGAAAGAACCACGCTGAGATTTGCACAGGACCTACCTTTATCTGTCCGTCAAAGAAGAGCTTCATATCACCCACTCATGACCAAGCTGATCGCCGCTAGCATCCGTTTTCGTATGGAGTACTCTGCCAGGCTCCGGGTGCTTTTATCTGGTGCCTGGGTCACCTACGAAGCTGCAACAGCTGCTACCATTGGTGTGAAAGATGCCCTACCGAATTTATGTACAGAAGGCTGAAGGGAGAGGAACCGCAGATAATTGTTGCTGCCTGGATGATGTTTAACGCTGAGTCATTCTATGTTGGGACATTTTTTCTATACCCTGGTATTGTTGACTGTATGTTGGGACTTTCATTGGAGTGTTTGAACTCCCAGAGTATCTTGGATGGGATCTGTCTATGTGGATGTCTCACCCTGTTCTCCACATTTTGGGTCGGTAGTTTACCTGTTAATTATCAGGTTCTGGCATTCTTTACATTGTAATAATAAACCATTTTCTGGTTTTGGTTAATTTCCTGGTTCTCAGCCCAGGATTTGACAGCTCAATGTGAGATGTCCAGGGCTCTCATATTCGAGCGGTTTTCACGCACTCCTCAAGCCATTCCTGTATGTTACCACTAGAGGGACCTCATTCATTTAACCGGACGGAGTATTTCATATTGCTCAGACAGACATATTTGAGTTTTTGACACAGTTACGTTGTTTGATTCTGTGTTTTGTCTGGTTCTCCATTGTTTTCATCTGGATTTGGTTTCCATATACTTGTGCACCCAGTAGCAGGAAGCGGGTTAATGGTTTGATCTTCTCCCAATGTTTCTTAATATTGTTGCTGGTATCATTTACTGACTTCTATGAATGGGGTTGCCTATGGTCCATTGGGAAAGACAGAGGGAGGACTCTGCTGGTCCTTAGGAATTTTTAGGATAGCTCAGTCATTCTTCAAACTTGTAGCCCCCTAGACTGGAGATATTCCCTTATTATTTTAGCCTCATATTTCCGTTTTAACTTTTGGGGCTCTGAGTACTGGTGTCACATGACAAGGATCCATAACCACTTATAAGTAGTATTACGCTGGGCTCTGTACCTAGAACCAAATTATCGATACCACGTGCACAACTGCTTAACAGGGAGGGATTTTTGGGGTTCGGAGAGGCTGGGGTGGGGAGCAGTGCAGTGGATTAAGTGCAAGCATGGACCATAAGAAGTTTTCGTTGGTGGGGAGGAGGGTTGGGTTATTTCATTGCATTTATGGGTATTACCTCATATGTCAATATCTACTGAAGGGGATTTATGGGGGAGTATGGTTGGTATTGTTTTTCTCAATCTGTACTCTCAACTCAGTTAAGGTGATGTCATTTTACTCCTTGGTTCAATGTTTGTATGGGGGGACAGGGTAACATGGGGGGGCAGCCTTGCCTGCTCGGGGTGGGGAATAGTAACATAACTTACTCTAGACAGTTTAATGCCGCATCTGAATCTATCTATTGCCTGATGCCTGTATTTAGAGTAGGGATTCAATCAGGGAAAATAGGATATGGGGAGTAACTTTCATTGGATTTCCTGTAATGTTAAAGGGTCACGGAACAAGGTAAAGAGATACAAAATCTTAAAACATTTACAATTACATAAAAGGGATATTATATGTTTACAGGAGACTCGTATGCTGGATTCAGAAACCAACCTGCTTAGGAGGCAGTTTGTTGGTCAGATTTTTATGGCTGGTTGCAACACGGCTAGTAGAGATGTAGCTATTCTGATCTCGAGTTCTACCCCCTTTGTTTGCAAGCATTGTATTAGGGTCCTGAATGGGTGCTACATCATCCTCCAGGGCCTTTTGGGTCAAACGAGAATTCTTATTGGTAGTTTATACGGCCCTAAATCAGATTCACCTGGGTTTTTTACTTATTTGTTGAATGTTTTAATCCCTTTTGTCAACCTGCCTATAATATTAGAGGGAGATTGGAATTTACCCTTCTCCCCTGATTTGGATAAAGATGGAAAGTGTTACAGAGGATTTACTCTGGCTCAAAGAGCAATCTGGGATCTCTGTGATCAGTTGGGCATGTGCAACCCCTGGAAGGTTCTGTACCCCACGACCAGTGAATTCGCTTTTATATCAGAAGTGCATAACTCAAGATCGAGAATTGATTTTTTTCTCATGACCCACTCCCTTCTCCCTGGCCTGTCAGCTTGTACAATAGAACCAGGAGTGATATCAGATCACTTCTTGGTCAGATGCTCTCTAGATCTTACCCATAACTGCCCCAAACAAACTATTTGGAAATTAAATAATCAGCTACTTATATCAGAACCAATTAAATATGCCATTATTCACAGAATTGAGCAGTTTCAAAGAGAAAATCTTAATTCTACTGGGAAGGGTAACATAGAATGGGGAGCTTTGAAGTGTGTTTTGATGGGAGAACTAATAAAATTAGCTGCTGAAAGAAAGAGGAAGAGAGAATATAATGCAAAATAACTTTTGGATCAAATGAGGGTCATAGAAAGAACTCTTTCTTCGGTTACCGAGGAAGTGGTTAAACAGAAACTATTTGGTCTTAGGAACCAATAGAACGATTTCTTGAGGGAGAAAGCTGAGTATGCCATCCTCAAATCTAAGGCGCTTTATCTGGACCAAGGGGAGAAATCAAGTCTTTTGCTGGTCTTGAGGATGAAGGCTGCTGAATCCTCTAGAATTATTTAAAGTATCATATCACACACTGATGACACTGCTAAGTTCCTCCCCCAAAATATAATTTTAGAATTCGAAGATTATTGCAAAACACTATACAGCCCTATGGTGCCTCAACCTAAGAAAGAAGATGTTGAAACATACTTATTGTTAACCCAGCTACCAACAATCCTGGAAGAAATGAAAGGCGGCCTGATTTCCCCTATTTCAGAAATGGAAATCTTACTGACAATAAAATCTTTACCTTTGGATAAAGTCCCGGGCCCTGGTGGATTTTCCCTGAATTTCTGTAAATGTTTTGCTGAACAATTGGTACCTAATCTGAAAAGATTGTTTTCAAGCATATTAGAGTCTGACGAGGTTGATAGACATTTGTTTGAAGCACTTATCATTGTTATTCCTAAACCTGGTAAAGATCTGGGTAAAGTTAGTAGTTATCATCCTATTTCCTTAATTAATTATGATCTTAAAATCCTCGCCAAAATTTTAGCAACCCAGTTAGCAAAAGTTATACCTCTCATCGTCCATCAGGATCAGGTAGGATTTATAGCAGGTAGAATGTCATCCCACCACCTACGTAAGTTGTCCTACATCTTCTCTGTGTCCAGGGACATGGACCCATGTGGTCTGAGGTCCCTGGACGCAGAGAAAGTGTTTGATAGAGTGAACTGGCAGTTTTTGTTCTTGGCCATGAGCAGATTTACTAAATGGATTGCCTCCTTATATAAAAATCCCACTGCAAGAGTGTATTGCAGTGGAATTTTTTCTTCTACTTTTCCGCTACTTTCTGGTACCAGACAGGGTTGTCCTTTGTTGCCCCTTCTGTTCAATATATATCTAGAGCACCTTTTGAGCTGTTTCCGATCTGAACCTAGGGTTCGGGAGTGGTTATAGGCTCTCAGGAATTTAAGGTCTCTGCATATGCGGATGACATCCTTCTCCACCTGGTGAATCCTCAGGAGTCATTTCCTGTTGCTTTAAATATAATAGAGAATTACAGTAAATTGTCAAACTACAAGATTAATGTGGATAAAACCACAGTGTTTCCTCTTAATTCTAAATTGCCGAAGCTTGTAGCAACAGACCTCCGACTACAATGGAGCCCAAACACATTAAAATATTTGGGGATAATGTTATCCAAAAGTGAACCCAAAATGGTTCAACTGAACCTCGATTCCATTCTCCAGGCAATCAAGCAGGATTTGTTCAGATGGAGTAAACTTCCGCTTTCCCTTTGGGGTTGTGTAAATCTCATTAAAATGAATGTCCTGCCCAGGTTGTTTTATCCTACTAGCATGCTCAACATCTGGATACCATTGAAGTGATTCAAAAAAGCACATTCAATTATTTCGGATTTTGTTTGGATAGGCAAAGTGCCCTGTAGAGCTTATCATAAGTTAGCTGCTCCCAGACTCAAAGGAGGCTTGCGGTTGCTGCACTTAGGCCTATACTATTGGGCGAGCAACGCTAGTAAATATTTAAAATGTTTAATAAAGCCAGCGGAAATGGCTTCTCTTTCTTATGTTCCTGCTGGAAACTGAATTAATTAAGAGGGCTGGCCTTGATCTGACCTCCCTGTTATACTCCTCACGCCAAGCTCTCCCAAAATGCTTAACATCTCTCCCCATTCTTACCTCTGTCAGGATTCATACTCCGTTATGTTCATTTTTACGGTACTCTGCATGGAGAGACCCATGTCAGCCTTTGTGCAAAAACCCTAATCTGAGAGTCGGAGGTAAAATGATACCTGAAAATTGGATTCCTTCTTTGGCAGGATTAAGGATTGTTAATTTGTTGCATGACGGGGGAGGTTTGCTGGTTCAGTCTATTCTTAATAGATACAATGTGGGACCTAATTTTATTTTCAAAGTATATCAGATTAGACGCATGATAATTCAGATCCAGGAGAATCCTAGGCTGAGTACACTTCCAGAAAAGTTTTTTGAGTTGCTCGCCCAAGGGGTCTGGGCCCAACATGCAATATCTGGTTTATATACCTCTTTATTTGACCAAGCATATACTGCTCTTGATGGAACGCGTCACTACTGGGTGGATCATTTCCCAGATTCATCCAAGGATTGGCAGACCATATGGCTAAATACATACTGTTACGTTACCCAGAACAGGTTAAGAGTGATGCAGTTTCAATTTTTGAATAATATGTTTTGGACTCCAGCCAAGTTACATAAAATAGGCAGAGCAATCAACCCTTTATGTAACAGGTACCATCAGGAGGATGGCACTTTATTTCATATATTCTGGGATTGCCCTCCTGTAAGGGAACTATGGGAAACTATCAAGTTTAGAGCAGATCCACTATTGAGGTTAGAACACTGCTTTACTCCCGAGATTTGTCTATCGGGGGACTACAAAAGTTTGGAAGTGAAGGCCAGAAGATAATATATGGCCATCATTTCTTCCTCCCTTAAAAAAGTAATACTGCAACACTGGTTGGATGACCTCCCTTTAACTTACAAAGAGTGGCTGAAAGAGCTCTTATCCAACTTGAATGTCAAAAAACTGGGGGCGAGCTTGTCGAATCATCCCTTAAGATATACTAGAATATAGGAAGAATTTCATACCCTTTATCTGCTCCAATCTGGTTCTCTCCCTCTTAGTGACTTGGTGTAAATGGATAGTTTGGGAGCCGAATCTCCAACAGGCATATAACCGCAGTTATTACCTGTTTGGAGACTCCCCTCAGTTCTACAAGCAAGGCTGGATGAGGAATGGGGGATGGGCGAGGGGTGAGGAGGGGGTGGGGAAGTGGGGGGCAGGGCAGGGAGTGTCTGCATTCTACTCGATGTTGTCTGTACAAGTCTATTGTGTTATCACCTCTGTATTGTGAAACTCAATAAACTTGAATTTCAAAAAAAAAGGCGTGAGAATGCACTGTTGACAAACTCAAAGTTTGTGATGATTTTTTTTTTTGATAAATTTCCATTTTGTTTGTACTGGACTTGTGCCCAAGTATGTTCATGAAGTTTCATTACAGTATCTAACAGAAAAGGGTCAATATTTAGTTTCGGAGTTGTAAAGTTAACAACACAAATCATTTTTGTCTTTTCTATTTAAAGGTGTATTTTTAACAAAATACTCTTCATGAAATAAAATTTAAATGTGACAGGGTTGAACAAGACCCTGTCCCATTTGTTATACAGGGAGAGTTAAAAGCAAGGATCTGTTTTGTACTCTCCTTTTCTGTCACTTGTCTGTCTTTGCTTAATTGTGCAGTCAGATTTTCTTGTGGCACCTAGGAACTGGTCACTCAGATGGTCCCACAATTCCCCCACCCATTATCTCCTTTTCTTCACTTGCCATTTCTAGCTATTTCTATGCTTTATTTCCTCTTTATTTCTCTGTGATTAAAAAATATATATATGAATCCTTATGTGAAACTGGGATGCCTTGGTTTGCAAATGTATGAATTTAAATTGTTGAAATGATTGCAGAAAAGCTATTTTGGTTTAATAGGAAAGACAATCTGTAATACAGTGGGTTTGACTTTGAGATGTATTTAACCTTTACAAGCTTGTTTTCAAAATTGTCAACAGGAGATCAGCCCTAGGACAGGATGGTATGTCTTGCTGCACCTATCCAGACTAGATGGACTTTTCAGTCTGGTCACAGGAAAGAAACTGACAAAATCTTGTTACTTTTTTTGTGAGAAACGGAATGCAGAGTAAAGTGGCAGGAAAAGGCATCTCATGAAAAGAGCAATGTTTTGGTTTTCGAGATTTAGAGATACTCAGATGTAGGACTTTGTCTGTTCTGTTTGAACTGCCTGTATCAAGAGCTATCCTGTACAATTTTTTACTTTTTATTTTATTTTTATTAATAATAAAAAATGCTGCTTGTGAATTTTAAACTTCTCCTGGTCTACCTATGCCGCCTGACCTTTTGTCACAGTATGTTGAAAACAAAAAACAGGGTATTGGGCTTTTTTGTTGCTTCTGCCTCATGTTGTTAGAGCGAGCAACATGATAACTTTTTAGCCATAGAACAGCTTTCCTCATACTAAACAAAAAGGCAAATTCAGCCTCTTGAATGAAACAATATAAATATGTAAGCAATAACCCATGACAGGGTATGGCGATTTAATGCACAGCTGGATTCGTTGTGAGGCATGAGGACACAGGCTGAGTGTCCTCACAGCAACCCAGCCATGCATTAAATCCCCTTATTTCACTTATAACATGGGTTACCTTTAAATAACAAAGAAATATCCAGAAAGGTGCTTTTTTTCTGTTTAAATAGCAAGAAAGGTACTGTATCCTTCCACCTTACAAAATAGTCCCTAACCAATAATGCATACTGAAATATAGAAATGTCACGGATACACTACTGAGAGGATCTGTGACATTTCTTGTGCATAATGCTGTGTAGTACATTGCATGCCACTGTTACTTTGCACCCCCCCAAATCCGGTATTCAACACAAATGTCTGATAACTATACAGTTTATTCATAGACAGTCACATGGAAGTATAGCAGGTTTAAAAGTTTTGAACTTGGATGCCACATCGTTCTGTGACAGCTTCATGGAGGTTAATTCGGCAAAATATAGGTCAATTTTTTCAGTGAGTAGATCTGTGGCCGAGGTCGTTGGGTGTGGGCTCTGTGGCGAGTCTTGTTTCTGTCTCTTGGAGGGTAGCCCATTAGAGTGTGTGGCGACCAGAGCAAATATGTCCATGGGCTGAGTCTCCATTTGGTCCATTGCTGTCGATTTTCTGTTTTTTCATTTCTGTGTGTTATTGAAAAATGAAAAAAATATGGTTTCCCAATGAAAAAGGGAGTTTGTAGTTTAAATTGTCACGTTTAATAGGTAAAGGTCGTGGAGCTCCAAGGCAAGCTGCTGCTCAAGCCGAGCATATCACATGACTCCCTACATCATGTCTGTTCTACCATTTTTGCATATTTTCTGTATCTATGTTGGCATCCCCACTTCCCTTTCCCCCAGAACGCACCTGGAAATAAGCTATTCTAGGGATGTGGATATGTTGTTCTATCCACACTATTTGGCAGTGTCCTTTCCCTTTAAGATATGCCAGAAAGTCTTCAAGCTGGCTCCTCCCACCCACCTGGGTGGTATATCCCTCGGCTCCGCTCTGACACCATATCTTCCTTTCTGCTGGAAAAAACAGGTTCCCTCCTTACCGCTTCTGCATTGAGTAGGCCCTAGCACTTAAATTCTTTGGAATTACTTCCAAACTAACTCTTATGAGTTTTGTCTTCAACTCGATCTTTGATCGCGACCATGATGGATGACAAGTCTGCACCCGGAATTTCGCCAGTGCCCGTGTGGGCAGAAGTCACGCACCGATCCCCATGCCACATGTGTTTACTGCCTGGGCCACAAACACAATACCCAGGTCTGCGACATTTGTCGGTCTTTTCATGTGACAGTCCTCGAGGACCACCTCACCCACCTTAAGTTGGGCTGCCTGGAAAAATGACATCCGCCGGTCAAATCTAAAGACGCCCATTGGGTGGTCTCTGATTGTGGGGTCCACCGAGCAGCTGGTACAGCTTGCGGCCTTTGAGGAGGAGGTGGCTCGGGCCGCTGCTCAGTCCTTCTCGGTTTCTGCATTCATGCTGCTCCAATTGGGCTCCACCTTTTTGAGCTCCTTCAAGGAGTTGTGCCAGTCCCTCTCAACTAAGGATCAGGGTCTTTCTGGTTCTCACAGCTCCCACTCTCGCAAAGAGAAGAAGGAGTTGAAGAAAGAGAAGACTCGTTGTCGACGTTCATGGGACTGGAAACATTCTCTGTCTCACAAATCCCAGATTTTGACCACAGTCGAAACCGCGGCCTTGGCCACTGACTTCACGGAGACCCATCGGGCCAGTCGGTCGAGATTCCGACTGATGATGCGGTCGAGAATTTTCTCGACCCAGTCGACCAGTTGTCATCCAAAAAGGCCAACAGTTCTCTCTTCAGGATTCCAATCCTGCCTGTGACCTTAGAAGTGGCTGCTCAGTCTGCTGATCAGAACCCTCCGGTCACTGACCCAGACCAGGAGGAGCCGTGGCACTCCCTGGCTCTCTCCGAGATTCCCTGTTGGCACCCCCAGTGGCTGAGGTCGAAGTCCTTCTCCAGTGGGTTGAGCAGCTCCCACTGTCATCGGCGCTTCTACGCTCGGCACCATGGGAAGTGGTGCCACCGCTATTCTTCATCTTCATCCTCCTCAGGTGAAGAGAGGCTCCAGCGCAAGTTGCGTCGGCGCTATGAAGACCTTATGTGGCAACAGCTGGTGCTGGCTGGTATAAAGCCGACCCTGGTTTCCACACCGGCCATCACTTGGCTGTCACCCAAGAGGCCGACACTGACTCCCCCTGTGGGGTCGGTCGAGATCATCCCTCCCCCAGCAGAGCCGGTCAAGACCATCTTGGTTCAGCTGAAGCCAGCCTCTCCACCAATCGTGGTGGAGCCATCGAACGGCGCTCTGACTAAGGAGTCTCGGTCGGCCGAGGGGCTTCCCCATTGACTGTCAGTCACCATCACACCTGACAGCCCATGGAGGGTTGAAGGTGACTTGGGTGGTCAGCCGCTTTTTGCGGACTCCTGCAAGTCCAAGGATTCCTCACTGCACTCCTGTCCAGTTGATGAGGAGTCCATGGGGGAGCGCTCGATAGAGAAAGGGCCCACTTTCTTCCTGGGCATCCTTCACCTCATCTCTGAGTCCATGTGGATGAAAATGGAGTCCACCCAGAAGTGGGCTTGCTATCCCCTTACAGAGATTCTGGACAAAGGGGACTCTCTGAGGCTTTCCCAGTGGATGAGGCCATTATCGGCCCAGCCCTGGAGCTTTGGCAGTGCCCCACATCCTGCCTTGCACCCTCTGCCCGGATGGCCTGCAAGTATGCAGTGCCCATCGGTACCCTCTCGGGTTTTGCGGAGCACCCCTCGGCTGAGGGGTTGGAGGCTGACTCCATGTTTTGGCACTCGGGCAATATCGGGAACATTGACAAGCCACCGGACAAGGAGTCCAAAAAATTGGACATGTAGCTAAAAAAATCTATGCTGCCTCCTTTCTCAGCCTCTATCAGGCGAGCTCAGCCGTCTTGATGGCACACTTCTCCCACGCCCTCTTGGGCTGTTTGAATGAGGTGATACCTCACCTGCTTGAGGACCTCCAGACCATGGTCATGCTGGTCCGAGATCAGGGCCAGGCTGTGATCAAGCAGCAACTGCAAATGGCTGTGGACCTGGGAGATTCCTGTGCCATCTCGGTGGCGACTGCAGTAGCCGTGCACCATACAGCTTGGCTATGGATCTCGACCTTCATGGCAGACATTTGGCACAAGCTGGTGGATGATCCTTTCTTGGGCATCGACCTGTTTGGGCCCAGTGTGGAGGGTCACTTCCAGCACATCGAGAAGTCCAGTGTCACCTTGGACTCCATAACATCTGCACAGAAGGATCTCAAGGGCTCCAGGCAGCAGAAGTGAAAGGCCTTTCAGTTGTGCACTCTTGCAGCAAAACCACACCAGCATCAGGCTGGCCAGCAGGCTCTGTCCTGGTGACCCAGGCCCAAGTTAGTGGCCTCGGTGGTCTGTAAGCCAAGAGTGAAGGGACCCAGTGGCACCTCAGCTGGATCCTCCTCCAAGCTTGCTCAGGGATGGGATGTGGGGAGCCACCCTCATACCCGTCACGCCTCCCCTGGCTCCTCTGGTAGGGGGCTGGCTCCACCACTTTCTTTCCACCTGGTAGGCTGTCACCACAGAGAGGTGGGTTCTAGAAGTGGTCAGTTAGGGTCTGCTTCGGGAATTCGAGCAGTACCCTCCAAACTAAGCCTGCGCCCCATGGGAGGACTTGGTATCTGCCGACACTCAGTCGACTCTTTGAGGTGACATAACTCAGCTCCTCCATAAGGAGGTCGTGGTCAGAGTAGTATATCCTCCGGAATAGGGTTGTCAGAACCCTCTGAAGTTCTGGGTTCTAGTTCTAGTCTAGAACTTTTGAAAAAGTTCTAGGGTTCTAATCTTTTTTAGAACTTTTTAGAACTCGAACCCTACTTTTTAATTGTGCTGCCAGTAATGAAGATAGTAATGAAATACATGTAAAGGAAAAACTGTTTAATATAAGGGGGAGAGAAATGATCATGTGTGACACTGATAGGAATACAACTAGGTTTATCTATGGTTTCTTCTGTTTGCTAAAGTCAGCAACTTAATACGTAACAGGCCCACCCACCCACCCATATGTTAAAAGTTTTCCTGCTGCAGCTGCATCATAGTTCCTTAGTGAAAGAAAGAGGCACATTAGCCATTTATGTACTCAGTTATATATACTCATCGTCATGAATTATTAGAAAAAATAACTGATATTACCTAATTTCAGCTATTTGCTGCTTTTGTGTTTTAAATGAGTAAATCAAAAGTTGCTATGTTTAAAAGAAAACTTTTATAAGAAAGTCAAGTCAAGGTACTGCAGCCACAGCACATGGAACTGTTGCAAAACATATTATGTCATAACGTAGTCAGTCAAGACATTTGAATAAAAAAATATGCCAGTCATTGTTGCTGGCAAAAAATGCATGCAATTTTCTAAGATAATGCATACATATACCAACATTCTTGTTGGCAAATTGAAGTAATACATACAGCTTTCTAAGATGATGCATTTTTCCAGCTGATACGTCAATAAAATCTGTATTTCAGTCACATAAATAAAAAAGTGGTTTCCTCACCACATACTAACTTAAGGAACATTTAATGCAGCAGTTAGCATGTGATGTTTAAGGGACAGTGTCTGTCAACCCCATTATGTATTAAATTATCACTACTTGTAAAGCAAAAAGACTTTATGATAGGTCACATTCTGTGAAAACTGCTGATGCAGATTTTCTTTTATTTCTGATTCCTTTATTCTTTTTTTTTAAAGGGGTCAGGACACTTGTGCTAGGTGGCAGCAGTTTGCAATGTATTTAATAAGAAAAAAATACATATATTATATCCATAGTAGGTTCCACAGTGGGCAATCGGTGTAGCCCTCCCATACCATCAGTCTGTCATCATCTTTTTCCTCACCATCCCCAGTCGATCACGAATCTGTAAATGAAAGGACTAAAATAACACTCACCTTTCACCCCAGCACCCATTCCACTCTTCTTCCACCACCATCATCTATGCAGTAGCACCCATACCACCCTTACACCCATGTATTAAAACCAACCCACAACCATCACCCCCCTCAAGCACGTATTCCACCCTCCTCCCTCACCCAAATGTTTAAACTACCCCCACACTTAGTCATAAACTACCATTAATGTCACCCTTCTCCGCCCCTCACCCATGTTAAACCCACTCCCCAACCATCACCCATGTACTAACAACTATGCCATGTTTCTCCCTCCTGCATCAATGTTAAAACCAACCCCCAACCCTCACCCATGCACTAGCATCCATGCCATCTTTCTCCCTCTTGCATCCATGTTAAACCAACCTCCAGCCCTTTCCCACCCTCCTCCCCCTCTCAAATGCTAAAACTACCACATGCGTACTCAAGAAAAATGAAACTCTTGCCTCCAAATGAGCCATAATTAACTGTTCCGTGATAAACAACTCTTATGTGAAAAACTGTCTTTTCAATTGCTTTCTTCATATGGACAGCATTCTGTACAGTCCTCTTCATGGAACCAGTAATTTGAGAGTTGTTGCTATTATACCATTGTCTGTGTACAACAGAATGTTAAACACGAGCTATTGTGGTATGAGACCTATGCTTACAGAATATGTGCTCAATCATGACATAGGTAAAACTCCAGATGACTCTGTTTCCCCGGAAGAGACTTGTAACAGGATGCTGTCCACAGAAACATAACAATACAAAATACAGTTTTTCCTAAAAATTTTTATTCAGTAAGATAAGTTACATATGGATCATTTTGGTTTATGGCTAACATTTCTGTAATTGAAAAAATAATAAACAGCTACCAATTAGAACTCATTGTTTTGTCCTCTTTAAAATTGAAAAATAGACCGCCCTCAGTCCCAGCCCTTACTGATGCACCACAAAGTCACAGAAGGTAAATCCAAAAATATATGTTTGTACTTCAACTATAAATAATATGATATAGAAATGATTGACATGACAGTGTCCCTTTTATGCCAAATTTGGGCCTGTTCCCACTGATGTTAAAATTGCCCTGTATATAAAACTTGTTGACTTTAGACCCTAGCTACAAAGCAGTTTGCCATGAAATAGTGAAAGTGTTGTGGGGTATATAGTCCAAGGTAGTAGATCAAGAAAGGAGAGAGATAACCAAAGTCATCACAGTCTGTAAACGTTTCCTTTTTGGCGCAGAGAGACTGTCCCTGTCCCACACAGTATTTACCCGCCACCACCATCTGAGTTGCAATCACCATCAACATCCACAACATCTATCACTTCAGGATCAGTTTGTATGCTCTTGTAGGGATACGAAAATCTTGACTTAATAACTTTAATAAAAGTTAACGTGTGTACATTTTCTGGCAGCAACCTGTTTCTGGTGTCTGTCACAATATTGCCAGCTGTACTAAACATGCATTCTGAAGAGACACTTGTTGCAGGACAACCAAGATATTTACAGGCTTCATCATACAGCTCTGTCCAAATTGACTTTTTTGATCTCCAGTATTCAAAAGGGCATGCATCAATAGGAATAGGCAGTTCTTGCAGGTAACTGTCTACCATGATGGACAGTTAGAGGAATCAGCATAAGCTGGTATGGCAGCAATTTGGGAAAGGTTTTGCCACAGATTTAGCTTGCTACTAAGGATTGAAGAAGTGGCAATTGTGGAACAACTACTGTTAATGTTTGGTGACTTTTCCAGTTCTGTATCCCTTTGTGAAGATGAACCTGCATGTTGTGGTGATGACAACCTGAGGGTACCGTGCATGTCTGTGTTTGACTAAGTGCTGCAGCTCATCTAGCAACAGGCATTTGTACTGCTCTACATCACCTGTTTTTGGAAGATGTATAGCCTTGAACCTGGGATCTAAGAGAGTTGCAAGGATGTAGTGTTTTGATTTCGTCATTGCAACTAATTTGTCATTGGTTTTGAAGCGCTCGCTCATTCTCTTTTCGAGATTCCCATGATACAGGCAACATGTTGTCTGAGCTTCAGATCTGTCTTTTTCTATTTGTAGATTTAGAACACTAAGATGATGTGAAATCAGCATTATGAGTGGAATAACCTGACTCACAGATGCGCATTCAGAAGACATGTCCCTTGTGGCTGTCTCAAAAGGAGCTAGGATGCAGCACACTGTCTCCATTAATTTCCACTGCAGCACAGACCGCATAATGCCATCTCCAATAATGTAACTGGAGCAATACTCATGTACAGCTTGCTTTTGCTCCAAGAGGCACTGTAGCATATAAAGCATTGAGTTCCAATGAGTGGAAACATTTTGAATCAGCTTTTGCTGGGGCAGCTTGTGTTTTTTTTGCAGTTCGGACAATGTCCGTATAGCATTGGTTTGAATGTGAAAAGTGAGTCACAATTTTTTTTTGCAAACAGCAATCATACCATCCATTTGTGTTTCATTGCTGAGAAATCCCATGACAATTAAATGTAAGCAATGTGCAAAGCAAGAAGCATGCATAAATCCTCCATCCTGTACTGCTTTCAAGATGTTGGCTCCATTGTCACTTACTATGAAGCTACATTTTAGACTGTGAGAATAAACCCATTCGTCAAGGAGATCATTTAGTTCCTGCAAAATGTTTGCAGCTGTATGACTTTGCCCAAACTTCTTTATATGTAGCAGTGACATCTTCTGGGGTGTCTTTGCTTTTGAAGAACCACAAGAAAACGTGACCCGATGAATGGTAAGGGACATGTAATCTATGTTTTTGAGTGCTGGTCCACATATCTGTTGTGACATGAATAACCCCACCCTCTGCAGTTTTAAGTGCAAGCATCACTGTCGCTTTTAAAGCCTGATAAATATTTGGTATTTCAACATAAAAAAAGTACCTTTGATGAGGAACATTGTAACAAGGCTCTGCTAGTTTCAAGAGCTGCCTAAAATCCTCATGATCTACCAAAGAGTATGGGAGAAGGACTCCAGCTAACAGTTCACCAATTCTGTGATTAAGATGAAGGGTCTTTGGATGATTTTTAGTAAAAGTATTCTTCCTTTCAAATGCCTGAGACGGTGTTAGCTATTTACAGCATGTCCCTGCTGGTTTATTATACACCATGCTTAGATGGGCAGATGGACACTGGGATGGTGGACTAGGACTTATACATTCAGTGCCATCACTGGATGTGCAGCTGGTACTAATGGTTCTGGCATTAGTGGTAACAGTGATCCTAGGGCTGGTAGTGGTTCTGTCCGCATCAAGTTCAGACAATTCAGTATCCATTTCAGATTTCTGACCCTTCTCACATGCGGTCTGGAAGATGGAGGACATGGGTTTTGGACGATCAAGCAAAACTGAATGCTTTTTCAGATGGCGTTTATTTATTTTTTTTAATTTATTTATTAAATTTTGATAACCGGGTAAGCCCGCTGGGCCCAAGGTCCCTTTTTCAGGGGCGACCCGGGGAGTTACATGGAATAATACATGGGGTAGCATACAGCACAGGTACATTACACTAGACAGCGTGGAACATAATACATGGTAGTTTTTCAGCAGTTACATCTAAGAGGTAAGACATAGTAGCTTTTTAGCAGTTAACATTTCCTGGGTAAGCTCTACAGATGGGGTGCAGTGCTATACAGATGGGGTGCAGTGATAGTCGCTATTTCCGTATGAGGGAGAGGGAGGGCTTCCACTTAGGAGCCTCTCACTTTAGCAGTTGCATATGGAGGTGACCATCATATGAGCCTTCAGCCTTGTGCGGAAGGTGTGGGTAGAGGTAGCATCCTGAACACCAGGGGGCAGGGAGTTCCATAGGGTGGGCGCTGTGATGGCGAACGACTTACCCCCCGCCTTGGTTCTAACCCTTAGCACTGTGAGGAGGGTTCTGTCCGTTGTTCTGAGGAGCCTAGGGTTTCTCTTTTGGGCAATGAGTCCAGTGAGGCTGGGTGGAGGGGATGGGCTGAGTAGTTTGAGTGTGGCACAGTAGGGGGTATTGGAGCCGGGCCTCCCAGGAGGACCAGTTTACTTGGGACAAAGTGTGTCAGTGGTGAGCCCGGGAGCTGGATAGGGTGGTGAAGCGAGCCACCTTGTGATAGAGAACTTGTAATCTGTTCATCTCTTGTTTGGCAGCTCCCTGTATTACCAGGGCCGCATGGGAGAGGGTAGGGAGGAGGAGGAGGACGCTTGTGGCGATGGAGGCCCTGGCCGCGGGTATCAACTGGTCTTTCAGCTTATACAAGGTTCCGAGTTTGGCGTGAATATTTTTGGTTACCTGGTCGACATGATCCTTGAGGGAGAAGCACTGATCCAGGGTGAGGCCAAGGTATTTTGTCGATTCAACCACCTCAAGTCTTTTTCCTGATTTGGTCATCAGCCTGAGATGTGGGCTTCTGTCCTGGCCAAGGGTTCTTGGGCCACATAGCATGGCCTTGGTCTTGTTAGAGTTAATGATCATTCTGTTGGTGACAAGCCATTGCCCAAGGGAACCCAGGTCTTCCTGTAGCCCGGAGCAGAGCTCTCCCAGATTAGAGGAGGGGCGGTATATGACCGTGTCATCCGCATACTGTACCACTGAGCTACCCCCACAGTGTTTACTGAGATCGCTTGTGAAAAGAGAGAAGAGAAGGGAGCCAAGGATAGATCCTTGGGGCACCCCATCCGTTAGGGGTAGAGGCTCCAACAGGGAGTCTTTCCATTTTACCCTTTGTGTCCTCCCTGTGAGGTAGCTGTTGAACCATGGTAGGGAGTGGCTGTCTAACCCGACCTGGCTCAGTTTTGTAAAGAGCAGGTTGTGGTTTACAAGGTCAGAAGCCTTGGAAAGGTCAATGAAGACTGCCCCGGTGGGGGATCCCTTGCCCAGTTCTCTGAGAACATCAGTGGAGAACTTGATAAGCGTGGTGTCAGTCCCATGATTGGTTCTGAAACCGTGCTGGGAGGGGGCAAGTAAATGGTGGAGCTCTAGGTAGTCCTGGAGTAGTCCGTAAATTAGTCTCTCTTGAATCTTACCAAGGCTAGATAGCAGGGAGATGGGCCTGTAATTGTTGGTAGTCTCACTTGAACCACCCTTGTGGATGAGAACTACATGGGCCAGTTTCCTTTGTTCCGGGATGGCACCTGCGATAAGGGATTGATTGAGGAGCCAGGTGAGGGGCCTGGTGAGTGCAGGGGCCCCTTCCCTTAGTATGCGGGGGGGGGATGCCATCAGGTCCCATAGCTCCCGACATTTTGAGGGACTTTAGTAATGGGAGGACTTTGTTTGGTCTTACAAGCCGGATGTGGAAGGTTGGGTGGTCCAGGCTTTGGGGGATGGGATCATTCAAGACTGGGAGGAGGGGTGGCAAGTCCACTTTGAGCAGGTCCAGGTCCGTGAACTGGCGGTGTTGAGAGCCATGGCTGTAAAAAGGCATGACACAACTTTACCACGGCTTACACTCTGTTTAATAGGAACAAATTGCTCTGCATGGATCAGTTTTACTGACAGAGAAATAATTCCACACCTCAGACGTGACAGATTTTGTTTGAGTGCTAGGAAGATAGCTAAAGACTGTTTATGCCTTTTTCACCTGTTCTAACAGAACCCGGACATGCTCCTTGGTGTTAGGAGAGTGGGCAGAAGACTCTGATGGATTTTCATTGCTGGCCGACATAGAAGTGGTGGATTCAATGGATATGTCCTTTTCATTGCCAACAGTGCTGGATGTATTTGCAAGTGCACTACCTGATTCATTGTCAGCAGACTTGCTCATTTCACTTTGTTGAGGAAGTAATGATACGTCGCAAGACACAACAGTGTCAGACTGAGACAAAGAGCTACTGTCTGAGTCTGAGTCAGAGAGGGACTCACTGTCACTTGCATTATTACTGCTAGTCACAGGGATTTTAACAGCATGAACGGCATACCTT
The DNA here is from genome assembly GCA_016271365.2 of Neoceratodus forsteri. Taxonomy (NCBI): domain Eukaryota; kingdom Metazoa; phylum Chordata; order Ceratodontiformes; family Ceratodontidae; genus Neoceratodus; species Neoceratodus forsteri. The sequence goes on from CM028134.1 coordinate 486,733,213, forward strand.
ATGGTGCCTCCCCGTGTGACCCCAGCAGCTGCGCAGGTTTTCTTAAAAGGTCCCCCTTTACTGTACTTCGCTGTTGCTCTTTTGCTGTTTGTTGAGTTTTTATCACGTGAAACATTTTGGTTATTTCTGCTAGCACCAGGATTACCACTACCACCAACACCAGCACCAGATGCTTCATCTATGTTGGTGTCAGCCATAACTAGGGCCACTGGAAAATTGCAGAAAAGGTTACCCAAAATTGCGGTGCATTTTGCAAAAATTGCGGTAAATTGCGGGGAGTTCTACTATAGACCCTGAGTGCTTCACAATAAATCTTTTAATGTTTTTTGCAGCATATATTCATCAGTATAAATTGCTAAATGAATACACTGACACCTGAATACGTTTAAAACATAAAGAAAAGTTTGTTCCTAAAAAGAATACTAAACTGATAAGCTATTGTAAGTGTTGCCTAGCTTCTAAAATTTAAAAACATCTGCCTCATACAGTTCTAAATAGATTCTATAAAGTGGGCCACAGCAAATCAATATTAAATAAATCCAGAAGAAACATTTTTTTTGTTTCTGGCTGTAGAATAATGAAGCCTAACCAACAGCTGTTTACAGTGCTCTTCCAGCTATTCAGCCACTTTGGTACAAGAAAAAATAAGCAGACAGAGTGGTGAATAACTGAGTTTTAGTAAAATGTTGTTAAAGTGTTTAATGGTCATAATTTGTACTGTAGGTACTGTACACTATTTTTGAAATCACATATTTAAACATTAAATCTGGGGGTTATTGGGGCTGGCAGTATAATCTAGAGGTAAGAATAACAAACTGAATGAGCTGACAACATCTGGCAGACCTGGGTTTGATTCCCACAACCTCCACTTGCATACTGTGTGATTATGAGCAAGTCACTTAACCTCTTCAGTGCTCCTGGGTTGTACCGGAAAACAGGCACTTGGGCCTAGTGGGCTTTATGTGCTTACCAAAAAATGTAAAAAATACCAATATATTTTTACTGCATCATACAGTAGTCAGGATACCCTGTAATTTACCTTTGTTTTACTCTGGCTGCAATGATTTTGTTTAGTTAAAGATAAATGTTAAGATACATTTTGTGTTTTATAAGCTTGTTTTTAGACTTTAGTCAGGTTTTTATTGTAGTCTTTGCATGTAAGCATCTAGAGGGCAGTTGCTAAGTGTGAGATCACTGTTAGCAACTAGCTTATTCAAGTTTAAAATCAGCAGGGCCATCATAAATCCTCAGCTGTTTGAATCAAAACTAGTCTGAATGAAAGTATGCTTACAAGGAATAACTTGCCCTGCCACTTACAAAAAGGCTTCATAGTTAGCACCCCATTTAAGTGAATGGACTATTTGAATCTTTTTCTCCCATATTTGTTTGTCTATGTGGCAACAAAACATTTTCTGATAGACTGCTTCAACACAAAACAAATGTTAAGTGTTTGTGTACTTATGCTCGGCCAGTGGATTTTGAAATCAAACAAGACACTGATTCAAAAGAAATCAGTGTCACATAAAACCCTTGAACTGCATTGTTTCGGCCAAACCCAAGTCTGCATGCAAAATTGTCAATATATTTGAGAGTATTTTATTAAAAATGTTAATACTTTTCATACAGGTCAATATAAAAACTCAAAAATTGCAAGAAAATGTGGAACATATCAGTTTTTGCGGAGAATGGTGAAAATTGTGGATTCCGCAAAAAAATTGCGGGCGCAATTTTCCAGTGGCCCTGGCCATAACAGTACCAGTATACTGCAGTGAACACACCCACACCCACACAATTCCTGTGTAAGAAAGCAATGTGATCTGTGATCGCTGGCTACAACTCCAAAATTTTATTTTGGTTGTGTGACACTGTGATGCAGTGGACTGAAAGTAATTGAAGAATATGATGGTTTACAACTAAAGGATCCCAGGTTCAAGGCTTACAGAATGATTGGGCTCAGGCATAGGACACATAGCAGTCAAGGCGCACAGCAGCAGGGTGATGGGCTGACCACAAGAGATGGAGTTACACACAAACCGAGGAAAGAGATTTTTCTGTCTCTCCTCCCAACGGGAAATATATTTTAGGCTTCTGTCGTGTATTTAAGGATAATGCCACCACACAACTGGCCAGTGGGCTTCACACGGTAACACACACTGGGTAAGGTACAGTGCAGTCAAGGGCACAGCAGCAGGGTGATGGGCTAACCACAAGAGACTAAGTTACATACACTAACCGAAGAAAGAGATTTTCTGTCTCTCCTCCCAACAGGGAAATATATTTTAGGTTTCTGTCATGTATTTAAGGATAATGCCACCACACAACTGGCCACTGGGCTTCTCACGGTAACACACACTGGGTAATAATACGGTACAGTGCAGTCAAATGGCCATAGCAAGCAAGGTGACTGCTGGCCACCTCACAGAAGATGCAGGGAGACAAACACACCACCACAGGAGGTTTTTCTTAGGGTGAATGTTTAGTGAGGTCCCCCCAGCACATTCCTGACTGAGACCCCTGTCCTTCAGACAGTTTTCACTTTGTTGTGGGTGGGACTGGGACTAGAAATTGTTTTCCTTGTTTCCTTTTGTGGACTTAGAAGTAACATCAAGTTTCACACAATCAGTAAAGTGTTTTAACTTCTCCCCAAACAAAGGGAAAACCCAAATATGATCTCTTTCTTTCACCCTTCCCCCAGCCAGGGTGATCGCCCTCCTCCCATGAGTCACACTAGATATAAGATTTGTGAAGATTAGAACTCAGCAAGCAACCAGAGGATGAGTGGTACTGTGCAGACTAAGCACGTCTCACACACATAAACAGGCAGGCAGCAGTCTGCAAATGAACTAATTCCTCCAGCTATTTCAATCCGTTTTTACGTTCGCGTGCGCTCATGCGCAAGGAACGTCTTGGGAGAATGGGACACTTTGGAGGTGTGCCTCTCCTGACCAATCCCCTGCTCCCTTGAGCAGGCGTGGCGGTCCTGCACCAATCCGCACCAGGTGCTGTGTATGACAGTGGTGGTCTTCTCTTCAAAGAAAACCACCGCTGTGTGCTTGCACCGCCCCAAATCTTTGCTGCCACGCTGGGAGCCCACCCCAACATGGCAAACGTCCCACGTCGTCTGCCAACGGGGGTGCCCAATCCCCCGTCGGCTCCATGGCCCCCTCAGCCATCCTTCCCACGCTGGGAGAGCCCACCCCACTGCGGCAAGCGTCTACGTCGTCTGCCTAATGGGGTGCTCAATCCCCGTCGGCTCACATTTGTATCCTTCTGCCCACGCTGAGAGCCACCCCAGCGTGGCAAATGTCCTGTCATCAAAGTAAAAACAAAAAAAAAACTGTAAATTGAAAACGTCCCACGCAGTTTCCATGCCCCCACAACCCACACCACCCACTGCACACCCTGCCTCCCACACCCTCCTCACCCCATACTTCATTCGAGCTCGGCGCAACGATCATCGCTGGACCGGGAACACGTCTGCACTCTTCAAAGCCGACCGCGAACTGAGGAAATGCCGGTAAGCTGTAAAATGGGCTAGATGGGTTTTTCAACTTTGTTGCATATCTCAGGCATTTTTTGGAATTTTTGCACCAAATTTTCAACATGGGGTTTTTGGGACCCCTTCTCATGAATTCTGTCACTGTCATGGCGTTATTCGGGCCCGAAGGGTGATTTCGCAGTCACTGCGCGAAATCACCTTTCAGAGCCCGATTCCAACGAAAGTGCCAGCATTCATAAGGTGGCTCTCAAAAGCCTATTTTGAAAAATTTGGTGAGAAATTCAAATGACGGTTTATTTAGCCATGCTATACAGTTCCTACACACGTCAGACGCTTGTGAATTTTCAATATTTTCACCCAGATTTTCAACATTGCCATTTTACCACACCTCCTTATGAGCAGTGCAGCTGTCATTTTCACATCTTGCCCAAAACATGTTTCCGCCTATGTAGCACAATGGCAAAGTCGGTGTGCTAACTCAATGTATGTGACACATTAAGAAACTCACAGTGTCACTGTTCATGAGCAGAGATCTTAAATGGCTATGTTGAAAATGTGGTGAAAATTCTAAAAATGACACTTACTAGCTGCGCCAAGAAGTTCCACGATGCCTGTAGTTCGCCGAATTTTCAATATTTTCACTCCAGATTTTCAACATTGCCATTTTACCACACCTCCTTATGAGCACTACAGCTGTCATTTTTCACATCCTGCCCAAAACGTGTTTCCGCCCATGTAGCGCACAATTTATTTTTATTTATTTAGTTTTTGTTAACCGGGTAAGTGCGCTAGTCAGCAAGTGACTGTTTTCAGGCACGACCCGGGAAGTACAATTACAATACACAAAGAGTACAGCCAGATTATTAAGGCGAGTACAAAAAAAGCAGAGAGAAATACATATGGCAATGTAACATACATTAGTAAACAAAAATATACTTTAGCACTTGATCATGGAACATACTCAAAAATGTGAATAGTAGAAGGCAGAAAATAAGAGAGGATAGGCATCAGTAGAAAAGACACAGGAAGGGAAAACTGGCAAAAGGATGGGAGGGAGAGATTAAGTGGAAAGGAGGTGCCCGTCAGATACGGCAACAGCGGGGTGAGTACCAACCTGCGGCCGGGCCTATGGAGCGAAAGACGGCGAGGCGAAGAGAGGTGGTGGGGGAGCGGCAGAATGGCAACAGCGGTAGGAGGTAGAAAATACAGCCGGTCTGGTGGAACCGATAGACGCAGCAGGGCGAGAGGAGGATGCCGTGAGGGGGATAGAGGCGAGGAGTTTCGGCAATAGGGCTGCAAAAGTGTCAAAGCCAGGTTGAGTCAGTGGAACCAAGAGATGGCAGGGCAGGAAGGGGGTCGGTAGACGGTGGGAGTAGGCGGTAGTAGGTGGAGAGGTGACTAGCACAGCCAGGAGGGTGGGGACTAGAGGGGCATGGATGAGGTAGGAACAGGTAAAGGTGAGTTTGGTGGGAGTGGCAAAAGGGGAAGAGGATATAACAGAAGAAGGGGAAAGAGCAGCAGTGGGGTTAAGTGAGGAGGAGGCTGTGAAGTGAAGATAAGAATGTCATGGAGTAGAATAGCGACTACAATTGTCAACAGCTAACATTAGGCTTATAAAGAAACAGGTTAAGGCAACATTAATTACAGGGCACAAAATAAAACATTAATTACAAGGCACAGTATAGAACACCCATTTGGACAGGCAAAAGTGCTAGCAATGAGGAAACAGTACAAATGCAGCGGATCAGGTAGGGTCAAAGCAAACACATTTGTCCATAGTAGTGAGGAAAGTCCTGAGTTTGCTCTTAAAAGTCACATGAGTGGAGACATCTCTTAGATACTGAGGTAGTAGGTTCCATAGGTGGGTGGCAGCATGATGGAAGGAGCCCATGCCCTTTTTAGTCCGACAAAAGGGGATGGATAGTAAGGTCTGATCAGCCGATCTAAGATTCCTTGTGGGAATGGCCGGCCTGAGGAGATCAGACAGGATAGCAGGCTTGGACGTCCTTAGGATGGAATCAACTAAATTGTACAAGTAGTACTGTCTGGTAGAGGAAGGAGACAGCCAACCAAGGTCCTGATATAAGAGACAATGATGCTGCAGCCAAGGTGCTTTGGTTGCATACCTGCACACATTATTGAAGGTAGTATCCCATAGTTGCAGTGAAGATTTGGTGGCCAAGGACAGGATGGGACACCCATATGTAAGGGTTGGCAATAGAATGCCTCTGGCTATCGCCAATTTAGCAGCAGGGGTGAGCAGGTATTTGGTTCTATAGGCAGCCCCCAATTTGCAGTTAATTGACTTGCAGGTTTCCTGTATATGTGCTTTCAGGTCCAAGGTTTGATCCAGGTGGATGCCAATGTAACGAAAGGAAGTGACAGTTTCTATAGAGTCCCCATTGATATCAGAGACAGATGGTCAGAGGACAGGATCTAGGCTTGTGATTGGAGCCAAACATCATAACTTTTGTTTTATTTGTATTTAAAACCAGGCGTTGAGAGTTCAACCAGTGTTGTACAGCACGAAAATCTGCAGTGAGGGCAGCATTTAGATCCAGGACCTTATCAGAGTGATAATAAATTACCAGGTCATCCACATAAAGAAGTGAGTGACCTGTGGTGACCAGCTCAGGAAGTTTATTGACGAATAATGAGAATAGAAGAGGGCCAAGTATAGACCCCTGAGGGACCCCAATGTTGATAACAGCACTGTCTGACATGGATGAATTAAACTTAATAGCTTGTGTTCTGTTGGAGAGGTAGCTTTTGAACCAGGTAGTGACTGGGGAGAGAAGCCCAAGGTACTGAGGGCTGATAGTAGCAGAGAATGGTCAACCAGATCAAAAGCTTTGGTTAAGTCAATGAAGACTGCCCTGTTAACTTTCCTCTATCCATATTGGTAACGATATCTGAAGTGAATTTTCCAAGTGCTGTCATGGTGCTGTGATGCTTTCTAAAACCATGTTGTGCTGAGCTTAGTAAATTGAATTTCTCAAGATATTCAGTGATTTGCATGGATACTACTTTTCCAGGATTTTATTCAGAACAGACAAAATAGCAATAGGCCGGTAATTTGATATGTCATTTTACTGCCTTTCTTAAATACAGGAGTGACTCTGGCTGCCTTCCAGACTTCAGGGACAATGCCATTGGAGAGATAGGGTGAAGATGTGTACCAGGGGCCAGAGATGTAGTAAGAAGCCATTTTTAGTAGTCTTGGTTCTAGGCCATCTGAGCCAGTACTGGTGTTTTCAGAGAGTGACCTGAGCAGCTTTAGGACCTGATGCCTAGACACTTCCTGAAATAGAAGGGGTTGGTTAAGTTTGGGGGTCCTTCAGATGCTGTGGGTTAAACTGTGAAGCAGAGGATTGTGATGGGAGGAAGCTGTGTAGGCAGATAAGTCAGAAAATTGTTGGTTAAAAGCATTTGCAATGGTAGTAGAATCATTACAGTGTACACCATGTAGGACCATATCTGAGGGAGTGACATCTTTAGCAGAACCCAAGAAGGACTTAATGTGACCCCAAAACTTACGAGGTCATTGGAAGAATTAATCAGCAGGTTTTGGCAGTATTTACTTTGGCCTGCCTGATGCATCTTTACAGTCATTTCTGTATTGTTTATACAGAATGAGATCTGACTGCAATCCAGTTTGTTTGTACTTTTCCATTGATTGTCTCTAACTTTTAACTTTGAAGCAGGTCTTTTTCAGCCACCTCGAATGCTGGCCTTACCCTCCTTTTGACTGTAGGAGGTGCTTTTTGGATGTTGCCAAATTCAGTCAGAAATGAATTGAGGGCAGTATCAACATTGGTTATGTATAAATGTTAGACCAGTCAACACAAGAGAGGTCAAATAGGAAGGCTTGTTTGTCCAGGCAGCAGGTTTGAAAACCTAATCAGACGTGGTGGAGGAGGAGGAGGAGGAGGTGGACAGGATCGCCATCGACAAAGTGTGGGGATGATCAGTGATTGAGTCAGCAAGCACTGTGGCATCTATCTATGGCAGATCCTTTTGTGTCTAAATTTAGTGCATCTAAAGACTTGACTTCAAGGATTTAATTCATAAAACAATCCCAAGAATTTTAACTGATAACCCAATAGGTGACATTTCAGATGCTATTTGATGGGATACCTCAAGACTGCCCTTAGAGGGAAATCATAAAATGTGCCACGATAAAAAAAAGAATGAGAGAGCGGAATCTTGCTGAACTACAAAAAGAACTTAACACTCTCCAGGAACGCCTCCTTGAGGAGACAGAACTGTCGGTCCCAAAATGTTACTTCTAAAACTGAAAATACGAAAAATATTAGACCTCCAAATTGAACAACAACTATTATATCTTAAACTTAATTTTATGAAGGGGGGCCAGGAGCCAGAAACTTAGCATGGAAGTTGAGAGGGGCTAAAGCATTTGCAAGAGTACTCCACCTTGTTGACCCCATAACTGTATGCCTCCTACACCATCCTCAATCCATTAGACAGGCTATAGCAAAATACTATGAAAATTTATATGAAGAAGATAGCAACCCCTTAGGATCCCAAATGAATCACTATTTTGAGAACTTGGCTATGCCCAAACTTTCTGAAGCCCAAACCCAGATGCTCCTAGCTCCAATAACCAAGGAAGAGATAAAAAATGTTTTAATGGAAGCCAAATCAATGAAAGCTCCAGGTTCCAATGGGTACCCTATGAAATTCTGTAAAAGCTATCACAAGTTATTATTCCCAACCCTTTTGGAAGCTATTCTAGAACTTCAACAAGGGAAAAGGAAAACCTATCCCCCCTCCTGGCATTACGTTGAGATAGCAGCTATTCTTAAGCCCAGGAAAAATCCCTGATACCCAGAATCATACCGTCCTATTTCTAAATTAGATTGTGACTATAAAATATATATGTCCATCCTAGCACATCGGTTAGATAATTTACTTCCCTCCATAATAGCTGCCGATCAAGTCGGATTTATTAAAAAGAGACAAGCCCGTGATGCGGTAAGACGTGTCACTCTCATAATGGAATATGCTTCTAGACACCACACACCTCTGACCATCCTAGGATTAGATGCCAAAAAGGCCTTTGATAGGGTCAACTGGACCTTTTTGTGGGCAACATTCAAAAATGTTGTGATGCCAGAAGGCTTCATTCAGCAAATTCAAAATGTATATAAATCCCCAAAAGCTTACCTGAAATTAGATGGAGCATTATCTGAACCTTTTCTTTAATCAAGAGGAACCCATCAGGGCTGTCCTATGTCCCCCTCCCCATTATCTGCCTCTATCTTGAGCCCCTAGCTATAGCCATTAGAAATTCCTCAAATATATCTGATTGGCAGGGAGAAGGCCACCATAAAATTAACTTATATGCAGATGATATATTATTTACCTTAACTGCACCTGAAATATCTATCCCCGCTGCTTGGCTACTTTCAGAACAATTTGGGAAATTAGCAGGTTATAAAATAAATAACAATAAAACATAAGTTCTGACTTTCTCTTTCTCCCCAACCCCTGAACTTAAAAAAAGCTTTCCATTCAAATGTAACAAAATATCTATGAGGTACTTAGGAATTCAACTCCCATTCGACCTAACCCACTTAGAAATGGTAAATCTTGATCCTATTACTCAACAAATAACAAAAAATCTCTCAGAATGGACAGAACTACCCTTAAGCTTTTTAAGCCGATCAAAACCATCCATCAAAATATTCTTCCTACTTTTATTCTTCCAGCAGACTTTTCCATAGTCCCCACTACTACCTATTTTCAATCATGGAACAAAATAATGTCAAGGTTCATCTCATGGGAAACTTCCCCAGACTTAAATTCTCGACTCTACAATTACACAAGTCAAAGGGAGGGCTGAATCTGCCAGAATTACTTTCTTATGCTACTGCCACTCAAATACAGATCCTGATGAACCATCTCAATTTGACCTATCGAACCCCCTGGAAAAAACTTGAGCAAACTCTAATGAAAAAGACTGACATATTTCCCTTATTATTTGGAAACCCTCCAGGCTGTCTCCCATTGGCATAGTTCCCCCCATTCATAGCTGAACCCTACAGACAATGGTTACATGTTTCTAATTCACCTTCTCATTCTCTGAGAAACTCTACCTGAGACTTTTGAACTCTGATACAGTTTTCCTTCCTATACAGCCATTAGTAGTAGCCAAATCCTGGGCAATGCAGCTTACCTATGTTGGGCAACTAGTAGGCCCATCAAGGCATCCTTCCCTTTACTACACTTTAGCACAGGTTTAAGTTACATCAATTTTCCAACACCTACTACTTTAAATTAAAAAATACATTAATGCCATATGAAGATAATCTAGCCCAAATTGCCGAATCCCCTTCTTTATTAATAAATTTGATTACATCAGGTCTGGAAGGCCATGAACTGGGACATTTAACTAATCAACTTTACAAAGCTCTTAGGGAATACTCAAAAGGGTCCATGGAGCACATCAGGCAAAAATGGGTCTTAGACACTAAAGAAGAGATAGATGTTCTCTTATGGAACTCCAGCGCTTTATCAGCACTTATGGTACTGAATTCCACTTATTGGCAAGAATTTGCCTGGATCCAGAATTCACTTTTTAGGTCATGCCAGTTCATAGCAAAATGTTATGGTTCAGAACTAGGAGTCTGCTGGAGGGATGTGGTAGCCACTAAACCAATACAACCCATATAATATGGGATTGCCCTCTAATACAACAATACTGGACAGATATCCTTCAGAAATTAAAGATTTATATGGTTACCCAGGCCTCTTTACTTCTACTTATATACTTACTGCAACTCCCCAAGAGAGTGAAAATCCTAAATTAATACTCAAGAAAACCACTATCCTCATACTAGCAGAGAAAAAGTAATCATCAAATTGTGGCATATTAGGACTGTCCCCACGAAGGAAAATTAGAGAGCTTTGTCTTATGAAATGTATAATATGGATCGATTGATAGCCAGAACCACTTCCCATACTAAATCTTTAACTCATTTTGGCATACCTGGGTAACATTCCAGCAAAACCATTACCCTGACTTTGTACCATAATTAACACTCCATTATCCATTACCATATAACTATCTGTTATCTATTACTTTTAACCTATTTTCTTTATATCCTTATTCCAGGTTGTCCCCAATACTTTCATTATGCTCACATCTCTGATCCTGAACATTATCTTAGAACCTGGTTAAAGTGACAATGTGATACCCCTTTATATTTTTGTACCTTACCTTGAAATTGATCTTTTTTTTCATTCTAGCAGGGAACAATACCAGGCTGACCATATATATAAAAAAGGACAACCACACAACAGTATCATAACAGACAAGCTTTACTTTAATATGATGTTATTTTATTCTGCTATTATCACGACTATCCTATGAAGCTCTATATTTATACTTTTCTGTAAGAGAGAACCTGATGTATTAGAATGCATTGCTTGTATTGTCTCACATGCTTCTAATAATGTTATAAATGCCTCAATAAAATATTTCAAAAAAAAAAAATGCTTTGCCCCGCTGAAATTTCAAGCCGAAAAAAAAAGTGACAGTTTTTTGCCTTCTCAATGATCGCCATGCAGGAGTACGACAGAGAGAGAGAGAAAGAGAGAGAGAGAGAAAGAACTCATTTGCGTGTCGTCATGTTATTGGTCCCATTGCACCTAAGCCTCACCCTTGTCTGAGTCTCTGCTTGTGGAACATTTGTGGAGGAGCAGACTGCAGTGTGCGAGCAGCTTGTAGTTCTTATGGCAGAAAGGAGGAATTGCTCACAGCAAAGCGCTTCTGCAACAGCAGTTTTCCTGATTTTTTCACAAATACCTAGGCTCAACCTGTTCTGACCAACTGGGGAGTGATCAAGGTGATCAGAGGACGATCAGCAGGCCTCGCATCCCATTTCACCCCAGAGGCCTTCTTCAAATAGGCAACAGGCCTTATTCCATCGATGGTGTAAACCATCCACTGCCTGTAAGAACTCTTTGCAAAAGAAATTGACTGTGGTGCTAAGGTTGGAAAACTGTGTAAGAACTTGGGAAAATGCAGCAAAAATACTGAGAGAGAGAGAGAGAGAGTTTGTGAACTGTTAAGTCTTGAACTTTGGTGTGAAAGTGCTATTTTCAAAGAAAGTGAACTTTAAAACAAACAATCCCCCTGGTCTAAGTGCTTGTAAAGTAATGGATTGAGAAATAGTAAGATAATTGTGTGTTTGAGAATATCAGTTGAAATGCCAAGATCCAGACAGAGTCCTATCAATTTTAACTGAGTGTGATGCAAAGTTACAGTCGCCATGTTGGGGTGTAGCCAGCTATGTAAACAAAGCAGTGCCATTTTAGAACACAGTTTCAAAACCAAAACAAAGTTTCAAATGGTTTCTTGCCAAGTTGTGGAATACAACTGCAGCAGCCAGGCAGCCTGTTGGTGAACTTTTTCCAGTGTGTTAAAACCAAATCTCAGATGTGCTTGCAAACAATAGTAATTTTGGGACTCCTGTTTTTGACTTTCAGAACATGGTGCAGCAAACCCCTCGCTATCTGCTCCATGCTAGGGCATGGGTAGTCCAATAAGAACTAGCCCAATATGAGCAATTGTATGACTGTTCAACAGCACTCGCTGAGGTGGCTTTGCTGGACTGTCCTGTAATGTGTGCATAGTATGCCTAAAACCAGGAAGAGATGTTCTGCTCATTCCCCATTGCACAGACTGTAAAATGTGATTTTGGATGAGCATAACAGGTGGCACAAGAGTAGCTAAAGTGAAACGCATCCATTTAGCTCCAACTTGGACACAGACAGGGGACCCTGTAGAATTGGAACAACAGCGACAGACTGGTTGCAGTAAAAGTGACCCTACAGAGTTCATAAAAGAGTTTCTGGACATTGTCTACACCAATGCTGTGCAAGGCCCAAAGGAACTGAAGTATTCCATGCTGCAGAGGATGGAAATGGATGCTGCCAGTGCAGGTTCAGCAGATCTAAGGGTGGAAGGCCCAAGTCCAAGCCTTATCAGAGAGTCCGAGGTGGAGAAAGCATGTCATTGGGAGGACAGTGCCTCTGATGACAGTAGAGAATGAACAATTGCGGGGGTTGGTGCAATCACCAGCTCCTGGGTAGAATGTGTGGAAGAGGAGGAAGCAGCAATGGCTTCAGTGGGCCCTCATGAGTTGGCATTGGCCTGGGTTTCCATGGAGCCTCCCGATGTCTGTATGAAGGAAGGCTCAAGAAGTGTGCCCTTGAGTGCAGAGGTGGACTGCCCTTGCTCTGCATTAAGAGTTCATGACTGGCTCAACCAAGACTGGGCACCCCCAAGCCATGCTTCTGAATGTAAGTTAGTGAAAAGCAGCAAAGAGGAGAGGACTGTGTGTAGATGAGCTGAGGCCAAGTATGGACAGTCATACCCTTTCTACTCTAGAAAAATATGGGAAGACATAGAGAAAGACAGGCAGGCCTGCTTGTGGGAGGAAGCTTGTGCCAACCTGCACCCTAGAGTAAACTACTGGGTCCGAATTAAGGTGTGCAATGACAGACTGCAATTCTGGAGGTGTGGCAGGACCTTGTTGATCAACTCTAAGGATAGTGGACAAAGCTGATCAAGAGACTTCCCATTATGTTTGCATGGTTTGTCCAGATGGTGTGACAGTTTATGCCCCAGATATGGAATGGTACTACCCCCAAAAAATGATGCCATTCTGTACAAATGTGCCTGCCTGCCAAAGGTGAATTCAGCCATTGCCAGCTCAGCCATCTGCCACTGAAGAGGCAGCAACCCAGGATGGAGGTACCTTTCTTCTGGAGATCCAGGTTCATTTGCAGCAGCATCCAAGTTCAGCTCCAGCACCATCCAGGTTCGGCTCCAGCAGCATCCAGGTTCATCTGTGGTAACATCCAGGCTCATCAGCCCAGCAGGTTCAGAGAAGATTTCCAGTCCGGGTCCAGTAGGAGGTCGTGGAAACATTTGATCTGAGGATTTCATCTACCCAGCAGTTGAAGATCATCAGGTGCAGCACAAGAGAGGTGATGTTGACATCCTTTTGTCATCAGAACTGGTAAGAAACCTTTTTTATTTTTAAGTTAAGTGTGTCCTGCAAGTTTTGAAGACATTTTGGAATATCATCTCCAATAGATTTGCCATCTAGACAGCAGTACTTGCAGGCCTTGTGCCTGTTCCAGAACTGTGCTTCAGTAGACTCCGGTCTTGGAGAGATTCTTGTTGTAGTGCTTCGGCACTCTGGACTCCTCCTTAGTTTGGGACTTTGCAGGGATCCCTCCCCTCAAATGTTTTGCAAATGTCTATGTTTTCTATTTTTGTACTTTTGTAGAAAATCCTTTTAAAAATTATTTTTGGGCTTGGCAGTATCCAGTTGGAGGGTTCTGGTCACTGTTTTTGGCTTTACAGGTTGTAGTTGTGTGCAGAAATGTGTTTTTGTAGTGTTTTCTGTTGCAGGTGTTCCTGGAAGAAGACAAGAAGACCTGAAAATGACAGGTGGGATTCATCAGAGTCCTCCTTTGTGTAGAGTTGTTCGGCTTGTGTAACTGTGTAGTACAATGTCTAATCTTTTTTTCATTTTACAGGTGAGAGGTGTAAAATGTTTTTTTTTTTTTTGGGGTTGGGCACATGGTAGGTAGCATAGGTCAGACAGTTTTCTCCTAGAGGGTTAGGGGGAAGGCAGGTTGGTGGTCCTGATTCGCGATAGGGGTCACCAATGCTGTCTGGTAGGACATGCTTCAGGCAGTTTCTTGGAGCCACTGAGAATCCATAGATAGTACAGTAGTAGGATAGGAACTGAAGTTTCTTCAGTGGGCCTCTGTCCTTTGGTGTCACCTGCTGGTGCCTGGCACATGGTAGGGGAGGACTTGATCAACCCTCCCCATAGGGGGCATCAGAGGTAGGATGGCCTGGTGCCGGATGAGGGAATGACTGCGGACAGTCATTTACCTGGCGAGGGGTGAGTGTAACCACCCAGTCCCTGGGGTTACTAGAATCCTATCAATATTATTGTTAGAACGGTAACAGGCAGCTGGTAGGAGCTCATTAGGGGCTCCTTACATAATGACATAATTGTTTACTCAGCTAGCCTGAGGGAGGAATGATTAGGTCATTTAGAACTCTTGCAGCAGCATAAGCTGGATAGCTGCTCTGGAGAACTTAGAATGCTCAGTGTTGTTCAGCCAGTTGTGGAGTGAGGAGGTGAGAGTGGCAGAAGGACTGCCAGTGGGCTCTGAGAATGGGCCCAGAATTTCTCACCCTAGTGAAGTATCATTTTCAGCTTCCAGTTGAAGTCATGGAGACAAGGCTACAGCAGGATTTCCTAATTTCTACTCCCTGTGAAGTGGAAGGATCTGCTTGCTCTCTGTGGACTCAAGGGGCAATCCCCTGAATGTTCTGTGGTGTTTTCAGCTGCCTTGGATAGGACCTGAACTAGACTGTTTGGACCGGCTACCCAAGAGAGTGCATTTTCCTTTTTTATTATTCCATGCCCTGTGGATGGAACAACTCCTGTGAGTACTGTCTAGGAGACTAGAGATTGGATAGTCTGGGGTGTGTGTGCCCATAGATAAGGCTGGATCATACCTGTCAGTGCCCCTAGTCTCACCAGTGTGTGAGAGAAGTGAAGTTAAACTGTGGACCCCAGTGAGTGCAGTTTATTCTCTGGTCACTCAGTTGTGACAAGTAAAAGTGTGGGACCTTTAGCATTTCAGTGGGGAATAGTGGTTTCAATGGTGTAACCCTGAAAGAATGGCAGAGGCTATTGGTTGGGGCCAAGAGTGGAGGAACACCATCTAAGCTCTTACAAGGCAGGACTTCCTGGTTCATAAAGGGCACCAGTATGTTTACCTGAACAAGTGGCCAACCTGCAGGTTAAAGTGTGTGGCTGATTTCCACATGATTGCACCAATGTCCGAGAAGAATTCTGAGTGTGTGGCTTAGATTCACTAAATAACACTCATGGGAAAAGAAAGACATTTATGTGCATGGCCTGGTGTCCACAAATGCATGTTTGGAAATTTGGGAAGATGTTTTTTTTGTTCATGAACTGTACTGCATGCAAGGAGAGTTCTTGAATTTGTACCTGTCCAGCCTGGACCGACCCTTGAGGGTCCACTTCAGCTTTTACTTTCCATCTGTTGAATAAAGCCATACTGCATAATCTCAGCCACTGTTATGGACATTCCAACTATTGCTTCTGGTTGCAGCCCTACCCACGGTGTCGTCGGCAGGGGTGGGTGCTGCCACCCACCGCTGACCAGGGGGGGGCAGGGGCTCAGTGGTGGTGAGGGGGTACCACTAGACCACCAGGGATATTGACGAATTTGTTTTAATACAAATGCCCGTGGATCGGCTGCGCAGCAGTCCACTGGACCACCAGGGATATCTGACTTTATATTCTTTTACTTAAGCCCGCTGATCGGCAGCGTCCACTGGACCACCAGGGATATCTGACTTTATTTTCTTTATACTTAAGCCCACGATCGGGCTGCGAGTGGTCCACTGGACCACTGGACCACCAGAGATATCTGACTTTATTTTATTTATACTTAAGCCCGCGATCGGGCTGCAAGCAGTTCACTGGACCACCAGGGATTTTGAAGGATAATTTTTGTATGTACGACCACGATCGGGCATGGGGGGGGCACCGCCAGGTGCAGCAGGAGCTCGAGTGGCCACCCACAGGTGGCAGCTGCCGTGTTGCGCCCTGCGATACGGCAGCTCACCTATAGGTGGCCAGCCGTTGTTCCCTTTTTTTTTTTTGGTTCACCTGGGTGTGGCGCAAGTAGGGGTTGCACATGCATGGAATCAGCACATCCTGGGCAGAATGTTGGGATGTGCAGGTATTGTGCATGGGCCGCTAACCGCGCCACATACATTACTGATGGCTCGGTGGCGTCGGGATTTATGCCAGGCACAATCCCCATTTGAATATCATGCCGGGCGCATCAGTGGTTGCGCATGGTGCAACACTGTTGCGCCATGCAAACCCTTTTGAATATCTGGGCCTGGAGTATTCCTGGATACAGAACTGAATGTTCAGCATTGTCTGCCTCCCCAGTATGCACAAGATGCTTGGAGTCAACTACAGCAAACGTTTTACATATTGCTTCATATTTATAGTACATACTAAGAACCCCAGAGCCTTTAGTTCTCCTCCTAATTAAAAAATGCATGGTAAAATGAAAACCCTAAGAAAATTAGGCACTCTCTGGTATCTGGATTTAAATCTGAGGCCCTTCTAATTTTTGGGGGCTTGACTTGACCAGGGGTCATAATGTTGTAGACATCACCACGCACACCACAACCACGCAGCAGCAAACAGCGTGACAACATGCTCAACCGTTTTCTGTTTGTTTTCCTGGAGGCGTCTCCCCTGTGCCCCTGCACCCCACACCTCCCGGACTTGTTATAATCAACTCCAAGGGGTGGGGACTAAAGCCAGGGAAAAAAAACAGTAAAAGATTCCCTGAGTCGGGAATGAAACCCCGTTTCCCAACCCCATTCACTGCAAGGTTGGGTGCTCTAGCCACTCCAGCATGGGAGCAGCTTGACCAAGCACCCAACTGGCAGTGTTCATAAACATTTCCTCCTTTGTGGTGAGCATCAGGGGGTAGCGATACTTTCGTATTGCTGTAATTCCCCTGATGCTCAAAAGGCAGACGCACTACACACAGTGCAGTCGTTCTGTGCGTGGTTTTCTCTGGGTATCAGGTGATATCCGCGCAATCGGCATGCCACAGGCTTCAGTCCCACATAAAGAATTCTAACAGGTTTGTACATTCTAGTTTACCCAAGGAGGAGCAGTGTTTACAAATTCCAAAGAGCATGACGAGCAGTGTTTAACAATAAGGCGGAGAAAACTACAAACATTTATGAGCGAGAGAGACAGAGAGAGGATGCACAAAGAAGAAAACAGGGGTGTCACAACCAGCTCCCAACAGGATGAAGCATCCAAATATGTCTGATCTGACGGTTCACCCAGTGCCACTCTACAGGGCTTTCTTTGGCTTTGGCTGGCACAAAACACACCAAAAAAAAAAAAAAAACAAAGGAAGAAAATGCAGCATAGAACAAATGTAACTGAAGTACACTTGCCAATTCTTTCCTTTTTGATGTTCCCCTTTTTCTACATATAATACTGAAACCACAGAACACGGAGTTAAAAACCAAAGTCAACTTCCCCTGTTTAACCCATCTAGCAATCTGTGATTTATTACAATCCTTCAGTAAATGGAACACTCCCCTATTCTCCCAAGCCTACATGGAGGGAATAAATACTCCCTCCTCCAGGGTCTAATGGAGGGCGTATGTTACCTCTTGAGGGTCTGCAAAGAAAGATTAAACTCACACAAAGATTCATATGAAAAAATGAAGGCCCCTCCCCTCAATTTTCCATATACAGACTGAGTTCTGACTTGAGTATAAATGAAGAAATAAAGTCCCCCTCTTGTAATTGGGGAACTTAAATTCCCCATGGATGCACAAGAGGAGGCAGTATAGCGGAGTGGTTTAAGGCTCCGAGCTGCAAATCTAGAGACCTGGGTTTGAATCCCACAGCCCTCACTTGCATACTGTGTGATTCTGAGCAAATCACTTAACTTCCCTGTGCTCCCAGGTCACACCTGTAAACAAGCTTTCAGCTTAGTGTGCCACTCCTGGTTAAACAATTGAAAAAAAAAAAGATGAGATTAACATCCTACCCTCCCTTTTTTCTTTCCTCATACAGCCTTTGACTACTGCATTGGGCAATTTCTGGTACCCCCAACTGCCAACGCACCCCTGCTGTTTCACAAGACAGCCACATGGGGAGGGATCCAAAGCTTCGCCATTATTAACAGCCACCAGGGTACAGAGGATTTCATCCTTTTCTTTCCCTTGTCCCCGCGCACCTCCCTGACGTCAGACCGCGTCCTGACACACCTCACATGCAGTTAACATTCTCCTGCGGAGGCAAGCTTCCTGGCTCACCAGCATGGAAAATGATTTATTAGACAATGATAGGAGAGGTATACTAAATGTGTTACTCCCTTTATCATGTATAAAATAATGCCTAGTTCTCCCAGAAGAAGTCTCAGAGCACTTGAGTGCTTTAACAGCATAAATAAAGTGTAATAGCCATAAAAAGAACATGGGTACAATACATCTTGCATTATAAGTGTAACCCCTGCCCGGTATGCCATCTCTATCTGACAGCTCTACCAGGTGGGCTGGGTTTGGGGAGGAATATGTCACTCGGCACACAGGCTAGGTTTGGCTAGTCTGCACAGGGGCACCCAAGTAACTCTGAACACAGGAAGCAATAACTGTAATGTCCAATACCAGACGTGGGATTCTAAAGTGTGGCTTTTATTCACATCCAAACAGAATAAACAAAGCATAGATGGACCCCCACGGGGCTACACTCCTGGTAATGCAGATTTAAGGAGACCAGAACACATCCGCATCACTTTAGCCCGCAGGCTCTGAAACACACAGGGCACACAGCCCAGACTTTACGCTGCTCTGGGATTTCCCTGGCTCGGCACCCTTGCCAGCCACTTGGACACTTTCCATATAGCATGGACACATTTAGTGGTGGCTCCCTAAACCACCTAAGAGCACTTCTGCTCCATAAGGGAATCTTCCTCATTAATCCCACGTCTGGGTACTTTCCTCAGGCACTGGCCAAGTACCTGAGAGAAAGCAAACAGGTGTCCCAGAGCAAATCCGTAGAGGTGAATTTGGTTACTACTGATGGGGGGGTCTCCCACCTCTCGCTCTCACAATTCATACCCGTCCATTTCTCTGGACTGTAACATCTCATCCTTTAACACACTTTGCTGTGTAGATTCCTTGTTAAATGTATTTCACATTCAGTCTACTGTCTTTTCTTCCCATTGGTGCTGGACTTGAACATACTAAAATAAGTGGCACTGTCCATTACTCTAGACCCCCCACAGAGTTAAGCAGTCCAATCCCCACATCTTCCAACTGTATTTGGCTGTCTTTTCCTGACCCCACAGTAACAGTCCCTTTAGTTTCCTTCTGTTTCAGGTGAAAACAACATGGCCCTTTAGCAGAGCAAACTCACCTTTCGGTTGCAGGTGCCCCACAGGCGTTTCTTCTTCAAGGAATCTCTTCTTGAGCTTCTGGTGCCTCAGCACAACTTGAAAAGGCAGCTTCTTTCCTTAGCCGGACCAAGGGGGTTGCCCCTGGAAAACAGGCAGATACCTTCCCCCCATCCCCACAGGGATGGGGCCATGATCCATTGAGAGCGGTCTCCACCACTTCAATAATCAGTTCCTGTGTTCCTCTTCAGGTGGAAACACACACCTAACACAAAAGTAGCTCTGTAACAGAGCTTAAAGCTCTGAGGGCCTGCACTCAGCAGAGCACCTCTGCTACACTCTACAGACTCTCTCTCAGACTGACTTCAAATTCCCCAACATTCTACTCTAACCTCCACCTGCAACATTCCAGTATGGCTTATGCAGCTGCGACAGTTCTAAAATGATGTCATCCCTCAGTCTCAGCTGAGACTGAGAACAGAGTGAGACAGTGTGAAATCCATTTAACTGGAGTTTCACAAGCTGCCTTCCCTGCCTACCACTAGGTCTTACTGGGATTCTAGTAACCCCAGGTTAACAGGGGGGTTACATAAGACAATGTTTATTTTAAAGACTATTAAAGTTCTCTTAACTGAAAAGTTTTGACAGGATATAAATATAACGTACACCTTATTTAAGTTAATTACAGAAAACATGTATATATGTACATTAATAAATATTTACAGTATTTTAACTGCTACATAATTAATAAGTTTACATGTGTAAATGTACTTGACATAGTTACATTGTCAAGCTGTTATGATTTTTAGTTAGAAATGCGGTTTATAATATGTTATGTATGCCATTACAAAGATGTATGAACCATTTACATACACCACAGTTAAAATTATCTATTAAAAGGAAAGCTCCCTGGCTCACCACCAGATTTGCTAGCCGCGGCATAACCTGACACCATCCCTCCCATTCTGGGAGCACTGCACAGAGAAATGAAGAAACTAGTTTACTCTGAGAGTAGCTAAAATGTGGAATACATTACCAGCTAGTGTAATTACCAATGATAGTTTCCTTCAATTTAAACTTATGTTAGGGGCATTCATGAGTTAGAGAGGAGTCTCTAGTTATAAGAACAAAGTTGCCACAGTCAGTCTTAGGAAAAAAAAAAAAACACTGGTTTCCTTCCGACTGTAATCACCTATGAATCTGTGAACCTCCCCAGCCCCCCTGGGCTACCGGGCAGGCTTCTTGAGTCCATTCTTACATCGAGGTTGCCAGCGTGAGAATGTACTGTACTACCCATTGGATAATTGGGCAGTCTCAATCTCTCCCCCTTAAGTGAATGGTGAGAGTAAGTCCCCTGCTGTCTACTTGGACTAATTAAGCCCCTCCCCCTTTGTGTAAATGACAAGATTAATTGGTCCTCCCCATTATATATGAATGCATTAGCCCCCCCAACCCCTACCACCACCTTTGTCTAAATGGAGAGATTAACCTGGAGATTAACTGGAGGCAGTGCAGCCTAGTAGTTAGAGCACAAATCTGTGATCCTATCGACCCACATCCAGGTTTTTATCTCACCCCTACCCCTACTGAACTCTCTATATGACCTTAAGCAAGTCCCTTAACCTCCCTCCCATAACCTCTTCTCACTCTCACTTAACTTCCTTGAGACTTCCTTAACTTCCCTCAATCTCACTATAGTGCATGCACAATTGCTGATGCAACTTTCATGGTTTGTAGTGCACTTTATGATACAGTGTGTATTAAGTTCACATGCTGGCAACTCAGGTACTGTAGTGGGCTCAGGAGCCAGCTGGATGGTTTGGAGGGGCATTAGGAGGGCACTAGGTTACACTGCAGTAGCAATCCTTGTGGTGTGCCAGGGAGATCGCCTCCTCTGCAGGGGGAGTGCTGCACGCAGCCGTGACTTGAAGGGGCACTGCCTGACAGCATGTGGGTGTGGGGCAGGTCATAGGCAAAAAAAAAAACAGAAAAAAAACCGAAATATGTACCACTCGCCATATATGACTTCACTAGAACTCTCAGGTCCCACCCCATGTGGATTGGGGAGGAGGAGGAGGAGTGGTGGATGGGACTTGGGGTCCAGAGAATGGCCTGATACAGGTGCAAGATGGCATCCAGGGGCCATAAAGCTAAATGGAAAAAAAAAAACAGATACACTACAAAGGAAATCCTTCTCATTGCTTAGCCCACCCCTCATCTTCTGAACTTCTTGAAATTCCAAGTTCTTTGACCATCTTACAATGGGTTAGCCACCTGCCAAATAAGCAAAATACAGAGGCCTTTGCAAGCACCAAAAACTGGGTGTGCTTTTGATGCAGCACTGCAGGTAGGTGTTGAAATTAGCAATCATCCTGGAGCCTAGGACTTTCAGGATTTCCCTCAGGCTCTTAAAAAACATACAAGGAGCTCAAGTTACTTCTTTGCTTTAGCAGCCTGATATATTGATACAACTGTTAATCACTACAACCAGAATTGCAGGTTCCTTAAAGAACTGGAGGGCTGCTGTCGACCAGCTGCTGTACAACGATCTAGGATAAGATGCAGACATTGGCTGCAAAAAGCAGGTGGCCAAGAGAAGGAGATAGTGCTTCCCAGTTAGGTAGGGGAGAGCTCCCCAACTTAGGGAGGGGACAGCTCCCCGATTTAGGGAGGGGAGAGCTCCTTCCTGACACAGCAGCAACTCCTATGGCAGGCCTGGGAGCTTGTTACCCTCTGGAGTCTCTCTGCTGCAAACAAGTCTACGACTTGGCTACAGGCACCATCTAGCAGAAGGAGGTTGTAGGGGTTAAAGAGATCAAACTAGGAGACAAAGTCCCTGATCCATTTGAATGACGACCGTGACACATCCATGTCCCACATCATGAACCTTACCTTCAGCAGTAGTTCACAGACCTTCTGTATCATTTCACACAGCCCTCCTGCAGGGCTTAGTCAAAGGTAACAAAGCACCACAGGGGACGGCATTAAACATCAGGTCCGTGGATGTCAGCTGGCACCCAGTGTGGCTCCTCTTTTCATGTATTTGACGAGGGGGTGCAATTTATGCACTGAAATGGCACTTGCACTGTACCTGGCAAAATAAAAAGTGTATCCACTTTTCCCTGTGTGTGGTTTCCACCTGCACAGTTTTCCATCGGTGCACTTTTTTTGATTGGTTACTGTACGTTTTTATTGGCAGCTTGCCATTGATGCAACCCTTCTCTGTATGATTCTGGGAAATTTTTAATTATAACTATCCTTTAAAATGTTAAAATCCCAGATGAGGCTATAGAAACATGAAAGTAATACTCTCTCTCTGCTGTCATCGTTACAGCTGTAGCAGGATCTATGTCACTGACACTGGGAGTTTTCCCACAATCCTTTGGTGCCCTGATTAGACTACTCAGGGAGCTGTCTCTGCTTCTGTGTTTGCCAAAACTCTACAGAACAGAAAGACAAGCGATAAAAATCCCGGATGCTCTTTTCATGCAGCTACCAGTTTGCTCCTTATCTGCCGCCACTCTGTCATGTTAACTCCGGTTGTTGATTTCCTGTTTGGCAAAATAGATTCTACTTCCTGATCCTTCCTTCCAGCTAGATTCC
Organism: Neoceratodus forsteri; assembly: GCA_016271365.2. Classification (NCBI taxonomy): domain Eukaryota; kingdom Metazoa; phylum Chordata; order Ceratodontiformes; family Ceratodontidae; genus Neoceratodus; species Neoceratodus forsteri. The sequence continues at coordinate 486,756,359 of CM028134.1, forward strand.
TGGCTCTGTGCCTGCTCTTACAGCTGCTGGCAGGTCTGTGTCTGCTGTGGTTTGTCCATTGTTTTGGATCCTCCCAGACATTTTGCCTTGCCTCCTCCAGTCACCACTCTTATCACTGCCACCTCTCTGGATTTGCTTGGTGCCTGACTGCTGTGCCAGACTTTGCATCGGGCCAGATGCTGTCTTCTTCTGTTGCAGGCCTCCCTGCTGCCCTCCAGTGCAGGCGGTTGCTGCTTCTTCTGTCTGGTGGTTTGTGCTTTACCTGCTGCTGGCTGTGCCCCTCCCTTGCTCTCTGGTTCTACTGTGCTTTCTTTTTGGGCCTCTTGGTGCTCCTCTACCTTTAGCACACTCCTTAACCACCCCTCTGACTGCCTGTCATGCTTGTACTACCTTAGCTGTCTAGGCTACTATCTTACCCTGGCCATATGATGTCTTGGTCATGCTTCACCCTCCTGGGATTTTTGGCCTTTAGCCACATATAATAGATACAGACACTGATTTGTTGATTCCTGTGCCTATTATACTATCAGCCTCCCCAGGTGCTCATCCAGCTCCTCCCTCAGGGATCTATAATCGTATGTCTCACTGGGCTTCACCCTCCTCTTCCATACTACTAAATATTATCCGTCACTTGCCCCAGCAACTATCACGGCACATGCCCAACAACTATCAGGCACACTTCACAAGGACTACTAGGCTCTCACCCCAACAATTCTACCCTTCAAGGGATCTGTACTACTTACTGGCCTTGCCTATCAAGTGCTTGACTCCAGGGTTAGCCCTAATGACCTTGTACTTCAGAGGAGAGAAACTGGACAACCAGGCCTAAAGCGCCTGTTCTACATAAATGTGTTCCTTCTCCCTGGTGTCCATTCAGCAATCTAATGTTCCTGTGGCATATAGGTTTACCCTACGTGCACTTCCCAATGGTGGAACCCACACTTGCAAGGACCACTTTGATAGTGGGGCTGAGACTGGTAGCACCTGCACGAGGGTGGAAGTCTCACCGACACAGAGAATCAGCAACTTTATCCCTTTTATTACAAAGCATGTCAGGGTCTGGCATCCATCTTTGGGTTTAATTAAATATTGTGTTTGGAGGAATGGCAAACTCAAGCCTTGAATCCCCAGAGGTTTCCTCCACAAGGTTTTCATCTCCTTTATGTCAAAGGTCATAAAATAAATAAATAATCCCATGACATGGGACTGGAATCTGGTGGTTTTGCTAATCTTACAGATCCATTTATCCCCATCTGTTGTTTTCATTCCGTTCCAGCCACTCCTTATAGCAAGTTGTGTGTTTTAACCATTCTGTTCACTGCCTTCAACTCCGACCTTTTGGGCATCTTCCCTGAAGTACCATGAGCCTAAGGGAATTTTGCTCCTGCACCACCTCTAGGGTCATGTACTCACACTGCCCCAAAGGGTGGCAGTCCCTGTAATGGGGGCAGAGAGCGTCACTGGCTGCTTGTACATATCGTAAGCATTCAAACTACTTACAGTTCAAGTTCAACCTACCAACAGTGCTATTCTACCACAAATTATCCTACAGCACCATGCTTATACCTATGAATCACTGATCTACACTGTGTGAGTTCTACAAGCTTAGTTGTACACTGAAGTAGTGAACTAAATCCTCTGTAGAACTACATGCTGCAAATCAGATCTCCGTAATTAAACAACAGATTATGCTCCCCGACACCATCTAATGTTACAAAGTGTACTTCTGCCACAGACTGTACAAACATGAGACCAGTCACACACCTGGCAGTGCATATTTGTATCAAGTGAGCAGCAGAAGTGAATTTTACAGCCCTGAGATGGTGGTGGGGAGCACAATGTCTTGTGAGTTAAGAGAGCTCTATTTTCAGAAGTGTTACTAAAGACCTCAGCAATAAAAACATTTTTTTTAGCCACTGGGGGAGGACTTTCAAAGATTTATGCCATTTTCCTTTCATGAGGACATGGGGTCCTGTAAACACAAGGGTTAGTAGCCTCAGTGTTCTGCATCCACAGTATTCTCAGTTTCTTACCCCGACAGCAAGTGATGGCAAACCTCTAGCTTCAGCTGCAGTATGACCAATGTGGCTTATTAAATCACGAAGACACCAAATGTAGCCACATGAAATGTGTGAATTGGTGGTCAGAGTTCAAACTATGAACCAGGAGATCCCGGATTTGAAAGCCACCACAGCCACTGGCTCACTCTGTGTCCCTCACCAAGTCATTCAACCTCCACATGCTGCAGCCTTTCCAGCAATACATTTGGGTGGAAGCATGACCCACTGAAAACGAGATGTCGCATCTCAGCTGAGCCAGTCCAGGTAATTAAATTGCAAATTTTAAAAAGGCACGACCAGCAGATTAAACCAACTTGATAACAGAGATTTCAACACTTTTCTTGCAGGAAAAACGGGTCACAGCTATGTAAGTATTTAAGCAAGAGCCTGCAGCTCAGAGCACTTTACTCATTTGTTCCTGTCAAATGTCAAAGCTAATCGTAAAAGTAGAAGATAACAATCTTAGGTATGTAGACATCACTTCCACTGAATTTTTTCAGAAAGTTATTTATTTACCTATGTTATTATAGGCAGTCATACAGGTGTCTAGCTTTGCAGAGGTGCCAGCTCACACTGACTATACAGCTTATTGAATAAACTTTGACAACCATCACTGCATGTGCATTGCATTATAAAACTAAGTGCAGATAAGAAAGTAACCCCTAGGTGGCGCTATACCAAGGGCTACTACCCCTGCCTGCTTGGCTAGTGGCAGGTTAAGGGGCCTGGGTACTGAAGCAGGTGCCTACACCGGAGGTCAGGAGTTGTTAGTGGTCAAGCTAACCTGGGCACAGCCCTCGGGACACTGTAACCACCCCCTTTCCCTTCTAGTGGCCTGAACAATATACAATAATCACTTGCACAATGACCCTTATTCACCAGGCAATTACCCACACTGTTTGCACTTACCACCAGGGCTGGTTCCTCTAGCTCGACCCTGGGGACCCCCACCTGTAAAACAAGGTTATGCACAGCAAATAAAAAACATAAAAAAATAAAAAAAATAGCAACAGTACAGTACTCTTGGCACAAACTAGAACCACAGTCAGGTTAGATGCAAAAAGAGTTAGATCTGATTTATTCAGGGAACTTGAACAAGGTAGGGGAGTAATCAAGTTGATTGGCTTAAAGGCTAAATCAATCAGACAGTTATGCATGCACTTCAGAGTCCCTACACAGTCACACAATCTCTGTACTCAGGTAGGAAAAAGGTGGGCTAGCCAGGACCATTGCCCGGGGTAGGCCAGCATCACAGCTGGTTGGGGCCCTGTGATGGAAGAAAGCAACATGCACAACACTCACTACTTGTAATCCGGAGCCGGAGGGCTCAGTTCGTGACGGAAAAGACAACAAAACAATCAGATGACAACACTTTAGATTTAGCTGTTGTTGCAGGAAGCTACCCTGATGTTTACTCACGATACCCAATACAGGACACAGGCAGGACAAAATCGAGACTGCAGGTTGTTGAGCTGGAGTGCCAGGAGAAGCAGGGCCCACCCGTATCACCAAGGCATCATTCCTGTTCAAGGCGTTGAGCAGGGGGCTGATCACCAGGCAGGTCTCTTGTCAATGGCTTTCTCTGTGTAGCGGGTAGTCTGGCTGGGCCAGTGTGGCAAGGCCCAGGCCAAATGGAGATGCAAATGGATTTAGTCCACTGGAGCTGGATGCAACCTCCAGCAAGCAGAACACAGTTCAGCACACAGTGGGGAACCAAATCATGACCCACTAACAGCACACAGCACATTTACATGTAAGAAATTCTACTGTACTAGGCAGATTGCTATCCGGTCACAATTACAGAGTCTCTGCACAAACCGAGAGTTCAAAGGTGGCTAAAAATCCTGACAGGCCGATCGCATTCAGCAAATCTTCGATCTTCTTCAGGTTAAAGCCTGGTCACAGTTCTGTGGCTTAAATCGTCCTCACAATTCGGATTCAGTCTGAATAAATTCAATTTCCCTCTCAGGAACAGCAGGCAGACAAGCAGGCCAAAACTCAGCCCTTTCACAGTTCTCCTGTGCAAATCTATGCAGGATTACTGCTCGACTATCTCGATCTGTTACTTCTTTCACTTCCCAACTCAAACTGAAAGTAGCTGCAAGCAGCCTGGGACTTTCCCCAGGATCCAAAAGGTTCGGCTGGCTGATTTATCTGTCAGTCACAACAAGAGCTCCCCTCCTGGTTCATTTAGGCACAAAAAAAAAAAAAAAACCTACAATTCCTACAGAATTTTGCTATCACAAAGCCCCTGGGGACAGGCTCCATTTTAGAGTCCCCAAAGGTACTGATTGGCCCATTTCAGCAGTCCAGGACCAAGATGGTGGAGATAAACAGAAATATCTATGCTGCAAAGAAGGCAGGTTAGACAAACTGCAATATTATTGCTATTCTAATAAATGATCAGCAAACAAGTATATCTTCTAACAGAGCTCCTCTGCGCTAATAGCGATGGCAGAACAGAGCAATTATTTGGCAGCCCGGGCGGGACTCGAGCATAGAAACACTCAGCCCCCTTCCAGATTAATTATGACTGCAATCCAGGAAGCCCTTAAATAGACAGTACACAGAGGCTATACAGGCACTCTCTGGTAATACATTTAAACTGCTAAAACGCAGAACACCAGCCTGGCAGTGAGCATTTAGGCAAGCTCAAGGAAGACTTTTCAGGAACCCCCATTTGTAGGGGAGCTACAAGAACTATCAAACCCTCATGTAATAAAATAATACATACAACAACTATAACAGTATAAAATGTACAGCACTGCAGTCAAACAATAACAATGTTTTATACAGAGCACACAGCTCTTTATTGATAACTTGAATTATAAGCCGAGAGTAAGGCATCTGTTTCAAAACAGAACTGACCAGCTTGGCTCTGAGCTCTATTGGAAACAAGACTCAATAATAATTTCATAATTCATACACATTACTTCCCGTTTTTTTGTTTAGGAACATATTGATGAGGCTTAATTTTAAGAAAATATTTTGCATCCTTTTTTGGGTATGTGCTTGCATAAAAAAGTGGGTGGATTTACAAGGATACAGAAAAGCCCTTTTTAGCCTGCTCGTAGTTCATAGTCTGTTAACTCAGAACTTCATAAGACTATATTAGCAGTGAAAACATGGAGCTTACCATTAGTACTGAAGACCTTCAGCTTTGCGTTGTTAGCCTGTGACCAAATGGAAGGATGAGCACAACAGGTGTTTATTTTTATTTATTTATTTGTATTTCGGATGACACCTTTGAGCCAAGGGCTCTTTTACAAAGGTTCCACGTCAAGGCAATAAGGACAATAAGGTACAAAACATAACATGATCATTACAACGGAACTTACAAAAAAAAAGACAAATCAGGTTACAATAATAGCAGCCAAAGGCATTGTCAAGGAATTGTGTTGCGAGTTAATTATACAGTACAAGTCATAGGCAGCTTAGTGAAGCTTTGTTAGGAGTGGTTTAGTGGGAAGAGAGAAAGAAGAGTGGTGGTGAGGGGGTGGTATGGGAGAGAGAGGGAGGAGGGGAGAAATGGGGAGGGCATTGCTTTGGGTATGTGGTAGATGGGAAACAGCAAGGGAGGAGGAGGAAAGAGGGGGGATGAAAAGGAGACAGATTCATCCTATACCCAGTAATGGGGGGTAGGAGAGGAGGAGAAGGAGCTGAGGCAGTAGGGAGGGATGCTTGAGGGTAGTCTGCCTGAGGGATTATAAGAAGAAATCACAGAAGGCACTAGCCACGGTGTTGATGCAGTTTCACTTAAAAGCACCAATCGTGGCAATGTTGGAGATTTCTGTAGGTAGCAAGTTGAACCAGGTGGAGGCTCTGACAAAGTAAGAGCAGCTGAGCTTGAGAGGTCCGACAGTGAGGTATTGTAAAGGTTAGACTGTCAGATCTTCTAGTTACGCTGCGGACACGCTGCAGGGTCAATATTGATTGGACTCCAGGGGGCATAAGGCCCAGTGATGTCTTCTTAGCTAGGATGCAGGTCTGGTACTTTAGCCTGCCGGATAGCTGGAGCCAGTTAGCCTGCTCGTAAATGTCACACGTGTGAGAAAGGCGGGCAGCAATTTTCATAAGTTTTTACTCCACAAAATTACAGCTCAGAGTGCAAACAAAACAGAAATAAAGTGATCCTGTGCTGAAAACCATCCACAAATAAATGAACACATGTCTACATATCAGCATAAGGACACGCCTTCCTCAAGAGATACGTCAATACGCAGGGGTGCATTTGTTTTCCCGTGGCCAGTTTTCAGCACAAGATCACTTTATTTCATTTTCTGCACATTGAATTGTACTTTCATGCAATAAAACATGTTGAAGTGCCATGCTTACATCTTATGTATAGTCCTTCCCTTTCTTCACAGTCATTTCGTAGAAGGCACACTCCTTAGGTGCGAGTGCTACAAGCTTTCTTTTTTTTGTGCTTCCAAGTCACAGTATGCAAGTTTGTTAAATTATTTTTGATTGCAGCGAGCACTAACCATCTTGCGCCCCCATTCTATGTTTATTACCCATTTGCCCAGTCTGCCACAATTCGCTGGCACCCTCCAGCCCCATTTCCAGAACATACCTTCACCACTTGCACAGAACCAGATTCAGGGGAGTAAGATCTGTGTTCGGTGGTACAGGGCCTGTGACAGTGCCGGTGTCATCCTGCCAGTCGGGAGTTTTCCCTACAACTTTTTGCCTGCCAGTCATGCAATAATGCACGTGTGTGAGCGTGAAGGCATGAACACGCATATCAGCATCTGTGGGCAGACCTTCCCTGAAGTGTACCTTCCCATTGTTCTGCCAACAGGCTTCTGCTGGGGCGCAAGCAAGCAGCAGGATGCAATGTTCACTTCTTTCAGGGAGGAAAACACTCAATCTTCCTTTCCCTGGCCAGCCCCTCTAGTGATGCAAGCCCATTCCCAAACCCAGGTCGCCCATGTAGTGAGCAGCAGAGCTACCAGTATGCTGCCAGGCTGGCTACTGTGGCCTCCTTCATCTGCAATATGTCCAATTTATGCACTGGGATCTTGGCTTTTATAGACACCTCTCACTTATTCCACAGGCTGAAGCACAATGATTTCTGGTAGCCAACCATTCTGAATTAGGTCCTTTCTAAAGATTAACGGGTCGGTTTACATCATTCCCTATGTACATACTGTACAGTGAAACAGTACTTGTAAATGATGGCAACCCCCTTCCTGTGCAGAAAACAAACAAACAATTGTTTAAGTTTTCTATTTTTTAAAGAAGAAATATGGTAGCTGTGTCTCTTCAGTCAAAGACGCAGGGGGGAAAAGTACAAAAAAATGTGTTGATGATACCTTTTATTGAACTAACAGTTCTTAAAAAGTAAAGGTAACCATGCCGGTTCTCTTAAATCCCGAAAGTCTATGACAAGATCTTTCAAACAAATTATTGGACTTACCTGTAGGAATCGGCAGTCCTGAGACAGGGATATCTAAACCATCCGTAAATTCAGTCAAAGGAGTCCTCATTTCATGGAGCCAGGAGGGAAAAGTGAAGTCACCGAGGGACAATGCAGGGGACCTGGGTTTGCGTTGTGAGCCACACACCTCACTGCAGAGCAGTGAAGTCTGTAATTTACTGCAGAGGCAACATATTCAGATGCTGGGGGAAAAGGTTTATACACCCACCACTGCAGCAGTGCCTACTGTGCTGGATATGCACTTGGCACTGGCAGCATCACCACAAACACTGCTAGCTGAGGCCCACACAGAGTAGTGGTGCTAGAGTTGTCTCCTAATGCAGGCAAGGTAGGAGGGGTTTTCACTGACAACACAGGAAAAGGCCAGCCCAGTGCCTAGGATGACGACCTTCAACCCCCCCAAGTCACAGGGCCTCTGAAACCCCTAGCACCCCAGCTGCTCTCAGCCTAAATTGGCTGCTTCCTCTTGATAGCAGAAGGGCCCACCTCGCTCCCCATATTCAATAAATTAAAGGCCTTTGGCAGTGGAGGTACCGGCGGCATAACAAAAAGGATCCAAATAGACAGAGGGGTAGTGGAAGGCCCAAAAGAGGTACATGGGGCAAAGTTGGGAGGAAATAAAAACCTACTACCCTTGTGTTCCCAATCCAGCAAGTACTGTAATGGGCCCAATGAGAAACAGAACTCTCCTGCCTCTGTTTATGCACAGCACCATGAGGAGACAAGTTGACTAAGGTTCTGCAAACAAATGAAAACAGGACTCCTCTCTGTCATTTCTAACATTCTTGCAGGGCCAATGGTCACACTGGGACTATTTCTTTGAACAAAATTAAAAGGACAGAATTTTTGCATATCAAATTTTAAAAAAAGTATTCATTAGGTAACTTCCCATTTTTTTTTCCATAATCATGGAGAATGACTGTCTCAACAAATGAAGGGTACGTGAAGGGGAAAGTGGAAATGCACACACTTGTGATGACTGCACTTATTTGTTTCACAAATCCAAGATTCAGGTTTGGGTAACTTAAGGCTCCCATCAGCTGAGTTACGGTAATGTACAGTAAGACTATGACATCAGCATACTTGAAAGCCATATGGGGGGGGGGACTTTGGTTCGTCGAGTTCTTTCACCCACCGACTCGAGGGATACCATTTATTCCATTTTGGAAAACACAGTGTCATGTATTTGTCTGGGTGCCATACTGATACAGGCAGCGCGCTGCCTGTATAAATATACGGGGTGGTGGTACCGCTATGCAAAGTGCAAATGTGCAGTACTACCACAGTCCTCTGATGGCAACAGGCACCCAGGAGCACAGGGGGACAGCGCATCTCAAACTGGATAGCGCCTCTGCTCCTGTGAGCCATATTGAGAGGCTGGCATGCTAACTTATGCAATGCTTGCATGCACAAATCCCCGGAGGCACTGCACAGAGTCTCACCTGTTGCCCCTACCCTCACCCACTAGAGAGCACCATGTTTTTGGTGTGCACCGCTGATAATTTTAGTGACGTGGTCAGAGAAGCTTAGTTTGGGTCCAGTCAGAGCCCCAAACACTTGAATTGCCTGAACTGCAGCCAAGGGAGGGTATGAGAGAGGAAAGATCTGTAAACTGTTATTTATTTGAGGTTTGCTGCCAAAAACAGGACGTTTATCTTGGTACTATTCACAAGCATGTTGTTTTTGTATATCCTTTTGTGGATGATGTCAAAGATGTCCTGTAAAGTATTTTTTTAGGTCTTCTGCTGTCTTAGCATTGGCATATGTGACACTATAGTTGGCATATGGATGAATATTGGTATTGTGATTGGCACAATAAGGGGTGAGATTTTTACGAACAAGCTAAAAAGTAAAGGATCAAAGAGGGACCCTTATGGGTCCCCAATGGTGAAGTTACTTTCTTAGGATATCAGAACTGTACACCTGTGGTTCACAGTTCTCATATCCCAAGAATATGCACGAGACCACTCTTACACCAGTAGCAGTGGCCTCTGCAGCAGAATTAACATACGACAAAATGAAGATAAAAGTAGTCCATATCATAGCTTCCCAGCACTGATAACAATCTGAATACCCCCTGATCCAAGAATTATAGAATCAATTGTTTGCATATAGCAACCATTGTTCATACTATCTGCGTTCAGCTTCTAAGCCCGATGTCTTTATGCTATATATTGTTAGGTGGATTAAGGGGTATTCATTCAGGAAGCACACCATTCAAACGGTCCCAAAAGCTAGAAGGGATAAAACACCATGTTGTTGGCAACAACAGTATTGACAATTACAGTACAATGCAATATTTTATTTCAGGAGTTTTGAGTTCCAAGGGTTCACAAGTCTAGCTGACTAGGGCAACTAAGGCTTGCTCAGACAGGACTCTACAATAATTTGTGTCCAAATCTGAGTTATGCACACACTGACCTCCTGTTAACCTTTGGAGGCATTAACATTCATCATAAATAGTTAACCTGCAGAATCCATTAGAGTCACTGCACGCACGTTTCATGCAGGTTAGCACAGGCAAGGGGACAGTGCTGATGGTGTCGCCGAGCTTTGAACACTAACTATAAGCAGCATTCTGAATAACACAAAAGTAGCAATGTTCCTCATTTATTATTTTAGTGGTAAGGGCCTCCATCTTATACATTTTTTTTTTTTTTTTTTACAGAACTCTACATTTTTGCCACTGCACTATACTTTGTACCAGTGACAGCCATATATTTTGTGCCATCACCTTAATATGTTTTAATAAATCATCCCAAATTGTCTTTACCTAAATTCCACTAATGCGCATGTACAGTGTATCCAGGAGTCCCAAAGAATAATGTGCCCCTGTCAATCACCTCCACTACGCTATATTTCCAGGTAAAGGGAAACTCATCATAGTTATCTTAAACAGGAACACTACAGCCTCCCCAAATCCTACTTGCTTAACCCTGCTACCATTCTGTACATCTCTCTCTCTCTCCTTTTTGTATTCTGTCTCCCTCATCTTTAAAATCAGCTCTGTATGTAGCACCCCTACTGCACCATTATAAATGCTCCCGCACACAGATCATATATATAAAAACTAGATGGGTCATCATGTGACCTCTCCAATCATTTGCATAGTAGCCCCTTAGACACAGTGTAGGCCACTTGCACAAGGTGGCATGAAATCCCCTGGTTTTCCACATGATGTCCCTTCTAGTTTTTAAATACAGGATCTCTATGTGTTCCAACCAGTTACATCACTGGTTAGAATCTGTCCAAGGTTCCTATGCTGACACAGCTTCTTGCAGTGCCTGCTATGCTGCTGCAAACTAAGCACATTGGGGAGCTGTTTTATGAGTATTTTCATTATGTAGCAGATCATGCCATAGAAGTACTAGCATAAGGGAACCACTGGTTAATTCTAGACACGGATGTAATCAGTCAGAGCATTTATAATGTCACAACAGAGAGTCTACATGTAGTGTTGGTTATATAGAGGCAGGAGACAGAAAAAAGAAAGCTGTACAGAAAGAGAAGAGGAACAACTGGGAATTGGGGATGTTACAGGGTTTCTGTTCCATCTGAATGCATACTAAAAATAGAAAATCAAGTTGTAACCCCCCCCTACAAATGGGGGTTCCTAAATTGTCTTCCTGGGCTTGTCTGATGCCCACTGCCAGGCTGGTGTTCTGTGTTTAAACAGTTTAGAAGTGCTTGAATGAAAGTGCCGTTAGCCTCCGTGCCTGTCTCTTTAAGAGGCGTCTGTTTTGTAGGTTATAATTAAGCTGGGTGAGAGCTGAGTGGTTTCAGGCTCAAGTCCCGCCCAGGCTGCAATACAGCTGCTTCATTCTGCCGTCGCTAAGTGCACAGAGGTAGCCCAATAGGATCTGTGATTGTTTGCTGATTATCTGCTTTAGTAATAATAATAATAATAATAGTACTGTAGTTTGTCTAACCTGCTTTCCTTTGCAGCATGGACTTTCTGCTAAGAACCACCATTTTGGTTCTGGATTGCCAGTTTGGACCAATCAGTACCTTGGAGGACCTTAAAATGGAGACTGTCCCCAGAGGTCTTGCAGGAGTGAATTTCTGTAGGAATTGTAGTTTTTACTGTTTGGCGCCTAAATGGACCTGGAGGGGGAGCCCTTTCTATGACAGACAGATGGATCAACCAACAGAACCTTTTGGATCACTGGGAAATCCCAGAGCTGCCTGCAGCAGTGGTCAGTGTAGAGCTGGAGTTGAGAGAGTGAACAGCTCGAGTAATTCGAGCAACTGCTCCTGCGAGGTAGCGCAGGGAATCAGCGGGAAAGCTGTGTGTCTGGCCTGCCTGCTACCATCTTCTCATGTGAAGAAGTCTGCAATCTAATATCGGACTGTATCCGAAACTGCTGTTATTGTGACCAGAATCCTGAATTGTGAAAGAGTGAACTTTGCCTGGTGTCGACCAAAGACTTGCTCCTGAAGCGATCGGCCTGTCAGGACTTGGAGAGAACTGCAGAGCATAAGGTTTGTGCACAGATACTGCCTAATTGCAACCGGACTGTCTTCCGAACTGTGGTATCTGGCTATTCTTAGTATAATTGTGCTGAATGTGTAGTGTGAGGCACGATTTGGTTCCCCACACCCCTGAATGTGTCACGCTAGCTGGAAGCTGCATCCAGCACAGAAAATGGACTGTAATCCGAACTGTTCACCTGGTCTGGGCCTCACCATCTCAGCCTAGATTGCTGTTCACGCCACAGAGATTCATCCGACGAAAGACCCGCTCAGGGATTTGGCTCCCTGCTCAACACCATCGAACAGGATCGTGTGGGCCCTGCTTCCCCTGGCAAACAGCATACCATCCTGAGGTCTTCATCTCATCAATCCTGCCTCCTGGTCTGGGTAGCGTGAGTAACCATCAGGGTAGCTCCCTACAACAAAGCTCAAATTAATGTGTGTCACCTGATTTGTTTTGGTTGATCATTATGAACTGAGCCATCCAGCTCTGGAATACAAATTGTGGGTTAAAGTGCATGTTGTTTTCTTTCCTAAGGGCCCCAACAACAGCTGCAATGCCAGCCTACCCCAGGCAACGCTTCAGGCTAGCCTGCATAACAACTAGGACCCCAGAGTGTGTGTGACTGTGCTAGACGGACTCACGGTGCATGCATGTTTAACCTGGCTAACTCAGATCTGAAATCAAATACTAGATTGCGGCCCCACCCTTATTCACATCCCCTGAATAAATCAGATTCTATTCTTTCTGCATTAACCTGGCTATTGTGTACCTTTGTGGAGGGGATACTGTATTGCAGGTCTTGTTTTACAAGGGGTTTCCAGGGCCCGTGCAGCTGATCCAGCCCTGGTGGTAAGTGTGCTGAGTGTGGGTTCAATATTGTATTCTGATGTTAACTGTGATTGTCTATCTACTGACCAGCGTAAGCCACTAGAGGGGTTAGAGGGGGTATCAGTGTCCCGGAGAGCTGTACCCATAGCAGCTACGCTACCCTTACACCAACCCTCCGGCTGAGGAACCCGTTCACCGAGCTCAGGCCCCTCAACCTGCGCCTAGTCACACAGGCAGGGGTAGTATCCCTTGGGATAGTGCCACCTAGGGGTTACAAAGTTATAATCAATACACTGACCATTAGGTGATTGGGTCTCCTTCACGAGAGAGCTATCATGTATACTCACATATAAGTCGACCTTACATATATGTCAATCCCCTGTCCTCTGCAATTTTAACAGAATTACAGACATTAATTTGCTGCCCAAACTGAATGGAAAAAAATCTGTTTTCTGACCAACATCATGCGTAAGATTTGCCTTTGTGGCCAGAAATGGACTAAAACTCAGGTTAAACAGCCACAAAAAATTGTTTACAATTGTAAATCCTGCAGATGGGTTGACCTCGTAAATAAATCCAGTCCCCCTCCTTTGGGGGCTATTTTTAGCATCAAAAACTAGACTTATTAATATTATATGAGCATATACAGTATATATAAAAAAAAAAAAGTAAACACAACTAATAAAAATCAAATCAAAATAATCTGACCACAAGCTAAGGAGAACTTCTCCACTAAGAATTCAATACAGAACTCACTTCATATGCGAGAACCGAAGCGGTCAATTCAGGTAAACACAATCCAGAATAAAAAAAAATACTCACTATGCTACAATCCTACTGCCCAGTTCCTAAAAAATAACCTGGACAAAACATTAACCTGGCTGATTAAAGCTTGTCATATGATCGTGCATTAATTCCATTTTACAGCACAGTCCCTAATCTACTTTCTTATATTTCTGTTTGTCTTCTTGTAAGGGCATTTTTTAAGCAAAATAATACATGCAGGAGGCTGTGGTTATGCCTTGTGCCTTTCAATCCAGCCAGTGCGTGAAGTCATTTCTTTTATTTATTCTCATGTCTTATTTCTTACTCACTTCACACCCTTGACGTGTTGAAAGGCAAGAGGTTGTAAGACGACCGATAAGGAAAGTGCAGAATTCTCAGAACTGCTGCCTGTGCCAAGAACAAGCCAGGTTAGAAAGCTGAGGATTTCAGAGTTAAACATGCAGCTGAAGGGTGGTGTGCAGAGGTTCTGGTATGTGGGAGACTGGGGAACCCTCTGGGATGATAAGGCCTTGTATGTGATGGCACCCCCTGCATCTCAACAGGAGGGGAACCAGGGTGTTAGGAAGAAAGCTAGGAGAATTCATCAGCCAGAATTTGAATAGGTATGGGGGAGGGTTACACTAGGGCATATGACCTAAAGCAATATTATGGTGGTAGCCAAACAGACCACCTCCAGGACAGAATAGAAAGAACTTGTAGGGGGTGAGGGGGAGGTACAACAGGAGACATACATAGAGCGGTCATAAAACAAACTGGTATACCAAAAGGCACTACCAGGAAAATATGTCACAGCAAAAGCAAAAAAAGCACATGGGTGCAAAAACTAGTAGAATGGGGTATCTCACTACCTGGAAAGCCATATGTGTTAACAGCAGAAGCTTGGGAAATGGTGGATACTCAGGTACTGCCTGCAGAAGCCCAGCTGGACTTAGTGGCCATGACTGAAATATGGCAACACAGCATCATGACTGGGACCTCACAGTCTCAGGCTACTCTATCTATTGAGGGGATAGAGCTAATGACAAAAGGAGAGGAGTGGCCCTGTATGTGAGGGAGGGAATCACGGTAAGCCTTACCCAAGATAACAACAAGGGCTAGAACACAAAAACAGAGCTGCTGTGGGTACTGTTGGAAATGAGCAGAAACATAAAGATGAAAATGGTGATAGTTTATGGGCCCCCCCTCAAATCAGAAGGTTGATGCAGGAAAGGTACTATAACAGGACATCCAACGGACAACATCACAGCAGGCCATGATGATCATGAGGGATTTCAATCTTCAGTATCAGTAGCTGTAAGCGGGGAGTCGAACCTGATACCTAGTTTAAAGCAAGAAGATAAGGATTATGAACTTATAATTGAAATGTAAGGACAGTTTTTCTTTATGAGATCCTAATAAATTTGTTGATAATGTTTTTTAGTTATTTAACACTAAACGAATTTTAGTCATCTTTGTATATATATTTTTTTATAATTAGTGTAAAATATTTTGTTTCCTAGAGTAAACCAGTTTCCTGATGAAGGGTTTACCCGAAACGTCGTTCATTTGTTGTATAACTGGATGTTACATGATTAAAACTTAACTACTTCGATTTATTTACTTGTGTAGTTGGGTGAGTGGGCCTTATTACCCAGTATCATTTTACAGTTCAATTAGCGTCAGCCATATACTGGTGTTTAGAGGCCTCTCCCCTAGATTCAGTTACTAATACTTGTCTTAACCGTTTTTTTGAGGAATTTGGCTGTACTGGATGAATCCTTTCTCTGGATTTCAATCTTCCTAATGTGGACAGGTAGCACTAGAAGTTAAGCACTTGTGGATGCATTCTTGGTTCGGGGGTCAGGCAACCAACAAGAGAAACAGCAACCCTGAACCTAGTGCTCACAAATAGTAATTATGTCAGGGACATAACTATAGGGGAACCACTGAGTATTAGTGATCACATTTTGAAATGATCTGTAATTGAACAGGGCAGGAGCACATCAACCCCAGAACTAGATTCCTGGATTTCAGAAGGGCAATCTTTAGAGAAATGGGGGAGAAACTCAAACACATGTTGGAGGGTGATTAGGAGGAAGAGGGTGTAGACGAGATGTGGTACATCCTCAAGAAAAGCCTAGAGGAGATCACCAGCTCCTGCTTGAGAGAAAGCTGGGAAGGGCATGTGTAATCCCTTGTTACCCGGGGTTACTAGAATCCCAGTAAGACCTAGTGGTAGGCAGGGAAACCAGCTTGTGAAACTCCAGTTAAATGGGTTTCACACCGTCTCACTCTGTTCTCAGTCTCAGCTGAGACTGAGAGATGACATCACCAATAGAACTGTCGCAGCTGCATAAGCCACATTGGAATCTGCAGCAGAGGGAGTGAGATAGAACGCTGGGAGTTTTCAAAGTCAGTCTTGCTTTGTTTTGAAGAAGAAGGAAGTCTCCTGCTTGCCTGCCAGCAGGAAGGAAGTGTCCTTGTTTGCCTTCTGTGGGAGAAGGAGAGAGTGTCCAGTTTCAAGTGGTGGAGACCGCTGTCCAGGTCTCAGTGCCCCCCCCGGGGGGGGGAGTAAAGTATCCCTATGTAGATTCCAGGGGCAATCCCCTAATTTCTGCTACAGGAAGAAAGCTGCCTTTTACAGTTTCTGTTTGGTCTTAAAAGTAGAAGGAGTTGTACTCACTCGTGGGGCACCTGCAACAAAAGGGTGAGTGTTTTGCTCTAATTTGAGAGGGCAAAAAATGTGTTTCTTCAGTTTGGGAAATGTGAAGAAAGCTGGAATTTGAACTACTATTTGGGAGGCTTATTATACTAGGACAAACAAATGGAGTAGTGTCAAAATCTAAAGCCTGTGTGAATTCAAGTAATGTTGTAGAGGGGGTGCTATAGTCCATCCACCGTTTAACCTACATTTTGAAGTTTCAGTTTCTCCAGAGAAATGGCCGGGTATGGGCTGTGGGAGCTGGAGGTGGGCAAACCCCCCATCTTTAGTAACCAGGTCCACCTCTACGGATTTCTGCTGTGATTGCTACTTGCTTCATGCACCTGGCCAGTGATGAGGTAGGTACCCAGACGTGGGTCGCAAATGGGAAAATCTCTCTAGGAGTCGCAGACTCTAAGTGGTGTGGGGAGCCACAACTTGGGAAAAGAATTCTCCTTGTGAGATGGGAGTCAGAAGAAGTAAGAAGAAAATCTCTCTAGGGGTCGCAGACTCTAAGTGGTGTGGGGAGCCACAACAAGTAAAATGGGTTCATTCTTTAAATGGACCGTCAGTCAAGTGGCCGGCAGGGGAGCCGGGCCAGTCGGGCTGTGTATCCAAAGTGCATGCAAGTCCGGGCTGTGTGCCTGGTGGGTCCAGAGCCTGAAAACAATAGAAATGGGTTCATTCTTTAAGTGGACCGCCTTGTAGTCTCTAATCTGCATTATCAGTAAACGTAGCCCCATGGGGGTCCATCTATGCTTTGTTGTGTTCAGCTAGTTATGAATAAAAGCCACACTGAAAAATCCCAGTCCTGGTTCTGGACATTACAGTTATTGCTTCCTGTGTTCGGATTTACTTGGGTGCCCCTGTGCAGAGTAGCCAAACCTAGGTCCCCTTGTGCCAGGTAACCTCATCCTCCCCGAACCCAGGTCCCCACCAGGTATTGCTGCCAGCGCCAACAGCATGCCACCTGTCGTTTTGGTAAAAAGGCAGGGGTGAGGGGTTACAAAATGGAGGCACCGCTGGGATTTGTTCAGGAAGGAAGGTGCTTGGGCAAGGGGGCTAGCGTTTTGGCTATCTGGCAGTGGGTAGCCCAAAAAGCTGAAGCAATTTCCCTAGTGTGTTGTTGTGTGCTGTGAATTTTGTGCTGCTGTTTAAAAAATGCCAACTGTTTACCAAGGAGCTGTAAAGCCAAAGAGTGTGCCCTTGTCCTGCATCAAAATTGTTTACAGCATTTTTGTCAGCTTTTAAAATGAATTCTGTGAGGAAAAGTGTGGAAGACTAGGGGTAGCAACAGAGAAATTATGCCCTGGACGTTTGAAATGCTTTTAAAGTGAATTCTGTGAAGGAAAGTGTGGAAGACTAGGGGTAGCAACAGAGAAAGTATGCCCTGGACGTTGGAAATGCTTTCTGTGTAAATGGAGAGACTGCAGAGTTAATGGCAATGTTACATAGTTGAAATGGGCTCCCGCCGTGGAGTCAGTTGAAGAAAAAAAAAAGTGTATTCTACAGTTTAAATTTGCCTGCTTGACGATCGCCGTGAGGAGAGGAGCCCTCGCGAGGAAGAAGAGGCTCATTTGCATGGTGTCGTGTGGTTGGTCAGATTGCCATTAGTCCCGCCCCTCAGCCAGCTCTTCTGAGACTGCCTCAGCATTCAAGAGGGAGACAGAGTGTAGTGTGTGTACTGGCAGTGGAGGAGCGTCGCAAAGTATTCAAAGCGCTGTAAACATTCAAAAACTTGACTTTTTAGTTTAAAATCGGGCTCAACCCGCAAATCGATCATGGAAATAGTGAATTTGGTGGTTAAAATGACGATCGCTAAGACTGCCCGCCCATTTGTGTACAGAGGCCTTAAAAAACTGGCTGCAGGCCATTTTACCCCATCGCAGCAAGTTGCTACTAATAACAGTGAGTAAATCTTCATAAAACTGCTCAGTGATTTTCAGTAATGCCATATAAAATGTGTGTGCAGCAGTATAGTCGCTTTGCAAGTAACGACTGTGTGAAGTCCTGCCAGCAAGTGCAAGTCTGTAAAGCCATTGAATGTGTGCATGAAAGTGAAATGAGCCTCAGTTTAAAGTCTGCAGCCAGAGAGAGACTGTGGGTTGCAGAAAAAATGCAACACTAGTAGAAGCAGGCAATCCTAAGCTGAAATCTGAAGCTTTTAAGGGACTGTGAATTAAATGAATGTTGCCAGCATGTGAAAAGTCCAAGGAAAATCCTGTAAATGTGTGTAAAGCCAGAAAAAAGCAAGTTGTGCAGTTTGAGTAAAAGTTATCAGTAGCTTGTGTAAATCTGGTGCGCAATGGCTTGACCCAGATTCTAAATGTTGATGCACAGGAGTGCTGCTGTCACCATTACAGGGTGGGGTAGTAAAGTAAACACAGCAGCAGAGGAGCCATTTTAAAGCTACAGATTGTGTTCATTAAAGTGGGGACTTTCAGTTACAGTGAACTTTTATTTTTCTGCAGTTATGGCCTCAGGACCAGCTCGTTACCCGGATCATGCCCGGGTTGCAGTAACAGCAGCAGTAAATAGACTGAGAGATATTGAAAAGTGGTGCTATGGAGGGCAACTGCCTCCTGATGTGGCAATTCCTAATTATCCAGTGCGTGTATGCCAAATATGCTTGAGTGCTGGAAGGGACGTCTTCATGATTCCTCACTGTGCTGGATGCCTTCAAAAATATGGCTTGTATAAAGTGCCTCCAATTCGTTTGGCTCCCACATGGACAAAAATTCAGGAATCTGCAATTGGCAGCACACAGCACCAGGCGGAGCCTGTGGAGGAAGGCCCCTCAGGGGAGTGTGGCAGAAAGCTAGAGGGTGCAGAGTTAGAGACTGAACCTGAAGTTGAAGTTTTGGATGCTGGATCTCAGAAAGAAAGTTCGGATAAAGCATCAATAGACCCCTGGGTGGGGGCCTAGCCCAAGTCTCTTAGGTGAAAATGAGATGCGGGAGGCCTTTGAATGGGAGGTGTTGACCTCCGGCTCCTAGTGATGAATGGATAGTCTCGGGTGAGAACGACTGCTCACTCCTGGGCTCAGATCCTCAGTGAAGAGGAAGATGAGGGGGAACCTATGTGGCCTTGTGAAAAAGGAAGGTACACAGCCTCAAGATCTTGCCTCGGAGGAATGTGTTGAAGAAGGTGGTGATGCCACTGCCTGGCTTTACAAGAGGAAGAAGTCTGGGATCCATTTTTAATTTCCTTGAGAAGCTGACTGGCAGAACCAGGACTGGCCACCCCAAGCCAGGCCAGCGGTCTCAGATTGACCAAAGCAAGTAAAGAGAAGAGACTGGTTCGTAGAAAGGCAAATGAGATCTATGGTATGACCTTTCCTACCTTTCCTCAGAGAGTCTGGGAGGAGATTGAGGACTGCAGAAAATCCTGGATCTGGGATGAAGCAATGAAAAATGTGCATCCTGGGGCCAACCAGCATGTAAAGAATAGACTGTTCCACGAAAAGTATACCCAGTGGAAGAGAGGCAGGACACTGTTTATGGACAGAGTGAGAATAGTGGATGGAGAAGGATATGAAATCTCCCACTGTGTAAATTATGTGCGCTCAGACGGGGTAATAATTCAAGCCCCTGACCCCCCGGTACTATTGGCCTCAATGCAAGAACCTCCCAGCACTTAAGCCCGTGCCTACAAAATGGAGAGCTGAGCAGTGGTAGTCAATACTGCCACACCAGACTGTGAAGTGCCCTTATTGAGCCGCCAATATGAGTAACCAAGGACTCAGGTGCTCCACATTCATCAGTCTACAGTGTACTGTCCTGTTCAGCGACCATCTACTGGCCCACCAGATGACTTCAGATCCAGAAAGGACACTAGCCCAGCTGTTTCCTGTTCATTGCCTGGTAATCGGATGACGTCGGACCAGCTGTTTTTCTTTTTGTTCCTGTTCTAAGGTTCTGTCTCCATTGATGACATCAGCCCAGCTGTTTCCAGATGTGCCCTCCTGTGGTTCCCGGACGATGTCTGCCCAGCTGTATCAGAAGAAATGCTGCCAGGGAGAGTCTTCGGCTGCGGACCAGGTTCGTGCAGATTCTTGTACTACAAACGGCTGGTAAGTCCGAAATTTTTCTATCTTTATGACATTGCAGTACACGCCCCTACACTACAGACTTCAAAAATGTGAACTGTCCCAGAAGACTCCTCGGGACTTTGGCCTTTAGAACTGTGCTTCACCGGCTCCGGCCCAGTAGAGACTCTATTGGACTAGCCTTGGGCCTTGTGGTCACTAGTTGGGACTTTTAGGCACTCCATCCCCCAAATGTGTATTGTAAATGATGTCATTATTGTACTCTAATGTAAATACTGTTTCTACCTTTTTTCTAAAAATCTTTGGGATTGTTCAGTGTTTTGTATGGTAGGGGTTGTTTAGGTAAACTGTGTATGCAGATTAGGAGTGTGTGTTTTGTCTTTCTTTTTCTTACAGGTGTTCCTGGGAAGACAGAAGAGAAGACAAGAAGAGGAAGAGGAGGAGGGGCTCATCGGAATTCCTCGTCAGTGCTTTATTGTGTAGAAATCTAAAGTACTGTGTTGTTATTGTTATGGTTGTTACTGTATTAACCCTTTCCTTCCACAGGTGTGGTTGTGGGGGTAGGGAGGAGGCAGTATTGGTATTTTAATGGGTTGTGGTTGCAGGTTGCCCAAGGTCGGGGAGGTCCCGGTTTTGTTTTTGTTTTGGAATATTATGTTAGAGGCAGATAGGGTTTCCCTAGAGGGTTGGGGGGGGGGTAGACAGGCTGTGGTCCTGAGTGGCCATTGGGACTGCAGTACTGATCTACCAGGGCTATGCTCTGGATAGTTCTATCAGAGCCACTAAGTGTCCATAGTAAGTGGATAGTGTAGAGGCTGATATGTCAGCTACAGGCCTCTAGACCCTTAGTGTTGCCTGCCTGTGCTTGCACATGGTAGGAGGAGGCCTGATCACCCCCCCCCGCAGGTAGCACACAGGGTGGGATGGCCTAAGGCCGGGTGCATAATGACTGGGGACAGTCATTTTCCTGGTCAAGGGCGAGTGTAACCCCTTGTTACCCGGGGGTTACTAGAATCCCAGTAAGACCTAGTGGTAGGCAGGGAAGCCAGCTTGTGAAACTCCAGTTAAATGGGTTTCACACTGTCTCACTCTGTTCTCAGTCTCAGCTGAGACTGAGAGATGACATCACCAATAGAACTGTCGCAGCTGCATAAGCCACATTGGAATCTGCAGCAGAGGGAGTGAGATAGAACGTTGGGAGTTTTCAAAGTCAGTCTTCGGTTTGTTTTGAAGAAGAAGGAAGTCTCCTGCTTGCCTGCCAGCAGGAAGGAAGTGTCCTTGTTTACCTTCTGTGGGAGAAGGAGAGAGTGTCCAGTTTCAAGTGGTGGAGACCGCTGTCCAGGTCTCAGTGCCCCCCTCCCTCCGGGGGGGGGGGGAGTAAAGTATCCCTATGTAGATTCCAGGGGCAATCCCCTAATTTCTGCTACAGGAAGAAAGCTGCCTTTTACAGTTTCTGTTTGGTCTTAAAAGTAGAAGGAGTTGTACTTCGCCTGTGGGGCACCTGCAACAAAAGGGTGAGTGTTTTGCTCTAATTTGAGAGGGCAAAAATGTGTTTCTTCAGTTTGGGAAATGTGAAGAAAGCTGGAATTTGAACTGCTATTTGGAGGCCTATTGTACTAGGACAAACAAATGGAGTAGTGTCAAAATCTAAAGTCTGTGAATTCAAGTAATATTTGTAGAGGGGTGCTGTGGTCCATCCACCGTTTAATCTACATTTCAAGTTTCAGTTTCTCCAGAGAAATGGCCGGTATGGGCTGTGGAGCTGGAGGTGGGCAAACCCATCTTTAGTAACCGGGTCCACCTCTGTGGATTTCTGCTGTGATTGCTACTTGCCTCATGCACCTGGCCAGTGATGAGGTAGGTACCCAGACGTGGGTCACAAATGGGAAAATCTCTCTAGGAGTCGCAGACTCAAGTGGTGTGGGGAGCCACAACTTGGGAAAAGAATTCTCCTTGTGAGATGGGAGTCAGAAGAAGTAAGAAGAAAATCTCTCTAGGGGTCGCAGACTCTAAGTGGTGTGGGGAGCCACAACAAGTAAAATGGGTTCATTCTTTAAATGGACCGTCAGTCAAGTGCCGGCAGGGGAGCCGGGCCAGTCGGGCTGTGTATCCAAAGTGCATGCAAGTCCGGGCTGTGTGCCTGGTGGGTCCAGAGCCTGAAAACAGTAGAAATGGGTTCATTCTTAAAGTGGACCGCCTTGTAGTCTCTAATCTGCATTATCAGTAAACGGAGCCCCATGGGGGTCCATCTATGCTTTGTTGTGTTCAGCTAGTTATGAATAAAAGCCATACTGAAAAATCCCAATCCTGGTTCTGGACATTACAGTTATTGCTTCCTGTGTTCGGATTTACTTGGGTGCCCCTGTGCAGAGTAGCCAAACCTAGGTCCCCTTGTGCCAGGTAACCTCATCCTCCCCGAACCCAGGTCCCCATCAGGTATTGCTGCCAGCGCCAACAGCATGCCACCTGTCGCTTTGGTAAAAAGGCAGGGGTGAGGGGTTACACATGAAAAACAGAAAAATCATTTAGCTTATAAGAGTGCTGGGGACAGCAGCAAGAGAAAAAAAGGGCAGTGTTCAGAAGAGTTAAAGGAAGTCAAGCAGAGGAAACAGGGAAGCTAAAAGAGGCCAAAAGGTTGATGACGAAGACCAAGGCTGAGTGAGCTGAAGACAGTGGAAGGGATTAAGGAAGGTGATATGGTCTTCTTTCACTACATTAGGGAAAAGCAACAGAAAAAGGGGGACATAGTCAAGGTGAGGTATGATAAGGGATGGGTAAAGGAAGATAACAGTAAGGCTGAAATACTGAAAGACTACTTCCGTTCAACATTTACAAAGAAAAAGGAAGTTCCACTACAACAGGGAAAAGTTAACACAAGACCAGTGTTATGGGGTGGTGTCAGTTAATGGAGCCGATATCCACAGAAAGGGTGCTCAATGGGCTCACATCCCTAGTAACCAATACATCTCTAGATGGAATACACCCCTGAGTACTAAGGAAGATGGTACAGCTGCTGACAGCATCACTGGCAAATCTACACAACTGCTCACTGGAGTCCTGAGACATGCCTGCAGACGCAAGAACAGCAGATGTTGTACCCATACATCAAAACAGTGGAAATGATGAGCCTGAGAACTATAGACCGGTCAGTTTGACCACAGTACTATAGTGGGCAAACTGCTAGAATCTATTGTCAAAGAGAGGCCAGTGGAGGTCTTGGCAGCAAATGGTCTACTGAACAGTAGACAACATGCATTTGTGTCAGGCAGATCTCGCCAGACAAACCTGACTGACTTCTTCAACTGGGTAATGAAGGTTGTTGATAACAGCAAGAGAGTTGAGTATACTGTATCTGGACATTACAAGGGTATTTAAGTTTGGACCACTCAGGAGGCTGGTCAAGAAATTAGAGGGATCTTGAGGTGGAGGCAGACTAACACAGTGAGGTGGGAACTGGCTATGGGAGCAAACACAGATAGTAATGATAAATGGTGAGGACACAGGGGTTACGGAGGTCACTAGTGGGGTCCCACAGGAGTTGGTCCTTGGGCTGGACTAGTATTTTACATCTTCATCAGTAACATTGGGGAGGGCATCAGAAGGGAAATTACGTAAGAAAAATATGTAAAAAGATCCCATAACCACTGTTCCAGTGGCACAGAGGGCTCAGGCACTCTGCCTTACCTCGCATCATGCCGGTGACCCGGGTTCGGGAACGACCTTGAGTCGTTGGGGAGCTGGCATGGGGGCAGCTCTCTCTCCTCTCCTCTCCCAGGAGGTTGCCCCCCCATTAGTTCCGGCCGCCACCGGTAGAGATCAGATAGTGGCGTAGGCAGGAGGGGCAGCATATAGGGAAGGCGCTCTCGCGTGGCATGCGCACAAGACAGAGGGCGGTAAAACCTATAAAGTATAAATAAAAGAAAGAAACCATAATCTGTGACTCTACAGGAAGCAATACTGCTACTTTGTTATGTGACAGGTCTCGGAAAGTCACAATTCTCTATTTTATTTACCACTTTATAATTATTTATAGTGACATATCTAAATTTAAGTTTCAGTTTCTAACTGCTTGCATCATTGTGAAGACACTTTCTGAGACTGTATCCATCTACCTAGTAACTAACGTGACCTACTTATCTGACATTTTACACTGGTTTCTAAAATCCTGAAAATAAACACCAAAACCGCAGTATTTGTGTCATGGTTACAGTATCTTACTGTGAAAATGTTTACTCTCTGTCCCCTTTAATTTACATAGAAAGCTAATTGGAGTTGTGTTAAACCACATTTCTTCTCTTATAGTGCAGGAACTCAACACACTGCTCAACTTGCCTCAATGGGGCTGTGGAAAAACTGCAGATTAATTTGCGGTTTTTAGAGCCAGGGACTCCCAAAAGTGATTCATGAACTGCTTTGTGGGAACAAATGACACAGCATTCCTTTTGTATTTTCCAATTACAATATGATATAATGACATACCAATTAACTTGATAAACCAGTTCTGCAGCAGCAAACTCTAATTAACTGACAATCTTTTTTTACAGTTATGGCACGTACAGTTTAGGAGATGAAATGCAGAAATTGAGTAGCTTTCCGGTAAATGACTCATTTTTCCCTGAATAACAGTTTCCAGAGCCTCCACCCACCATACAGAAGTTTTTTTTTGTTTTTTTTTTTTTAATATCGAGGCATCTGTTTTTGATTCTAAAGACAGCTCACACGTTTATAAGTGTGTTCTTGCTACTAGCTTTAACCCTAACAAAACCTAGTAGATCATAATTCAACAGTACCTAACACATGAATAGTACCAAATGCCACTGTAAATCCCAAACCTCTCAGTGTTAAAATATGTATTTTTCTTTCCAGTTTTTGGCTAGGAAAGACACACTAAGCCAAGGCTGGTCTCCAGGTGCATCCTGGGTGCACAGAGAAGTTAAGTGACTTCTCATGATCAATTAATATGCAAGTGATAGCTGTGGGATCAAACCCAATTCCCCAGTGTGCTGCTCAGTGATCTAAACCACTACAATATACTGCTGACTCCCATTTATATACAGTACCCACTCTTCTTATACACTTTGCTAAACCAGGGCTCAAATTGTCTTCAGTCTGGTATCTCAGGATAACTAAAATTGGACAACCATTTTTCAGCTTCTAGTATTCTGTATTCACTTCCAAGTAGTGAGCTGCTACATTACAACTGGGGTAGTGCTAGGGAATAAGGTTAGCTAATGCCCTTATTTATCCAAACAGCTCCAACACAAATTTCCCCCCATTCTCATTTATAAAAATGATTCTCACCAAAAATAAGCAAATCAGACATTTTTCTCTTTCATCAAAGAAAGACTCTCTACATACCATGATGTTGGCTAGGGGTAATGTAAGCCTTATTTTGCACAATTACTGAACTACTGCACTGCTGATTGTACCTCGGCAACAAACTGGTTTCATGAACAGTTCGGCAAAATGTATGCCGTTTCAAGTCTGTAAGTCGCATATAACCAACACCATAGTGGCATAATGACATCTGTTTAAATGCCTTTCTAAGCTACATGCTTAGCACCAGAATTAATAAAACTATTAACACAGACCTGAAGACACACAGGCAACAGTGATCTGTATCACAACCATTTTATCATTTAATACCACATCAGAGTCTCTTCTGAGGTAAAAAATTTAAATTTCCAATAGTAAATGAAATGCCCTATGACTTATTTCTAAAACAAAACACATGTCCATGCACACAATTGTTTTTTTGAGCAAGCAGTTTAAAATGGCACCTAATTAGTGTATGGCACACCAAATCATTTTTACAGTAAGCATGTATATAAGCAAAGTATGCAGTTACTCATATTTAATGATAAATGGTATTTGTACAGATAAGACGTGCTCATATAAATAAAATAAGACCAAAACTGCAAACGATCACTGACATGGTGCATTAATACATTCATTTTGAATACTGAAATTTAACAGCTGAGTTAGCTTTAAAAGCACAATAATTTTTTACAAATGTAACCATATTGTTTACATAGTGTTTTCCTGTATAGAGTTTTTGCTCTCGTATGAATTTTATCCCTTGTATTTATGTACATACATGTATAGTGTTCCCTACGTCGATCAGTACTCTATGTAACTATTGTAACTATGTCTGTATTTGTGTATACTATCTGTTTCCTGACAAGGAGCCTTTATAAATGAATCCCTGACTCAAAGATCTGCAATTCCGATTTCTACTAAATAAATAAAAATAAATAAATAACATATATATGATGTTTTAATTTATGCTACTGATGTTTAGGGAGGAAAGGGATCGTATTTTGGCTACATGGAGCCAAGAGCCCGATCCCTTCCACTTCCCGATACATAGGCACGCCCCTGCGCTAGCACGTTTTATGATGTCAGTATAGGGACAGAGTGGGGGTGCACTTTGTACAGTACAAGAGGGACTTTAAGTGTTTTTAGTATACCTTAGAGTTCCAGTTATGACATATTCATGCCACCACTCAGCAAACAAGGTCCTGGTGCCCACAGTGAAGGAGCTGGTTAGCGAAGTTGGAGGGGGAAGCCAGAAATGCTGATCAACCTAGGGACGAATGACCTGGCAAAAAGGATGGAAGGGATGTTCAGGACAGCTTTGGTGTACTAGGAAGGAAGCTGATGGAGGTGGCATTTGAAGTGGCTTTCTTGGAGGTGCTGCCTGTGACAAGGAGGGATGAAGCTAAGAAACTGAAAAAGCTTCAGTACAAAAGGTGTCTGGAAAATTGGGGTATGAAAATTACCAGTCTGTGGAGCTCAAGGGACCATATTATAGAGATTGTTAGAAAGGGATGCCGTTGTGACGGAGCTGGACATCCAGCTGAAAAGTCATGCTTTTTTTTTTGAGTTCCTATTAGCTTATGCTTCCAGAATAATGTGTAAAATTGCTTTTTTTCCTGCAGCAAACTGCACCAAAAGGTATTTCACTGTGTTGTACTATTACTGGGGATCAATCAGAACCAATTTTCATTCATGGAGAATCCCAAAAAAGGAAAAACAAAGGCACCAGCAACTTGTGAACACAGCATGATGTGCAGGAGGTGGCCAGCTCTGGGTTGATGCTAAGGGAGATCAAGCAAGTGCAGTACTTGAGACCCTCCAACAGACTGTATTCTGACTCTGTGCATTTAAACTATGGGCAAAAAGCTGGAAAACATTATAAGCCACCTTACAACAGTAGAACAACAAATGGACAACATCAAAACCTCAACAGAGTGGGCTATGGTTAGCCAAGCTCATCTCCAGATCTGGATGGAAGCTTCTCATAAAGTTGCAAAGGGTTAGAAACATAGAGTTCTGGGCATCCCGGAGGATCTGGAGGGTCAATATGTACTGAAATTTACAGAGGAATGGCTCAGATAAGAACTTTCTCTCGATGGGTCTGTTAATCTGAAGAGCCTTACAAAATCCACGTTACATAGGGTGATTGCCCAAATGGTCGACGCCAATTGAAAATGCCGCTAGCCATGCTGCAGGCACCTGCAACACTTCCTTCAATATTCTTAGTAGACAAGAGGCAGCATGGCTTCATGAAGGGACGGTCATGCCCAACTAACCTAACTGAATTTGTCCACTCAGTTACAAGTGCAGTGGACAGAGGGCTGGCAGTGGATATCCTGTATCTGGACTTCAGCAAGGCCTTTGATTCAGTGTAGCACAGAAGGTTAGTAAAGAAGCTAAGGGGACTTAGGGGTGGGGAGACAAGCTTATAAGGTGGA
This sequence comes from Neoceratodus forsteri, assembly GCA_016271365.2. Classification (NCBI taxonomy): domain Eukaryota; kingdom Metazoa; phylum Chordata; order Ceratodontiformes; family Ceratodontidae; genus Neoceratodus; species Neoceratodus forsteri. The sequence goes on from CM028134.1 coordinate 486,784,435, forward strand.
CAGCAAATTGGTTAGGGTGGAGAACCCAGAGGGTAGTACTAAATGGGGAGCACTCGGCAGTCAGAGGGGTGAATGGGGGGGGAGGTGCCACAGGGGTTGGTACTGTTCAATGTGTTCATCTGAGACATCAGTGACAGTATCAAAGGAGAAATTTGTCTCTTCGAAGATGACACCAGAATTCATGGGAAGGCAGATACAGCGGAGGGAATCAAATACAATAGAAGACACCAAGCACAACTGGAGAGGTGGTCTAAGATTTGGCAGCTAAAGTTCAATGCCAAGAAAATGCAAGGTTATGCACACAGGCAGAGGGAACCTGAAAATGGAAAACTGGATGATGGGTGAAAAGAATGGAACCTTAGGGTCATCATTAAAGACAGTCTCAAGTCAATTGTCCAGTGTACTACAACATTCAGGAATGCCAACAGGATATTGGGATGCATCGGAGGGTTTCTCTACAAGAAGGAAAGAGGTACTGTTGCCCTGGTAAGGCCACACCTGAAAAACTGTGTCCAACTCTGAAGCCCACACTTGAAAAGGGATATGGACCATATACAGGCAGTCTAGAGGCAAGTTGCAAAAACAATACTTGGGCAGCAGGAAAACCATTTAAGGAGTGTCTGGCTAGTCAAAAAACATTCGAGAGTGTCTAGCTAGTCTGGAAACATTTGAGGAGAGTCTGGTTAGTCTGAATAAGTACTATTGAGGCCAAAAGGGAGAGGGTGACATGACTGAACTGTTCACATTTTGGAAGGGAATAAACAGGGTTGATATCCAGGACCTGTCCAAGCAATACTAGTTATCAACAACCAGGGGGGCATGGTTATAAACTGGGGGTTGGGCGTGGGGACTCAAAAAGGATCTGGGAAGTTACTTTTCACAGAGTGGTAGATAGATGGCACAGCTTGCCCAGGGAGGTGGTAAATACGAGACAGTGATGGGTTTCAAGAGAAGGTAGAACAGCTGCAAGGGGTTAGTGAGGGCAAACACTGGAGACAGGGGGGAATGGAGCAGACCTGCCACTAGGGTTTTGGGCCAATGCCAGACCTGTGATATGTTGGAACTGCTCAGTTAGGAATTTAGAACTGCTCAGTTAGGAACTGCAGACACACAACAGACTACAGGTAACTTTCTGCTGGAAACAAATGGAACATACCACCACTAGGGTTTTCAGCCTAGGCCAGACCTGTGATACATTGGAACTGCTCAGCTAGGAACAGCAGAGACACAACAGATCACAGGTCTTTTTCTACTGGAAACTTTCTGGGCCGGATTCACAAAAGGCGACTCAGGAGGCGAGGCAAGGCAAGTTGCATCCGAAAATATGGTGCAAGTAGCATTTGCATCCTGCATTGCGTCATGTTGGGATTCACAAAGGCAGCCTGCGACATGCTGCAGGCTGCCTCTGCTCAACTGGGCATCATCGTAGCTACAAACCCCTTGCAACATGCATGGCGGGGTTTATGGCTGCAACTGCACCCTATTCAGGAAGGGTGGCATCAAAGTCCCCAAACTGGATTCAGAAAGAACCCCAGTGGACATCCATCAAAGAACACTTACACCTGCTATGAGGTAGCGTAAGTGGTCTTTGCCACCCACTGGAGGTTGCCAATGTGCAGTCAGTGCTGCACAACTGCAGGGCCACCGTGGCCCCCCCCAACCCTGTTCCCCTAGTGTACAGCACTGCCCCCCATACCCACAGGCACCACAATAGCCAGCACAATGCCCAGTGTGGGCCATCGCCCACCCCCCATCCCGATACTGCCAGATGTGCAGCCCTCTGGGCTGCCTGAACACCCTCCCAGCCCCGATGGCAACTTCCTGCACCTCGCACCCACATCCCAGCCCCACAGGTACCATACACACTGGGCATCACATATGCCTTGTACAACCCTGGTGATCCAGTGGCCCCCTCACCTGACTCTGCGAGGCCCCCAACTGCCGACCGGTGCCAGCCCTCCACCACCATCACGCTGCCGCCACTGAGCCAGGAGACAGTACATATACACACTCAGTGAATGACAGCAGCTGTCATTCACTGCCAGAGTATGGCGAATATGTGCTCCTAGTACAGCCAGTCGGGCGGCTGGCCGTGGTGGTGAGCGGACGGCTGTGCCAGTCGCCGCAGGTATTGGGGAGTGGGGGGCACCAGGCTACCAGGGAGTTACGGAGTGAACGGGGGAACTATTCATATTAAGAGGGATTGGGCTGGGTCCACACCTGATGGGGATCGGGCGGCATGGGGGCACCATAGTTCGCTCTGCGGGCGCAGAGATATGCTGGGTTCTGCTCACTCTGCTTATGGTGACACATGGGGTTGCGCCTCTACTTTGCACAGATGCCACAAGCCGCAGGACACAGGCTCCTGGACCCTGTTTGTTTCTGCATCAGGCGCAGGGCCCAGGACACAGGGGCCATTGCCGCAAGCTGCCATTGTCGCAGCCTGCAGCAACCCTTTGTGAATCTATCCCTCTATGTTTTTGTTAAATCAGTTAACTTCTATGCCTGATGCGCTTCCACTGAATCCTCATTTTGCTCTTGGGAATATGTTTGGTACATACGTATGTATAAATGATTGTATCTGTATTCCACCCACTGTAGCTGCCTATCCATCTTGCCATGCGGTGGAAGTAGACTGCAGTATCTAGACATCAGCATGGCCTTAAACACCGTACTGCATGGAATACACATGGAGAAAGTAGCAAAATACGCAGTCCATAAAGAGTACAAGACATGGTTAGCCAACTGGCTGAAATGCAGGAAGCAAGAGTGTGTTGGTGGATGGTTATCATTCAGAGAAGAAGTTCTGAGTCGAGTAACAAAGGGGCCAGTTCAAGGCCCCTGCTCTTTAACATAGGTATCTGTAGTGCCCAAAGTTCCTGGTGCCTCCAAAATGGGCATCCAGATGCTCTGGGGCTGGCTAGGCAGGTTAGGGAGATAGGTCCCTGTAAAGGTCCCATAGGTAGAGAAGGTGCTCCTGTCCTGTGCCCCAGCTTAGAGTTAGATGCTTAGCCCCCAAGGGAAGCCTTAGCGGCTTATGTTTTAAAAATATTATTTCTGCTGCCTCAGTTTGTTATCCCTGCTGCTGCAGAACCCCCTCCCAATTACCTTGCGCCAGGCACCTGCCCCGTGGGTCCCAGTCGCGAGGGCAAGCAGGCAGGATGGGCTCATGAGGAGTCTGAGATGAAATTTCAGCCCTGCTTTGAATGGCAACAGACGTCGCCGTTAGCTGGACCCGCTTAGGAGAGAAGAAGCAGCAAGTGCAAGGGGAGCGAGGCTGGCCGGGCTCAACAAAAGGAGGGACTTCACCTGTGGCCTTGCATCCCTCCCAATGTCCAGGCCGGTCCTCCAAGTGGTCACTTCCTCTCCATCAGTAGCGGCAGCAGTCCATCGGGTCTCCGGTGTTGTGATGGCCGAAAGTTCCATCGGGAGGGGCAGCGGTAGTCCAAGCTAGCCCCTCCAGCTCCAGCAGCAGTATCAGCAGTGATCCCGTCGGGAGGGGTGGTAGGTCCAGGCCGCCCCCTCCACCAGCCAGCAGCAGAAGGGGTAGCGTTGCCAGGCCAGCCCTTCCAGCAGCATGAGGTTCATCGGGAGGGGCAGCAGCAGGAGAAGTAAGCTGTCCTCGCCACCATCAGCTGCAGTAGTACTCCGAGGAAGCCAGTGGGAGAAGGCAGGTCTAGGCGCCCCCCCATCAGCAGCATCAGCAGTCCCAGCCCTGAGGAAGATGGCGGCAGGGTGAGTGGCGGCATCAGGTTCAAGTGCTGGCCACAGTCCATTTTGGTTTTTTAATAAAAATAAGGAACTTTGGTGCTCCAGGCGCCAGTGGCTGTGGGTGGGCAAGGCCCCAGAAATGGACCGCCCACAGGGCAGAGTGGAAAAGGCTCCATTGAGCCATGGAACTGTGGGGGCGGGCTAGGTCCCAGGAAATGAACCGCCCACGGGGCGAAGCAAGTAGAGGGCTCCATTGAGCCAAGTGACTGTGGGGCAGGCAAAAGCCCATCTATGGACTGCCCATTTGGCGGAGTTAAAGTAGGAGAGAGTTCCTTAGACAGAAAGGGACAGGAACTTCAAATAAACAAATTAATATTTATGACTGCTTGACAACCAGATTTAAAGGGGCAGAAACTGTGAATGCATTTATACTGAATTGCAACGGCAGAACAAGTGCAAGGCTCCATTAAGCCAAGAACTGTAAATAAGGAACTGTTTGCATAAATACTGTGGATTAATGCCTAACAGCAGATTTAAAGTGGCGGCATCTGAGGCCAGGTTTAAAGGTGTGATGCACCCTTCTAAATGAACTGTTGTAAATAAAAGTACATAAATGATTTATTGTAATGTTTTGGGCCCTGTCATGGTGTTTTCCACTATCGCAGCGCCTGGGTGCCATCAGGTGATGGTCGCCCAAAGACAGTGCTCCTGTTTGGAACGGTTTCCACCCATATGCCCATTTTGTTACATGGAATGCTGTGCTAGAAATGAATACACCAACACCAGGTTTAATAAAATAAATGTTTTATTTGTGCTGCCACCCTTCTGCCTGCATGTGGTCCCAGGTGCCCGACCCTGTCCTTCTCTGACCAGCTGTCCTATCAGTCCATTTGTCCCGATGTCCTGGCAGCCCACAAAGGGGCTATAGCTGAGTGATACTGGCAGACTAGTTCCTTGAGTGGTGATCTATCCCGTGGTCCAGGGTGACCTTAACCGAAAATTCAACCAGCCTCGGAATAGTCTTGGCCTGTGTCCTGTTCTGTGTTCTCTCCCTGCCCTGGACAGCTGGTTCCCCATCTTGCTTCCTTCCTTTCCCTGTTTAGATACGCAAGAGTGACTGGTTTACAGTTCTTGGAAGCTTGTGTCCATGACTACTGTAAATCCGCCCTGCTTAGCTCTGCCAAAGCCCCATGGAAGTTCTGGAGGAACATAAAAAACTTAGTCAGTGGCCCCACCAACTCTGGGGTATCTGATATGATCACTGGTGGGTCGAGCTGTAATAATCCTCTTACGATTGCTAATGCTTTAAATTCCAACTTTTCTGACTTGACTGCACTTACCTCCTTTTTCTCTGCTGCAGAGAACATCAGTGGCCCCTTGGCCTCTGTTCCCCAGGAGGCTCCCTCCTCTCGCCCATTATTTTATCTCAGGGCTGTGTCTGTCTTGGAGACACACACACTCCTCTCTGGTCTCTCCCCACACTCAAGTGCAGGCCACGATAACGTGGAGCCCAAGTTTCTGAACCTGGGATCCCCCTACATTGCCACCCCACTGTCCCTTGCCACGGGCGTTATCCCTGGCATTTGGAAAGTTGCGAGGATTGTCCCCATTCTGAAGCAGGATAATCCCAAAGTCCTGGACAACTATCGTCCAGTCGCCATCCTATCAGCCATTAGCAAACTCCTGGAGAAAGCTGTGGCTGAACAGCTCACGGAGTACATTCAGGCTCATAAGTTGCTATCCCCTGTGCAGCATGGCTATCGAAAAGGGTATGGCATGTCTACTGCCCTGGTCTCTGTCTTTACGAGCATCAGAGCGGCCATGGACAAGGGCGAACTCTCTGGGGCCATATTCATTGACTTATCTAAGGTTTTTGACCTTGTGGACCATGCCTTATTTTGTTCACAGATGCAGTCCCTCAGCCTGTCCCCACCGGCCTTGAATTGGCTCAGTAACTATCTCCAAGGCAGAACACAGCTGACAAAATTCAACAAGGTCCTCTCTGACCCCACTCCAGTGACCTCTGGAGTCCCACAGGGATCAGTTTTGGGGCCTCTTCTCTTCTCGGCATTTGTTAACAACCTCCCTGCTGCTGCTTCCAACTGTAGTGCCACCCTTTATGCTGATGATCTTGTCATCCTTGCACATTCCCGGGACATTGGGGTTCTCAACCTTCAGCTGAGTGAGGCCTTTAAGAATATTCAATCCTGGGTAACGTCTCACAAGCTGGTCCTCAATCTAAAGAAAACTCAGGCCATGCTTTTTGGGTCAGCTGCCAAGATCAAGGCCTCCCCCATCCCTCTGCATGTTAGTGGTATTGATGGCTCTCCCCTTCTAACCTCAGTCTCAATAAAATACCTGGGTGTGACTCTTGATCCCCAACTCGACATGGGGTGTCACATCCTAAATGTTTGCAGAGCCATAAACAGCAAACCGGGTCTTGCCTACTGGGCAAAGAACAATTTGACGTCTGCAGCTCGCTTGGCGCTGGCCAGAGGTGTGCTGCTCCCCTCACTTAGCTATGGCCTTCCCCTGTTCACTAGCACATCCAAGGTACACCTTGCTCGATGGTATACGACCTACAACAATATCTGTCGCTTTGCCCTGGCAGCCCCACGTCTCACCCACCATTGTAAATTATATGACACACTGGACTGGCTTTCCTCAGCCAATCACTTGAAATATGCGTTAGGCTGCTTCGTAGGAAACGTACTCAGAACCTGAACCCCTCCAGGGCTGGCGCAGCTCCTCAAGCCTGTTAAAACCTCCTCCTCCTCCTACTCCCTCAGGTCTCTAGGTCCTGGGGTGCTCAAAATTCCTTAAACTAGAACCCTAATGGGGGAGAGGGACTTTGCTACGTGTGCTCCGAGACTATGGAACTCCCTTCCAAACTATGTCAGAGCCTCCCCCTCCCATCTGAGTCTCCAGAATTCCCTGTAGGGGCACCTGAAACTGTCCTCGGTGTGTAGGTGCCCTAAACCACCTTAAACATGTCTCCAAATTAGTCTTATCCCACCCCACTGCCCACTGTCCTTTCAACTTTGAGAAGTATGTGACTGCTTGCTACTTGCTTATAAAGTATGTGGCCCTGAAAAAAGGGGCACTCAAGCAATATAATCGCCATCGAATGTCTTAGTCTATTTATTCGGTATGTATATGTACCTATTACTGTGCACTGTAAACTATCTATGTTGATCCAGCTCTCCTGTAACTATGTACACTGCCCTTCTTGTTGTTATGTACCTAGTATGAATCAGTATTTTTCACTGCACTCTCCCAGGTCGTACCTGAAAATAGGCATACAGCTTGTCTAGTGTACCTACCTGGTCAACAAAAACTAAATAAATAAATGATTATGGCTGATTCACAGTATAGGATATAATGTAACAATTTAGTGATATTACAGTTTCTTTACTTTTTAGAGTTTTAGAGTTTAGACATTTATTGTAACGTTATTCTTAGTAAGCATTAAACCGCAACAGACCATGGTTCTACTGTGGAATTAATCCATGGTTGGGGAGGGTTGGGGCACGAGGCCGAAGGCTTCATGTCAGAGCTGCATTTGTACCACCCGAGCCGAGTTATCTCTCTAACCAGCGTTGAAAGGTAAAAGAAAAATGTTGCAAAATAAATCTCAAGAGGGATGCAAGCATGGCTTAAAACATAAAACAAAAGTTGTGTAAAATAAATCCTATAGGTAGGGTGTTCACATCCTAGATTACAGCAGCTGTTTTCCAGAGCACGACTGAATGATATGGTTTGGAAAAAAAGTTTCACTATTTGCGGTTTGAATTCGTGACTGCTTATATATTGTTAACACCCTAGCTAAAGAACTTAGTGACAAAAAAACAACAGTTAGTTAATGAATCAGCAAAAACAGGTGACAATGTTTATAAATATCACTGTTTTTTAAAACTACATTTTAACTGTGGAAGTACACCAATACATTCATTATGTTTTAAAGCAATTAAAACAATTTGTCTTCATTTAAAAAATATAGAGCCTATTTTTAAATGCAATGACCCACTCTAGAACATGAGTATACTGGGCATTAATATGCTTCCAGAATGATCGGAGGGCCCTCAGCTGTCGGGCTCTTAAACAGTGGCCCTTAATGTATACTGAAGACAATATACGTTGCGGACGTAAGACTGCAGTCATACAGTAGCAGGCAGGTAAAGGGGGGAGAAGGGCCAGAATGTGTAACAACATAGCAATATGTTATGATGTCATGGAGACAGTGTCCTAATAAGCATTCTATGATTGTCCACATTTATTTCCAGACAAGTCATCTGGTACTTGACTGAGAGTCAGTTGTATGATCCCAAAGAATAACAGACCTTAGTCACAGACCCTTCTGAAATATTTCCTGTGTTGCTCCTGATACTGGTGACCCAAGTTCGGGAATGAGCCTAGGGTGGCGAAGAGTCAGCAGGGGAAGGCGGATCAAGTATCCCCATGGGGTTTACCTCCTCCAGGATGGGAGGTTGGCCCAAGCCATTGCATGACTGCCACCTGAGTGACCACAAGCAGCAGTGCAGCATTTCAGCATGAGCAGTGAGGGCGGACACTGATGCCGGGTTCCACGGAGACACGCACGCTCACGCCTACAGCGTCAGGTCATATCCTGCAGCTGGGAGAAACCTAAGAGAAAATCCTAAGCACATGCAGGATAAAGTAAGGGCAGTCTCAAGCCCTGCACCACTAACTGCCCATCCATTAAGACATTTCCTGAGGGCTTCCTGACACGGTGGGTAAGCTGTTGGGTATAGGGATAAGTGGAAAAGATGGTGAAGAACAAGGTTGAAAGGTTTCAGGTTTGACCAATGAAGGCAGTGCTAGTGCTACAGGGCAGAAACAGTAAATCTGAAGAAAAAAGAAAGTACCTGTGATAAAGCTATACGGTATAAGATGGTAGTGGTAACCAAATAGGATTTTTCTTTTAAAAGTGATATTGGTATAAACAGGTGGTAAAAAAATGGGGTGATGGAAAACAGAATGGGGTAGTAGTCCACAATGCAAAAATAAACATTAGGAACAGGAGTGTGTTCTCAAAACTGAAGTATACACAGACTCAAAACTGAAGTATACACAGCAAGAAATGTAATTTGATTTACATATCAAACTGTTCTTTGCATGGCAACATATTATGAAACTCACATTAAAGAGACATGATCGACCCTCATGGGCCTCTGGAAAGGCATACTGAGCTGTGTTAGCTCGTTTCCAGGTACATTCCTGGGGTGGGTTGTACAGATTTGATTAACTGACAACAGAAATGTTGGCCATGACACAGGGAAAACTCCCATTCTCTTCTTCAGTAAGTGCCATGGGATCTTTAACTTCCACCTAGACAGTCACAAAGATGGGTACAATGGATCTGGGTGTATGTATAATGCTTCATCAGAAGGACGACGGTCATCAACTCAACAGTGCAGCACCCCCCCCCCCGTACTGTACCACAGTGTCAGTTATGTGTTTTTCCCCATGTACCTGGTATAAGGGCTAGAACCCACAACCTTCTGATCTACCTGCCCCAGAGCCGAGTATGCTACCTACTTAGCTACTGACACTGAGCCACTTACAGTAAACAATAGGCTGTAATCCAGAAAGTTTGCACTGTCCTTGTCGTTGTGAGGGACTGGTTAAATTAAAACATTCTTCATCAAAACAGAACAGGTGGTCACACCATGGGGAAGCGTGGCCTATAGTAAGAGCACAGAACTGTGACTCGGGAGATCCTAGGTTCAAATCCTACTACATTGGTTCACCTTGCGTGAGTCAATTGAGCTCCCCATGCTATCGTCCCCCCAGCTGTAAGACTTGGTAAAAGTAGAACCCTACTGAAAAGGAACTGCACATCCCAGGTGAGCTATCCTGGGAAAATAAACTGAAAGAACTAAAGGTTTAGCTTTTGCTTCAGTTGGTTCTTCATGCTGCCCTCATCCTTCCCTTCCCTCCTCCTGGCCTAGCTGCCTTGCATATATCTGTGCCTCTGCGCAACGATAAAGGTCAGTGTCTCAGAATTTGCCAAGGATAAAAAAGATCTTTGTGTTTTAAAGTAATTAGACCACAACAATTACAGTTCTGGAGAATTATATATACAAATATAACCTGTGTGTACAAACTCCTACTATTTATATGTCAAAATGTTTACACAATATAAAAAAAAGTATCTGATATAAATAAGTATGATAAAATCTGAAAACTGCTTTTTGGGTAAGGATGATAACAGTTTTGTGTGCTTCTAATTACAGGTAAAATGCTCACTAACAATACAAGAAATAAAAATATACTGCACATTTTCTTTTTTTCCTGAGTTTAGATGATAAATAGAAAATTCTGGAGTCTGAATATTGGGAATTTAAATAGCACAAGTGGTTCACATTAAAGGTCAAGGAACAAATTAATTGCCATGGGGTACATTATAGCTATTAGTGAATTTTCACTTTGTGAAAGTTTAGGGATTTTAATACACTGTTGTAGAGGTCCTAGTCATAATAATTAGGTCTGGAAGCTGGAACTGAGAGAACAGCTCTGATCAGCCTAGCAGTCATACATTATGGTTAACAGTAAGGAAGCCTAATTTAAGACCATGGAATAGTGTTAGGAAACACAAGTTACAACCTATGTTAACTGAGGGTAATGAGGGAACTCGGGGAGGTATTGGCTGCACCTCTGACAACCCTATTCAACTCCTCACTGGAAACAGGAGTGGTTCCAGAGGACTGGAGTAGGGCAGATGTACTACAGCTTCATAAAAGTGTTAGCAGGGAGAAGACTGGCAACTATAGGCCAGTCAGTCTGACATCAGTGGTGAAGAAGCTGACAGAGTCACTTTTGAGGGAAAGGACTCAGAAGTTTTGAATCCAGTGGGTTGCAACACTCAAGGCACCATGGATTTGGGGAGGGGGGATGATATCAGACAAACTGACAAATTTCTTTGACCACGTGACCAGGAAAACAGATCAGGGTGGGGCGGTGGTCATGGCCTATTTAGACTTCAGCAAGACTTTTGATACTGAACCATAAACAGTGTTTAAAACCGAAAATGTATTCTGTTGTCAATGTATTACCTTAAATGAGAATGTACTTGCCTAAATATATTACTGTCAACTGCTGAAACCGATTAACTCCCATGACAGTGCTCCACTGGACCTGCCTCCTGTACTCTACGCACAGATATCTTACTGTATGCATCTCACATTATTGAACCTTGCATCTCCGTGACAATGCCCCTCCTGCAGCTGCCTCTGCTACTCTACCCACAGATAGTTTACTGTACTGTATGTATCTCACATTATTATAATAATAATACTAATAACTTTATTTATAAAGCACCTTTCAATGTCAAAGTGCTGAAAAATAAAACGGATAAAACAATACAATAAATAAATCAGTAAAATATCCAATAATCAGAGTAGCTACATAAATAAGAAGATTAATCTGGGTACGCTTTATGCCAGAAGTGTGTTTTCAAAGCCTTCTTGAACCTTGTATCTCCATAACAATGCTCCCCCCGGAGCTGCCTCCTCTACTCTACACACAGATATCTTACTGTATGCATCTCACATTATTAAACCTTGTATCTCCGTGGCAATGCTCCCCTGGAGCTGCCTCCTCTGCTCTACCCACAGATATCTTACTGTATGCATCTCACATTATTAAACCTTGTATCTCCATGGCAATGCTCCCCTGGAGCTGCCTCCTCTACTCTATCCACAGATATCTTAACTGTATGCATCTCACATTATTGAACCTTGCATCTCCGTGACAATGCCCCTCCTGGAGCTGCCTCCGCTACTCTACCCACAGACAGTTTACTGTACTGTATGTATCTCACATTATTAAACCTTGTATCTCCATGACAATGCCCCCCTGGAGCTGCCTCCTCTATTCTACCCACAGATATCTTACTGTATGCATCTCACATTACTATAATAATAATAATAATCTTTATTTATAAAGCACCTTTCCAATGTCAAAGTGCTGAACAATAAAAACAGATAAAACAATACAATAAATAAATCAGTAAAATATCCAATAATCAGAGTAGCTACATAAATAAAAGATTAATCTGGGCACGCTTTATGCCAGAAGTGTGTTTTCAAAGCCTTCTTGAACCTTGTATCTCCATAACAATGTCCCCGGAGCTGCCTCTCTACTCTACCACAGATATCTTACTGTATGCATCTCACATTATTAAACCTTGTATCTCCATGGCAATGCTCCCTGGAGCTGCCTCTCTACTCTATCCACAAATATCTTACTGTATGCAGCTCACATTGTTGAACCTTGTATCTCCTTGACAATGCTCCTGAGCTGCCTCCTGTACTCTAACCTTAGATTTTCAATTGCTTGCATTGATCATTATGTACAACCAATACTGATGTGGAACGTTTGTAAACAAGCTCCTTGGCTCAAAGATGTAACATCCAAACGAATTAATAAATACATATATATATATATATATATATATATACATACATACATACCACAGTAGGTTCATTAGGAAACTGGACAGTTTGGGGTGGGTCCTAAGGTGGTAAATCGGGTACAAAATTGGTTGATGGACAGGCAACAGAGGGTGGTGGTAAACAGAATTCACTCAGGGAAGGGAGTTACCTGCGTTGTACCTCAGGGCTCAGTATTGGATCCAGACCTCTTCAATGCCTTTATAAGTGAAACTGCAGAAGAGCTGGAAGTGAAGGTATGCCTCTTTGCAGATCATGCAAAAATCCACAGACTGGGTAGACAAAATGCGCAGATACCTGAAAAAAATTTGAGATATTTTCAAAGGTATGGCAGCTGTGTTTCAGTGCAAAAAGGCTGCCACTGTAGCATTCATTGGGGAGACCCCCACCTGGAGAACTGTGTCCAGTTCTGCAGACCATGGGCCCAATTTTAAAAGGCTGACACAGGGTTTGCTTCAAGCCCTGTGTCAATCCCAATGTTTGGTATAACTGCGCCAAACGCATCTCCCACAGCTGTGGCCAATTTTACAATGTCTGGCACAGTTGCAACATTTTCCTCACTTTACAGCGGCTTGAGCCAACAGGGGGAGCTGGTCTAACTGGCTGCATTTGACACAAAGAACTTGTGTCAGGGATCTGCAGTTGGCTTCACTGCAAAATCGCGGCTGCTACACTGTTTGATGCAAATCCTCACTTGTGTCAAACTCCTGACTCAAGTCCCTCAGTGCCTTCCCAACACCATTCTAAAATCGGGCCCCACATGTCAAGAAGGGCATAGACAAGGTGGAGGCTTTCCAGAGGAGAGCTACTAAAATGGTGCAGGGGCTGCATCACAAGTCCTTTGAGGAGAGACTAAGGATCTCAATATGTACACCTTGGAAGAGAGCAGGGAGGATATGATAGAGATCTAGAAATACCTCAAGGTTGAACAAGATACAAGAAGGGAGTATTTTTCGAGTAGAAGGTGCACGAGAACAAGGGTACATGCAGTGAAGCTGGACTGGGAACATTTAGGAGGGACGTGAAGAAGTACTTTACTGAAAAAGTGGTGCATGCCTAGAGCAGTCTTCCAACAGAGGTTATGGGGCAAAACCAGTGGGGCTTCAAGCATGTGTAGGACAGGCACAATAAAATCTTTGGTGGGAAACAAGGGGAGAAGTGACTGGTAGATCAGGTACCGTCTGCATTGAAAGTATAGGCAGATAGGCAGGGAAAGAAGGCGCAGAATGGGTGGGCCTAGCAATTCTTATCTGCTGACAAATCCTACATTTCTGCTTCTATGTACCTTAAAATGGATAAAACAACAACTAAAGATGTGAAATGTGGCCTATAGATCTTTGACTCAGAAATGCTTTTTGGTAACCAATTCATTGAGCAATGTCTTTTTTTTTTCTTTTTTTGCACAATATTTTTATTGTTTTTCAACTACACAAAGAATACGATACATATGATAGGGCAACTTGGAATACACATAACTATACATTATTTTGTGAGTATAAGACAAGACCCCAAATCAAAAGTACAGTCCACGAAAAGCAACCGAGTACTACCAATGAATATCTTAATAATAAACTTAAAACGTTACATTCATTACAGCGTAAACAAATTGATACATAGCAGCAATACATATACATACAACACCATGTGTTCTAGATGACCTCATGCAAAAACTGTGTCAATTCTCTAGTGCATGATATGCTGTATCAGGCCTTCCTGTAACACTAGGGTTCTGGTGGGGGCAGAGAGCCTATAAATTTATCCCAGTTTTCATGAAAACTCCTCCCACCTTTAAGCACACAAGTCAGCCATTCTAAAACCAGGGCCTGTAAAACAAATGACTTCCACTGTGTTGCTATGTGGAACTACACAAGTGAGCAACCGTGTTTTGCACACATTTATTTATTTTATTTTATTCGATCTTGAATTTACATACCTTTGAGCTAGATGCTCATTTACAAAGGTTCCACATCAAATGAGAAACAACAGAAATACAATACAAGACATAACCATACATATAGTATCTCAGAAGTCTTAGTTACATTGTTTCGAAGAGGTTTAGGAAACACATTTGAAAACATCTTTTGTCTAAATGCAGTACATGCGGTTCAGGTGTAGTTATGGCTGTTGGCTGAGCAGAGTGGACATTTACAGATGAAGAGACAGATTAGATGCGACAAGGAGGATTACAAGGCTAGGACAGAGGACATTTGGATGGCTAGAGATGAGAGGCCGGTGCAGTTTCAATGGCTATGTACTGAAGCTGATGGGGAAGGACCATGTGTTGGTATGGTCCTTGGGAGGTGGAATGGAGCGAGGAAGGGAAGTCTGCAGGCAGTAGTGAGGTGGGGGGTAGGTGTTGAGTTGGGGTGAATTTCCAGTTGGTAGGTGGGGGGAGGAGTAAAGTATGAAGTAGTAAGTGCAAAGGAAGAACATGGTTTTCAGGCCAAGCTGGTACAGTTAGGAGTTACAGTCACAACTATTGTGTGATGCGAAATGGGCATAAAGCTTTAAATTTAAACGGACCTAGTTTAGTTTCTGACAGAATGTTGTCACTGAGCTTATTTAGCCAGTAGGGACATACGTACTAAAGGACTGTTGCCTTGGGACGCCCGCCGGAAAGGACATAGGAAGTGGCTGGCTGTTTGTTCCTCTGGTACACCTAGTTTTGTTGGGCTGTTGAGGAAATTTTGCACAGCCGAGGGTGTTAATCCAAGGGTGGATTTCTTTGCAAGTAGGCATACCTGGTACTGCATATGGCAGTCCAGGTTTAGCCAACCAGAGTATGCATAAAGCTCGCAAGTATGTGTTAGGCGGTGTGCACCCAGAATAAGCCTACAGGCCTTATTGAGGGTTGTTTTTACCTGCTTGAGAGCTGTGCCGGTCGCAGCACTGTATACCACTAGTCCATAGTCAATTACAGACAACACAGAACTAATTACTGCTAGTTTTAGTGCTTCTTGTGTAAGGCAGTGTTTCTTTTTGTGCAACAAGCCTAGTCTAGCATTTGCTAATTTAGCTACAAGATCTATGTGTGGTATGAAAGAAAGGGAACTGTCTAGCATCACGACTAAGTACTTAAACGTTTGAACCATTTCTAAGGATGCATTTTGACTGTTTAGTATTTTTAATTGGTGGGACCTATGTCTGTTGTGAGTGGAGGCAAACAACATAATTTTAGTTTTTTTATAATTTAGCAATAATTTTGATTTTATGAACCATGACTCAATATCCATGAAGTTAGTCTGCAACTGTTTTTCTAGTGCTACAGGGTCGGACTGGCTGGTGTATAGCACCGCATTGTCCGCATAAACTAGGACTTTACCTTGGCATGCTAGTGGAAGTTGATTTAAAAACAAACTAAAAAGAAGGGGACCCAAGACTGATCCTTGGGGGACCCCTGTATTTACGCTCTGGTTTTCTGAGAGAGTATCCAGGAATTTTACCCTTTGTTCTCTACCAGAGAGGTAACTCCTAAACCAAGATACCGGGTTCTGGGGATAGTCCAGAGGATAACTGGTTCAGGAGGAGCTCGTGATTTACAGTGTTGAAGGCCTTGGTGAGGACAATGTAGGTTGCCCCCACCATGAGCCCCCAATCCAACGCATCGTATATATACCCAGTGAATTCAAATAAGGGAGTAGTGGTGCTATTATGCTGCTTTTAGAATCTCTACTGCTATGGACATTGAAGCTGATGCTTTTCAAGGTAGTCGACAATTTGATCATACGCAACACATTCCATTGTCTAGACCAGGGGTTCTCAAATGGTGAGGCCAGCCTCCCTTGGGAGGCCCCAACCTGTTCCAGGGGAGGCTCAAGCAAGTCTTGATAAAGTATTATATATCATTTTTGAACTTTATAGATTTTGTGTGAAGAGATAAGGCAAATTGAAAGTGGATAATAGTAGGCGAATTTATGTATTTATTCACAAGTCTGTGACCAGGGAAGGTACTGTACACTGAGCCAGGGCTTATTTCAGATGTACCCAGGGAAGGGTAATGAGAGAATACAGTTCAGAATGTAACTGCAAACACTCAAGCAATACAAATGAATAAAAAGTGCAAACAAATTAACAAAAACTAACAATGCAAGGAAAAATTGATCAATTAGACTGGAGGCAGAACTGTCCAAATACAAGAGTTAACCACACAGGTACTAGGAATAAGCAAAATGATCCATGAGAAGTTGCTTAAAAGCAGGGGGAGAGGCAGAGGTCATCAGGAAGGTTATTCCAGTTAGAGGGCAAATGGAAAGCAATCTGATCCATGAAGGTATGGCAGTAAGGGGTAACAATGGTTCAAGAGTCAAAATATTGGAGCAAGTAGGTTGTCCTGTTGGGAGGGGGGTTACAATAAGCTTACCATGAGAGCCAGCTATGCAAAGAGGTTTCAATTTATTCCTGATGTACCTATGAAAAGTAGGCTATTTTTCTATGGGGAGGCCCAAAAATATTTCAGTATTCTGGGGGAGGCTCAAGATCTTTTCCATGGCTTAGGGGAGGCTCACTATAACAAAGTTTGAGAACTGTTGGTCTAGACAATGCTAACAGTACACACTGACCCATCTCAGATAGGGTCCCAGCTCTTCCCACGTCCATGCCAAATAGCATGGGTACTGCGGTGAATTCTGTCTACCCATTGATTACCATTATAAGCAATTTCAAATGGATACTATATCTAAATCCCAGTTGAAGTAATTTCAAATACTGTATGTACTCACGTATACTGTAGGTTGAGTTTTTGGTGCTAAAGAAGGCCCTCAAGAAAGGGGACTCTACTTATCTGCAAGGTTAACCAATCTGTGGCATTTTCTATGGTAAACAGTTTTTTTTGTTTTGTTTGCAACTGTGCAGCTTAATTTTGTGTCCAGTAGTTCTAGCCACAAAGGCAGATCTGTGCCTAATATGGATCACAAAAGAGATTTGTTCCATCCAATTTAGGCAGCAAAGTAAGATCTACAATTTTGCTAAAACTAACAAGCAAAAAGGGGTCGACTTACACAGTATGTGACGCTGACCTACAGACGAGTTTATACAGTAAATAAATAGATGAAACATGGTAGCTTTTAAATGACAACGTCCCTCTTTTTTCAGCATGATGGATATTTGGGACATCAGAAACAAACAGTGGAATAAAGGGTGGTGAGGTGTCAATAAAACAAGCTCAGAACTGGGAATGAAAGTTCTTGAATCTGACGATTTATCTCTTTGAACAACAGCAGTCAGATATTCAAGGAACCTATTTGTGTTATAAAAGTTTGCTCCAGGTACAAATTAGTGCCTGGAACAAACTATCGAAATATCAAAACATGCCTGAAGCACACAGCGAAGTTAATGGCATGTTCCAATAAATCAACCAGCTGTGCCAAGTACCAACCGGATTGTTCTAAACCACAGCCCCTACTGGCTACATGAAGTATGTAGTCAACAGAGAGCTATGAGGACTGTAGGAGCAAACAGGCTGTTAGGGCTTTGCTCCTGTGGCACAACCTGATATATTCATACAACTTTATGCAAATTACCCCATAGCACTAGCAAAGGGCTTTGTTGTCATTTGCATCCCATTAGTGGCCTGTTACAGACCGAAAGCAAATGTGTTTGTGCCCCACAGAGCCTGTCAGGGCTGTCTGTGGACTGTCCCTGGCAGTCTAATGTCCTGCTACCCTCCCACCGATCATGCACAAACAAAATTAATAACAAAGTCCCTAGTGGTCTATTGTGTCCCCAGAATTACCCACTTAATAGTATTATAACCACTTTCTGGTGGTCTAGTGCCCCTTCCCCTCGATCACCTGCCCAATATTAATAAACCTAATCTCTAGTGACCCCAACCCAACAGAACCAAAGACCCCGCCATGGCAACCCAGGTCTCTACATCATCTCCCCTGGTCCCCTACTTACCCCAGTAGCCATGTTCCGACTGGCACAACCCCTTTGTTCCCCACCTATGCCTGCTGCTATCTGAATAATAGAGAGCAAACGTGTGACTATAACACAATAGAAACAGCTTGAATGGACAAATTAAAGGGGGCTCTATCCTTTATTTCAGGACCTGCAATGTCTGTCATAGATTTCACCCTTTGCTCCATCGTTGATATTAAATGTTATATGGAAATTGAAATAGTAATACCTGCACAAACATAAAGTGACCATTTACCATTTGTCTTTTCAATACAGAGACACATAATAAAATAATGAAGGAAACAAAATGGGCTATTATAAAAGCAAAAAGGGAATATGAGACAGGCCTAGCAATGAGGGTGAAGGATAATCATAAATCCTTTTTTACCTATATAAATAATAAGAAGGGAGGTGCAAACAAGACTGGTCCTCTGTTGGACCAGCATGGGAATCTTGTGACAGATATGGCAGCCATAGCAGAACTGCAAAACCAATATTTTGTATCGGTTTATAACCAAAAAACAAACAATACCAGGTCACACAATGCGACTGCCCATTATTCCATTGACAATAAGAGTTGAGGACATAGCCAACAGACTCAGTAAGCTTGACGTCAACAAGGCACAGGGATCAGATGGTATGCATCCAAGACTGGTAAAGGAATCAGCCAAAGAACTATCTGAACCCCTTGCCCAGATTTTCTGGAAGTCCTTGCAAAGAGGGTGAGACAGTGGACTCCTGGAGAAGTGCAAATGTAACACCAATATATAAAAAAAGGCATCAAGAAGGAGGCCAGGAATTATAGGCCTGTGAGCCTTACATCTGTTCTGAGTAAGGTCTGGGAAGGAATAATAAAAGGCATTTTTAGAGAGCTATATTGACTTAATGGGTATAAGAGACAGGACACAGCATGGGTTCACAAAGGAACAATCCTGTCAAACTCATTTATTGGAATTTTATAGAAAGGTTAGTAGAGCTTTAGAAATTGGAGAGTCTGTGGATGTGGTGTCCCTGGATTTCACCAAGGCTTTCAACAAAACACCACATGATGAACTAATAGGTGCCTGAATAGGTATGAATATTCCAGGTGCAATAACAAAATGGGTCACTTCCTGTCTGGCTAACAGGCAGCAGAGAGTGATGTTAAGGTGGATTGCCTCAAGCTGGGCAGAGGTGACAAGTGGTTTTCCCCAGGGGTCCGTGTCTTTTCAATTTATACATATCCTCAATGAAGTGTAACACAGGCATATGGGTATCAAAATTTGCACATGACACACATATTGGTACAAAGGGAGACAGTCATGAAGCCGTAAAAAGCCTACAGCAGACCCTAAATAGTATAGTCAAATTGGTAGAAGAAAAACATACAAGCCGACTATATTTTGATGGGAAGACAACTCGAGGTCAACAGGTAAAGGGATCTAGGGATTATGGTCGTGAATGATTTAAGCTTTAAGGAACACTGTGGCTATGTTATTCAGAAAGCGAACAGGGTACTAAACAGTATCTTGAGGCACATTAAAAGCAGAGCAAGAAGGGGTCATAGTGCCATTGTATGCCTCATCGGTTAGACCTCACCTTGAGTACTGTGCCAGGTTCTGGGCCCCTAGTACAAAAACAGAGATAAAAAGTTTGTCGATGGTACAGAGGAGAACCACTAGGATGGTTAAAGATCTCAGGGGTTCAGATTATCAAGCAAGACTTGAGAGTCTGGGTCTATTTACCCTGGAATATAGAAGACTTAGGGGGGACATGTGTCTTATGTTCAGGGCACTCACAAATAGTGACGTGTGGGACTGTTTGGGTCTAGAGATACATAACCAGCAGCATGGCACCAGATCACACCCTCTTCAGCTCAAAGGAGAACCATGTCACACTATTAGAAGGCTTAGCTGGTATAATCAATGGGTAGTGGCAGCATGGAATTCACTTCTAGTAGAGGTGGTGGGTAGTGGTAATATGGAGGAATTCAAGCATATGCTAGACAATTACTGTACAAGCAAAAACATTATCGACTACTTATAAATCATATGGCGACCTATATGGACTAACGCCTACTTTGCTCTGAAACAACCTATGAAACATATCAGGAAAATGCCAGACAACCCTATCATAGTTAAGAGTAAGAATAGGATCAAATCAGAAATCAACCGGACAGAGGAAATAGAGCACATTTCTGGTATCTCCAGCTTGTACAGAAATGAGAAATACCTGAATTACTATTGATCATTTGGAAGTTTAGTGTAATACCGTTATGACTTCCTTCTACCTTACTTCAACAAAAAATAAAATTCAGTTTACAAATAAGGACAGTTGGTTTGATAATTCATACTTACTAGACAAACACAAGCTACAAAAAATATTAAATATACTAAATCTAACAAAAGTAGGGAAAAGTTAGAACTATGAATAATCGGAGAAAGGAATACAATTATTCCTCTATAAAAGGTAGCTTAACAGAAGAAGTTATGGAAAGACATGCACACTGCTATTTATACTAATGATGCAATACTTTTTGAATTTTAGTAGCTAAAGGACCATCTTACTTTTATAGTAACAGTAATGCTTATATTGAACCAAGACTTGGGCAAAATACCATAAAGTTGACATACTTTTTGCACCTACTACAGGGTTACAAATTCTGGTGTGGGAGGAAGAGTACCAAAAACCCAAATCTGGTATTCCATCAATGTCTGGTATTCTGCATCGCCAAAAGGCAATACATAGATTAAACTGCACAGCAATGGCACAGTGGAGCCATACTCTAGTGAAAACCAGCATAAAGAAAATGGCATTCCAACATGAAAACTGATATGCAAAGCATGACAGTAAACCATTAATTTCTTGCCCTGCAATGAGTTTTAAAGATATGTGTCCTAAAGAACAAAAATCTATTATTCCTTTTAATGTTAGTAAACCCCTTTTTATAATGCAGGCAGTCCTGAATCTAGTCATTCTGGCATGCATTTTGCATTAATTAGGCACCTTTACTACAAATTCATAACTCCAATGTTTGTTCTTTTTTTCCTCAATAAAACAGAACCAGAAGATGATAACGAAGGTGACGATACTCCATGTAAATGCTTCTGTATCCACCTAACCTGACCTGTTGCAGATGTTGCCATCAAGATGACACCAGAACAATCATCCACGTCACCGCCTCCTGTATGCAAGAAACAGGCAAACAGCCACTGACAAATCTTCAACAAAAGAGAAAGGCAACCAAAATGCAGGAGCTGATGGAGAGATTTTCTAACCCACAAGGCAAATGCCTACAGAACAACACAGGGAAATGATGAGGATGGAGTTAGAAAGAGAAAAGGAGGACAGGGAACTGCGGGAATGACTTCAATGATGTCTGAATAGAACGCACTTTTGTTTCATAATCAGTTAAAAATATTTAGCACCCAAACAGCATCAACCATCTAACCTGCATCATTTGTAGCGCTCACTGTGCAAAACCCTGGAATAATGCAGCACCTGTGAATCAACCAAATTTCCAGAGTATGTCCCCTACTGCATTACCTAGCCCCACCCATGTCACCAATATAAACAGTACCTCACTTACACATCACTTGTTTACAGATAAGATGGCGTGGTCAGTGCTGTAGTTCATCAAATCATAGATGATATATCTGGAAGTCATGAATTTATTGCACCATGCACTCACGACTGTTAGCCTGCATTAATGAGTTATCAGACATTATATTGGTTCATTTTATCTAATGTTTGCATTTTCATACTTTAAAAATGTTCAATAAATTATATAAAAATTTTATTTATTTTATTACCAGACTTTTAAAGTCCATTAGTGTTGATAATGTTCACAGGCATCATTTCCTTTTACTCATCGAGTCCTGGCGTCATTTTGGGTCAGGTTCTGTAATGGATGGTCTCAACGCCATATGGCATCTACTGGACCCAATAAGTTTTTTTTTTTTTTTAAAGAGACCTATCTTAATGAAATAGTATTGTTCTTAACATGTCGAAGCTATGAGAAGAGATTTTAAAAATATGTTTGCAGTTATTTGATAAACTTTGTTGCTTAGTGACTAATAACATCATTTCTCCAGTAAGAAATACAAAGATGTTCTATTTTATTCATCAAAGATGTTTATTAGTGCAATCATTTATGTTACTACAAACTGCAAACTCTGAAAAGGCTTATGAATTAAAATAGTTAACAACATGGCACCGATTTTTTTTTTTTTTTAAATACAAGGCATGCCACTCAACCTGCTTCATACACTGTGTTTTTAAAGCGTCACCAATGGTTGTCAGTGTATGACATTATACAACTGAACAATTTTACAGCCACAATAAGTAATATTTCACAACTGAATTACTGTTGTGCTCTTCTATACATAAACAATAAGCAGCACTGAATGAATTTAACTAAAATAAATTTCATTTAACTTTAATCTTTGTTTTAAAGGGCGTTCTGACCTCCTGTAAGGGAAAACTTCAAAAGTTACCCATGTATTTGTAAACATGGAGATTCACAACAATTAACTACTATTCTGTAGCCAGTACGGCAGTTTTGCCCATTGTTGTGGGCCGCTGTACAGTTTGTTTAAAGACATACATGTATACAATATATTGTTCTTTACTCAACTGTACCATTTTTTGTGAATGAGTTCTAATAATAAATGACACATTAATGTGCTTTTAATTTTGAAACTGCCTCTTCATAATCTTTACGATAAGGCTATTTTTCAATGCTGAACTCATTTCTTTTGAGTGAGCATCACACTTACCCTTCAACCTCCCAAACGCGCATTCCACCACCATCCGTGCTCTGCTTAAACTGTAACTGAAATTCCTTTTTTTTCTCATCTGTGTAGTCAGGATAAGGGGTTGATAACCAAAGGCAGTAATGGGTCTGCAGGATCACCCAGTAGAACTGCCTGAACAACTATCACCAGTTAACTGGAGTGATGGTGTGAACAGTATTCCATGCTGCCTTTTCACATATATTGCAGTGTTCCCGTTAAAACTGCAGATCTGGGGGTTCACGGTACCCTCTCCAAATATTTTCAGGGGTACAAACCAAATTACAAGGGTTCACGGTACCATTTCTACAAATTTTTTTGTGGGGGGTACATGTACTTCAAACAGAATTACAGGGGTACAGTGTACTCCCCTCACACAAAAATGTGCCTGAATTTTATAATTTGTATGTGAATCACATTCAGTTATGCATGAATGGGAACACGGATATACTGTACTAGTTTTAAACACATGTGCATCAAGCGCCTCTCCTGGCCCCCACAAATGTCCACGAATCAATACCTGTGATCAACTAAGGCCAGCATCACCAATGAATAGCAGCACTTACAAATTTAAAACTCTTTTGCATTATGGGGCAAGAAGATTATCGGAAAGGGTGCGCCAACAACTGCACCGCCACAGCATGGAAAGCCCCAGTCTTTTTCGAAGCCAGTTATGATTTCTGCAACATTTTGCACCTTTATTACTTTTGGCATCGGAACAAACACAAAGGCTTTATACACATCCAAAACATTCTCTCCAACTGTAGATCTTTTGACTCCAAACAAGTGGTCAAGAGTCCTGTATTCCTCATTTGTGGCCAGCTTCCACAACATTACTGCAAAACGCTTCTCCACAGTAACTGCAAGGCACATGCTGATATCAAGCCTCATAAAGGCATTATGTAGCTTATCACACAGACATTCCAAATGATTGTCCAGCCATCCAGAAATACTATAAGCCACTTCTCACTCTCATCTGTGCTTGTAACGGTCTGGTCCCACCACATGGAATTCCATTCATGACACCGTACCACCCTGTTAACTGTGCCAGTCACACAGGTACAAAGAAATATAATTTGCATTAAACACATAGTTTTCACCATTTTCATATTAGGTTCGGTCATCAGATGCATCCTTCTGGTCCTCTGTTATTGTTTTTTTTTGCCTTAATTCTGCTAAAACATGTATATAGCTCCAGTAAAACTTGGCTGCAATCATTGACAGTATCAGTAACATGGGCAGTGCCATTGTCAAACAATATGCAGCCAGGGAAAAGGAGCAAACGCACCATGCATGCCGGTAAGCAGCCTACAAAGGAAGCCCTATGCAGTGAGGGACAGCAGGTGAGTGTACAGTGCATCATGGTAAGCAGCCTGCAGGGAAGCGTGTTTAAAACTGCAGCAACAAACCTGGTAAGATTTTCTTCATCTACGTGCATTATAACAATTTCAAACCATGTTAAAAACATGGCTAGAGTGCAATGTAGATGCAACTGCATGTTAGATTTAATCCGTTTTTAAAAGTGATTCTAACATGCAATCACTATTTGTACAGGACTTTAATTTTTTCATGATCTAGGATCATTTTTTTTTTTTTTGGTTAATCTTTTATTTCTCATTTATGTTCCCTCTTGATCCTTGTGCTCCTTAATTCAGTTGATTTAAGACAGTTCCATCAATTAAGCTACAAAGCTTTGGTAGTTGCCATTTTAGTTCCAGGTCTGCCGTTTTGAGGAATCCTCTCCCAAATTAAATTGGCCAGTACTGCGAGTACTTTCATGGGTCTGTTAAAGCCTATCTAATTACAAGGCATAAAATAAGCGGGTTCGTATAGCAATTTGCTACCCTAAAAATACGATTTGCTAATCAAGTGCAGCCTTGATTAGTAGAAGTTGCCAATGAACTGATTTGCAACACTGCAGTAAACATTTCCGAATTGCAGTACTTTTTCCTACAGTTGTAAAAAGTACAGAACTGATGTAATTTTATCTTGCAACTTGACACTTTTTCCCTACAGCTGCACTCTGCTGAACTGTATCCTATAGATTAA
Organism: Neoceratodus forsteri; assembly: GCA_016271365.2. Taxonomy (NCBI): domain Eukaryota; kingdom Metazoa; phylum Chordata; order Ceratodontiformes; family Ceratodontidae; genus Neoceratodus; species Neoceratodus forsteri. The sequence continues at coordinate 486,809,339 of CM028134.1, forward strand.
AAATAGCCATTTTGTGAATCTGCTCTCAAACCTGACTGGTTGCTAATCAAAAATGATTTTATTAGCAAATATTGCTAATCAAGTTTCTAAAACTAATTTATGCCTTGAATTAAAGTAGCACTTACTGTAATACTTGAATGAGATGTGGCTAATGTTTTCCTATGATTGACAAATTATTTATGTTCTAAGATGGTGTTCTTTTGAAACAGTTCGTCAGCTGATTTAAATGTATATGTTTTACATGGTAGATTTTTTTTTGGCAATTTAGTAAACTTTGTTAGTAAACTTTATTGAAAATAAATTCCAGGTAATTACAGGGTAGATTTTTACTTGTATCGTGGGATATCGTCCCGCTTCAGGTGTGTTGCTAGGTCTGAGGCCACAGACTGAGTGAGTTCTACCACCTGAGAAGAGATGGCATCCCATGCTATTGCACACCTTGGAGTGCACCATTACAATTACGAAAAGCTTTCATCCAGATCTGCTGACTTTGCAGTGCACTTCTTATGATACCATACTGCTTTTATCATGGAAACAGACTGTGATGCCACAAACACTGCAAATGTAAAGTCAATTGGGGCAGTCAGATGTTTTTGAAACGGATCGTGGAACAGGTAATCATTAACAAGAAATATTTCAAAGACTGATAATGGGATGACGCCAAAAACCTCAGCACATAAACAATAATACAAAACAAGTTGTGTGATATGGGCTATCGTTCTCTCTAAGGTGCACTGCGAGGCATGACGCCACAGACCGAGTGACATCTACCACCTGAGAAGGGATCGTATACCATGAAATCCCACACCTTGAAGAGTACTGCAATTCTGAAATTAATCCATTTTGAGTCTGTTGACAGCATGTCCTACTTTCAGACCAAGAGTATGTACTGCAATATCATCCTGACTGAATGTGATCTCGGCCAATCCAATTAGAGGATTTTTACCCTCCATTTCATAATGGTTTACAACACATACTAATCATGATTTTCCGCTGATTAAAAACAGTTGTTCTTAACATACGTTAGGAACAACTTTTCTCAAAACTTTGAATGTGAAGCAGCTGTGCTCATTAGAATTACGTGTCAAACTAAACTCAGGAGTCCAACTAAGCCGAACCACAAGAAAAAGTTCCATTTAAAATAAGAAAAAGTTATGACTTTCTTATTTGGGACAAATTTTGCTTGTTTTAGACAAGCTGCTGTTATTTCCACTTATAACATGGTGAGAACATTTTAAGGAATCTGATTGGCTCAGAGGTCAGTGAAGGAGTGTAATTATGAGACATTAATTACTCTCCTGTACTTCTTTAGCTTATGCACCATATCAATATTCACAATGCTACATTAGCCTAGAAAACATTCATCAGACACACACAGCAGCAGCACTCCTTCTCAGAGCAGAGTCAGACCCTTCCCATTTACAGACCCTGGGAAAACTTTCCTGGTAACCCATGCCTGCTCATTTCTCTTGCTCCTACATACTGTACCACAGTTCACCCTTCTTCAGCGGCACTTTCACTCAGTTGCTGATATCTGCCTTCAGGATCTCCTGCTTGGTATGTGGTTCATCAGCAACAGACAAGTACCAAAGCCTTCTTCCTCTGCCATGCCATGTGTGTAGCTGCCATTTTCTGTCAAAATATTCCCTGGTGTGTTCGGTCCAGTGAGGCATAAAACAAACAAAATCCCACCAAAGCAGTAACCGTTGTCCTCACCGCGCACCACTCAGCTTGTCTGCGTGACTTCCCCGCAAGACTAGCCTGATGTTTCCTGTCAGAACGCAGACGGCTCCCAGTTTCCAGTAGCAGAACTAGGCAAAGGAACTACTTTTTTTTTTTTTTTTTTGTGAAACAATTTCCTTAAGAAATCTTTTTGTTTTTTTTTAATAAAACTATTACTTTTTTTATTTTGGGGGGGTTTCTTGCAGGACCCATGTTAAAAGTGCAATAAGATACTTCAGGGATGTGTAATTAAGGGGAATAATTGCACTTTGCTCTTGGGTGTTTAAAGGCACTCAGCACAAACGACTCATGCCTAACAACACCCTCGAGCCATGCAATTATTCCCCCATAATTACACACCTGCATGTCTTGCTGCATACTTATAACTACGGGTTACACATTTTGTTTGGCATGGACTTACACTAAGAAGACAAGGTAAGTATAGCACTCACAAAATATGCTAACAGTCATATTATAAAATAATAATAAAAAAAAAAAACACACCAAAATAAGAAGAAATTGCTGATTCACACACCTTGTGGGTGCTGCAACGTAACTTGAAGTGATCAGGCTTCACTCTGGTGCCCAATGCTGTCCCAGCAAACACCAGGCATGTGAGTCAGCTTGTTCTTCACACTTCGACTTTGGTGTTAGTTATTCTCTATTTAAAACCATTCATTTTAGTAGATATGTCCTCATTAAACTTCTTATGTTAAAAACTGACTTGCTTGATAACTTAAACAGTCCTGATCAGTGTTACTATCCCTGAATTGGGGTAGTTTATATTATTGTTTTCTTTCTTATTTATCTATGCTGTGCATGAATGGGCATGTTTGACTGTACAACTGACACCCCTAGGACCTGCATGAAAAGGAAGCTACAACTTGCAAGGCTAACCTGAATAACCATGGGCTGGTACGAAGGCAGTGACTTAGTGCTACCATCTGTTCCTTAGCTTAAGTGGACATGCAGCATCACTGATGCACCGTTTAATCACATCAGGACTCTGCTGCACCACCGGACTAAAGAGCAGTGTTTTGCCACCAACTATAGACTTAGGGCTCTCCCCTGCAAGGATACAATAACATGTTTCTCAGTTACAATAAATCCTATTAGGCAGAAAACGGCTGACTGAGTTCCAATCTGACAGTCTGGCAAATCTCTACATCACATCAAGGTAAATGCCCAATACAACATGCAGAAAGTGTGGCTTCCAATAACAGCCTCATGCACTGAACTGTGGTCACCTAACAGAGACCAGAATTTCTCAAATATGGCCAGCGTGGATAGATCCACAACATTCAGGGGTTGTCTCTCGTTTTAGTTTTGTGATCAGATTTGATATTAGTTGCATTTGTTTTCATGCTGTTAAGCAGAGCTTGCCAAATACTATAGCCCGACATCCCAGACTACCATTTTATGTGGGGACAAGCAGATGCCAGAGTTCTGCTTGTCCCACAGACTACCATGCTGCAGTTTAAAAATTGCAGGTTTTTACCTGAAATTCCCTCACTGGCCACTAGATGTCCTTCCCAGGTTCCGATGGAGAGAGCCAAGCTAGACTCCGGAGTCATCTGTGCGGTCTTTGTGCGGACACATGACACAGCTGCAGCACTGCTGAATGCGTGCACCACAGCCGCGCGCCACTGTGCCCCATGCCCCGACTTAACTGTGCAGCTGGGCATGGAGATCGGGCACCGGCAGACACTCGGGGAGGCACCAAGAAGAAACGTGCTCACGACTGGTCAAAAACAGCCAGACTGACAGGCTAGGCAGCCTATAGCTGATGGTACAGTGCCTGTCAGTCTTGGCTATTGGTGATCGCGCTTGGGGGTGGACTGGAGCTCTCAGAGTGGCAGTAGCTCGACCCACGTTGGCAAACGCGCCATTTCACTACTCGGAGACAGCACAGCATTTCTGTTCGAGCAACATTTGGTGGCAGTTCCTCACTGTTCACAGTCAAACTGTGTATTTGGAGCCAGCGCCGCGAGTCACAAACAAATATCTTGCTAGCAAATCAGTACAGTAGTAGTACCTGGAGAGAGAAGTTAGAACACAATAGAAATATATATTGGAGTTCTGGGGCGCCAAGCGAGCAGGAGAGTAGGAGGATCTGAAGTCTGGGGGGAAGGGGATGTGAGAGAGATTATTTTTATAAAAAAAGGAGCACAAAGGCGTTTGCTTATTGCGGAGAGAGCAAAGTCTCTGTCTAATACAACAATCTGCTGATTATAAAAATAGAGAAAAAAGAAGGAGAACTAAGCAAAAACACTGCACACTGAATTCAGGGGGCTGTGTGTGTGTCTGACTCTGGAATCTGATGTGAAGTGAAGAAAATAGAAAAGGATACAGCTCTTAAATAAATAATTAAAAAAAACTTGAGACTCTAAGTTGGGGAGATGATTGTGTTGAACTTAAGTTGTGGGACTACTAAGCATTTCAATAATAATCGTGTGGTAAGGGTTGTTGTGTGTGTGTGAGTTTGTGAGACCAAACCTGCCCTCCCCGAGACAGCAGAGATCAGGGACCTGACTGATAATAATGGAGTGCCTCCTGTGGGTGCAAGACCACTAGATAGAGCCTGCCCAGAGTATAGAAAGAAACGTGTGTGATGTGAAGTACACAACAACTGAACTAAGAACTGAACTAAGAAAACTATAAACCTCCTTAACCCAGCCCTCCTTACCTAACCTTATATACACCACACCTATTCCTAGCTAGCCTAGACCGGTCCCACTGTCACTGAGACTGTCCCAGTGGTGGAAGAGGGACAGGGCGGGGGATGTCTTGGCTGTAGTGAGACCCTGTAGACTGGGTAGGTAGCAGAACCTGGGGAACAACTGAAATTACAGGAATAAAAGGTAAACTAAAGTGAAAAACTAAAAGCATTTTCTGAGCTACAGAAAAACCTGAATTAACCTAGCTGCTACTGCAGTCTGCTACATATACTGGTGGAGGAGGTGTGCAGTGTGGCAGGGCCATCAGTGTGAGACCACCGAACCTGCCCTGAGAGCCTGAGGGTAGAGTAGAGGAACTTGTGGAAGGAACAACTGAATATTTAATAAGGTAAACAGCTGCAGTATAAAACTGAAAAAGCATTTTCAGAGATTGATACCCCCAAAAAAAAAAGATAGCTCCTTCAAATAAACCTATATTTTAGCTAGTATTTTGTTTGTCCTACCAAGTACTTGGTGGAGGTGTGTGCCAGTGGGCTGTGAGACCTAACCTGCCCTGAGAAGAGAAGGTACAGGAACTTGGGAACAACTGCAGACTTCTTAGAAATAAACTATAGGAAGGGAAAAAATGTTTTGGTGTGACACTACACATAAAAAAATAATAAACCCTAGCTACCCAGTACTTTGGTGGAGTGTGTGTGTGTGTGTGTGTGCGGCTCTGCGGCCTACCTGACTTGAGAAGGAAAAGGCATTTTGGAGACACAGAAAAATAAAATAAACCTACCGTGACCTAGCTACACTGGTGGAGGTGTTTGTGTGTGGCTGTGAGACCAAACCTGCCCTGAGAAGGGAAAAGGCATTTTTCCTGTCGTACTACTGCTAGTACTCCTTCCGGCTCTGGACCCAGTCCCCTCCAACCTACCCACCTATTCTGTCCTGCCCTCTTGTAGTGCTGCATAAGCAAAACAGCTTAAGGTAAAAAAATTACAATAACACAACACACACAAAGATAACACAAAATAGAATTTTATTGTGTACAATACAATACAACAACAACAATCTTTATTTCACAATTGCAGCATAGAAGACAGTTAAAAAATGCAAGGAAATAAGCCAAAGCAAGCTGCTCTATTTTCCCTTTGGATTGGGAAAAATCCTCATCTTCTACATCGGGAAGAAAAGTAAAGAGCCCAAGCCTTCTTCACAGTCTGAAAGCCAGCCCTAACAGGCACCCCCGGTTCTCGGTCTGGGTCTGTGTTTGTAGACATAACAGGCGATCAGTCTAACTTGACCGTACTCAGTTTCTGAAACGAGTGAGCATAACAGTAGCAGCAGTTCAGTGCCATCACATTCTGGTTCAGTACAGCTAAAGCGACCTTTCATTTTAGATGATGAGGAAATAAACATTGATGAAAAGAAGCAAAGATAAAAAATATGACATAAAAAAGGGCTCGAACATTTCAGCATCACTGGTTAAATCACTTTACCTGGTTAAGGTATGATGACAAAAAATGTGTCATGTACTGCTCTGTCTGTGAGAAATATCCCACTCTTACAACTCCTGCTTATTCAAAAAAACCTAACGTGTCTGCCACTGGTTCAAATAATTTCAGAATTGAGTCCGTGAGAGCCCATGAGAAATCAAATCCACATATAATTTGTGCAAACCACCATAGTCACAAAACTGGTCAACATGCAGTCAATTTTAACATATCTGAAACTGCAATATATCACGCATTTTCCCAGATGGAGGAAGTCACCAAAAATAAAATGAGGCATTTATTTAACACCGCATATTCCTTGGCTAAAAATGTACATCCTTTCTCAGATATGGAGTGGCTTTACACATTGCAAGAAAAAAATGGGGTTAAACTCGGCAGCAATTATGCAAATGGTAAACGGGCCAGAGATTGCTGTAACGCAATATCAGTTGTCATGTCTAAAACACAGATCCAGACTGTCAAAAATACAAAATTTGTTACCGTTCTTGCAGATGGCAGTACAGATGCAAGCATTACAGAGTGGGAAAATGTCTTCCTTCGTTTTGTTGATGGCGCAGAAGAAAAAGTTACAACTGTGTTAATTTAAGCTGCACCTCTTGAACATTCTCACGCAGATGGAGTTTTTAAAGCAATAAGCTCTGCGCTTGAGTCTGTAGATCTTTCTTTGTGGACCTTGACAATGTGAGCAGACCTGGACCAGTTCTCGTATCTGCCAACTTTGATGGTGCCAGTGTGATGATGGGCCATACAGGTGGCACCATAGCAAAATCCGAGAACATGTCCCCATTGTTATACCCATGCATTATGTAGCCCACAAACTGAGTTAGCAGTTTCGATGTCATAAAAACCCTTTGTTCAAAAGTAGAAACCACCTTGAAAGGAATTTTACATTTTACCACTACAGCCCCAAGAAACTTAGTGAACTGCAGGAAATAGCATATGACATACACACGAATTGGCTCATTTCAGTGCACTAAAGCAATTTTATTGGCTTGCAAGTAAGACGCGTTCAGTTCATGCTGTTCAAGTCAACTTGCCCACAGTAGTTCAACATCTTGAACATGTCTCAAACTCTGCTGGTGATGATGGGGCCAAAGCAAAGGCACTTCTAAGAGATCCGCACTCAGTACAGTTTGTAAAATCACTGTTTATTCTTCAAGATTTTCTGCCAATACTGAAAAATCTATCACTTGAATTTCAAAAGGATGACCTACTAATATTAAAAGTCCCCCAACTCATTGAGACATGCTTACTCCAGTTGACTGAGCTAAAAACAAGACCTGAAAAGTTTATGACATCATTTCTAAACCAACATAATCCTGCAGAGAAATGCATGAACTATCTTGTTTCAAAACGTGGCAGCGAGGACAAGATTGTTCCTTTTACTTTCAAAGGGAACAGTCCAGAAGTAAATTTTACGACTGATACACAGCTGCACAGTTTAATAGATGCAGCAGTATCTTACGTTGATCAGCATTTTTGGAATTTCTCGGAAGAACCTCTAAAATGGTTCAGTTGCTTAGATTTCAAAAATTTCGATCTATCACGAGAAGAACTTGCACAATTTGGCACAACTGGCAAAGATGCTTTACTTCTCCGCTCCAGCCATAGCCGCCCCACTAGCCGACCTTTTCAATCTATACTTTACCCTGGGCAAGATACCAAACAGCCTGGAAGCTGGCCACCGTTATTCCCCTACCAAAAGAAGGTGACCTTTCCTCTACTGAAAATTACCGACCCATCTCCCTTCTTCCTATCCTGGCTAAACTACAGGAAAGACTGGTCCTGTCCCAATTTTCTCAGTACCTAGACGCCTCCTCCTTTTTCACCCCTTTCCAATCGGGCTTCCGTAAATCCCACTCAACCACCACCTCTCTGCTTCGAGTCACAGACGACATCCTCACGAGTATGGACAAAGGACACATCACATCAGCTATTTTATTGACCTAGCGAAGCCTTGACACCGCCTCCACTCCCTACTTCCTTTCCAAACTCACTTGGCAGGGCTCTCCACTCAGGCCACAAACTGGTTCCTGACTACCTAGTAGGCAGGAAACAAGTAGTCAAAATATCCTCCCACACCTCACCCCCACTGCCTGTCCCTGCAGGGGTACCCCAAGGCTCAGTCCTGGGCCCATTACTCTTCTCTGTCTTTTTAAATGATCTCCCAGCAGCATGCTCCTACTTCTCCATTCAGATGTATGCAGATGACACTGTCCTATACACATCCGGCCCCACAACAACCAGTGTAGCTATCGGACTCCAAGAGGATTTTAATGCCATCCAGACCTGGTTTAGGTCCAACCAGCTGTTTCTAAACCCAAAAAAAACTATATCCCTAACTTTCGGCACTCCACAAAGACTATCCCGTCAAACCCCCAGCACCCCCTTCAAAACCCTGGACGGTACTCCCCTGGAAAACTGTACAAGCATCAGATATCTGAAAGTATGGCTAGATCAACACCTAGATTTCTCAGCCCACATCACCTTCCTACATAAGCGGCTGCTCCCTAAACTTGGCGCACTGCACCGTAACAAAAGCTGCCTCCCCACACAGACAAGACATGCCATAGTGCAAAAAATTATCCTTCCCGTAATTGACTACGGTGATATAGTTTACTTCATCGCCCCCGGGTCCGCTCTGGCCAGCCTAGACACCCTATTCCACTCCTTCTGCCGCCTCATCCTTGGCTGCCCCCAATCAACACACCACTGCGACCTCTACAACTCGTTAACCTTACCATCCCTTCATGTCCGCAGACAAACCAACTGCGCCAGATTCGCTGCCAAATATTGGTCCCACTCCCTTCCGCCTTACCTGACCTCTGTCCTCTCCCAACAGTCGTCACCTAATTACTCCCTTAGAAGGTCAGACCCTAAACTGTTCCAAGTCCCGTTCATGCACACATCCAAAGGCCAGGCTGCTTTTAACTACCGCATACCTCAGTCCTGGAATGCCCTACCTGCCCCCATCAGGCACGCACCAAACACCCACCTACGCAACCAATTACTCAGGACACATTTCACCTCCAGCTGCTCCTGTTTCAATTAAGAATGTTACCAAATGTCACTCTGTTAATCTAATACGTATTGTACAGTACTCTACCCCCCGTGTCATTATACTGTTTATGCCAATTGTATGTAAAATACCCTTGTCTGTATTTTTCTCCCAAAATGTATGTATATGCATTTGCTATCTCTGTACTGTCTAAGCAATTCCAATTTATGTATGTGGGTCTCAGCTCCCAGGTCGCATCTGGAATCGAGCATGTTGCTCAGCATGCTTTCCTGGTAAAACTCGTAAATAAATAAATAAATAAATAAGTAATTCATTAGACTACTTTCACAACTTTTTTCTGAAGATCACGTAACCAGTATAAAGAGGACTGTTCTGCATTAAAAGCAATGCTAAAGTCTGCAGTTGATAAGCCATATCTGCAAGTGTATTCACAACCACTACGAAGAAACCGCCCAGCTTGCTCACATCTTTGACCTAATAGAAATGTTACTGGCTATGAGTGTGTCTATAGCTAAATGTGAGAAAGTATTCTCCATTCAGAATCTTATAAAACAAAAATAAGAACAAGTTTGGCTGATGACACACTCCAGTCACTTCTGCATATAGCAGTTGAAGGCTCTGCATTAGACAGCTTTGATCTGGATCAAGCTATCAACCATTGGCTACTATCTGGTCCTGGCACACGCCACGTCATGGTCATGGTCATGCTAGTTCAACTACTAGTTCTGCTGATTCACGAAAATGTCCCTGAGGCTGTCACTAGTCTTGATGATAGAATATGATGCTTCGCTGGAGCAAGCTCAAGCTTGCTGTAACTTTTCCCCATGCTGATGCTGTACTGTCTGCTACTCTGCTGTGATGATGTTCTCACTGTGCTGCTGGCGCTCTGCGCTAGTCTGCTGCTGCAAGTACACTTGCTGTCAGTTCCTCGCTGCTGATGCTGTACTGTCTGCTACTCTGCTGTGATGATGTTCTCACTGTGCTGCTGGCGCTCTGTCTGCACTAGTCTGCTGCTGCAAGTACACCTGCTGTCAGTTCCTCGCTGCTGATGCTAATTCTGTCACAATCCTTATGCTCGCCATGCTGCTGACAAAAATAAAATCATATTATTGTCCTTATTATCTATTTCAACACTAAATAACATACTACAATAAATCCGTTGAGTTTTCTGTAGTTTGATATTTTCCATTAAAAATATGCCATTTTATACCGGGACTACCAACTCAAGCACTGGGACAACTACTTTTGGACAAGCCACTTGTCCGTGGACAAGTACCTAATTTTAAAATTTGTCAAGCCCTGCTGTTAAGCAACAAAACCTGACAGACAGGTCACATCGGCTGGCAGCATAGCCTACGGGTTAGAGTAATCAGCTGTAAATGAGAGTTGTGCATCCAGCAGACCTGGGTTTAACTCCCACAACCTCCAATTGAATACTCTGTGATCCTGAGCAAGCTACTTAACTGCCCTGCGCTCTCAGGACATACCTGGAAATGATCCACTGGAAATCACTGTAAGTGATTCCCTGACTCAAAAGTGTATCCATTTCTCACGAATAAAAATAATAATGACTGTATACCACTCTCGATAGTGGCTGCAGCAAGTTAGAGAGCTTAGGGAAAATGTCTGTAATCGGACACAACTACAATCAAATCTGTATTCTATCTTCCCTTCCATTCTTTATAAGTATGGGTACGTGTATAAAAACAGAATTTGTGTTCTGTGACCGCTCATTTGCCTCTTCTGCTCATCTGCGTGAGAATTACCAGTGCTCTGCTTATGATGTTACAAGCATCTCCCAGCATCAGGATTGTGAGTGACCGAGAGTCCCTTTGACCTTAAATTACTGTTACTACATCAAAAATAAAGGATTATGACATTACATGCAGATAAACAGAAGGGGCAGATAACGTTCGGTAGAAAAAGGAGGATATTTGCTGCTATTAGAAACAGCTGAAACATTTTTACTGTGTATAGTTGACCCTTGTTCTGCCTGGAAACCCATCTCAGCAGAAATGTTTGTTGTACCATAATTCAAAGGTCATGGAATGTTGTACCCTTCTGTAGTACCACAACACTTCCAGCTGATTGGAAATCCTCCCGTCACCTATTCTGTGACTATGAATCAACCACTGCATGCACAAACTGAAAAGTGATGTCGTGGGGGGGGGGCACACTTTAGAACAACTTCTGTAACAAACAGATCGCTCAATAAATGGGAAGACAAAATGTTATCGATAAGTCTATTCTAACATCTTTTCATTTAAAAATGTTTTTCATTATTTGTCTTGTTCAAATTTGACAATTCATGAGTTTCGACCGCTTCCACATTTGGTCCCACTGCTGCCACTTTCTCTCGCATTCAAACGTGGTCACAATATAATTTCTCCCTCATGAAAAAAAAACTATACTCTGTAAAATATAGAAACACAGCATTTGTCAGAGAGAAAAGGACTGCCTGGCTCACCTAGTCTGCCCAGATGTCCCCTGCCTAATCTGTCTCTGCAGATCCAAACTGGTCTCGACGACCTCCCTCCTCCTGTGAGGAACTTGTAGTGCTCTATCATGTCACCTCTCCTCTTCCTTCCAGGGTGTACATGTTGAGATCCGTCAGTCACTGCTCAGAGGTTTCTCGTGCTACCCCTGCAACATTTTAGTTGCTCTCTTAGGACTGCCTCGGCTCCCGTGTATGTTCTTTATGAGGTGCGGCCACCAAAACTGGATACAGTACTCCAGGTAGGGTCTCATAATACTGGATGGGCAACCATCAGCACAGCAAGCCCGTGATACTGCCTTGGGGTTCTGATTACATCTGACCTCTAGAGCCCTCTGTGGCAACACAGGCTTGTTGTGCATGGTTGCCATCCAATGTTCTCTATTTGTTAGGTTGTCCAAATGACCTTCAGCTACTCAGACCCATAAACAAAATTCAAAAAAGAGGCCATTACTGGTCTAACAAGTATCACTAGTATTTAATTCTTTTTAGCTGAAATAGCTGAAGACAGCCCACTAGAAAAAAAAAATAATCGTAAAGGCATCATATAGTTTAACTTAACTTACAGAGTTCTAGTAATGGTTTTAAAGTAACTGGGCTGATCAACAAATTGATTTACAGTCTACGGGTCAGGTCTGTGGTACCATGTTAAATGGGTTTAGTCCAGCATGGCTACTCTAACTAAAGGTTTACACTAGCTTTCAAACTCTCTAAAGTCCCTTTTTTCAGACAACAGCTGAAGAAGGGACATTAGGATATTAAAAGCTACTGTAAAGGTGTGTTTACACTTATTTGGTATTAGTACAAGAGGTACACAACGGCTGCATGGGTGCAGATTTTTAGCATGGGCACTGCTGGAGTTGATCATTTCAGCTGGGCTGGGACACTGTGGCACATGAGAGCTGAAACGCTGCAGGAATTTTCTGTCCCTGTACGGACACTCCCTCTACCTAAAGTGTTTCCATTATCAGAGATAAGGGGTGGATGCCAAAAGAGGAAAACAGGAAAGCTTTACAAAAAAACATAGGGCGAGCTTTTGGACAAAAATAAATAAATAAATTACACCACCTACCAGGTAGCATAGTGGTAGGGCTTCTGCTCCGGAGAACCAGGTTTGGGAATGGGCATGGGTTGCATGGAGGGAAGCCAGGAGGGCATGATGAGCATCTCATCAGACTGCTCTCCTCCTTCAAGGAAACGATATTTTCTCCTCAGGTCTGCCTGCCACCCAGTGGAGGCCGGAGGGTGTGCAGCGGAGGGTAGACAATGGGAGGAGCTGTTGGACACTGATGTATGATGCGTGCCACTGGGTACACATTCGTATTATTTCACAGATGACGACCCTTGTGTGGAAATAGGAGGACGAGGAACGGGGATCACACCAAAGGAGAACTAGGGATGCTAAAAAGATGGTTAGGGAGGCAAAGGCAGACATGGAGTTGCGTACTGTGGAGGGGGTCAAGGGTGTAGAAAACCAGTTCTTAGATATATTAAGGGGAAAAAAAAGGCAGGAAGGGGGTATTGTTAGGCTACAAAAAGGGGGAGGGTTATCGAGGAAGAGTAAAAAAAGGCAGCCGTCTGTAATGATTACTTCTGCAAGTCTTTGCAAGGGAAGACAGTGGGCCCCTGCCTCAAAGAGGTACCAAGGCAGCTATCAGGACACTCCTGAAATGAGGCAGCCAGTCTGTACCAGAGAAAGGGTCCATAAGGTGCTAGAAGCCCTAAAGGTAGATAAGTCACTAGGTCCAGAGGGGATACAGCAGGAGTTCTCAAGGAATTGTTCCAAAAGACTAGAGGGTAGGAGATACAGGCCTGTTACACACGGGGGAGGAATAGGAGAAATCATGGATTACAGACCCATCAGCCTTACCTCTGTAGTGGGTAAACTGATGGAGTCACAGGTCAAGGAGGACCTTGTAGACTACCTAGACAGCAACAGTCTACAGGTGAGTAAACAGCTTGGATTTGTAGCAGGGAGGTCTGATCAGACCAACCTGACACTTAAGGGCCACACTGTAGATTTACTCTACTTCGATGTCAGCAAGGCTTTTGACTAGGTACAACACAGAAGACTCCTGAGGAAGCTGGAGGACCAGGGCATGGCTAGGGCCATTTTTAGATGGGTGGGAAACTGGCTGAAGGAGAGACAACAGAGAGTGGTGGTCAATGGGACCAAACTGAAACAGAGGGAGGTCATATGTGGGGTGCTACAGGGATCTGTCCTGAGTCCTGTCTCTTCAATATGCTTACAGCAAGACTGAAGAGGGCATCTGGAGCAAGCTGCGCACTCGAGATGACACGAAGCCTGTGGTTTGGTGGATAGCGACAAAGTGATCAGGGTGATGCAGAGGATCTCACAAGGCTAAAGAGGTGTTCTAAAGTTTGGCAGCTGAAATTCACTGCCAAAAGTGCAAGGTTATGCACCTAAGGAACAAAAACCCCAGGAAAGAGAACTGAATGGGAGGGGTAAAACTGAGCACTACAGCAGAAAAAAGGGACATGGAAGTCATCATTAGTGATTCCCTTAAACAATCACACCAATGTAACAAGGCCTATAGAAAGACTAGCAGGATGCTGGAGTGTACTGAAAGGGGTACTGACAGCAAGAAGAAAGAAAATACTACTACCTCTATATAGGTTCGAGGTCACTGGTGAGGCCGCACCAGGAATACTGTGCTCAGTTCTGGAGTCCCTCACTTAAGGAAGGACTGGGACAGGCTGGAGGGGTGCAACACAGAGTGACCAAGATGATTCAGAGCCAACAGGGAAGATCTCACGGACCTTCTCAAGGCACTGAACATGTACCTGCTGAAGCCCAGGCAAGGGAGGGATATGACAGAGACCTTCAAGTTTGAAGGGAAAAATAACATGAACTGTGATGAACTATTCAGCAGGAGTAAAGATCAAGAACCCAAGGTCACAAATGAAAATTGAGGGGGAAGGTTTAAAAGGGATGCGAGGAAGTTCTGTTTTACAAAAAGGGTGGTGGGGTCATAGAACAATCTGCCAGCAAAGGTGGTGAGCACCAAGCCCATAAATGGTATCATGCAAGGTTGTGAAAGAATGAAGGGTTCGGTGGTTACTCAGATCAGTAACAGTAGGGAGGGAAGCGGTGGTGGGGGTGGGTGGACAGAGAGGGATAGAACCCAGTATGACAACAGGCCCTGGGGCAGATAAGGAACTGAAGGCAAACTAGATGAACCCTTGGCTTTCTTTCTGCCATCACTGTCTGTATTTCCAGTTGGCGGAGTGCTGCTCCTCAGGAACCCCAGCATGGCGGGGGGAGCAGGACATGGAGGAACTGGAGGCTTGGGTAAGTACCCAGTGAAGGTGGGTGACAAGGCTGGGGGGGTTGAAAGGTTGGGGTAGGTCAAAAGCAAGCAGAGATAAATGCAGAACAGAAACAAAATGACACCATGACCAAGTTCAGGGTTGGGGGAGGGAGCCTGCAGAGGGAGGATGGGAATAGCACAGTGGTTTATCATAAAAATAGAACCATGACCAGGATCAGGGTTGGGAGAGGAAGCCTGCAGAGGGAGGGTGGGAATAGCATAGTGGTTTTCTCATAAAAATAGAACCATAACCAGGGTCAGGGTTGGGGAGGAAGCCTCAGAGGGAAGGAGCTAGAGGGTTGTTTTAAATAAAAGTGACACCCCAGGAACTAGATCAGGTTTAGGTTCCACTTCCCGCAGAGGGGCAGCTCACATAAGTACATGTACCCAAACCCATGCAGCATTGCTAGCACACAGGCGCTGCAACGCTACCACTATGGCAGTGTCTGTGTAAACACACCAGTCAGTACTTTGGGAAAAAAAATCAATATTCAAAAATGACATATTAGAGTCACATTTTTACTTGTTTATGTCAGATTTTATCACAAATTGTAGTGAGAAATAAATAACATGACCTATTGGGAACTGAACCTAGGCCCCTCAGAATATCGTCCTAGTGCGCTAACCACTGAGCTACAAGTTCACATGATTGGACCGGTTTAATTGTCTAAAGGTGAGGTCTAACTGTCATACCAGATTTTATATACGAAATAAGGTACACCTCCTTGCATTATAAGGCAGTACTGCTATTGAGGAGCTTTGGAAATATTTATACACCCCCAAGACTATAGGCTGAGTGGTTTATATTTACCTCCAAAACCCTTAAACAGCATTACACCCTTATGTCGGTAAGGTCAGGGTATATTTTATTTGTTATATGTAACCCCCTTGTTCCCAGGGGTTACTAGAATCCCACTTAGACTCAGTGACAGGCAGGGAGAGGCAGCTAGTGAAATGCCAGCTAAATGGATTTCACAGTATCCCACTCTGTTTTTCAGTCTCAGCTGAGCTGGAGTGATGATGTCACTTTAGAACTGTCGCAGCAGCATAAGCCACATTGTAACATAGCATTGAAAATGGTAGTCAAATGGAGAGCAGAGAGTGGTCAAAATGCATCAGCTGATGCAAAACCAGCGGTGATTAACCCACCAGTAGAGCCCACTTGCACCCTACCACAAGCAGCCACATGGTACAGCATTGCGACGGCAATAAAGAGGGTACACATCCAACAAGTATGTAAGTATTAGAGCCCGCTGGTGCAGTACCCTCAGAACCCACTATCAGATGGCGCTCAGCTAACTCATGGAAACAAGCTGGGGCGCACCGGGAGGACTCACACACAGGGACGAGTAGGCTGTCCCCGAGGCACTCATTACTGCGATGTAAGCAAAACACTCAGGACCTCGCCGGTAAAATTGCGCACAGTCACCCACTGACTCGGTGGATCATTGACTCAGTGGAGGAGCTCTTCAAGTGCGCTAGCAACGGAAGCAAATATAAAAGAGGGACGTATCATGGCACAGAACGTACATGAGATGAATAAACGTATCATCACTCTTTCAACATGTCCAAGAATTACTAGGTATTTCTCCCACACTGTACTGCTCTCATTCGTGATCGGTAGATAACATTCAACCACACAGCATGGAAACGGTTGGTTGCAATCCAACAATTACAGTCCTATTCTCTCTCTCTCACACACTAATACTGTGGTGCTGTCCACTGAAAAATATCCGACACTATCTAAAAGAATGTGCAGCATGCAGCGTGCCCCGTGACCGCGCACGTTCTCACAGCAGCACACTCAGTTCAAACCAAGCAAATGTACCATAGTTTACGAAGACACATCATCACTGTCGGCAAGCGCTCGGTATTGTGAAGTGAACCACTACGCGCAGAATATTTGCCTTGCACTTGCCATGTTACAAGTGCATTAATCACCTCAAGCGTCGGGCTCTACCGGTGATTAATGCCGTTAGGTGCTGAAGCACCCGCCTTTCCGCGCCGCGTACCACCCCGCCGGGCATTAATCCACTGGTAGAGCCCTCTTCTGTCGGTGATTAATGCTTACTTGGAATGCTAGCTGGGGAGTTAGCAGTAGAATGTTGAGTTAAGAGTTCGGTAGTCGGTAGATGGGAGAGTCAGGAGGAGGCTGCTGCCTGGCTAGCTCCTCAGTTTTTAGCTCTGACAGAGAGCTACCTCTATAGTTTGGGTAGTTTGTTCTCACCCTAGAAGAAGAACATAGAAGACAGAGAGTGAAGTGGTAGAGACCATTCCTAAAGGGTTTTCCAGTGCCTCATCCCTGGAGGGATGGGGGAGGGGAATTCCAGGATTCAGGGGCAATCCCCTGTTCCAGCCTGGACTGTGTTGAAGCTGCCTGAGATTCAACTACTCTGTGAGTACCCGAGACTTTTGTGTGGAAAAAGCCCTGGGGCACCTGCATTCCTGTGGTGAGTTTTTTCTGACAAAGGGACTCTGTCACCTAGACTGTTTCTCTGTTTAAAAGTGCGTCTGCCTACCACGGGTCCAGAGAGAGACTTGCCAAGTACAAAATATTTAGTTCGTGTCTGATTTAAAAGTATCTGCTCAAAGTGGGGGTCTAGTGAAGAGACATTGCCAATTACAGAACTTTTAACTTCAGGACACCTCAGAGGTGTGTAATATAGTATATTAAATGTGAAAGACATTTCAAGATAGCATCTACAAGTTTTCTGAGAAGGGTGTTATTAACCAGATTAATGGTCGAGTATAAATTTGGAAGCAAAAAGGTGGGAGACCCCCATCTGGAGTAACCATGTTTACCTCTCCGGGTTCAGTTTGGGCACCTTTGTTTTCTCTCAGTGCATTTGGCCAGTGCCTGAAGAAAATAGTTTACCCAGACGTGGGTTTGGAGTTTCTGTGAGCCTGTATGTGCTCTTTGGTGGTCGAGGGTGCCACCAGTAATTCCTCATGAAATATGGAAAAGACTCCTAGTACTGGCCAAGGGTGCCAATTTCCATTCAGAACCAGAGGGTTCGCTGTGTGTGTGCTCTGTACCTCAGTAGTCTGCATTACCAGTGGGAGTAGCCTTGAGGGGAGTCCATCTTCGCTTTGTGATTCTCTGTGTATGTGAATAAAAGCCACACTCTAGAATCCCAACCTAGTTTGGACAGTACTGTTATTGCTTCCACAGTGTCTGGATTTACTGGGTGCCCTGACCAGAAGTACAAACCTAGCATAATTGTGAGCAAACATTTTCTCTCAGGAACCCAGGTTGATGGCTATGGTAAATGGATCCCCCAGGTGTGAGCCAGGTAGTTGCCACACTTGGTTTGCCTGTCTGAGGATGGCAAGCTCAGATGTACTAGTAAACTTAACTGCTGTAGCGACAACCCCCATCCCTCTCATTGGCGCCATGTGTGAGAGAGAAGCAGCCCTGCTAGTTGAACAAAGGGGGCTGGTAGGGGAAGTTACATATATATAGCTCTTACCTGGAACTGATAAAACTACTTAACGATTACTGACTTATTATAAAGATACAGTGATTACACTACATCTTATAAGGGTTCAGTGCTGCTGTATGCACTGGCTGGTTTTACTACTGCAAACTGCTTCACTTGATATAGGAATTACATTTCACCATATACTATGTTACTTAAAATTACTGGTTGACATCTGTATCACACACAAAAAAAGCTGGTGCACAGCCAGGATTGAGAAATAGATCAATGTATTGAAGGCGAAGAGTTACAGCAAAACACCATGTCTCACAACACTTCATGCCGCTCTCGCATTTCAACAGTGGGGGTGGAGGATTTGGCAAGACAAACGACTTTTAAATACAACAGCATTAAAGACATACGCAGCTCAAAAATGAAATTTAACAAATCATTAAACAAACATTAGACACTATTTCTTATTTGCTTCACGACTGTGCAAGTCAGGATTAAAGTTCAAAGCCTTGATGGTGCCCCCTCACACTTGCTCCTCGCCTAGCTCCACTTAGACATGCCCACCAACCAGAACAATGTTTTAAATGTAAGAACTGTGGTGCAGGCTGTGGGAGCCTGGCAAGGTATGGAGCTTTCATGATGTGTATGAACACATGACAATATTTTAAGTAAATAACTAGTTTTTCTCATTAAAGAAAACAGGAAATGATTTGTGTTAGTTTGCTTGATAAATCATTAATTTCAAAATGCTTATTTGGGTGTCCATTTTATGTAATAAATGTTCAAAACCATATTGTATGGTCCTTGCATTTGTTGAACTGCCTACTGGCTTGACACTGTTTGTTTTTGTTTTTGTGCCGGAGTTGTGCGTGTCAGGTCTTGAAATGCTCACGTCACTGACTCCTGGGTCAGTGATGTGAGCATTTCAAGCAAGCGTGCGACTCCCACCACAAAAATAAAGGAAAGATGGTGTTAAGCCAGAAGGAAGTTTGACAAATGAAAATAGCATGCAAATATACACAGATACATAGATGTTGATGGCAGATAAGGGCCAACGGCCCACCCAGTCTGCTCATTTGCGCATGTAACTTTGCTCCTTCAAGCTTCTCTAGAACAAGGTTGTCCCTGTCCCCCAGACCACCAGGATCCCATGATGCCTATCCCATGCATTCTTAAATCCTGTAATCATTTCAGCCCCTACCACCTCCTCTGGCAGGGCGTTCCATTTGTCCACCACTCTCCATGAAGAAGTACTTCTTCATGTTCCTCTGAACCTCCCTCCCTCCCTCCAGTTTCATCCCAGAACTGGACACTGTACTCAAGGTGTGGTCTCACTAATTATAACCTCCCTTTTCTGCTGGTGACACCCCTGCCTATTCATCCCAGCAGTGTTCCCATTCATGCATAACTGTATGTGATTCACGTACAAATTATGAAATTCAAGCACATTTTTATGTGAAGGGGGTACACTGCACCCCCATAATTCTGTTTGTAGTACATGTACCCCACAAAAACTTTTATAGAAATGGTGCAGTGAACTCTTCTAATTTAGTTTGTACCCCCTGAATATTTTTGGAGAGGGTAACGTGAACCCCCAGATCTGCAGTCTTAACAGGAAAACTGCATCCCAGCATCCTATTTGTTTTTCCTGCTGCCTTATCGCACTGACTCCCTACTTCCAAGTCACCAGAGATTATAAACCCTAGGTCCCTTTGCTGCTTGGACCATTCTATATCCCTCCCCATGCCCGGCTGAGATGTTATTCCTGGGTTTTTGTGCCCCATGGGCATTAGTTTGCATTTCTTTGCATTAAATCTCAACTGCCACTCCGTTGACCAGTCCTCAAACGTCTGCAGATCTCTTCTCTCTATCCACACCCTCTGGTGTGTCTACTCTCTGTGTAGCTTTGTGTCATCAGCAAACAGGCAAATTCTCCCTTCTAGGTCTTCTGTAATGTCACTGATAAAGATACTGAAGATGGCTGGACCCAGCACTGATCCCTGTGGCACCCCACTGGTCACCCTTCCCTCTGTGGAGTGACAGCCATTTACCAACGCCCTCTGTGTTCTGCTATCCAGCCAGTTTCCCACCTACCACACCACCACCTTACCACTCCCATTTTCCCCAGCTTGTTTAAAGGAGTTCTACTGGCAGGTTTGAAGCCCCGACCGATATACAGGTCAGGGCTTCACTCCTCCAATCCTCCCTGCGCCCACTGTAAAAAATAAAACATTTAATTAACTCACTGCTCATAAATTTCTGTTAAGCCCCCAATGCAGCCGGCATATTGAAATATGGTGCTCCACGCCCGGTCTGATCTCACGCCTAGTAACGCAAGATGATGATGTGTCACTGCCCCGCCATAGTGGTGCCCCTATGTATGGAAAGAAACCGATGACCATATCTCCAGTGCCCGTTGGTATTTTTACACATTTTGCCTAACAGCATAAGACATTTAGGCAGTACCCCAAGGTGTATGCCATCTGGTCCCATATCTTTATCGACTCTTATTCCTTCCAGTTCCTTTAGGACCTTTTCCATGGAAAATGGCTTGTATCCATTTCTGTGCCCTTCCTACCCTTTCTACTCCCTTCTGGCCCATTACCCACCCTCCTCTGTAAAGACTGAGCAGAAGTATCTGTTCAGTATGTCTGCTTTGCTGTGTCATCCTCCACTCTACCCCGCCTCCCTTTCAGCCTCACTATCCCTCCCTTTACCTTCTTTTTTCAGTGACATACCTGTAGAAGGTCTTGTCCTCTAACCACTGATTTTGCAATGCGTTCCTCTGTTTGTGCTTTGGCTTCCCTTACTGCTCTCCTGCCTCCTTTGTTTCTCCTGGTACCTCTCCCTGTCCCCTTCTGCGGTGTCTTTTGTATTGTCCGAATGCAATTTATTTGGCTTTCACTTTCTCCGCTACCTCCTTGGAATGCCATAATGGTCTCCTCTTCCGTTTCCCCTTGCTAACCTGTTTTACACATAACTGTGTTTCCCCTTGTTATAGTTCTGAATACTGCCCACTGTTCCTGCACCCCTAATTTCCTCCCTATTCCAGCTAGTGCTTCTTCTAAG
Organism: Neoceratodus forsteri; assembly: GCA_016271365.2. Lineage (NCBI taxonomy): Eukaryota > Metazoa > Chordata > Ceratodontiformes > Ceratodontidae > Neoceratodus > Neoceratodus forsteri. The sequence goes on from CM028134.1 coordinate 486,830,583, forward strand.
CACTTCCCCATTTTCCCAAAATTTGCCCCCCTAAAGGCAAGGATTCATTTTTTGTGTGGCTGGGTTCTGCCCCTTCAGTTATGTCAAACCACACTGACCGGTGGTAACTGTTCCCCTACTGTGATCCCAGTCACACTATCCCCGTTTGTGAGCACCAGGTCCAGCAGTGCCTCCTGCCATGTGGGTTCCATGACCAGTTGTTAAGGAAGGCTCCCTGAAGGCAGTCCAGGATAAACCTGCTCTTGGTTGATGCTGCTGCTGGGAGGCTCCAGTCTACATCTGGAATATTTAAGTCACCAACCAGCACTGCCTCCCCTTGTGCACCATCCTTGGCTAGCCAGCATCATCTCCCTATCCATCTCCTCCCTGGACTGGTGGTCTGCAAATTATTCCTGTGCAGATGGCTGACCCTGTTTTTCTTTCTAGCTTAACCCACAGTATCTCTCCCCACCTTGTTCCCCTTGAACCTCTGTGGTCATGTTATCGTTCACATAAAGCGCCACTCCCACCCCCTTCCTGCCTGCCCTGTCCCTCCTGAATACACTGTAGCCTGGTATGGCCATCTCCTAGTCATGGTTATCATTACACCAGGTCTCTGTGATGGCCACGATGTCCAGGTACGACTGTGCCAGGGCTGCCTCCAGGTCCTCCATCTTGTTACTAAGGCTCCGGACACTGGCACACATGGCTCTCCTGGCTGCAATTCCTTCAGCAGGGTTTCCATTACTTCCCTCACAACTGAAGCGAGATTGACCAGCCTACAGTTACTAGCCTCCACTACTGCCCCTCTGTAAAGGGACTCTGTCTGCTCTCCTCAAAACCTCCGGACCACGCTCCATTTCCAGTGAACTGCTGAATAGGCAGTTAGCACAGCAGCTTGTATTTTCCTGAATCCCTTTAGTACTCTTGGCTATAGCCCTTCCGGTCCCATAGCCTTATCCACCTTAAAAGCTGCAGGTCCCCTCAAGCCTCTTTCCTCTGAAAATGGACTTGTGTCCACCCCACCCCCCCATTTCTGCTACTCCTTCCCCCCGTCCTCCACTGTGAACACTGAACAGAAATACCTGTTCAGGATGGCAGCTTCTTCTTGGTCCTCTTTTGTGCTGTCACCCCTTGCTGCCCTTCTTATCCACACTATCCCTCTCCTCATTTTCCTCTTCTCAGTTACATACCTGAAGAACTCTTATCCTCTTTAGCTACCCTTTGGCTATCCTTTCTTCTGTCTGTGCATTCAGAGCAAATCAGAGTGCACTACAAAGTACATTAGACAAAAGACATAATAAAGGTGGATTATTAACTGGCTTGTGGGCAGGAAATAGAGGGGGTGGAGGAGGATGGGCAGTAGTCCAAGTGGAGAGATGTACTCTGTAGCATCCCTCAGGTAGCAGGCTGGGGCCACTGCTGTTTAACATTGTCTATATTAGAAGGCAGAGTCTCCAGCAGGCTGTTAAGGTGCACTCACCAATGGAGCAAAATGGCCAGTGAGTGAGGATTAGGCTCGAGAAACTAATTTCTGATTACCTAAAGGTTAGGAGTCAGCGCGACAAGGCAGCAGGTAAAACAAATATGATGCTGGGATCAGGGGTGTGCAAACCCCATTGCCCCAGTCTGGGGCAAGTAAATATCATTGAAGGGCAAGTACCAAAACAGAACTAATTTCACTGCAATTAATAGGGGCAAGTGAAAATTCAGCTACAGTCTTGGCTGGGCAAGTAATGAAAGTTTTGATTTGAACACCCCTGGCTGGGATGCATAGGCAGGGGGCATCACCAGCAGGAAAAGGGAGGTCATAATTCCAATGTACAAGACATTAGTGAGGCCACACCTGGAGTACAGTGTCCAGTTCTGGAGGCCTTACCTATGTAATGATATAGACAGGGTGGAGACAGTTCAGAGGAGGGCAACCAAGATGGTACAGGGTTTGCATCACAGGTCCTACAAGGACAGGCTGAAGGACTTGAATGTGTACTCCCTGGAGGACAGGAGGGAGCGAGGGATATGATAGAGACATACGAGTACCTCACAGGGAAGAACAGGTGCCTGAAAACACTATTTTTCAGAAGAAGAGATGCTCCAAGACTAGGGGTCATGGGATAAAATTGGAGGGAAGGAGGGAGGTTCAGAGATAACATGAGGAAATATTTCTTCACAGAAAGTGTGGTGGACAAGTAGAACGCCCTGCCAGAGGAAGGGGTGGGGCCTGAAACTATTACAGGATTCAAGAATGCATGGGATAGGCATTGGGGGATCCTAGCAGTTGGGGAAAAGGACAATCCAGTTCAAGAGAAGCTTGAAGAATTAAAATTGCATGCACAATCGGGCAGACTACGGGGGCCAAAGGCCCTTATCTACCATCAGTATCTATGTATCTGGAGCAGCACTCAAGAAACAGACTAATCTTGAGGTCCACACTCCAGCTTCACACAAACCCAGTAGGCGGTGGTACGAACAGAATAAGGTGCACTGTCATCTTCATAGCGATACAGTACTTGGACACTGAAACTGCATGATTTGCAATTTTCTAAAAGGAAGCTTGCATGGATAGAGCCGGTATTGGCATTGAGTGCGTGTGTGTGTGTGTGCACCCTTCTGTGCAGGGCTCCCAGATCTACATGTGGAATAGATTCCTGTAGTTGTGGGAGCCCCACAGTGTAGGGAAATTGACCCATAGGCCCAGATATTCAAACCGCGCTGCTCAAAATAGTTGCGAGGGTGTGGTTGGGCGATATTCAAAGGAGTTCGCGCTATTGAGCAACTCCTTTGAATATCACCCCAGCCACTCTGCGCCACCGCAAGCTGCCAGAGTTGAGCATTAAACTCTGCGGTGGCGCTAGTACCATTGCGCCACGCGAAATTTCCGATATTCAGTGACATGCAAATGGGGCCATAATTTATGCAAGCAGGGGCATTACCTGCATCTATTTATGGCTCCATTTGCATGCCATTAGCATGTAGGCGTGCGCTATCCCCGAGGATTCTGGCGCCTGGCCTCCCGTTGTGGCAGCAGCCGGCCGGGGACCGACGCAGTCTGCTCATGGCAGTATTTCTGTGACATTTCACGTCTGCCCGATCGCTAGCAGTGAACATGACTTCATTCCGCGATGTTGATCATGATGACCTCACATTCGGCCGATCGCAGGGCTGGCAACATGTCCCCGCTCGGCCCGATCGCAATAACATGTTTTCACCATGTTATCGCCCCGCTCACGGAAGAACATGGTTCAGCGATCGCTGGCAATAGTTCCTGGATACCCTCGGTGGTCCACTGAATAATGCCCTATCGGGCAGAATGCCGTCGTTCCCCCATTTTGCGTCTGCGTCCTCTTCACCCACCATCGGTTTCTTTCCGCGGGCAGCCGGCGGGTGGTGCCTGGGCTTGCCGCTTCGCCGCTTCGCCGTGATCGATCAGTCTGGCGCCGCTTGTTGGCGTAGAGCTACAGCCAATGGGCCGCAGCCCAATACCGCATACGACAGTCCAGATCATGAGCGGCTGGCTGCACGCCCATTGGCTGTAGCTCTGCACCAATGGGCGCAGCCCACCGACAGTCAGTCGGCGGGCGGCGGGCGGCAGGCGGGTGGATGCTGCCACCGCCGCCGCCGGGGAGCGGGGTGAGGGCTTCGTGGGTGGGGGGACACTAGACACCAGGAGATGTTTGGGAGGGGTTGTAATCTGACATTCTGCCCGCGATCGGGTATTACGGTCCACTGACCACCAGGGAGATATTCGGGTTGGGGGGCTTTACATTCTGCCCGCGATCGGGCAATGGGGTTGATATCGCTCTGCCCGCGACCAGGCATCGGGAGATGTGGGGGGGGTTCATAGTTACTTTATGCCCGCGATCCGGCTTCGAGATGTTGGGCGGGGGTCATGTACATATTTGCCCCGCCATCGGGCTTGGAGATGTGTGGGCGGGGGTCATGTTACTTTATGCCCGCGATCTGGCTGTGAGATGTGTGCGGGGTCATGTTACTTTTATGCCCGCCGATCGGGCATCGGAGATGTGGGCGGGTTCATGTTACTGGATGCTCGGGCGATCGGCTGGTGGGGGCATAGGGACCAGTTGGGGGCCAGCCAGGGTGGTAGCTGCTGTGTTGCGCCCTGCAATACAGCAGCTCACCTGTGGGTGGCCCTCAACTTGATCCTTTTTTTTTGCTCAAGGTTGTGCAGGCGCAGGTTGGGGGTTGCGCATGCACAACCCGACTGAATATCGGGTTGCGCAGTTTATGCATGGTTCCTCCCCCTCCTGTTGAGCATGCATTCATTTGCATTGCTGTTGCACAACCTGTTGTCAGTGGCGTAACTGCCTCCTGCTGAATATCGCAGAATGGCGCAATGTAGGACTTGCGGTTGCGCATGGCACAACCCTTTTGAATATCTGGGCCATAGACTTTGCAGCAATCATCTACAAGAAACCACTGGAGTTACAGGGAAAATGCCAAATTAGTTTGGGAGCACTGGATGTGGGACTGAAAACTGGGGTATCCCTGGCTGGCACTCGAGTACGGACAAGCGATATAGTAAAAGCCGAGGGTGCAGATGATCAGAAGGGCACGTATGATGGTACAAAAGGAATTATATCTAAACTAGTTTTTGCCACACTGTCGTCTCCTTCCCCCCCGGACACAGAGCAACAGGAACATGACTATGCGGTATAAATGAACCACAGAACCGTAATTCGAGCCTTCAAGTCCCGCCTCCGCCCTACACCAATTGGGGGAACACGCCCTGTCTGGAATGTCAATACGCGGCATGCTTTAACGGGATTGGCTCCTTTACCATCACTCACGCGCGAAACGTTCCACCAATACTCAATTTAGCTGGTCTACTCTACACACAACTGCCGCCAGGCGCCCCAAGTTAAATAATTGGAATGTACTTTTATCATAAAAGAGCTAACCTAAGCTTCTGAAATCAACGTAGATTCTAAATGGTAGCACGTGAGCACAGTGTTAGTGGAGTGTATGCTATACAGAAATGGTCCTGTTTCATTTCATACTTTGTTTCGTTTACTTCCTTTCATAGTTTGTTTCTTTTAGGTGCAATGCATATAATTCCCGCTGGTTGCAATTTGATATTTATTCCGTTCCTTTCAAACAAACTGCTGCCCTTTACATCAACTAGGACGGGCTTGACATCTAGATAAATTGTAAAGCAATACAAACACCTCAGTGCTCTAGAATCCAAACGGGGGGTACAGAAAACTGTAACTAGTAAACAACATGATACCATGCACCGCTCACATCAGCATCAGTTTCCTGTATCGCCCCAGAATTAGCAAGTCTCTGGAAAATGTTCTACGCCCATTTATCAGTTGTAAAGCACTGAATGAAACCAGATCCCATTCCAATCCCAAAACAGCCACTCATGCGGGATTACAAAAAGCACTGATTACTTAGTGTACTTATACATTTTCGAAAATGTCAGGCAACACGTTTGTAATCGTGTCTCCCGCCCCACCTCTTGCCGCAACAGAAGCTGTAGGCATTAACAACGCGTAGTTAACACATTAGCTGACTGGCAATAGTAGTAGTATTTATTTGTACATACCTGGGCATTTACCTAATGCTGTCTGATAGAACTGGAAAGCACTCCAGAATAAGCCGTATCTATCTTCGCCCTGGAGAAACTGTAATTCCAGGAAGCTTAAAATGAGCACCTCCTACTCCCCGTGCGTGACAACAGCATATGGAAATGTTTGCCTTCGCGACTGAAAATTTTACTGAGGCCTGAGCAATCGATGCACCGGTAAACGGATTTTACTGCTGAGTACTATAGAGGTACAATGCCAGCCCGTTTTACACGCATGCAGTGTGTTTATGTGTCTGTATGTGTAGACCAATAGTTCTTAGACTTTGTCACAGTGAGCCTCCCAGATCCATGGAAAAGATTTTGCGCCTCCTCCAGAAACTGAAATAATCTTGGGCCTCCCCAAAGAAAAATAACATATTGTAGATTGTGCAGTACACCATGAATAAATTGAAACCGTTTTGAGTACTTGGCAAACATTCAGCTCTTTGTCTTATACTGATGTGGAACCTTTGAAAAAGAGCTCCTGTGCTCAAATGTGTTATATGAATAACAAATAAATAAAATACATATTATTATTCAGCTTATTGTATCGCCCCCCCCACACACACACACACACACACAGGCTAGCCTACTTGCTCTGCTATTTTCATTCTTGAACCATTGTTCCCTTGTTGCCTTACCTTCATGGGTCAGACTACTTTCTGTCTCCTCTCTGTATGAAATAACCTTCCTATGAGAGCAGTTGTTGAGTGGGGCTGCTTAGGCTCTGACACTACTTCCAGTCTGAGGGAGTATGACTGAAGTGTGAAAGGATTGTGCAGGGTGCCAATATTGAGCAACATATCTTTGTTATTACAGTACTGCCGGTGGGGATAGAGGACACAGTCTGTCTCATTAAAATATGGTATTCATTCTTGCAATGCAAAGTGTTTAAGCCTGCACTGGTTGAGCCATTGGGTAATGCTTAAGCCACAAGATTTTTGGAACTAGGTACCTACAGTGAAATGGTGCTCAATAAACTCCTGAGGATAGTCAAGGCCTGGAGGATATACATCTAGCGTCTCTTGTTTCAAGAGGCAGGCTTATAACTTGTTGCTCTTTGATGTAACATTTCATTCGATTAATTTATGGTTTATATCTTCTCCATTTCCCCTTTAAAACATATGAAACGTATGGCCCCCTTTAAGGGGTACCCTCTCGTGTCCGACATCTTAGGTCGGTACTCGTTGGCTGCCTCCATCTTAGAGGTGGAATAGTATGTAGAGAACACTAGAGGTGCCTGGGAGGACGGAAGCATCATGGGAAGTGCGATGTAGCTCCCTTGGATGGTGGCACACAAAGCAGATGCCAGGCATCCCACAGTGTATGGAGGCTGTAGTGCAGGGACCAGGGAAGTCTCTGCCAGTAGTTGCCACATTAGGGACCCAGGCGGTATCCTCGCATCACACAGGGTGTACTCGGTAGCGGGATGGAGGTAGACCCATAGTCCCGGTTCCAGAATCCTGCTCAAGTGGGTAAGCTGAAAGCTTACTACAGGTACAACCTGGGAGGATAGAGAAATTAAGTGACTTGCTTAGGGTCACACAGTATGCAAGAGTGGGCTGTGGGATTCAAACCCAGGTCTTCAGATGTACAACTCAGAGTCTTAAACCGCTGCACTATACTGCCTAAGACTTCCATGTGCTAAGGCGTAAGGGACGAGAGAGATTGAACCTCTAATGGCAGGCTCGCTTTCTGAACACACAGTAAACCATGAGGCGATTGGAGGAGCCATGCTTCACTCAGGAACATACATTGTACAGAGGTCACAACCTCACGGTTGAACAAGGTAAGCCCGGAGGTTGATCAAGGCACTGGTAGCGATTACAGACTGATCAGGACAACTGATCCAGGCGCCTGTTCCCTTCCTTGGCAGAATGAGGTAAACTGGGGGATGGAATTCCATAGGAATGGCACCATAAACTCTCAATAAGTACTCTTAATACACAGTTCTAGCTGGCCCTGGTGCCACATTGACTAGGTTAGTTTAATACACAAACTAGTTCTCAGCCCCAGTCGAGAGTACCCTAGGCTTGAAACGCCAGTGAATTAAAGGCAAAAGGAGACAATTCAAAACAAGGAGTCAGCACCACGTGCCCTCTGCAGACTGTAATTTGCTAGAAGCCAAATAGTAGGGATGAAAAGGCACTGTTAAGCAGCAAAAAGGGATTATCATTGCTGAATATTTGCCCTTGTGCTCTGCAGGGCGTCACTGGGCTAAAACAAAAGAACCCTCAGGTATGGTGCTCCAATGGGGCTCTTGTCTCTTTAAGAAGCATGGCTTGGGTGCGGGTGCCATTAAGCAAATGAGCGAACGGTGCCACCATCATGGGAAGGGAATCTCTCCCTTAAGTCTCGCTACCAGGTCCCGCGAGGTTTCGTCCGCTCATCTCGCGGCATTCCTAGCCAAAATGGCGATGTCTGGAAGCGAAGGGAAGAGGGAGGCACCCCGTGGAGATGGCGTGGAGCAGAACCCTATGGCTTGAAAAGTGGGATGCTGGCAGTCGGCAGCAAAGAAGTGACCAAACGCTGAGGGAGCTGTTCGGGAACGCGTAGAGACTCGCCTGGTGAGTGGAAGCTGACAGGTTCGTTTAGGCAGGCGACTGCAGAACGAGCAAGCAGAGGTAGCTGGGATCCCTAAGGCGATCACGGTTAACAAGATAAACCGTGGACCCCAGGGTAGGCAGTGCACCTTCCATGAGCTGCAAATGCAGCTGCTACTCCTTGTCGGCTGAATGAGATAAGCCGACAAGGGGGGCTTTCAGTCTTTGCTAGGTGTGCAGAGCTTCCTACCCCTCCTCGGCTGAACGTGGTAAACTGAGGGGGGAGAACTATGCAGATGGGCACTGTGAGGCACAAAATTATTGGTAAGAGTAAAAACAGTAGTGCAGCTTTGCTGAATTGTTTGAAATGCATCTCTGTGCTTAGCCCTGCACCACGGAGACTATCCTGTTCTAGCACTGCTTTTAACAAACACACTTTTTCTCAGAACATGCCACTATTTCTCTAAAGGTTAGCCCTTGTTGTAGGCATTCACAAAATATTTTTGTTTGGGAGTTAAAATTAATACTGTATCTTACCTTAAGCTTGGCACAGAGCCAGATGAAAACGTGACCAGCCTGGGAAGATGCACAAGAAAAACTGGGGATTCTGGGAGCTACCAGAGAGGAGAAGGATCGGATTTCGAATTTGGGATTCCTTTGTGCATCAGCCTATGAGAAGAGCGCTTATAACCCATGTGTTGAGACTCGGAGTGCTGTAAGAAGGTGCGATAGATAATAACCTTCCTACATACTTTGCCTCTCCCATTCCTTCCCTGCTCCTAAGCAATTTCTCTGGGATTACTTTGCTCCTTCCTGCTATTGCTCTTAGCACTTCTATGCTCAGCCCTTGTATTTGGGCTGTTCTGCCATCAGGCTACAAATTGATCAATTATCACCACTCATTATTAGTGTACTGTTCATATTTGTTTGCACTATTGTTCATTGTGTATTTCCTGATTGTTCTGCAGTTACCTTTTGAAATGTATTCACTCCCTACCCTTCCCCGGGTACACCTGAAATGAGCCTTGGCTCATTCACCTTCCCTTGTCACCTATTAGCAAATAAATACATAAAATCCACTTACTGTTATCCTTTTTCAGTTTGCTTCATCTCTTCACACAAAATACATAAAACTCAAAATTTAAATACAGCATTTTTTCAGACTTGGCCTCACCATTTAAGAACCCCTGGTGTAGACCAATTGCAGCAGCTGAGGAAATAACACTAAACTTTTGTCAGTGGGGCTGTGCAAAAGGAGTACTGTACTATTCCCGACAAATGCACACAAAATACTGCACTTTTTACAAACACAAAAATAGTTGCATCTGTGTATAAACAGTAAGCAATAACAGAGGACAGGGTGTGAATTAGTCCGGTTAAAGGCATTTCTTTGGGGCCTAGCGAGGAACAAGGCTGCATGCTGAGTGCCCCTAGAAGAGCATTTATCCAGACTAACCCACGTCCCAGAGTGTGTTACTGCACTTATAAAATGGATATATGTTGAGAAACTGATATTCTGTTTTTAAAAATTGTAAAATATATTTAAAAAGTCTCACTTTATTGCAAATCCCACAGATCACTTCTAGGGTCGAGAGGGCTGCCGCGGACTTGACCCCCGCCCTCCCCAGAGCAAACCCCCACAGGTACGGCAGACCTGACTGAGATTCTCAGCTTTACTTTTTGGCGCTAATTTCCCTGATTCAAATCCTTAGCTGAGACTGCTTGCTTGCTGCAATTTCCATCAGCAGAGCAACGAGATAGGTTTTACAGCCTAAAAATCTGCTGACTTCAACTGCTTTTTTGTGCTACTCGGGAACTTTATTTTATTCCCAGGCTTACATGCCATTTGCTGAGGAATTTTAATTTGTCCGTTATTTCTGCCATTTAGCCTAGGTCAGGGCAGGCTGTTAAAGGGCAACTTGTAAGAAGCAAAAAATAATATATCGTATAAGTTCAAAGTAACTTGTAAAAAAACATGTTTTGTAAAAGTAGTGTGCTGCTTGCCCTATTCACTAGCTGCACGTCTGTGTTTCTTTCTCTTTTCCCCATCCCCCTACAAAGCCCCACCTCCCTAACCCAGTATTAATTGTTCTCTCTTCTTACCTCCTCTACAGATCGCTTTTAGGGTCGAGGGGGTTGCCATGGACTGGACCCCTGCCCTCCCAGAGCAAAATCCCACAGGTACAGCGGACCCGACTGAGGTTCTCAGCTTTACTTTTTTATCCTGAGGATCATGTCAGACCCGACTGAGGTTGTAAGCTTTACTTTTTTGGCCCGGGATCACATGACCAATCAACCAGCTTTGTCATCTGCAGGTTATCATCTCTCACCCCTAGTGGCCGCTGTTTCCTAACCTGTCCCTCCTCTCTCTATTTTCTACTACCATGCTGTTGATATCCCTGTCTCTGTTTTTCCAACTCCCATCCCCAGCTTCACTACCTCCCTCCACCTTCCCCAAGAGGGAGCCAATTCACTCAGCACCTACCGTCCTGCCCACTATAATGCCTTCCTGTGCCACCATGGCATTCGCTGTGGCCATCGAGGCACCACCCAACCCCTGGCTGGTTGGCCCCTCCATCCAACCCTCCTGCTTCCCTGCAGGGCAACTAGTTCTAAAATCTGATACCTATGTATCTGTAGGATGCAAGTCTAATCCGCCCTCCACAAACTCCTGTCGCCGCTACCCAAACCAAAGACTCTTCTTCTGATACTGCTCCTGTTAGCTGGGGATACCGAGCCCAATCCTGGGCCTGCCCCCTCCTCCCCTTCCCAACTCCCAAGGGACTTTAAAGTAGCTTACATAAATATTCGCATCCTCCTCCTCCACAAAATATCCCAGCTCCAGCCTATTGTCCTGTCCCTCAGGCCTGACATCATGATTGTATCAGAGTCATGGCTGAAGCCATACAGTGTGGATGCAGAAATCTCAATCCCTGGCTACACAGTCTACTGCCACGATAGGTCGGGCAACAAGCGTGGCAGTGGCATAGCAATGTACATCTCCTCCTCCCTCCAATTTACCCTGATAGCATTACCTTTGCCACCATCCCAGTCCATCAAAGCTTTACTGATAAAATCTCCCTCTCCTTTACTACCTCAGTCTACATAGAGGCTCTTACTGCTCCCCTGACTTCCCTTCAACCCGCTATCCTGGATCACCTGGGCACCATCATTTCCCACGCTCCCAATGGGAAACTCAACTACACATCCTTGGGGATTTCAACTTAAATTGGCTCTCCGGACAAAGTGCCAAACTCCATAATCAGGTGGCTGCCCTAAACCTTTCCCAGCCGATCTCTGAGCCATCCCACCTGAATCCCAACTCACCGAACCATTCGTTGCTTGACTGGGCTCTTACCATTCATCCGCACCGAATACTTGCTTCTGGCCTCCTGCTGGACTCCCTAAGCAATCATCACATGATCAACTCGGTCCAGAAAATACACAGACCAAAGCCACCCCACCAAGAACCTTATTGTCACGTCCTACAAGTCCCTGGACCTAGATTCACTCCTTTATGACTCACCTGCACTGACTGGTCCACTTATCCCAGGCCTCTCTGCTGACTCTGCACTGGATTATTTAAGTCCAAGTTCCTAAACGCTTGAGACTAGTACGCCCCCCTCAGACAGCCGCAGGTGAGAGTCGCACTCCTGCCTTGGAACACAGCTGACATCATAGCCCACCGCAAGGTCAGGGACATGGCTTGGAAGGCCCACAAAGCCTCCAGCTCCCAAGTGGACCACCAGAGATATTGCACCCTATGAAATGCCTGCACAAGTCTAATCCATAATGCCAAAGCAAACTTCTTCAAAGTCTCCTTCCATAACAATCTTAATCATCCAGTGAATTTCTGGAAGTTGTCAAATCACTGTTCTCCCCCTCACCACAAATCCCCACCCCACCTTAAAAACTGGTGGCCTCAACATAGTGGAATCTCTCGCAGTGGCCACTAAACTTAACTCTTTCTTCACAAACATTACCGCATCTCTCCTCTCCTCTCTACCCTCCCACCTGCCCCGCTAGCTCAACCTTCACCTAGCCCCACAAAGGCCCCTATCCATATTAAGGTCTCACCTGCCCCTTCCTTCTCCATTCGGCCGGTTACCATCACCAAGGTGTACAATCCCCTGCTCTCTCGCAACCTAATCAAGGAGAAATGCCCTTCCGGGCTGGACTCCAAAATGCTGTTCCTGTCAGCACCTGCCATTGCCTTCTCCTGGCGTCACTCTATAACCTCTCCTTCTCACTTGCTACTATCCCTTCTGAATGGAAGCACACCACGTCCTCCTCTCTCAAAAGGCAGTGACCCTCCTCCACTGGTAACTATCGCCCAATCTCCCTCCTTCCTATCATGACCAAAATTCAAGAAAACTTAGTCCTCCAGCAACTCTCCTCCTTTCTCAACTCCTCCAACTTATACACCTTTCCAGTCCGGCTTTTGAAAGTTCCACTCCACTACCACCTCCCTCTTAAGGCTCACAGACTCTATTCTCACAGGAATGGACAATGGTTATATTACCTCAGCAATTTCTGTGGACATTGCAAGGGCATTTGACATGGTCTTGCACTCCCTTCTACTGTCCAAGCTTTCCCACGCATGCCTTTTCCGCGATACCTCCAGCTGATTCCATTCCTACCTGGTAGGTTTGTGCCAATCTGTCAGAATGGGGAACTCTACCATGGCCCCCCTCCCTGTCACTTCTGGCATTCCCCAAGGCTAGATCCTTAGCTCACTCCTGTTTTCCATCTTTCTCAATGATTTGCTCACTGCATGCCTCAACACCTCTGTCCGTATGTTCGCAGATGACACCATACTGGCCCCTCTCCCTCTACTGTGGCATCCCTGCTCCAGAAGGACTTCAGTGTCATCCAGCTCTGGTTCCGAACTAACCAACTATTCCTAAACACAAAAAATGGTCTCTATGACCTTCAGTACAAAACAAAGGTTAAGTCATCTCCCTCAACCCTCCTTCCACACCCTCAAAGGCAACACTCAAGGTCTCCATTTCTCAGATACCTCAGGTCTGGCTTGACCAGAACCTTGACTTTTCAGTTCATATAGATGCCCTACACAGAAAACTGCATCCCAAGTTGGGGGCTCTTTATCGCAATCGTGGAAGCATCACCCTGCCAGCTCGACGAGCAATTATACAGAAAATGATCTTTGCCATTCTCGATTACGTGATGTTGTTTATAGTGCAGCCCCCAAAACCACCCTGGCCAGACTGGACCCCCTTTTCCATTCCTGCTATTTCACCCTAGACTGCCCTCCATCCTCTCACCACTGCTTCCATTATCAACGATTGAATCTCCCGTCACTCCAAGATCGGAGATTGCCTTACTGCTCCAAACTCGCAGCCAAATTCTGGCACAAGTCCCTGCCTCCTTACTTCACATCATCCCTTAATTCTGCCCCATGCCCAGTGTACGCACTCAGAAACCACGACTCTCGAAACCTGTCTGTTCCTCACATGTCCACTGCAGTAGGTCTGGCAGCATTTAAATGCCGCATGCCAAACCTGTGGAACTCCCTTCCCTCTTATATTGAGCATGCCTCCTCCTCCCAGCACCTCAGCTCCCTCCTCAAAGCACACTTCTCCACCCCTTGCTCCTGTGGATAACCTCTCACCCTTCTTTCTCCTCCAGCACTGTCCACACTCAGACTAGCCTTAGCCGCATCATCAGCGATTTTATCTAGGCTTCTACTGTACAGCTCTTGCCACGCTCAGAGTTGCTCATTGCTTCTATCTGTATTGTCTCGGTCACTCTAAAACCTACCCACTGCCTGGTTTAATGTATGTGCTGGTTGATTGTCTCACAAAGTTTCATGTCGCCTCCCATGTTCCCTTCCCCCAGGACGCATCTGGAATCAAGTGGTAGTCCACTCGGTATGCTTTCCTAGTTGAACTTTTAAATAAATAAACAGTCCTGCCACTTCCTCCATGTTACTAGAGGCACTGTACTATTGCCCAGTGTCACTAGGGGTACTGTGCCACACTGTGTTTCAAAAACCCACTGGGTCTCTACGTTTGGCCACCAGCAAGACTGCGATTTTTGTAAGGTCTTGTCGGCAGCACGCTACCATCTGTTTTAGGGCATTCTGAAAAAGTCATGGAGCTCTCATAGTCGCTGCAGATCAGGAGAGCATGTGAGAGAGTGCAGTGACTGTGTGCTTTTTGTGTTAGGAGGGGTAGCAAGTAGGTCAAAAGGGAGAATGACAGTCATTTTCTAACAGAAAAAAGCACATTTTTAGTGTTTTAAGTCTGTTTGTTCTTTCCGAAATTTTAAATTGAGTGGCTCGCTAGGAAGAAAAACATGACATCCAAATGCTTTGGGACTGGTAGCACAAGGATATGCCTGATACAATGGTCGGTGGTTCAGGAACTTGTTCTTAAGTGTGGTATAGTCTAAACAAAAACATAGCCAGAGACTCCTTTGAGACAATCAGCTTTCTTTATTTTTTCCAAACCATTTTATAAAAAGGTTTTTTTATGTATATATTGTAGGACTCCTGTTACATCTTGGCTGCCCCCTTATAGCCAACCTCCCCAGCCCTGTCACCTGTCTTCTCTGGGACTTACCTTCACCATCGTCCTCTGCCACAGGACTGTGGTTGTGCCCTGTGCCAGTGTGGGGCCTGCAGAAGGTCAGGCTTCATCCTGCCATTCTGGGTTGTTTTCCACCGTTTTCTCCCTGGGGCCCATGAGCGAGCAGTGGCCATGATGTACATGTTCCAGCTTCAATGTGAAACATCTCCAGCAACCTGAATATGGGGTCCCTTCCATGTAGTGGCACTGCATGTACTGCCATCCAGCCACTGCTGGGCGGCAAGCAAGCAGCGAGCCACATCAACCCCCTCCCCGGAGGAAAGAGTGCTGTCCTGGGATGCTTGATCTTCCTCTCCTGCCTGTCTCTGAGCAACCCAAACCTGTTTCCAACCCTGGGTCACCTGTGTGGCTGGAGGTAAGGCGCCTCAGCCCTCCACGCCACTGGTATTATAATACTGTACAGGGATGGTTCTTTTTCACCATAGAATTGATTAGCAGTGTGCGCCCTGAATACTCTTTGCAGTTAAGACAAACAGGAACCATCTGTAATGTATACAGAATCAGTATTCAGATGCAGAATACTATCTAGTGGAGAAAAGGTGGGTGAAGGGGAAATTGTTTAACCAAGTAAGGCACACTAAGCTGGAGCTCGTTTACAGGTGCAGCCTGGGATCACAAGAAAGTTAAGTAACTTGCTCAGAATCACACAGTATGCAAGTGGGGGTTGATGGGAATGAAACCCATGTCTCAGGTTCAGCTCAGTGCCATTAACCACTATGCTATACTGCCTCCTAAAAAGTTAGCAGCATACAAAAATAAGAACCAGTCTAACACCTGGATAAAAGGAAAGTTTTCTTTTAGCTGAATGGTTAGAGCTGCAGCCTCTGAGACAAAGGGTTCAAGGATCAAACTCAGGTCCGGCATTGAAACATGGAAACCTGTAATTCAGTTTACAGATGATGTCCTCCCACAGAGCAGGGGGTAGACATTACACCATCTAAATGTATTACAGGAAATATAAATAATGGGTAAGTACTGTATGACATACTCAGAATAAAACCAATTTAAATTCTATATTATCTATCTCACGATTTAAAACTATAATTACCAAAGTATATTTTGATTGTTATAACTGCTTTGGATGAACTTTTGCTTAGATATATAAAATAACAGGACCTTGTTGCAGCTATATGTATTATGTTTGTACTGTTTTGTATTGTCCAATCTGTACTGGACGCAGTTATAAAAGAGAGTTAAACTCTCAACCTTGTCTTCCCATAAAATTAATGAATGTACCCAAAAAGGCATCATAAATGGCTTTTGAGTTATCAAGCGGGTACCTGGTTATTACTGAGCTCAATAACAACCAAGTAACTGGTTGATATCGCCAAAACTGACTTTCACTTTCCTTTTCACGTCTCTGATTAAAATTTCATTTAAAACTATTGCTATAACATTAAAAAAAAACTATTTCAAACAAAAAACACTATCTGTCATATGGTATACTTGATTTCAAAGTGCAGAAATAATGTCTCCCCAGGCTTAAGACAGCACAGCAGTTTACCTCTTTCTGCAGCCACCCACACACCTCCTGCACTACTAAATCCTGTCAGACTCATTACTCCCCCTTGTTTTCAACAGACCCAGTTTTATAATCTAAGTTTATGACTTGCCTGGGAAAGTGTTATTTGATGGAGCAAGACTGTATTTTAGAAATTAACCATTTTACTAGTACAAGGACAACCAGGTAGAGTCAGACTGGCCCACCAGGATACCTGGGCATTTCCAGATGAGCCCCCCCCCCAGTTTGGTTCCTGGCCACCTTCTTAACTCAGAAAATCTTTGTATTTATCATCGAATTTATAATTAAATGGGGGTATCTGAGGCACTGCAGGTAAATGTAAGATGCAAACACAGAGCTAGTGTATCAGATTGAAGTGGAATACTGATATGAATGTGTCACCCTGGGCCCTACCCTATTGAATTTCCAGGTGGGCCCCTGTATTCACTTTCTAGGTGGGTCCTCTGTGCTCCAGTCCGACCCTGCAATCAGGCCTTATGCATTACAGTTAAACTGCAGGAACTGCAACTTATTATGTATAAATACTATTTTATTGCCTCTCTTATTTGATGGCTTTACAGAAAGGCCTACATTTTCAGACAAGCTGGTGGAATCTTGGGTGGTGGCTATGCCATTTAAGCAAGAATTATGTCATTTTCCTCAAGGAGCTGGCAGCTTAGTATACACAGTACATCAGATTATGAAATGTCATAATCAGTTGTCTCTTCTGTGACAGGATTGCTGACAGAAATGGGAACTGATTAGTTAATTGCTTACTTCTATGAAACTATTTTCTGTTCTCATATTCTCACCAGAGTGTTTCTGCCTCACATGCTAACCAGAAACACTGAGAACTCTTCATTGCTAGCAGGCAATGCCTCTGCACAGGTTAATAAATCTCAGAGACACATGAGGTGGACACACACACACACACACACACACACACACACACACACACACACACATTTTAAGGTGACTGGAGCATTTGAATGAAACTGGGTGCAGAACTGACCTAGTTAGAAACACATAGGTTTTAAGCTGATTGGAGCAATTGAACACAAACTTACTATATAATTTAAAATGTTCAGTGGGTTTGAAAATAACCTGTGAGAGGGTTTTAGCTTGATGCTATAAATTCAGAGGTTTAATTACAATGAGGACCCTTTTGCCTTCAGGAACCTTCATAGTAAGAACAGAGCCTGCATTCCAGCTAGCTTTGTGGGGGAGAAAAGCTAGCTTCAGTATCAGGTTCTCTCTGAGCATAGCTGGGAGGCAAGATATTGTCTTAGAGAAGTTTAGACTGTGGTATTTTCCTTTCTAACATCTGTTGTTCAAGACCATTTATTTGTTTTCTTGTAAGTGTGTATTTTCTTTTTTACTATATATATCCTGGTATTGTAAAACCTGAGTTTTGCAGTAAAGAATCTATTCTTATAGAATTAGTGATTGTGGCTTATTTATAAAGGTAACTGCATTATTTTCACCGGCAAAGAGGGAACTCTGTCTGGCATCTATCAGTAGACAAGTACCCTACCAGACCTGAACTGTGCTGATCTCCTAACCCTGCACAGGGAAGAGCTAATATCCTGGGAAGCCAGGTGGTGGCAGAAGAAAGAAGACACAGGCAACTCTCTGAAGGCTGTTTCAGCACAGAAGGTAGCATTCATCACAACTTCAAACATTATTAAATAAGCTATAAGATATAAAAAATCTATTAACTGTCACAGGCTAATCATTAAACATTTGGGGACATTATCAAACAAAAGACGTGGCCAAACGTTAACGGGTCATGTAATTTTTTTCCCCATTTTCTTGACTAACCTAAGGGTGATAACCTAAGAGGGTGGTGGTAAATGGCGTTCATTCCAGTGAAGGGAGGGTGACCAGTGGGGTGCTTCCAGGATCAGTTTGCCCTCCTTAATGTCTTTATAAGTGACATTGCAGAGGGGCTGGAAGGAAAGGTCTGCCTCTTTGTGGATTGTGACAGGGTTGAATAGGACCATGTCCTAGTTGTTATGGAGAGTTTGATTGCAGGGATCTGTTCTGTTCTTTCCTTTCCTATCTCTTGTCTGTCTGGTTGTGCAACCACATTTTTTGTAAGACCTAGGACTTGATCACCTAGACGGTCTTGAAGTTCTCTGCCTCTGCTATTTCTCTACCCTCACTTGCTGTTCTGTCTTTTTTCCTCCTTGCATATCTGCTGGTATAAAATATATGCAAATCATTATGTGAAAATATAACTGATATTGGGATCTCTTTGTTTTAGAAATTATATAGTGTTATTGTTGAAATGTATATAATTATAGTTTGAGATGATTGCAAAAAGCTATTGGGAACTCAAGGGTTAACCATAGTGTATTTTTAAGCCCTTTTTCAGAAGCTGTGGAGAAGAGACCTCAGTTCTGGGACATTGTGTTCATGCTGCACCTGCCTGAAATTTACAAGAACATTTTAGAAAAAAACAGGATGCTTGTTAAGGAGGGGGGTTGCAAAGACTTATAAGGGAGAGAGCTGCAATGTTTTGGGAGACACACATAGAGTGAAAGAAAACTCAGATGGATCTTCTCTGTTCATTCTGTCTTTGTAAATAGTTATACTGAACTTTTTTTATTTTTTTTCAATTTTCTTTTTATGTTATTGCTAGTACTAATAAACACTATATGTAAATTCTACAACTGCTCCTGGTTTTTCCTATGCTTTCTGACCTGTGCATCAATGACAGGTTGTCTCAGCTTAAGTGGGATTTATGCCGTGCATACTCTAAGCCAGGAGTTTTGTGTGTGGGTACTGTACCTAGTACCAGGGAAGCATAGAGAAAGGTATGGATTTTGCAGCAGCAAGTCCAGGAGAGGTTACCTGGAGAATGGCAGCCAAACTAGCAGAGACAGAAGTCCAAGCTGAGATTGTACAGCCAGCACAAGTTTTGGAAAAAGAACAGGCAGAAACAGAACCTGAAAGCCTGATGGACTTTTTCAAATGGTGGGCTTTACAACCAAAAGAGACAGAGAAGCAGAGAAGAGATGCAGTGACAGGAGCAGCGCTGGCTGGATGCCTTGCAAGCTATCAAAGCAGAAGGATCTGGCACTGGTCCAGCAGAGCAACAAGGTACAAGCAATTTAAAAGACAAACTTACAAAGCTGTGTCCCTCAGATGATATTGAGGCATACCTGACAACTTTTAAAAGAGTTGCCACAGCCTGCCAATGGCCAAAGCAGCAATGGACAATCAGACTGGTACCCTACCTGACAGGTAAAGCCCAACTTGCCTACAGCGGTATGGACACTGCACAGTCAGAAAACTATGACCATGTGAAAAAAGAAATCATGAAAAGATACGATATCTCAGGAGAGAGAACTACAGGCAAAGATTCCGGTCCCTAAAGTACAACACATTCAACAATCCCTGAGAAGCCTTCACCTGGCTCAGAGAGCTCCTTATTAAATGGCTCCAACCAGAGGGCAAAATAGTCCCACAAATCATCGATACATTTGCAATGGAGCAATTCATCAATATCCTAACGCCCAGCCCCATGACCTATTCTGCTTTGGTACCCCAACCTAACTCTGTCCCCCTCGTTCACGCAGTGCAGCACTCTACTAGTTAAGTTGACGTTTTTGTGTCTTTCAACTTGCGGGAGGTCTCACACCACCCTGTAGCCCCTGGGCCAGTATGTTTAGTAATTTGTGGTTGTTTATATGCAATTCCGTTGCTTTTTCTCATAATACCTTGTGTTCATCCCACTATTTTTGGAGTATGTGCTGTTTCCCTATTGTTACATTTAATTTTGTACCGTATACACCTGACAAAATGTTATCTTTGTAACTGCTACTCTGTCTCACTGTTGGAGTATGTCTGCTCCTGATTGTAATGTCAATGTATCTTCTCCTATGTAATTACCCTGTGATTCTCCCAGGTCGCACCTGAAAATAGGCACCTGCTGTCTAGTGTGCTTACCTGGTTACCAAAAGCAAATAAATAAATAAATAAATCCTGCCTACAGATGTGCAGCTTTGGGTGAAAGAACCGACCAGAAAGTGGTGAAAAGGCTGTTTCTTTGGCCAAGGACTACTAAATGGCCAGACAGATGCCACAGCAGCGAGATAACAGCCAAGCACCAGTAAGACCCTCTTTTTCCCATTTAAACTCCAAGTCTGATAAGAACTCTGGTGGAGGTAACAAATCTGCCCCCAAAGACTTTATTTGTTATAATTGTAACAAGCAGGCCATATTGCAAGAAACTGCAGTAGTAAGGAGAGTGGCACTGGAGCAGATTTGTCCTCAGTAAAATGGGGTCAAGTACTTAACAGATGTGAAGGTGGGGATAAGGCTGTAAAGGGACTCATTGATTCAGGAAGCAGACAGACCGTAGTGCATGTTGAAGTGCTGGGAAAACACTGTGCAAAAGGATCAGGTACTGGTGTCATCTGCATCCATGGGGACACTCAATACTATCCACCACCAAGTGACTCTGACCATTAAAGTGTGTTGCACCAAATGAAAGTGGGGGTAGTACCTAAGCTACCTGTACCTGTGATTATTGGAAATGACTGTCCAGGATTTACTGAATTAATCTCAGAGGAACTGAACCCTGCAGTTTCAGCAGCAGTGGTAACAAAGAGCATGAGCAAAGAAAATCTTAAATGGTGGGGACACTTTTCCTTTTAGTGACTTTGATTTGGACTTGTTTGAGAACAGCTCCAAGCTCTGGAAGTCCAGGAAAGAAAGAGACATCTGAAACAACAGTGGCAACAAAAGACTGATGGACAAAAGAGTTAAAGTATGAAAATGCTGAAGCTAAACTGATAACTGTTATGATTTTGTTTCAGAGCAAGCTAACAATGTTTCTCCAGGGTTATTTTAAGCAGCTGTGGGTGAAACCAAAACAGGGTGAACCAATGTTTAAAAATGTAATGGGTTACTGTACAGAGTTTGGGTTAAACCTCAGACACAGGAACAGACAGAACAATTGGTTATACCACAGAAGCATAGAACAGTGTTTTTACAGATTGCACATGATAGTCTTATGGCTGGTCACTCGGGGAGGGATTGCAACCTTGCCAGATTGCTGTATAGATTTTACTCACCTGGAATTCATGAAGATGTTGCTACCTATTGTAATTCCTGTGCTGAGTGTTAGAAAGTAGCCCCAGTCACTAGAAAAGACAAGGTGCCCCTGGTGCACCTACCCTTGATAGATGTACTGAGAGAATTGCAATGGATGTGGTTGGTCCCTTAGACAAAAGTAAAAGGGTAATAGATTTATCCTGGTAGTATGCAACTATGTTACTCAATACCCAGAAGCGGTTCCAATGCGTACTGTCACAGCTTCAAAAGTGGCAGCAGCTTACAAAAATTTCCAGCAGAGTGGGCATACCTGAAGAAATTATTACTGATCAGGATAGTAATGTTGGTGCTGCATTACTTAAGGAGCTGTACAGACTACAAGGTATCACTGCCATAGAACCTCCCCATCACCCTCAGACAGATGCTCTTGTTGAGCGTTTTAACCATGTCCTAAAACGCATGTTAACAAAGTTTGTAAAGGGAAGGAAAGATTGTACCAATTCTGCCTTACCTACTTTTTGCTTACAGAGAAGTGCCACAGGCATCAACAGGAGTTTTCACCATTTGAAATGATGTATGGTAGGCAGCCAAGAGGACCACTGGATGTGATAAAAGAAACATGGGAAGATAACCCCTCAGAAACTATCTATAATGTCTTATATGTGTGTCCTAAGAAAGAAGCTAGTAAAATATGTTGAAATTGCCCATAGTAATTGGGAAGAGGCCCCAAACCAGCGGAAGGTACATTATGACCATGGGGTAAAAGGAAAAAGGTTTTGAGCCAGGTGAAAAAGTTTTGCTACTGTTACCCACAACAGAAAATAAACTGTTAATGAAGTGGCAAGAGCCTTATAGAGTACTTATATGTACTGGCACCATTAACTACAAGATTGAGACCCCTGACAGGAAAAATCCTATTAAGATATACCACGCTAACCTCCTCAAGAAATAGGTTGAAAAAATCTAAAAGCTGCTTTGCTAGTTTTACCAGAAATGGATAAAGAAGATATTGATGTAGCTTATGATAGACTGGAACAAACTGTACTGTAATTGCTGATGCTGTAAGGTGAATGTTTCCTTAACCTCAGAACAAACTGCAGAAATTAAGTAGTGTACTAAAGACATTTAACAGTACTTTTACCACAGTACCAGGCTGAGCTAAAGGGTAGAGCAACGTATAGTGACAAGGAATGCTCGCTCTATTAGGCAAAAATACATACAGGTTACCAGAGCGCGCTAAGAGCTGACGTGGTTAAGAAAATACAAAAAATGGAAAGAATTGGGTATCCTAGAAGAGTCAAAGAGTGCTTGGTCATTTCCAATGGTAATTGTAAGCAAAAAAGAAGAGATGTTAGAATCTGCCTTGATTTTTGGAAACTTAATCAAGTGTCAAAATGTGACAGTTATCCTATGCCCAGAATAGGTGATTTGGTGGACAGACTGGGGAGTGCAAAGTATATCAGCACCCTCGATCACACCAAAGGTTAGTGGCAAATCCCTTTAGCTAAACAATCCAGAGACAAAACTGCATTTGTTACTCCTGTTGGATTCTATCAGTTCACCACCATGCCATTTGGTTTACGTGGTATGCCAGCTACATTCCAGCAGTACATGGATGTAATTTTATCATCTCACACTGGTTATTGTGCCGTATACCTGGATGATGTTGTGGTGTACAGTCCAGACTGGAAAAGCAGCCTGGAACACCTACGAGCAGTTATCCAAGCTATCAAAACCGTAGGTCTGACTATTAATCCTACCAAATGTGCATTGAGCATGCAAGAAACCAGATATTTGGTCTATGTGGTGGGAAATGGAGAAGTTAAGCTAGAAATGTCTAAAATAGAAGCTGCAGCTAACAGCCCTGTCCCTAAAACAAAAAAAATGTCAGGTCATTTTTAGAGCTGGCTGGTTATCATTGGAGTTTTGTTACCAACTTTGCTGAGTTAGCTACTCCCCTCACTGAACTCACAAAAAAACAGCACTCAAATAATGTGAAATGGACCCCAGAGTGTGATGAAGCTTTTCTCTGCCTCTCGCTATTTCTCTACCCTCCCTTGCTGTTCTATCTTCCCCCCTTGCATATCTGCTGGTATAAAAATATATGCAAATCATTATGTGGAAATGTAACTGATATTGGGATCTCTTTGTTTAGAAATTATATAGTGTTACTGTTGAAATGTATATGATTATAGTTTGAGATGATTGCAAAAAGCTTTTGGTAACTCAAGGGGTTATGCTGAGAGCAGATTTTAAGCCCTTTTCAGAAGCTGTGGAGAAGGGACCTCAGTTCTGGGACATTGTGTTCTTACTGCACCTACTTTAAATTTACAAGAACATTTTAGAAAAAAACAGGATGCTTGCTAAGGAGGGGGGTTGCAAAGGCTTATAAGAGAGAGAGAGCTGCAAATATTTGGGAGAGACAGAGATTGAAGGAAAACTCAGATGGATCTTCTCTGTTTATTCTGCTTTTGTAAATGTTACCATCAACATAAACAGGCGGCTTCTAATCAAGATAGAGCCAAAATATGTAGGTGTACTCACTCAAAGCAGATGGCAGCATGGCTACACATCACTGCTGGCAAAAAATGCAGATCTTTCGCAGGATAATTGCATAAAAAACTTTTCTATTGCACATAAGAATGCCAGGCACACAGATAGAGCATGCCCCTCCCCACAAGCAGCCGAACATTTTCACGCCAAACCTCAAGCTTTCTCAAGGTTTGAGAAAGCACGAGGTTTGGGGCGAAAATGTTCAGCTGCTTGTGGGGAGGTGTGCAGGATGCAATAATTTTTACCCATGTGCACCTCCCAAACTGTTTACTTGTACCCTTCCCAATACTTGTACTTGTACTCCTGCACCCCTCCCAAAATTTGTATTTGTTACCCTGCATCCAAGCCAACATTTATACCTGTACCCCTGCACCCCTCCCAAAATTTGTATTTGTACCCCTGCATCCTTCTCAAAATTTGTACATGTACCCTTACCTTCACAAATTTGTACTTGTACTTCTACCTCTGCATCCCTCCCAAAATTTGTACTTGCCCTTGCATCCCTCCCAAAATTTGTACTTGTACCTCCACATACCCAAAATGTGCACTTGTACCCTTCCACTCCTTCACAAATTTGTAATTGTACCCATCCCAAAATTTGTACTTCTATTCCTACACCCTCCCAAAAAATTGTACTTGCACATTAGAACCCTCCCAAAATGTGTACTTGTACGCCTCCCAAAATTTATACTTATACCCCTGCAACCCCATGAAATCTGTACTTCTACTCCTGCATCCCTTCCAGAATGTGTACTTGTACCTCTGCACATACCCCAAATTTGTAATTGTACCCTTGCGCACCTTCCAAAATTTGTAACTGTGTCCCTTCACCCCTCCCAAAATTTGTACTTCTACCCCTGCACCCCTCAAAAAAATTGTACTTGCACCCCTCCTAAAATTTGTATTTGTACCTGCACCCCTCCAAAAAAGTGTACTTGCACACCAGCTGAAATAGACATCCCTCCCAAGCTTCACCATCTCACACCTCTTAAACTGTACAAAGGACTGAGGTGCAGACTTTGGGATTATTGTGTGAAAGGTACATTACATATTTTTAGACTAATGTGGGCCAAAGGGTATTCACTTGTTGAATGGGTGTAGTGGTAGGCATGTGCATTGTGTGAGGGTTGCAAGAGAAGGGATGTCAGTCAATCAAAACTTTGTAAAAAGCACAATTCAAAATGATCAAAGCGCTTATACATAAAACAAAACTTAAAACTATAAATATCTAATAAATATTAAAATTCAGAGATTGAATGACAGCCAAAACTTTATCAGAAATAAGGAAACACCTTATTAAATAGATGTGTTTTAAATGCTGATTTAAAACTTGTACATGTCAGCTGTACCGAACTAGCAGCAACCTATGACAAAACTTAAAAGACACTCACAACCAATGCAACGAACCACAAACAGAACCAAAACAGTCCCCTTAAATAAGCAATATAAAATTAGCCCTATCCAAACACATGCAAAACAAAATTAAACAAGACAAAACAGAAGTCAGGGTATTATGCAGAGTCAGTAGCAGATTCACTTTATGGAGAGAGTTCGTTGACCCAATACAAAATTAAAGCATATCAAAAGGTTGAAGTCAGGCAGGAGTGGAGCTCTCACCCCCACCCTCAGCCTGTAAAATGAACCCAAGACTGTAGCACTCTCACTACCACAGTCAGCTATTGCAGAGCAATTGAAGTGCAAAGTCAACAAAGCTCTCACACAACCTTCCAGTTCATGTGAAGATGGATGCTAAAGTCTGCCTAGGACAGAAGAATCTCCAGGGAGAAGAAACAATGTCCACAAGCTGTGACCATTCTGAGAATCAGCATCAAATTCTCCAAATTCCAGCCACTGGCTGCAGGTATACTGCACCAGTGGTGACAACCTGCTCGGGCACCTCACAGATTAGGGGCCCACTGAAAAGTGTCCATCTTCTGATGAACACATTGAGGCAGTCCCCAAGGCAATCAGGGCCACCCCCTCCAGCAAATGTCCCCTGATGCCTCCCGCTGGAAGTCTGAATCAGGCAGCCACCCCAGTGCAGCAACCACGCCAATAGCTTGGCTGCAGCAGGTCCCAATAAGGTTTCTTCAGCTGTCTTTCTCCACTGGCCTCAGAAGCACTACCCAGGAGGAAAACACCCCAACTCAGGCAGCCCCCCCAGACTAGAGCCCCAAAAGAGCAACCATCCTCCAACTGTGCTCCAGGGAGGTCTCACAAGGTGATCAGAACTGCAATACATGTAGATTTTTGGCAGTCTTGCAAATTTTGCTATTTGTGCAAGGGATGGGGTAAAACAGTTGGGTAGGAGTGTGGATTATGGAATAAATTTCAGGAGGGGTACAGAAGAAGGGATAGAAGTCTTGGGGAGAATTAAGGTAGGGATAAATAGTTTGCAGAGTGTGTGGAAGGGTAAAACTTAGAAGGTTCCAGATGCAGGAGCACATTTTGGGAAAGGAGGAGGAGAAGGTATAGATTTAGTGTTTGGTGGTGGAGGGTGATTGTGAAAGGTTGCAGGTTTGGGGGAGCTATGCAGGGGGTACATGTTCAGGAGTCATGGGGTAGTGGTACACATGATTGGAAAATAATGTATGATATAAATCTGGGCCATGC
Organism: Neoceratodus forsteri; assembly: GCA_016271365.2. Taxonomy (NCBI): domain Eukaryota; kingdom Metazoa; phylum Chordata; order Ceratodontiformes; family Ceratodontidae; genus Neoceratodus; species Neoceratodus forsteri. The sequence goes on from CM028134.1 coordinate 486,857,037, forward strand.
ACAGGTGAGTACACATCTTGGGTAAGTAGGGATAGGATATAAATGTTGTTGGGGTAGGGTGGGAGTACAGCTTCTGGGAGGGATGTGAATGATGAGTGTGCAAATACTAGAATGGATGCAAGATAGGAGTACAGATATAAAGGGTGAGTGATCAGAGTTAGGGGACACATGCAACATTTTTGAAAGGTGCAGAGGTACACATTTTAGGAGGTTTATAGTGGTAAGTATACATTCCAGAAGGTATGTGGGAGAAGGGGTATAGGTCACAGGAGTGGTACAAAGTTAGAAAGTGTGTGGGCATGTTTTGGAATAATTACAAGGAAGGGGCAGGATAGAGGTGTACATTTTTGTGGAATGAGACATCTGGGGAGTGGTACTGGGGTAATAGTACACATTTTGTGCGTGCTTTGTAACTTCAGCAAAGGGAATTCATTTTTTTATTTATTTATTTACTAATTACTAGGATTACAAATACCTTTGAACCAAGGGTTCATTTACAAAGGTTCCGCATCAGCATGGTGCAAAGCAAAACAGTGGTAAGATAACAATAAAAGATCAGGAGGTTAACATAGAAGCAAACAGTGGTAAGATACAATATAGGTAAGGAGGCTAACTTAGTAGCAAAAGACAGTACAAGTGTATAGACTAGCACAGTAACAAACAGTCAGTGGCAAATAACAATGCACAATTAACAATATGTAGATAAATATATATATAGCAAGACATAGATACAAATAGAAAACCAAACAAAGGTGACATAAGTGGGCGGTGGGATAGGGGGTAGGCAGTCAAGGATTTGACATTGTCATAAGTGCAAAAACAGAAAGATAAGTGCTAGGTGTCTGGGGTGGAGCAACAAGAGATAGGGTGATAGGGAGGAGACAGGAAAAGAGGTGGGAGAGGGGTGGAATGGTAGGTGGGGGGTAGAATGGTAGGTGGGATGGGAGAGAGATGGGAGAGGAGGATGGAGGGATGGAGAAAGAGGTGGGAGGTAGCGAGGGAGGAGAGAAGGAGGAGAGGTGAAACAAAGCGCAAGCCTAGGCAGAGCAGTCACAACTGCTAAGAGTCAGTGAGGTGGTGGCAGACTTTACGTTTGAATGGCCCAAGCTTGTTTCAGCTGCAATTTCAGTGGGAATGTTGTTTAGCAACAAGGGGCCCTGATGTGGAAAGCACGTTGAGCCTGGTTGGTATGGCAGGAATGAGCGATAAACGCTGGTTTGAGGGAACTGACTGTAAAATGTGCAGTGACTGCGGCAACATTAAGGCATAAGTTGCAGGGGGTGAGGTTAAGACAAATTTTTTAGCCAGTAGGCAGGTCATATAGGCAAGTCTACTATTTAGATAGAGCCATTTCAATTGCTGTAGAGATCACAGGTATGCATATGCTTCACTGCACCAGTGAGAAGTCTACAGCATTTATTAAGGGCCGTCCTGACCCATTTTAGGGTGGTATCAATGTCAGCCCTGTAGAAGACAAGCCCATAATCAGTGATGAGTAGGAGTGAGGCAGTTATGGCTGCATGCATAGCTTCGTTGGTAAGACAGCAACTATGGAGGTAGAGGACCCCAATTCTTGAGTTGACTGATTTTGAGACATGTTGAACATGCAAGCTGAAAGACGTCATGCAATCGAGGGTAATACCAAGGTATTCAAACTCCTGCACTTGCTTAAGTGGCTGTTGAAGCTCATTATGTATGGTGAAGTTTATGGATCTGTATTTGGTGTGAGAGCTATGGAACAGCATGGACTTTGTTTTTTTGTAATTCATCAACAGCTTATGTTGGAGAAGCCAGGTTTCAACTAGGCTGAAGTTCATCTGTAGGACCTTGGAGAGCGAGACAGGGTCAGTATGGGAGGAAAAGAGGACTGCATCATCAGCATAGAGTGTTAAGTTATTTTTGCAAGCTGCGGGAAGAGTATTGATGAAAAGGCTGAAAAGTAGAGGGCCAAGGATGGAACCCTGGGGTGCACCAAAGCAGACAGGAAGGGCACTGAGAGAGAGTCAATAATTTTGACTTTTGGCTCCTTGACGAGAGTAGCTTTCAAACCATTTGGCTACATCATTAGGTAGTCTAAGACAGGACAGTGAGTGAAGCAGGAGCTGGTGGTTCTACGGTATCAAAGGCCTTGGTCAAATCAATGAACACCGCACCCAGTAGGTGGCCAGTGTCAATCACCTTATGAATATGGCTGGTGTAGTCAAGCAGGAGGTGGTAGTACTATGGGCTTTTCTAAAGCCATGTTGTTGTGGGCAGAGTAAGTTAAGAAAAATAAGAATCTGAAAATAGCAAATAAGGAGAGAGCTATGGTGGCTGCATTCAGGGCTTGAAAGATAATGCAGAAAACAAAATTTACATTTGTTCAAATGGTTGGTGATCAACCTAAGGAACTTGCCAGATATTTACTATTTTGTTTTACTGGTATAAGTCCATAACAAAAACCCAACAGAAAATTGCTAGCAAAACTGATTTTTGACAATTTGATATACTATGTGTAGTAAGCTGAGCAGGACCTGGAGAAAAATGATGTCACTGTTACTTCAATGACATTAGCATTCACCCAAGATTTCCTGGCTGGTTTGAAACAGTCTGGGGGATTTTTCTGTAAAACCATCAAATAAGAAAGGCAACAAAATATCATTCATACTGTACATGAGTAATTGCAGTTTCTGAACTTTATTTGTAACAAATGAGGCCTAGTTGTCCTCATGGGCAAACAGTACATTTTAAAGCTTTGCATTTGATCTTTAAAGCACGTTTATATTACCTGGGCTGTTGCGTTATTGTGCTGCCATCACCACCACTCACCTGCTGCTCCAGGTGAAACCCTCCCGACTCTGCGTAATAAAACATATGTTGTGCATCATTACAGGCAATCTCTAAACTTCCAGTGTTATAAACCAAATTTTCACCTGGGCCAGGACAATACAGTAATAATAAACCTCACAGAAGTGTAAGATTGCAGTTTTTCTATCATTCCTTCCTCTGCTCAAATATGCACAATTGGAACGCTGAAATTGATGGCTGGGAAAGAAACAGTTGAGGATTTTTTTTGGGGGCAAAAATACATGTAGGCTATGTATGCAAAGAGCCACATTTATGGAACAAGAGCAAGTATATATGTTTCCATAAAGGGCAGGAAGCAGGTGCAGGACAGAGGTAGCGGAGTGGTGTGGTGTGTTATGGGACTGCACCAGTACAAGCAGAGGGGTATGTTTACATGTTAGTGTAGCCTCCCCCCCCCCGCTGGAGCTATGTACCTTTAAGAGTGTCTCTCAACCTCTATGTTGTGTCAGTTTTCTATGCTCTTGGAGGACTGGGTCAGCTTCTCTGACTTGGCATTCCAAAGGGGGGAGTCAATGGTCTGAGCTGAAGGGCTGGGACTGGTGAGTCAGAGTTGGTGGAAGACCTGTGCCTGGCACACTGTGCCAGCTCCCATTGTTCTGAAGTTTCTCTTTAGAGCCTGGCTTTAAGAAAAGTGCTCAGTCATGGTGGCTGCCATTGAGTCAGAGCCTTGAGGGGGTGCTCCATCTTCAGCAGGAGAAAAAGAACTGAGTCTAGAAGTGGAGGTTTGGTTGAGAGAAAGCTGATCCAGGAAATATCTGTGTAAAAAGGATCTGAGGTGATGTTCACTCTGTCTATCCTGTAAAGTGACTTGGTCTGGCATCTAGTGGTACCCTACCTCCCCAAGTGAGGACAAGTGACTGTGAAGCTACAAAATTCCTGTCAGAAAGTTGCAATTTACTTCAAAGTGTAATGGTGGGTTGTTATTGCCCCAAAAAGAGTTTGGATATTGCTAGCTGGCACCAGACAGATGCCCCATGGGTGAAGTGTGACATTTTAAAAGTCTGACCTGTGAGCAAGGTGTATAGAAATAGACTCTGTGGGAACTCAAAGTTTATGCAAAAGGTCATGGCAGAATCCAGCAGTGCTGCACAGCTGTTAACACTGGAACTGTGAAATTTGCCAAGTTTAAGTGAAAAGGGAAAAATGAGCTAGGAGGTGCCCAGGGAGTCCCCACCTGTGCTGCCTGGGGTGGTGGACTCCAACAGTGTCTAGGTGCCTTATTCAGTTCAGGGACAGTGTTATGCCAGAAAAAGTACCCCACCAGGGTTGAAGCCAACCCAGGAGTAAAAGATTGTGCATCCCACAGTGAAAAGGAGCAATGAATAGAGACTGTGCTGGCTGAAGTGTGTAAAATGGAGTGACAAGAGGTTTTAACAGCTGTTTCTGTGAGCTCACAGGAGAAGGAATAAAGGGTCCTGTTTATTTTATAATCCCCCTGTTTGGACCTTTGAATCCAAGTTCTCTAACTCCTTACTTTGCAGCTCTGATTGCCCTGCAATATGCCAGTGGAGCTCCAGAGGTCAGATTCAGGCTTGGGAGATCAGGTAAGTGCATTTGGTATTTTGGTGTGAGTTTGTGCAGATTAGGCAGTATAAATTGGGATTTAGTGTTGTAGCTGTAGTGGACTAAAAAAAATATGTTAGAATCCTGGGGCCTGATATCCAAAGCTGGGCAAAGGAGAGGGCAAAACTTTATGCTGCCCCTTGCAGTTGCCTAGGTGTCCTAAACTGCTGTATTCAGTATAGAATATAGGGTATTGAGACCCAGTGCTATGCCACCTAGCACTGGGCAGACAACCCCAAAATAGGGTGGAACAATGGCATGCCCTCGTGCTAAATATCCATATTCAAGCGGACCTATACAAATGAGCCTATTGGGCATGCATGATGTTAAGGGGCCATCACAAGGAAAGATATGCAGGGAGAGGTGGGCACCAGCCCATTTACAGTGGATAGAGTCTTGAAGAAACTAGGAAAAGTATGTCTTTCAGTGAGCTTGTACTGTATACAGTACATGCTCTGAGAGCTCAGTCAGCAGTTGGATGTGGTGGTGAGCAAAAGGCTATACTGGTCGCCAGCTCAGAATCAGGATGGGGCAGCAGGGTAGTGGGGCACTACCTGCCAGGATGGGGGTCTGCTAGCCACCAGGGCATAATTCTTACCTCTACATGCATGGGCTCAGGTAGGGAGGGCCACTAGCCACCAGGAACAATATTTAACACTATGGGCTTGGGAATGGTTGGGGAGGGACCGCTAGCCACCAGAGAAGGAATTTTCAACAGAGCGGTGATCGGTGAAGGGAGGACCACTAGATGTGAGGGACTATTGTATCAGGAGTGGGGGCACTGCTGCTCTTCCTCTGCCAACCGCTAGGGTTGTGTGGGAGTAAGTCACATTTTTGATAGGTGGTATGTGTGCTGCTCAAGGGGACTAAGCAAAATGGACTTGCGCAGTGCACACACTGTGAATATTGGACTGTGCCAATATTCCTGGTCTCTGCCCCTTCATTTACATTGCACCCCCCCCCACACTGACTATTGCCCAGGTGCAAACCAAGTTTGCCTGCGCTGACTGGGCTTTTCAATATTGCCCTTTTTTGCTAAACCCGGTTTGCGCGGGCTAACTCGGTTTTGTGCCCAGACAACATTTTGAATATCGGGCCCCCGCAGTTTAAATTCAGATTTTTCATTTAGTTCTTGTTATCATTCTATTAATGTTGCTATTTCAGATGTTCACAATGTTTCTCAGATGTTTTCTCCTGATTACTAAAACTTGATAAGTGTAAAACAATGTTTTACAGTGCTAAGTAGTCTTTACTGCCTGTTTTAAGAAACAGTTCTGTGTTTTTAAATGAAAATGAATGAAATATACTATTGCAGTGCTTACAAACCTTGCAAATTAGTAAATTATATAAAATAAGACATGCAGATGTGTATAATTAATTTTTTGCACACATTCTCGGTGTGTGATGCCTTTTTAAACCTCTCAAGCTTTGCTCCTAGAGTTTAAGTTGCATTACGAACCTTAACATCCACAAAGGTAGCACATCAATGCTACTGCATTTGTGTCACCTGAAATCAGTTGTATGTTGTTTGTCTTACCTGATAATGGCTGTCTGTGGTTGCTTGTATGGTCTTGTCCTATTGCTGCTCAGGGGGTGGGGAGTTAGGGTAGATAACTCTAACACCACATTTCCCTACTTTTGTGGTGGTAACTTGAACCCTAACCTGTGCATTAATACAGTTTTTTTGCAATGAAATTTCTTTGTTTTTGAGATAATGGAATCCTATCCTCATTTACACAAGTGCCCTCAGGACCTGCTTAAACAGAGGCAGACACACAGGGCCCTCTAAGCCCTGTGCCAAGTGAAGAGTCTGTCTGTCTCCAGGCCTTGCACTTCTATGTGGCAATGGATGTCAGGAATTCATGGGGCTGTCTGGTGGGCTGCGGATGCTCAGGGCCTTCTGGGGCCTACACTTCTATGTGGCTACAGTTACAGATGCCCTGGGCAAAGAGTCCATCTGTCAGTCAAAGCACTGGGGCCTCTGACAGCCATGGGCAGGAGAGTAGCCAGGATTTAAAAATGGAACATTCAAGCATTAACCATGCTGTGTGAGGGAGGTTGGTATCTATGGCCAGCTGAATTAAGGCATATTTGGTCATACTTTGAATTTCCAAATGAAGGCCTGGGCCTTCAGGCTATATCCTGACTACTCCCCTGATGAGTGCAGAGGTGCAGTGCCCTATGCCAAGAGAAGAGTTCTCTTCATTACATGATACCTGGGCACATGCAGCCAACCCTTCTTTTTCTTCCCTTCCCAGGCTGGGAGGGTGGTGCCACATAGCAGCGCCATCCGCCCAGCCTCAGCCCATCCAACTGGTTCACTGAGTTACCCCTAAACTCTGCTCACTGGTACGGGATCACAAAGCACTATCTGTCGGGCCAAAGGCTGGCACTGCACATGTTTCTTAATTATTTATTATTTATTTTAATTTTGACCCCACATTTTCAACATAGTCATTTATGACTCCACCTTATAAACATAGCACGTGGCATTTATAGAATACTGGCCAAAATGTCATTTAGTGCCACAAGTGTGAAAACACATTTTGGCCACAATTTTAAAAACAACATCTGTCATGTCCATGAGGTGGTGTGAAAAAATGGCTATGTAGAACATTTTGAGTCACAAGTGTCAGTGGCTCAGTAGGTGGCACACTCGTCTCTGAGGCCGAGAGATCAGAGGGCTGTGGGTTCAGTTTCCACATCTGGCATTTGGGTTAATATCCCAATACTGACACTGTAGTGCAGCATGAGAGGGATGCTACACTTCTGAGGTGCCATCTTTCGAATGATACATTAAACCGAGGTCCCATCTGCCTGGATTGGTAGTAGTTCAGGTGGATGTTAAAGATCCCATGGCACTTATCGAAAAGAGTAGGGGAATATTTTACTAAATAAACACACAAAATACATAACATGACATCTCTTTTCATAACATTCTCTGCTTACATACAATTCTGAATCTTTTCTCTTATCGTTCAGTTGTCTTCTGTAATCTTATATTTTACAAAAATTCTTGTCGCCCATCTCTTTTTCCATTCATTATACTGTAGTATTTTTTTTTTCAAAATTACATTGTTCAATTCATATTCTACTGCTAACATTGTTCTCTCTGGGTCCTTATCTATTTGTTGCAGAACATATTTACACCCAGTCTGCCATAATACATATTTGATACAAGTGAAAATGAAATGGATCATACTGCATTAAATCCTTGAATCTTCCAGGTAAACCCACCTACTACTTCTTCATATGTCACCTGTTTCCATCTATCCTCTTCCCATTGTATAGATAATCTGTCCCAAAATTATTTTACAAATGGACATTGAATCCAAAAGTGTTCCATTGTCTCTTCTGTTGCACTACATGTCTGTCGTGGGCAAAACCTCTCCTGTTGAGCTTTATGTTTTGCATTGCCTTTTACATTTAAACATCCTTGTCCACAGAACCATACAGTGTCCACATTTTGAGTGTGAATTTATCCTGCAAGGTTTTAACATTTCATCTTTGTTTCTTTCTGTAATCCCACTAAAGGAAATGTTTATCATAAATCCCTGTTCTTGTATGTATTGATAGATGTATTTTCTAGGTTTATTTACTATCTGGCCTGCTTCTAGTTTCCATCTCCTTATTTTAGATATAATGGGTCTAAAATATACTGGTCTATTATGAATGTAAGAGACCAGACTTTCCTTTCTTTTCAGGCTTTCACACATGATGCTAGCCATTTGTTTGCAAACAGGGTCCATATTTTTGGTTTGGTTTTCGGGTCTATTATATTCTTTTCAAAATACATACTAAAAAAGGCTATAGGTTTTATTAGATTCACTCCACCTTTACTAATAGGTTGATAAGGTACCTCTCTTTTTATTGGGTTCAGCCTACTCCCCATATGGTTTGAAACATGAAGCTAAGGAGAGGTGGTTCCAAAACTGCCTGAATTGGGTACACCACACTTAAATATGTAAATATAGGTAATAATAGTGTCTTTACTATTTGCACTTCTTTTTTAATTGTTGCCACCCTTCCCAAAACTACACCTTCTTTCTGGCTTCTCATAGCTTCCTTTCCCAATTTAATTTACCATTATCTCCCTTCCAAAGTTATTCCTAGGACTGTAAAAGGGTCCTCTGATACTTTTATCCCTCCTATCTCCTGAATTATATCTGTTTTCATACTTAATGGGTACACTGTACTTTTACTCAGATTCACTTTTGCTCCAGTAATTTGTGAGAAGCTCTATGTTTTCCATTGCCTTTTGGCCTGATTGTATACTTGATACACATATACATAAATCATCTGCATAGGTGGACTTTTCACTTGCACTCCCTTTTTCTGTTTGTACTCCTTTCACTTGGTCATCTTGCTTGAATTATTTTAGCAACAGGTCATACAAAAACATATAGTAAGGAGCAGTGGACAGCCCTGCCTTACTCCTATTTTTATATAAGAGCCCAGATGTCCATTTACCAGAGGTAATGAGGTTGCTGCTGCATAAATATTCATGATCCATGTATAGAATTTTTGGGACCCCATAGTTTTCCAGGACTACCTCTATAAACTTATGTGATGCCTTGTCAAATACCTTCTCCTGATCCAATGACATAATATACCCTGTGATTTCCTCTTCTTTCCTTGTTCCACCATTTCCTTATTAAAACAGATTATCAGTAATGGATCTACCTGTAATTGAACATGTTTGGGATGTTGATATTGTAACCGGGGCTACTGCCAGCAATCTTTTACCTAAAATTTCCATCAGAATTTTTAAGTCTGAATTTAGTAGGCTCAATGGCCTCCAGTTCCTAAGGTCCTCTCTGTCATTCTTTTTATATATAAAAACTTGTACTGCTATCTCCATATGAGAATCCATTTTGTTATACAACAATATCCAATTAAATACTTCTACTAATATGTCAATTAGAATATTATCAAACTTTTTATAAAATTCTGATGGTGACCCATCTATCCCTGGTGCAGCATCATTTTCAAAGTTTTATTAGCCAGTTTCACCCCCATCTTAGTAATGGGCTCTATTAACCCACTCTTCTCATTATCTGGTATTTTTGGTGTATCCAAATATCTAGTCAGTACTTTCATTTTATTCTCATCTATGTGACTAGGGGCATACATTTGTTTTAAAAAGTGTGCACTCTTGTCTTATTTCATATAGTATTTACTGTCTTTCCAGTAGCTGTTTTAATGTAGTCATTGTTCTATTTTCTACTCTTTACTACTACTGTCAAAAACATCTCCTAAACCCATCTTACCAGTTGAGCAGATTTTATGCTCTATTAACATTGATGTAGCTCTAGTATAATGTAATACTTCCATTTCATTCTTGACCTTCTTAATTTTTTAAGTCAAATTGACCCACTCTGTATTTATTCTACTATATAAATTAGCTAACTGGGTTCTAAGGGAAAGGTACTTTTTATACTGTGTCATCTTTCTTTCTGAAGCTAATTTTAGACATTCTTCTTTTATAATATTTTTTGTTTCCACCCACCAATAGCTTAAGTCTTCTACTAAATCTACCACTGACATACGTGCTAAAAATATTTATTTTATTTGTAGATATAGCTGTTGATCTTGCAGTAAAGAGGCATTTAATTTCCAGTAATTCTTCCCTTGTGTTTGTTTGGTTGGACTCTATTGTGCTTACTACCATCACATGATCTGTTGTTTCTACTGGTATGGTCAAAGAGTTCTGCACATGTAACAATTTTGATATAAATATGAAGTCTATAATTGTTGACAACTTTCCTTTAAAGTATGTACCCTCCCTTCAAATGAATGCTTCTGTAAGTATCCCTCAAATTACTTTGTAACACTATTATGTTTAAATAGTTTGAATCACAAAATTCTTATCTGTACAGGCCCTCTGTTACTGATTTGATAGTGCATGAGTTAAAATCACCACCCCATATAATGTATTTTGTTGTGAAAAGATGCGGTTTGATTAGGTTAAATAATTCCATCCTTTCTTTTTTTTTCTAGACGGGCATAAATGTTAATTGCCCTCCATACACAATTTCCATACATAAAGTCTATTAATAAAGCCCTTCCTGCACATATATCTATCAACTTGATCACTTTATACTTATCTCCTGAGAACAACATTCCTACCCCGTCACATTGTTCAGTTCCAAAAGAAAAAAAGGAGGGTCCTCCACACCACTGCTTTTTTATTATTTGCTCCAGGTACACTGTGTTTAATCTGGTATCCTGAAGGAAACACATATCCACTTTACTGTCTTTTAATATAGATAATGTGACTAGTCTTCTCCTAGCATTTCTTATGCTGTTGACATTCAGGTTGCAATTTTGAGTGTAGGTGTGGAGGACATTATTTAAAAGAAAAAGAAAGATTCTCCTACTTTAAAGTTTCTTTCTTTCACTTCTTGTCCTGACCCTAGTCTCTTTGGCCTTACCACCACCTTGTTTTTATTTCCCCTCTGATTCTTGAGGTTACAATAGGTTGTGATGATGACTCTGATTCTCCTCCAGGTTCCGATTCCAACATATCCTCCTTTAAACATTCATATTTAATGGATGAGTAATGACCTACACTGGTGAGGAGGGCTTTGCTAACTTGGATTTGGGCCTAGTTTGTCTTAGCCTCTTTTCTTTGATACTTTTTCATTTCCAGTGGGGGCATTACACTCCCCATAAAAAGTGCCCAACCCTAGCCCTAGGGCACTAGGGCAAGGGTTGGACGATGTGATAGTGCCACATCCTCGGTAATAGTACCATCCCTGCCACAGTGTCAGACCATGAAGTGCATTGTCCCACAGTGGTAGCAGAAGCCAGCAAGCCACAAACAGTAAAAGACTGATAGGCCAGCCCAGAGGACTGCAAACAGTTAAGTGGACTTACGAGGACAAACTAGAAATTATGTATTGTTATTATTATGCGATGCACCCTGAGTTTCCAGTAAGAGGATATACTATCAGACTTCAGAACAAATTGCAGCAGCGAAATAATTGCCACAGACAAACTGAACAGTGCGACGATGCAAACTTTAGATCCCTAATAGGACAAATAAAACAAAAAGTACATAGATGAGATTAACTTGGGCAGACTACAAAGGAAGCAGGTAAAGAGGTAGCAAAAAGAAGGAAGAGGTACCAGAGGCTTTCATAGCAGGAAGAGCAGATACATGGGACACAGCAAAGAAAAGGGATCTGATATGGTGTAGCATTTATGCCAAAAAGAAAGCAGCTCTTACCAGCACAGCAACAAAAATCGCAGATATATTTGAACAGGCATATAGACAGAGACACCCAGATATGGCAAACATCACAAAGAAAAGAATAACCACACAAAAGTGGAATGTAATGAAAAGTGCACAGTTTAGTAATCTAGAAAGGCAACACATCGAAATAGAAGTCCTTGAACAGTTAAAGAAAGAAGGATTTGAGGTAGAGACTCAGCCTACACCAATATCATCTGGTAGCCGTTACAGCAGACAACTGCTCAGCCAATATTGGTACACGAAACGAAACATGACACACCTCCTAAAGACACCCAGCAAAGTGCACATCAAGTGCCATATCCGAGCAAAACAGCTGAAGCTCTAGGTCAACCCATACAGAGAGCGGAAGAGCAGGAAATGCCAATTACCGGAACAACCCTTAACCAAGAGGAAGAAAACATGAGAGAAGACTTGCTGGACCTAATTGACATGGATAAATATATCAAAATACATCAAAGGGAAAGACTGCAAAAGTTACACCTGACATACACAGTTAGGGAACAAATAAAACAGATAAACAAAGTTATTGGAACCATCCAGAGGGATCCATACGATGTCACTGAAATAAACAGAATACATTATTGTGCAGCGAGACTAATAACAAATAGAGCAATGCCAAAAAAGCAAGGAATGAAGAACAAAAAGAGAGGGAAATTCAGCATACCACCATGGAAAAAGCGGATAGAAGGGACAATTATGGAATTAAGATCAGAAGTATCACTGCTGGAGGAGTTTAGAAAAGGTAATAGATCAATGAAAGTCATCAGGAAAGTGGATGAAATCAAACAAAAATGCTGTATTAAAACAGATCAGGACCTAAATTTTACCATCTCAAATAACAAGCTTAAGATTTCTGCTCAAGCCGAGAAGCTCATGAGATACGTAGAAAGGAATAATGAAAAAATGCAAAATAGATGGTTTAGAGAAGACCGAAGAAATTCTATAGGAGCTGGAAAGAAAACAGCCATTATAAAACTCCACCAGTAAAGAAAGAAATTGAGGAATTCTGGAGAAGTATTTATGAAGATCCAGTTGAACATAATAGGGATGTAAAGTGGATACAGGAAATAAAAGACAGCATTAGAAATGGTACTACTAGAGATATGGAGTGGCCTGACGTAACAGCTAAGGAGATAGACATGAAGATAAGGAAGGCCTCGACTGGAAAACCCCAGGTCCAGATGCAATACAACTACTGGTTGAAAGTATTAACATCTTTGCACCAAGATTTAGCTACCTCAAAAACTATTTATCGCACACCCTGACTTAACACCTAGATGGTTAATGGCAGGAATACCACACTATTATTAAATCTGAACCTGCCAGTCTCCCCAAGAACTATCGCCCAATAACCTGTTTACCAACAACATATAAACTATATACTGGAATCGATGCAGATAGAGTCTACAATCATTTAGACTGCAATAAACTCATGGCAATAGAACAAAAGGTAATAAAAGAAAATCATGGCACAAAGGACCATCTCTTGTTGAACAAAGCCATTATGGAGAGCTGCAAAAATGCGAAACCTTAGTGTAGCATGGATCGACTACAAAAAGCATTTGACAGTATCCCACACTCCTGGATCACTGAGTGCTTACGGATCTACGGATACACCCTACACTGATAAACTTCATCACAACAACAATGACAAAGTGGCAAACCACCTGCAATTAAATCATGAGAAAGGTCAAATCACCATCCCAAATATAAGTATCCAACGAGAGATATTTCAGAGGCTCTTTGTCACCGCTTCTGTTTTGCCTTGCCTTAATCCCTTGAGTAACCTAATCAACAACCTAGGCTATGGATACAGCTTGAATCCCAGAAACAAAAATAATCAACAGCTAACATCTCACCTTCTATTTGTAGATGACCTAAAACTTTACAGTTCATCTGACAAACATTTGAAAGACAACTACAAATTGTTAAGACCTTTTCTAATGACATACGGATAGCGTTTGCACCTGAGACAAATGTGCCAAAGCAACATTTGTAGCAGGAAAGTTAGCTCGTAAGAAAACTTGAATTGCGGAGGTCTGCGACATAAAAGAACTTGAGCAAGAGGCAGTGTATAAATATCTGGGAATAGATGAAGAGCAACAGCACAACATGAACAAATGAGAGTAAAAGTAAGCAAGGAATATTTTAGAAGGTTAAAGCTAATTTTGAAAACTGCTTGACAACACGAAATAAAAAGTGCAAGCTATAAATCAACTCGCCCTTCCAGTGATATCATACACAGCTTTGGTGTGATAGACTGGCCACAGAAAGTGTTGTACCAGCTAGATATAAAACAAGAAAAATGTTTCATGCTCACCAATTAATATACAAAATCAGTGCATGCCAAGATTATACATCCAAGGGCAGAAGGAGGCATGGGCCTCATTGAGATTGATTATACATATAGATCCACAATAGTGGGTTGTATACATACATACTGACATCCTGGACCCAAATATAGCCAAGGTCTTACATCATGAAGAAAATAAGCCTAAAATGACTTCACTCATCAAATTAGGAGAAGCCTTCAGAAGGGTAGCAGAGATTGATGTCAATCCAAAAGTAGATAAGGAATTGTCAGCAACAGAAAATGCAAAGAATCTGAAAAAGGAGTATAAGGATAAAGACCAACAGAAAAGAAAAACAATTGGAAAGTCCATAATTATAGTGGAAAATACAGGGAGCTACTGGAGCAACCACAGGTCGATCAAGCCCTGACCATGAGTGGTTAAAAAGAGGTGAATTTAGGCCACGAGATGAGAGACTAATAATGGCAGCCCAAGATAGTGGGCTATGCACAAGATAGTTCACAAAATCGCTAGAAAAACAGGAGAAACAGACAAGTGCAGGTTCTGTAGTACAGAATTAGAAACGGTTGCACATCTTGTGGCTGGATGTGAAGTACTCATGGCAGAAGGCCTGTATACTGAAAGACACAACAATGTTGCAAGATTGATCCACTGGAAACTGTGCAAACACTATAACATACAGGTAGCAGAGAGACACTGGAAACATGAACCTCAAAGAATCACAGAGAATGAAGAAGTAATGATCACATGGGATCACCCAATACCAACAGCCAAGAAAGTGGAAGCAAGAAAACCTGATATTGTAATACAAGAAAAGAGAACAAAGGTAGCATTACTGATTGAAATAGCCACCCTAGTGACTACAGTGTGCTGCATGAGAGACACACAAAATCATGAAATATCAAGATATGCAGTCAGAAACTAAACTGATGTGGAATAAGGATACACAGATTGTTCCAGTAGTGCTTGGAGCAATGGGACTAATCAAAAAAGAACTTTCAGGCACATTTAAAAATGCTACCAATACTTGTGACACCTTATGAACTTCAAAAGGAAGCTATTTTGGGGACATTGCATGTGCTGAGAAGAGCGCTCTCAGCAAACATCAAAGATTAATACAGTACTAATTTCTTGAGTTTTGAATATGCCCTGGCTAAAGAATGGGGTCCATTCTTGCCACGGTATTAGAAATCCCTAAACATTTGGAGACACTAACCCCGTGAGGAGGGCTTTGCTAACTTGGATTTGGGCCTAGTTTGTCTTAGCCCTCTTTTCTTTGATACTTTTTTCATTTCCAGTGGGGGCATTACACTCCCCCCATTTGACTCACTCTTTCCTGCTCTGCCCCTTGTTCCCTGTGTTCTGCACTAGCTTCTCCTGTTTCTTGCACTATCTCCTTTTCAGGTACTGTAATATGGGCCTCTGATGTCTCTCTAGCTTGTATGTCATTTTCTTCATTGTTATTTTTGTCTCTTTCTCTTCTTTCCTGTTCCTCTTCTCTTGTTTGTCTACTTGTTTCTTTATTTCTCTATGTCTTTTCTAGGCTTCTGTGACTAAAGTGTCCTGACAAGGTTGGTCCGACCTGTTATGAATAGCCCAGGGACATGTGTGAAATGTATGTCCTGTCTCCTCACATGGGTTACATTTTAAAACCCCTTGACAGTCTGAGCTTGAATGCCCAAATTCTAAACACAAATTGCATTTCAGTCTGTCACATCCTACACTTAAATGTCTATATGAACAATTGAAGCACATCCTGGACTGACCAGGGTAAAAACAATGCCCTCACTCCCTTCCAATAAACAAACTGCTAGGAAGGTGCACCGGGCCCTGATTATGTCTCAGCTTCACCCTGTATTTCCATCCCCCCATCCAGAAGTGCTCGGAGTCAAAAATGGGTTGTGGAGAATTCAATATTTCACATTTCTGCTGTAGCCAATAAGTGATATCATGTGCTGCTACAGTTTCATTTTTAAACAGTATCATCACATTTTTCACCTCTGGTTTAGTTAGTGGAATAATTCTAAATGGGATCCACAACTCAGAATCCCTTAATTTGTCATACTTTGTCCAAAATCACTCTAATCCCTGAGGTGTTTTAAAACTTGTATCATACATACCCCCTCCTAAATGTATCAAGGCATATACCTCATTTGAAAAAAAACCCAGAAACTCTTCAATCAATTTTTTCCCAATATACACCCTCTCTGGTGTCTTTTCAAGTCCTTCTATATATTGTATTCTGAGTGCATTTCGTCTTTGAGTGGGTGGGGGTTGAGATAAAAAGCGGTCTCTCTTTCTGAATCTCTCCCAGTTATTTTTTTCTGTTTCTTGAGGTGTGGGCCCACTTTCTTCCTGTTGCTCCTCTGTGTCCATTTGATCCCCCAAGTGGGTTTCCTATTTCTAGTCCCTTCATCTCCGGTATCAGAAGGTGAGATTCTTTGTGCCTGTGGAAATGCTCCAGTATCCCCCTCTGAAAATTGTACATCTTCAGCATTCAGTTCTACATCTGATTCTGTTATAAAAGCTTGTTCAGGCATAGAATGTGCTACTGTCCTATTTTTTTCCAGTCCTGGAATGGAGCTATGTTTAGGGTCAGGAACCCACTGGCCCATTTCAGATCTTTTCCACCCTGCATCTTTTAGTGAGGATTCAAGTGCTGCTGGTGTTTTTATACTTGGCACAACATTTTGCACACTTAAGTCTTCCCTCCTTTTCCTTAGCCCCAACTTTTGTCCGGCATTTATACTGTCTTTTGTTTCTGACACAGGTTCTTTTGAGAGACTTACTATTTTTTGTTTGTCCTGTTGCCAAGTGTTCTCCAGTTGTTCTGCAGGGCATTTCGGCATTGTGTCAGGTTCCTTTCTGCCAGCTGCTCGCACACTCTTTGATGTTAGTGCATCATCCTTTGGACTGTCAGTTAGGTTCACAGGTCCTGTCAAAGCTTTCTGCAGTTCCTCCTGAGGCTTATTGCCATTTGTTTCTTGTACCTGCTCACTGTCCACATCCACATTCCGCATCCATCTCTGTTTCAGACATTTGTAATACCGATGTAACCATACCCTGTTTTTTTTACCAGTTCCTTCAGCCATTGTCTCTCTTTCCTCTCCTTTGCATTGTCCGATAAAACATCATGATTTTCACTTTCTATAAGACTGCCTTGTCCAGACCATGAAGCGTTTTTGATCTCCTCTGCTGGACCTGTAGGGAAGGAGATCTGCTTCCCTACAGGTACACCAGCCAAATGACTCTGTGAAGATTCCTCATCCATGGGTGCTCACAAGTCCACACTACTGCCACATCAGCACTTCCTCCTCAGCTGCTGTCCAGCTCCAAGCTGAGCTCCTCCACTCCACAGGAAGTCAAGCCCCCTGCTGTCAGAGTAGGGGAATTTCCTCCGGTGTCCTTTCCAAATTTCCCTCATTCATTAAAAATACCACTAACAGCTTAAGCTGGTTCAATTTCAGTTGCTTACCATCTGTATCTTCCCCGGTCACCCCTGAAAAAGGGACTTCCAGGCCAAGTGGGCTTACTGAGTCTACAAAATTCAACAAAAACAAAACAAAAAACAAAAACAATATTGAAATGTACCAAAGTTATGTGGGAGTATGGAAATATTTCAATGTACTTTCATTATAAGGGAACAGAAAACATTTCAATGTACATTCATAACTTTGTTGTTTTTAATATTTAGACCCCAATATTTTGAACATAGTCTTCTTTTGAACCCCATCTCATGAACCTGATAGGAGAAAATTTGTAGATCCTATCCAAAGGTGATTTCACAGAAGCGACTGTGAAATCATCTTTTGGGCTGGATTTAAATTTCACCTGCCTTGTTCGTGAGTGGGGTCCCAAAAAATTTTGAAAGTTTGGTGGAAAATTATTGAAAATTAGTGAAGCAATGAGGGAGCATGGAAATATTTCAATGTTCTCTCATAACTTGGTAATTTTACCATATTTTTCTCCAAATATTCAACATAGTCTTCTTATGACCCTACATCATGAGCCTGGTTGTCGAATATTTTCAAATCCTGCCGAAAAGGTAATTTCATAGAGAGTGACTGTGAAATCACATTTCATTCTGGATTTGGAAAAAAGTACCTACCTTGTTCATGTGGTGGGGTCCCAAAAAGGCCATGTTGAAAATATTTAAACATGACAAAATTATGAGTAAAAGTACAAAATGCATTGAAATACATTAACTAGACTTAACCTTATTTCTTCATGTTGCAGTCATGGTTCCCAGAGGAGAATGTCTTTCAGATCACAGAGTGGATCACGATATGGGACCCTCTTTAAGTGTGTGTATGTGGGGTATGGGCTGGTGAGTGCTGAGTGGGGGGTTGGGGTGGGTGGAGGGAAGCAGAGATCGACAGGGGCTGTTTTCTTCTTTTCAGGTTTAACATAAAAATCAGGATCTATGAGGACAGTTTTCTTTTTACAGGGACCAGATTGACACTGGGTATTGGGCACACCAGTGTCGGCATATAGTGTTCAGCAGCACCAAGGGTGGCACCCCAGTGTCACCACTTATGTGCTGGGGCAGTCAATCAGGAGGGTGGATTGGCATAAAGCAGTACCGGTGGACACCCTGGTCTACTTGAACATTAAAATAAGTCTAAACAAGAGAGCTCTGCAAGGGACAATTTTCTAGTTTTAACAGGGAGACTGCACCGACATGGGAATGGCCACCCCAGAATTGGCATATTCTTCAGTAGCACCAGAGGTGGGACACCTGTCTGTTTGGGGTTCACAGGGTGATACGGAGAGGGGAGGGGAGTTAGTAGGAATATGAGGTCTCGGTCAGTCCTGAAGTTGTGATTGTATATGTTGAATGTAAATAAAGTACAAGGCAGTGTAGCTAAACCCCATTCAGTGATGGAGGCTGCACTGATTCAGACCCAGCAGCAAGCATTCATCTGCAGTATGCAATCTAAGAATGTCCCAGTTATCTGTATGCGGGATGTGTGGCTCAGTGCCTTCCCATTCACTAAGATGGGCACCCAAGATTTTTGGTGCCCAGAAAAGGTATTCTGGGCATAATGTCAAAAACAAAACCAGACTCTAGCTAAACAGATCCTGTTTGCCCTAGGTTCAGTGTTTCTGTTTTGAAAAATTATTTTAATGTTTTTCCATGTTTTTATTCTAATAAAATGTTTTTTAAAAAGACGCAGCACTCATGACCTGAAAATTTTTTCTCACAACCTGAAAAACACTAATTTTGTGAAAGGAAAACCCTCACAACAGGAAAAACTTCAGTGACATATCAGAGGGTTGTCTTAAAACCCTACTAAGCATTCTCAGAAGAAGAAAAATACATCTTAAAATCTTTATAACCCTGGAACTGATTAGTATTTTTCATGAAATCTTCGAAAAGTACCCCTTAGCACAGGCCTGTTTAACCCTGAAATTTTCAGTGAAAATTCATACCATCTAGGCTGTAGATAAGAGCAAAAAGCATGTAATGAAAACCTAACAAAAGTTAACACAAATTGTGACTGTTCTATAAATGCAACACATCCGGATCTCAGAAACTGCATAAGGAACCATCACAAAACTTTCTACATCTTGAGAACTTGCCTTCTGCACAAAGTATGCTAAATCTGGGGCAATTTCATCACACATCACCAAAGCTTTTAAGGTGCAAAGCTAGGGGTTTAACAATGAGCACTCAACTCAGCCGTAACTGTACTGGTGCTACCTTGCCAATATAATAATAGTAGACCAAATACAGATACTTGTGGAACTACTTCACATAGAGGAGAACATGAGAATGAGAAACCTTTAAGTCTTATTTGATGTTGATGGCCAATTAAATAATTTTTAAACCATAAAACAGTTGAGTGGGGTTAATCCCTATTGCGGCAAGTTTATGCAGTAAGATGAGATGAGATAGATTGTGTCAAAGGCTTTACTGAGGTCTAGGAAGATGGCCACATTGGCATATTTCTTGTACAGGGCAGAGAACCAGTCATTGGTAACCTTGACTAGGGCAGATGAGGTGCTACACATGGCCCAGAACCTTGACTGTGATGGAAAGATGATGTTGAACTGGTCTAGTTATTCACGTTGTTGATCATTATCCAGTTTTTCAGCAGCTTGGTTAGGACAGGAAGAATAGAAATTGACCTGTAATTACTCAGGGCAGCCTTGTCTCCCAATTTAAATAGAGGGGATAATATGTGCTACTTTCCAGAGTAATGGAATTTTGTTACTGGCTGATAAATTGAAGAGGCGTGTTATGTGGGCAAGCGGGACAGAAAACACTATTTTTAGGAAGAAAGGCTCAAGATTATCAGCCCCAGTATCTTTCTCAGGGACTACATTTTGAGGAGGCATTCCACCTGCCTATAGTAAATATGATGGAATTGAAAGGGCATTCACTGCACCTTCTAGAATTAGATTGCTCAGGGTCTTGTAGTAAGAGAGAGGTGACAGGTGGGTTGTCAATAGGGCTGGGTGGACTGTTCCATGGGAGATCAGACCCCCCCGGATCAAACCCACAATCCACGGGCCAAGATAAATACAGACTTAGCCACAGAAATCTGCTTCCAGCCTGCAGCATCCAGTCAGGCAACAGACAGTCACGTGACACACTCACAGTATATAACCATGCTGAGTGCGTAACGCGGCCCAGACGAGAGAGGAGGATGGTCAGAAGAGCGGAGCACCTCGGCAGAGACACCACCAGAAAATGTTCCCAAACAAAACCAAAAAATTCCACAAATATATTAAAAAAAATTTAAATATGAAGGGAAGGAAGAGAAACTAGGAGAGACAGATAAAGGAGACTTACGGGGTGGGGAGAAAAACTGATTGTTGGGGAGGGTGACAGCAGATCAGGAGTCGGGACTTGGTGGCACTGGAGAAAGGAGGAATTCAGAGGAATGGGAGATAGTGGTGGCCTGGGTGGCTGCTAGTGGGGGATGCAAAGGCAGACAGTCTGGCAGTGTGACTGTATGTACATAAGTAAGGGAAGGCTGGCAAAGGAGGCGAGACTGCTGGAGGCCAAAGAGAAATGTTACAGTTAGAGAAATTCCAAATGAAAGTTTTTTCTTTCTTGGCCTCAGACAGTGTAGCTGTGTATACATGAGAAAGGGCAGGCTGGCAAAATCTGTGACTTATGCCATTACAGATCCAGAGGAGTGAGGAGAGAGACCACTGGGGGCCCAAGAGAATTTTCAATTATGGAAAATCCCAAATGCAAGTTTTTTTTTCTTTTCTTGGTCTCAATCAGTGCAGCTGGGTACATTATTTGTGCCATTCCAGATCCAAAGGAGAGGGTGAGAGAGACTACTGGGGGCCCAAGAGAGATTTTACTGTTAAAGAAAATCCCAAATGAAAGATTTTTTCTGTTCTTGGCCCCAAACAGTGTAGCTGACAGTGTATATGAAAAAGGGCAGGCTGGCAAAATCTTTGACTAGTGCCATTCTTGATCCAGAGAAGAGAGGGAGAGACTACTGTGGATCACAGAGAAATTTTACAGTTAAATAAAACCCCAATTTTTTTTCCTGGCTTCAGTGGGGCTGTGTATACAAGGCAAGGGTAGCAGGGTGGCAAAATAAATCTTTGACTTGTGCCATCTATTCACAATCTCATCCAGAGGGGAGCAAGAGAGACTGCGGGGGTTGATAAATGTAACAGTCCCAGAAATCTCCCCCCAAAATTATTTTCCTGGATTCAGTGTGGCTGTGTGTACAGAGCAAGGGCAGCAGGGTGGCAAAATAAATCTTTGACTTGTGACATCCAGAGGTGAGAGAGAGAGAGAGACTGCAGGGTTGCCCACGATAAATGTAACAGTCCCAAAAATCCCAAATACATTTTTTTTCCTGGCTTCAGTGTGGCTGTGTGTAAAGGGCAAGGGCAGCAGGGTGGCAAAATAAATCTTTGACTTGTAACATCCAGAGGTGGGGAGAGAGAGAGAGAGAGAGAGACTGCAGGGGGGCCCACGATAAATGTAACAGACCCAGAAATCCCAAATAAACTTTGTTTTCCTGGCTTCAGTGTGGCTGTGTGTAGAGGGCAAGGGCAGCAGGGTGGCAAAATATTTGATTAGTAATGTCCAGAGGGGGGAGAGAGAGAAAGAGACTGCAGGATGGCCCACGATAAATGTAACAGTCTCAGAAATCCCAAATACTTTTTTTTCTGGCTTCAGTGTGGATGTGTGTACAGGGCAAGGGCAGCAGGCTGGCAAAATAAATCATTGACCTGTGCTATCCAGAGGGGAGAGAGACTGCAGGGGCGCCCATGAGAAATGTAACAGTCCCAGAAATCCCAAATAACAATTTTTTCCTGGCTTCAGTATGGCTGTGTGTACAGAGCAAGGGCAGCAGTCTGGCAAAATAAATAGCTGGCTCATACCATCCAATCACGATCATTTGTTAACGTTTATTCATGATTTCATGTATTAAGAAAAATACTGTTCTTACAAACAAAATACGAGTTGATGTGCTTGTGCTGCTGGCTGTGGGTTGCCCAGGGGATAAAATCTGACTTTATAACTCATAGCAGGCTGTATACACTACAACACAAGTCAAGTATAACTACACACAAGTGTCATCATCACTCATTCTCCATTATTCCTTCTTATTATTATTTTTATCATATATCATGTTACATTACATATAAGCATTAACCAACCCCAGTATGGGACTGTGCTGTATGTGGCTACGCATCAGATGTGTCTGAATCACCAATTCATATTCCAAGGCACACTTAACAGTTGCTGAATTTGGTCTCTTAACAGAGACCAGAAAGACATCATGTTAGAGTGATCTTAGTTTTTATGGCTGTGGGTGGAGCCTACAGCCATTTTGCTATCTGTAGCTTGAAAATGGAATTTTGTGGACACATGTTTTGGACTTTTCAATGTATCCTTCCATGCCAAATTAAATAAAATATTCCTTATTTCTGTTAAGAATGTTGGAGACATACTGTAACTCCAAGCTGCTTATCAGATGCCATTAGAAACTGAAACAGCTTGTTAAATATTGTTGCCTATGAAACTGAGATTTGCACATTTAAATACTTAGCATTTAAACAGATTCTTGATACTAGTTTAACTGGGGAATGTATTGTCTTTCAAGAAAGATTCATACCTCATAAATGTTACCCTTTCCCCCAGCAAATCTATGGTATACACTTTTTTACCTCTGGAGCCTACAGCCCTCTTGCTATCTAGCTGGAAAATGGAGTATCGTTGAACACATGTTTTGGACATTTCAATGTATTATTTGTGTGTGTGTGTGTGCAGTTGTTTAACCAGGAGTAGAAAGCTTGTTTACAGGTGCAACCTTGGAGCACAGGGAAGTTATTTGACTTGCTCAGCCATGCCAACTGAAATATTCTTTCTGTTAAGAATGTTGGAAACATGACTCCAGGCTGCTTATCAGATGCCATTAGGAAACTGAAACGGATTGTTAAATATTTGTTAAATATTGGTTGCCTACTGTATAAAACTGGAGATTTAAATACTAAGCATTTAAACAGCTTCTTGGTACTAGTTTAACTTGGGAATGTATTGTCTTTCAAGAAAGATTCATACCTCATAAATGTCACTCTTTCCCCACAAATATGTGATTTACACTGTTTTTAGCCTCTACAGACACTATCTGATGAGCAGTCTCAGATATATGCCAGGTCTTCAGTGAACTGCTTAGACTAAATATGTAGCAATAAGAAGCCATGTTTTACTGTGTTTTTGGGGAAAAAAAATATATTGAGCTACAGCAACATTCAAAATGAATATTGCATTCTAATATGTTATAAAAAAAACTGTCAGTGAACACAGTGAAGTTCAGTTTAGAGTAGATTTCCTTTAAATGTTTCTTATCCTATATTTTGTATCGTGGATAGCGCAGGGGAGATGCTACATCTCATTGTCATAGGGATCTTCATTTACACATTTCTGCACTGTATTTACTCAGGCTGTCCCAGATTAGATGCAATATCTTGTTTTCAGTGGGGTCATGATTTTCCCATTTTGATAATGTATTTCTTCAGGGTAGCCTAGTCCAAGGCCCCCATATTTAAAGGAGATGCGCAGTGCATCCTGGTGGAAATGGGAGGTGTGCCACACAATTCCAACAATGCATCACAGCGTGATATTCAAATGTGTGGGTTGCATCTGCCACAAGGGAATGGGTCAGCGTGCACACAGATAGTATGCCATGCAAGTCAAGAGTGTGTTCCCATGCATATGTTGCACTGTGGCATAATCAGTTGGAAATTTGCCGCTCACAGCCCAGAGCAGTGTGGCCTACAGCTAGGCTATGAATAGCTGGCCTAAGCCAGCCAGCTACCCACCACAGGCAGGCTGCAGAAGTGCACTCATGTGCACAGCAGCCTGAGGCCATGTGGACTAAAGGTACCCTTCCCATCCCCAATTGATCCAACTCCATCCCCGAAGAGCTCCATAGTGTGGGGACCCCTGGACCAATCGCACCAGAGAAAACCACAGTCCATATCCATAGCACAGAGGACTCCCACCACCGCTTTGGTACATAGACAACTCCACTCCCCCCATACCCGAGCTGTTGCAGAGACTGGCACTGCCCTCTGCACCCTGCCACAGCCAGCCACTGACTGCACTGGACCCAGGCTGGGGACCTTCATGACTCAAGTGGCTATACCATACATTGGGGCACTACACAAGCTGTGGATCCACTAGTGTATGCAGCGGTGTGTATGTACCTGGCAAACCGTAAGAGGGAATTGACATACCTCCAATGCATGCCTTGTCAGTGCTGTATCTTCCTGCTGTCATACACTCTTCCCAGTTCCCTTATGTAATATGCTACTCTCCGGACTGCTGAGGTATCCTGGGTGCCATGGGGTGCGTTATCCTGCAATGACACTTGTAGTGTACGCTCCAGGCTAAGGAAAGTGCATTTGGGGTTCCCCGACTGTACAAAGAAAGAGGAGGTCAGCAGTAACATACCTGTTCTGGGACCTGTGTGAGTGAGTACATCATCAACTCTCACCCACACTGAGTAGTGCAATGGCACCAGGACAGTGGATCTGCATGTGAGTGCCTGAGATGTATGGCCAATGGGTGTTCTCACCCGCAGACATCTTGTACCTTGCACACATTCCAGCATCCTACTGCTAATGCTTCACCACCTGAAAATAAGATGCCATTTCTTCTGTGAACTATCCAGACTAAATATATAGCAATCAAGAGGCATATTCTAGGAAAATACATTGTAAAAATGTGTAAAAGCAAGGCCACATTGAAACTGCCTCTCAGCAGATCTGCATTGTGCAAATTCATTAGAAATAATGGGTAAAAGCATCCCAAAAGCTCTCCACAGCCACATCGGCTCTGACCAGAATTTGTTTTAAAGGTTGGAACACTAATGACATAGATATTTGCATCTGTCTCTTTCTCTCTCTCTCTCTCTCTCCTGCTCTCTCTCTCAGACAGAGAGAGACAGAGAGACTCCTAGCACACTGATGTCACGGACCCGAGCAGGATATGACCCCATTACAGGCCAGCCTTGAAGGGGCTAGTAGTGAGTGATTGCTTTTTTATTTGGCAGTTTTACATTAATTTTTACACAAATAATCCATTAAATTATTTCCTTTGGGCCTCTATGTCAATTGTGACTGACTTTGGCCACTTTTATGCATTTTCTCGCATTTTTTCAAATATTTGTCACTAAATCAGAACAAATCAGAACTTCACCGTGTTCAGTTCTTATTTAATAAGGGTCAGAACTTCATTGAGTTCTCCTAGCTCTAGTTGTCAAAGGTCATACCAGCGAAGGCAAAGTATAATTTTAGTTCTTCTACTATGAGCTGCTTATTTGTGATTCTGTTGTCATCTACACAGAGCTGTCCAGGCCTAGTAGATGTGGCAGTGCCTCCTTCTAGGGCTTTTAAAGACTTCCAAAATTTAGAGGCGTTGGTTCTGTTTTCTTTCATTAGCTTCAGGTAGTGTTTTGCTTTGGCTGACCAGATTAACTGGGCACATTAATTCATTTTTTGCCTGAACCAGATGTTTGGTAATTTAGAAAGTATTGGTAGCCACACTTTAGTGAGGTATGTAGAGTTACAAACACGGGAACCTGGTACCCGGAAGCTCTCTGGTTAGCACTGTACAGAGTTTCAAACCTGACCACAGACATGATTCAAGACCTTACAGTACCTTTGTAAAAGTTGTTCCCTCTGCTTACAACAGGAGCCACATGGCCCTCTTTTCCTCCTTTTACACCAGTAGGTGACATTGTGCCTTTGGTCAGAGGCTGTTCTACTTTACATCACCAGGATCTCTCACTATGCAATTAGTTTTGGGTTTACACTTTGACACATCTGTGACACCATAGCATTTAGTCAGTGTGTGATGCCAGAGGCATCACTGATACAAAGACATCTCTTTAGATTTTGGTTCACTGGCAGGCATCCTGGGTCCCCTGATCCTGGAGCAGCCTCTCTGTATCAGGCAAATCTTCCCAATGGAGTCCTGGGGCTAATCCTGCACTGAGCACCTTATGTCAGTGTCTTCTTTTCATGAGCAGGTGTGCTGGCAACAGCACTATGGTGTGTACTCCAGTCTGCTGACACACAAACTATGGAGCACTCTAAAGTAAACAGCAACTATGTTGCAAATTAGGATATTTTATTTAAAGAATTTTTATATTTTATTTAAAGGATCAGTCATTGCTCACAGTGCAAGAACCTGTGCGTCAGAGCTTCGTGGAAAGATGGTCTAGAAAGTGGAAGCTGAGGTTCAATGTAGGGAAATGCAAGGTACTCCACCTGGGGGCCAGAAACCCGGGCAAAGTGTACACCCTGGGGGGGGAATGCTACAAGTCTCGATGGCTGAGAGGGACCTGGGGGTGGTGGTGGATGTCAAGATGAACAACTCGGAGACTTGTAGGAGGGCAGCAGCCAAGGCCAACAGGATGCTGGGATGTATTGCAGGAGGATCACCTCCAGAAGGAGGAGTGATACTCCTCTGTATAATGCTTGGTGAGGCGCACCTTGAGTACTGCGTGCAGTTTTGGAGCCACACTTAAGAAGGACATTAACCTCCTGGAGAGGGTCCAGAGGAGGCAACAAAATGATTTGGGGCTTGGGGACAGGACCTATGAGGAGAGGCTCGAAGAGCTAAATATGTACACATTGGAAGAGAGAAGGGACCGGGGGGACATGATAGAGGTCTTCAGGTACATGAAGAGGGTAAATAGGGGAGGAACAGTCAGGGTGCTTCGAAGGAAGGAGGAGGGGGCCACTAGATGGCATGGGTGGAAGCTGGAGGGGGGAAGATTCAGGGGAGAAAGGAGGAGGTGCTACTTCACTGAGAGGGTGGTGGAGCCATGGAATGCGCTGCCTAGGGGGCTGGTGGAGGCAGAGACAGTGGAGGGGTTCAAGAGGGGGTGGGACAGGTACAGGGGAAGGGTTCTGGAAGCAAAATCCAATGCAGCAAGAATATCCGGAACTGGGAAGGGAGAAGCCAGAGAAGCGAGGGGGCAGCAAGGTCAGCACCAGGGTGAGGAGCTGACCAAGCAGAGCAGAACACGAAAGACCGTTAGGCCTATTTTGCTGGCATTTTAGTATGTTAGTATGACACAGTGCTCTTTCTTTCCTAATGAATTGACAGTTGCACCATGAAGTACCATGGCATGGGTTTTTGCATTGTAAACAATGCTTGATCCTATATATTAATCTGCAACATAGTTGCCATTTGCTTTATTTTTGGAGTGCTCCATTCTTTCTGTATTTGAGTAGGTTGTGCTTTTGCACGAACACCACTCCCTGAGTTCTGCACCAGTTGTAGTGAAAGTGTATGCAAGCCTGCCCACTGGCAGCAGCAGGCAACTGCCCCAGCCTCTTTGCCAGAGGCAGCAGCTCTGGTGCCCTTCCCACATCCCCAGCTAAGGATATCCCGTACTTAATGTAGGCATATATCCTACCTTAGGTCTGCAACTTTGTCTCTCTCAGCAGATTTCTCTCCTTCAGTAGCTTGTCTGGCAGCACCTCTTAGACACAGGACAGAAAACACCCCCCAAAGGTGAACATCCTTCTTCCACAGAACCCTTCTGGCACCTCAAGGCAGCAGGGATTCCCCTTGAGGAGAAGCTCCTCAGGGTAACCACACTCTCCCAATGTGTCCACTACATGCTCACTGGAATTACCAGTAGTCTACACTACATGACCCCAGTTCCCTTCCTATGATTTCCACTGTTGTCTTGGGCCTGTCCCTGGAGGCTACCATGTGACTGGGAAGCAAGATGAATTGGTCTTAAAGGCTGGATCCATTGACAGCTGCAAAGAGTAAGGTCCTTGCCACCTCAGGAAGTCTGACAAGCAACCACTTGGCAAGAGACCTGAAGGGCACCCTGGCATCCTTCTTACTAACACTAAGGTCCACCCATTGGTCTCACCAATTCAGAGTCAGTACCAGTCAGTAAGCTCTGGATCTGGCATTTTAGTAAGCAATCCCCACTCCTAGTGACAGGAGGGGGTTGTTACATATAAAATGATGTCTGGTCAAATCTGATGCCTCATAGTCTTGCTCAGCAGACAAGATAGGTATGCATTAATCAAGAGCACAGCCAGTCGGGGTCAAAAAGCTCAATATGCTATTTACATGTCCTCAGGGTCAAAAAGGTCACAATTAAAATCAAGTAACATGGCAATATCAAAAGGAACCATGCAAATTAAAAAGACCCCCACCACAGCAACACTGTTCAAGAATCACAAACTATAAAGAAAATTCACCCAACAACTTTGAAAAACATACAGTACTTCCCACTCTCAAATCAAAAGCCAAAAACCTGAGTGCTGCTCACACAAAACATTTTAAATGCCTAATAAAACACAAAATGCAGTTCAAAACTGTGATTCTACACAACAACAAAGTATGCATACATACAGTACATCACTATACCATCAGCAAAACTTCTACAAACATTTCTCTCAAAGCTAATAAAATATCTACTTAGCTAACTGGAATATAACATCAAACAAAGGACAGCTGAAGCTCAGTGCTTGTATCTCAACTACCCAGCAGTGCACCTGAATGAGGTCACGTGACATCTAATCAACAGCTAAGGCTAGGAGATCTGACTCTGATCACATGTAAAAAACTGGAAGCATAGCCTCAGCTTTCACATTAGTTTCACAGATCACAGGGGAAGTACAAGACGTTAAAGAGATGTAATAAGTTCTTTTTTTTTGGTCGAGGGGGGGACTTCCTCTATGAGGAAGATTACTGCTGAGAAAACCTGTCTAGGTAGGTTTGATCATTTTTATCTGTCCCCTGGTCTGGAGGGGCAGGATTATATTTTTGGCCCAAGGGACCAACGAGCTGATTCCTTCCTTTCCTGGTGCTTGCCCCACCTCTGCACTGGCATATGCTCTGTTGTATGTGAAGTGAGGCGGATCACGTCCTATTAGAGGACATGGGACAAGTTTGTAATGCAGATTTCTATGTGTTAATTAGTAATTGGCAGGTCATGAATACATAGAAACCTGCATTGCAAGCTCATCCCATTAACTTAATGGGGTGCATGGTCTGCACCTTCCAGTGCATACGTTAGAGCATATGCTTGCGCAGGGGTGGGGCAAGCACCAGAAAGGGAAGGGATCAGCTCAGTAGCCCCTTGGGGCAAAAATACCATCCATTCCTTCTGAGCTGGGGGCACATAAAAATGATCAAACCTACCTAGATAGGTTTTTGCTGCAGTAAGCTACCTCACGGTCTAAAGTCTAGAATAACTATTTAAAGTAACAAAATAAATATCACACTCCTTGCAGTGCAAATGCACCCAACTAGTGCAGTTTACCTGCAACCTCCTCTGCCACATATCTAATCATGCTACTACGCAACAATTTAAAGATATAGCACCAAATTACAACACTGCTACACTGTTAAAAAAAACTAGCACAACTAAACATTTTATAAATAGAGTAAGACAATTGCATTGGAAAGACTATTTATGTCATGTCAATGTACTTCATGGTGGTTGAAGTAAGCTCGCCGTTCGGGCTTGGGACTCCAACCCACCACTAGTACATTAGTATAGTATAATCCCACATCATGACTTATGCCTTACAAATATATATAATGCAGGCATGGTCGCGCCTGTGTATTAGGGTTGAGTAAGCACTTTTTTTTTGCATTATATGTTTATACCACCTCCCATGCTTCACTGGCCCCCACTCATTCAGGCTCCACAAGTTCCCCCCCGACCCCACTGACCTTAGCCAGCCCTCCTCAGGTCCCCAAATTGCAGCCGATCCCTGGGATATCCCGGCGTATCCCTATCACCGGGCGGGTCCCCCTCCTCCGAGGGGGAAGGGTACCAGGGCAACAGGGGAAGACCCCAGCACACACTTCATTAGGGCCCAGGGATGCTGCTGAGGAACAGAAGGCCCTGGGCAGGTACTGGAGGTGCTCAGGGAATGGAGAGCCATCATCTTGGTGGCCAGCGAGCAGTTTTCCCATTTTCTGTGGGGGCAGCATGGTGTTGTCATGGCATACACTGGCGTCGCTCCTACCCAGTTAACTTTGGGCCATGCTTCCTGTGATACTCCAGCCTCCATGGGCTCATCAGGCGCGGACTATCCCTGCCCCTGCCCCAGAGGAAGGAGGAGGCTGTTGTAGGGCGCTCAATCCTTCTCCTCCTCGCCGGTCCTCCAGTGACCGGGCTTGTTCCCGAACCTGGGTCACTGGCGTGCATGAAATCCAACCTCTGCGCCGGTGGGCCAGTGAGTAAGCACTTTAATGTTAAACTTGGCCCCAGTTTGATCAATTTGCTTGAAATTTGGCAGGAACAGCATTGGTGGCAGCCTCTCTGGATCTTGTAAATGTATTTTTGATTTGATGTGTGTGTGGTGTGGGGGGGGCAACATCACAGAGGTGCAAAACGGTAACATTTTATGGTTATAGGCCATTGTTTTTGCTCACCAGTAAATAAAGAATGACTTTGATTTGAAACCTGAAACTATCAAGTTTAATTGGGTTTGGTCAAAGGTGCATTCCTTTGCTATTTTTGTGCTCCTAAGTTGAGCCATTTTTAAAATACATTTTTAAAAACTGTTCTGTTTTCCTGCGCATACTCAGTAAGTTTTTTCTTTAATAACTGTATTTTGATGAAAGCATGTTGTGATGGTTTTGTTTTGTGAGGCCATCACAGCATATTTTCATACAGTCAGGGCAGCATGGTGTGCTAATGCTTCCATTTAGCGCACCATGCTGCCATTCTTAGAGGTGGGGCTACTGCCCAGCTTCCCTGTCTCTTACTACTGCTGTGCTGGCCATTATGGTCCGCTTACAGACAGCTCTGTTATACAAAAACTGATGGTGGGTTCTTACTCTATCCCTCTGCCAGTGTAAATGCTCCTCTGTTCCTTTTGGTTTACTTTTGAAATAGAAACTGGTAGCAGGTGCCCAATCATGCCACCGTTATCCCCCCCATGCACACAGCACTTCCAGATACTGGTGGTGGATGCTAAATTCCACTGCTGGTGTGTTAATTACTGACACTGGTGTGCCCAACACCTGGTGCTGGTGACAGCAGTGAGGGCCTTTTGCTGAAACTGGTGACACTGGGGTGCCCACCCCTGGTGCCACTCAGTTTGTCCTGCAGTTCCCCCTATCCATTAGTTTTTCCCCCACCACAGACCTTGTGCAACACCAGGGTACCCATCCCCATGGTGCAGCAAAATACCTTTCTGAGGAGCCCAATCCTCAGTGTTAATTGTCCTGAAAAAAGAAAGCTGTCCCTCGCTGTCCTTTTTTTTCACCTGCAACAAAGAAAATCATCCATCGATGTCTGTTCATTGCCTCAATTTCTGAACATCCTTCTGCTCTGGAGCCCAACCGTGAAGTGACTGACTACAAAGTATGTTCGACTAATGTATTTTCAATGCATTTTAAACTTTTACAAATACTTCAGTCATTTTTTAATATTTATTGTCCAAATTTTCAACATGGTCCTATTCTTTTAATTCCACCTCATGAATAAGGGGAGGTGAAATTTCTCAAATCCATCCTGAAAGATGATTTCGCAGTCACTCCATGAAATCACCTTTTGGGCAGGATTTGAAACATTTTGCCTACCAGATTCATGAGGTGGAGTTATAAAAAGACTGTCTTGCAAATTTGGGGTGAAAATATATATATAATAAAATATCCATACGGACAACAAGTAACTATATAGTCATGGCACAGGATTCAGAGTGCCCTGCACCTCTGCATCCATACCTGCACAGAAGCACAGGGCCTTCCACAGCCATGTTGACTTGTGGTACTGTGTGTCTGCATCCATAGCCTTCCACCACCCTGCAGACAGCCCCTTGTCTTGGCACAGTTCACCTCTATTGGTGTGACAATCATTTTGTCAACACAGATAGTGGTGCAGGAAAATATGCCTCCTGGCTCTGCAGTCCCAGGCATTGTGGCTTCCTGGACCCAGAGCACCAAAGCACGGTCCAGGAAAACATTCCTGTTTTGCAGCGGGCTTTGCCCACCACACCCCTCAACCAATAAATTTAACAAACTCTGGGGTGGACATGCCCTGGAAGGCAGAAAAGTTGTGAGGGCACAAAGGACAACGTGAGTGTGGAGCGATCAAAAACCAAGATTGCCCCTGTCACTGTCACCCTTATTGAAGCACCCTAATTGCAGCACCAAAATTCAGTCGGCACATTGATGGGATATGTCTTGACACAAGGCCCATAGGACCCTGTGTGTCTGCATCTGTAACCACACAGATGGACTGTTCCCTTTGTGCAGGGTCTGGAGGGCTGTGTGCTTTGGGATCTGTAGCCACATGAAAGTACAGATCCCAGTGGGCCTGCATTTCTGCAGCCCCACAGACAGCCCTACATATTCCTGTCATGACACAGGGCCCACGGTATTTGTATATCTGGGGCTGCAGAGGGTTTAGGGTTAGAAACCCTAACACCACATTTCCCTACTTTTGTGGCATTCAATTGAACCTTAAGTGGTGCATTAACACAGTTTTTTTTTTACAGTGAATTTCCTTTCTTTTTGAGAAAGTTAATAAACTCAAATTACGACAGTACTTTTGAGCTGCAGAAGTGCTGGCCCCAAGCCAGCACTTCTGCAGCCACAGATAAGCATGCACTCTTTAAGACATACACAGCCACTTCTGGCTGCAGATAGGAATCCATGATAGCCAAAGTATAACCTACTTATAGGTGCAGAAGCACAGTCCTGGCCGTGTGTTACATGGGTATGTGAGCAAATTCTGTAGTCTGGCATTACATGCTACTAGCAAAATTGTACCACAATGTACACCCCATTTTCAATATTTATGTCCCAAATTCTCAGAACTTATATATTTTTTAAATTCAGTATGCATTAACTTTTTCCAGTATATACATAGGCAATACAATTGCAATACAGTAACAACACAATGACAGTACACTAACAAGACCCCAACCACCTCTCTCCTGGGTAATGACAGGTTCAGCAACATTTGATTTAGGCATAACAGGCAGTCCATAGTCCCCGGGTTCATATTTGACCACTAGGTGGCAAACAGGATTTTGGCCATAGTTTAGCAAAAGACAGCCACTGCTTCCAAAAATCATCCCTGTATAAGAAAATACCAAATACTACTGGTTATGTTATCAGTAACAATGTGTGTAGGCAATGGCAGTGGAGCATACCAAAAGGTGTGTGTGTGTGGGGGGAGGGGGAGTCAGAACTTTACAGACCATGGGATGGATCAGTGCAGTACCCCAGCTGCAGTAAAAATAATTACCTTCTTGAATATGCTTCTGTTAACCTACCTGATTTATTATAATTCATAGATTAATATGAATAATCCATAGTTTATTCACAGAAATATATAGTTATGTGTGATTATCGCAGCAGAACAGATTTAGGATTTGCAACTTCTAGACAGTTTTAGTATGGAAAACTAAACCCAAATAAATATACAGTGCCACCCACTCATTAGTAAAATAAAATGTAATATAAAACTTTTTTTCTCAAAAATATACTTTGTTGTCTGGATTCTCTTCATACATTGAGTACAAAAAAGCTTAAAAGCAGGTTTCCTTTGTCCTCAGGGAATGCACACCAGCTTCATTACTCTTAAATTAATACTGCTCCACTGAATGAAATTTAGGGTGTCAAAAGGCTTTGGCTGACCCCCCTAACTAACAAAGTGAGGGTCTACCGACCCTCTGACTCCCTGGCTCCTCTGCCTACGTGTAGGGTCTCCCATCTGGTAAAATACATTTTATATTTGTGATTTATACTTGCAATGTTTTTTTTTTCAACATTCAAAGCAAATAAGGTTTCCTTGTGTCATTCTGCTAGGCACCTCAGCATCTAGCTAGTGCCTTGAAATTGCTAACTTGACTATTGCAGCTATCAAGGCTATATGTCCTTTCCTCAGACAAAACACCCTTTCAGAAAAGATGCCCATAATACAGACCTCAGGTGTGACGTTCTGTAATATCTTAAACTGTTGTAAACAGAGTCTGTCTTGCTTTATGTACTTATAGAAGTCCTGTCATATTTCTTCCACTCAGACTCCATTAATTCCCATGACAGCACCTCTGTCTAGTATGGGCACTTCCTTGAGGGGATCAATATCTTGCAGTTCCGTATACAGTTCGGATATGGCATGCACTAACTGGGCCACAGAAACTAACACAACTAGGTGTAACCCACCTTCCTTGGACCATGGGGTAGGGCCTAAAAATTAAGTTAAACAGTGAGTTGTCTCTACAAATTTAAAGCTTATCTAGCTTTGTACTCAGTGCTGTGGTTGAGAGGAATGGAATAGGATAAAGGTCTCTTCCAGAATTAAGTTTTCTAGGGACGTTATATTCCACCCCCTTCCCAAAACTGCCTGTCAGGATATCTGTTTCAAACTTTTATAGTGGGGTTCTCAAAGAGGGGTTGTGTTAGCTCCTTATAAACCTTGAGATTCATAGCTCTACACATTTGTTGGTGTGCTTTGACCAACCAATATATGGGTGTGGTGCACAGAAGTTTAAGTATTTTAGCTGGTAGGGCCTACAGAAATGCTTGTGGCTGGCAGGTCTGTTATTGGGTAAATTCTTCCTCTATTGTGAGCCACTACACGTGATAACCCCCCACTGCTGGTTGCCATAAATTAGATATTTGGCCCCATGGAGAAGGTAACCTCAAGCCCCCAAGTTCTTTTGTGCCCTCCAATTTAGAGTATGCTCTCTGAACTTCCTTACCCTGCCACAGAAATTTTGTGATAATGACATGTATACTTCTAAATCAGGTCAAGGGCAGGACAGTACGGAGCATCCCCATTGGGTAGAGCAACTGGGTAACACATTCATGTTAATAATGTTGATCCTCCCCCATAGAGTCAGTGGGAGGGAGGACTGATGATGCAGGTCCTGGGTAATAACTTTCATTAGTGGAGCCAGGTTAAGTGCTTTTAAATTTGCATATATTCTTGGGACCTTAACTCCCAGATATTTGAGATGTTTAGATTCCCATTGGATCCCCAAGTTCAATATGTTTGATTTGCAGACAGCCACAGCACACATGTCTCCCCCCCTCCCCAAAGGCAGATAGCTTGATGCTTGATCCTCCTTTCCCTGGCTGACCCCCGAGTGACTGGACCTGCAGTCCCTATATCAAAAGGTACCTGATTCCTAAATAAATAGGCATTGCCCATTTCCAAGTTTCTTTCCAGGTGGCTGATGCCTTACTAGTAGCTAGAAAGTCTTCCATAAGACACACCTATTCATTAAAGTGGAAGTGTTCCTCCATATAGTGTGCTTCCCATTCGGAGGACCCATTTACATTTCTTATCAATGCTGTACTGACCTACCTGCTGCCTCTGTTTGACTCTGGTCTCCTGTACTCATGCATTAAGGTGCATTTGGCTGCCATTTTGGCTTTCTATACCCCTATTGGTGGGTGCATGGTGGCACAGTCAGTAGTGTCCCGTATGTTCCTTAAGGATATCCTGCATATGTGTTTCACAATTCTTAAACTGGTTCTGCCTTGGGATCTTAATTTCCTCCTTCAAAAACAAACTCTGTCTCCATTTGAGCCTGCAGTAATTTGTGCAATGTGCTTCATTTCATGGAAGACTCTTTTGTATTTGCTATAACTTCTGCTTGGAGAATTTCCGAGCTTCAAGCTCTCAAGTGTGAACCTCCTTAGCTGGTTTTCCACAAGGACAGAGTATCCTTGCATACCAATCCATGCATTATTACCGTGGTGGTCTCTGATTTCACACTGAATCAGACCACACACCTTCCCGTGTATTATCCTGAGCATGCTAAGAAAGGTGAGATATTGCTCCTACACTTGATATACATAGAACATGACCTTTTCATCTCAAATGCACTAAGAACTGCAGAAAATCCTCTCATCTTTTTGTCTCATTTGCTCCTGGGAAAGAGCCGACGTGCCCATTACTAAACAATGCCTATCTAAGTGACTAACTCACTGTGTTGAGTTTTGTTTAGGAAGTACAGTAAGGAACTTCCTGGTATTGTGCTCTGCGACACTGTACATGGAATGGCCACCTCTGTTGCTTGTTTTCAGAATGTTTCTGCAGCTGACATAAGTGCTGCTGCCACATGGAGTACTGTGCATACTTTCACTAAGCACTACAGTCTAGACATCATCTCAAGCAGACGTGCTAGATTTAGTCTTGCTGTTGTGCAAGTCCTTCTGTCCTGATAGCATATCAGACTTTACTATCCTCCCTAGGTACCTTGTGTACTGCTTGGGAATCATTCCAGTGGCATGGCCCAAAGGAGGAGATACAGTATACTTAGGGTTTCTGGTTTTAGGTGTTTATTTTTTGGAAAAAAAGGTGTTTATTTTCAGCATTTTTCTCCCCCTTTCAGAAGTACCAAAAATCTGTTATTTTAGGTGTAATCAATTTCTCGGACAACAAAAATCTTTATAAATCAGTGTTTATTCACTCAAGTTGAAAAATAGATATTACTCTTTTTCAAACTGTATACCATGACTATTGCATGTTAGCACTATAGATATTGCACTATATTAATATTGCATTAGTTTTACAAAACAGTGCACCATAACTGTAGAACTATACATATATAAATATGTAGATGGTAATGGTGAGCTAGGAGCAGCACAGTATTAGAGCTCTGTTCCACCATATAAGTGAAAGGTGTAATACAAAAAAAACACGATCCACCCACATATCCAGCTCACAGTTGGTCAGCTGGAAGAGTGGGGACACAATGAAATTTGGTGTTTTTAGGTTATAACTGATTTCTCAATTTTCACCACAGTGGTGTTTTATTGGTGTTTATCGGTTATAACCTAAAACCGGAAACCCTAAGTATACTTGATGAAGACAGAACAGTCACTCACCACAACAGTAGATCTTCAAGAGAATCTCCTCCATTGGGCCACAGCACATCCACCTTCCTTCTCCCTTTCTGAGGTATATACCAGCAGATTTGTCCACTGCCTTTGTCTGGTGGTGTCTATAAGTGCCTTATGTGTGCTATATTACCAGCCCCATGCTTCTCCTTATGTGCCAGGTACTGGCTTGAATTCTTAATTCCTAACAGTCAGAAGCCCTCTGAGCTTGTTTCCAGCAGGGAACTGAGGAGCAAGGGGGCTGCCCAATTTTTAATTTTTTTTTATACTCCCCCCCCCCAGGCTTGCGGCACTCCACTCTTCGAGAGACAACATCTGCCTTATCAATCCCTGCTGTCCTACCTATTCCTGGAGCGATCCATCCCCCATGGAGCCATGGTTCTTGGTGGGGCCCAAATACCCCGTGTTCCGGTTCCAGACCAGGCAGACGGCATTGGGGATCAGGGCTGGTGCTCCATCTACTGGAGGTGCCTCCAGCCATTTTCTAATTTTTCTCTCAGTGTGGTGTGTACCCTTGACGTCAAGGCACTACACACTGACATCCACCACACAGCTCCCACTGGTCCCTCCTGCAAGCTGCAGGACTTGCTGTACCTTGGGCCTCCGCCTGCAGTCAGGCAAGCTGCGGACCTTGATCCCCTCCCTCCCCCCAGAGAAGACAAGCCATCCTGGAATGCTCAAGCCTTCTGCCCCGGTTGACCCTCCAGTGACCCGAGTCCACTCCTGAACCCGTGTCTATGGCCTCACAAGCGGAAATCCAACTGCTTCTCCGATGGGCTGGCTGCCCAATTTTTTTGTAGGTGCTGATGTTGCACATCATCGTGCTTGGTCCCCAGCTGGCAAACGTTTCTGAGTGATCCTGACACCAGTGGCTTACAGTTCTAATGGTGTGGCCCAATGAAGGAGATTATCTTGAAGATCTACTGTTACGGTGAGTAGCTGTTCTATATTCATAACTATGAAGCATTAATGCAAAGAAATCCTGTCTAAATCTAAACAGAGCTTTTGGGAGTTTTCCATTTTTATTATTCATGCTCATTGACTGTGTCTTCATTAATTTTTTTATTGAGAACACTCACCAAGCTTGAAGGTGAGAACAATTCTTTTAAACCATATTTTAGCTGCATCTATGACAAGAGCTCCAAATAATGATAGTTCCAGCCAGTGCCACAGGGAACTAAGAATGTTCTTTTTCAGATAGCTGCCACTCATGCATGCATTTACAAGGAAAGCAAATATTCGGAGAATTCAGAAAATTGTTGGAATTTTCTTCAATACCCACTATAGCACCTTTGAATACCTTTTCATTATTAAGGTGTCACACAGTACAGAATGGAATGACCAAACACCTTTCTTTGTCAATCTTTTTTTAGCTCCTTCCTAGTCAGACTAATACACTGCATAGGTTTCTGATATGCTGGCATTAATACAGTAACATTTAATATTTATTAGGAACAATGCATAATATAACATTTCTGTGACTGAAACATTTACAACACTGGCCACTGCATGTAATATTGTGCAAAGTTTTGTTCTGTGTGTAAACAAGGTCTGTTTCATTTTGATTCAGTGGCTAAAGTGACTTAGTACCAAAGCAGCTTAGGCAGCAAAGGTAATGATTTGAATGCTGTAAATGTAAATCTACAATCTTGCATATATAAAGTTTTATTTTACAGTGAAAATGTCTCATCCTGCAGTAGTTAGGGTAATTCCTTGGATTTAAGTATTGTTTTTCTGAGATCCCTGTGATAGGAGAGATTTTTTCCAAATCTTAATTACAGTGAAACCTGGCTATTAAGGACTCTGCATATTAGGGACATCAGGATATTAAAGACATTTCTTGTAGTGAGGACAACTATTTTTAGTACTCCATATTGACTGCTTGATACTGAGGATATATTCTGTTGGTTTTTTAGGACTTATACGTTGCAACTGTTGCTGTACAGTATGTGCTTGTGTGGCGGTAAGCATTGCTAATCTTGTTGAATTTTTCAGTTCAGTAGGAAGGAAGAATAGGATTGTTATATTTGCACATTAAAACAGAGAGGTGGATTCCATTCAAACTCGGCTAAATTCCCATAACATTTGATGCCTAATTTTGAAAGGCCCTCTTCCTGGTGTTTCTGTGGCCTATTTCTGCCACAGTTTTGCCTTACACAGAACCTGTTTTGTTTTTTTTTTAAAACAAAAGTAAAAACATTTTGTTTGATTTTGTTTATCATGTGCACTACTTTCTGGCTTTTAAAGGTGATGAGAAATTGATTAAAGCAGCAGTATTTGTTAGCAAACATTTCTTCACATAGTTTTTTAGTGTGTGTGTGTATGTATGTATATATATATATATATATGTACTGTATATCTATATATATATATATATATATATATATATATATATATATGTATAGGGGATACATGATGGGCATGAGTGTGATATAGAAATTTGGTCACTCCAGAGCTCATGATGCAGGAGTGACAATATTTGCCATAGCATACAATCTGCCCATCATGTATTCGATATATACAATAGGGCCAAGAGTTTTAGAAGTTTTGTTATGCTGTCTTGTGTTCTGTTCCTGTTTATGTTTGCTCATTCTGTGTGTGAGCTTTTCTGAATGGGCTGGCAGTGTTATAAACTCTGGGACACACATGGGTGTGTTTTGCAATGCTAAATGAGTTAGTTTTAGGTAGGAGTGAGAAACAATTTTGTGGGGCTCTATTGTTTAGAAGTCTGGCTGCAGTGAAGCTGAGAGCATCACAGTAATTGTAATGAGCTGAGAGGCAGAGTGTCAGAACAGCTGATACTGTTTTCAGTGGTAATTAAGTTAGCTGCAGGCAGAGTGCAGAGTGTTCTGTGAAATTGTGCTCTTTAGGATTCTGGCTGCAGTCAAGCAGAAAGTATCGCAGTAATTGTAATGGGTGAGAATCAGAGTTTGAGGAACAAGTGAGAGTGTGTTTCAGTGGTAGTTGAGTTAGCTGCAGGCAGTAGTTTAGACTGTTCTGTGAAGCTGTGCTGTTTAGAATTCTGGCTGCAGCCACAGTAATGAGCTGGAAGTTGGTGGTGGGGTAGGTGTGTTTTGTAATGCTCACTGAGTTAGCTGTAGACAGCAGTGAGACCTCTGAAGTAGTCCTGCATTTGTGTCTATGGTAATAGCACAGGTGTTTCTTGCATGCTGAGGGGAAAGCTGCCTAGAGTGATGACCTTTTGTGACCTGTGTGTGTAAATGGCTGATATCATCACAGTAGAGCAGAGGATAAAAATATTACACTGCAGTGGATGATGCACTGTTTGATCTCACTTATTTATCACTCACCCCTATTTTGGCCCCAGTGTGCCTCCTCATGCCTGCATCTGGCATTCTTTTGGCTTCCCAATCCCATCTGCTACTCCTCCTATTTTCCATCCAGTAGGGAGATATATGGGATGGGATCTGAGCGTACCAGTACCACCCTGTGTGGTGGACAATGCACTTAGGATTTTCTGCATTTTTCACTCCTTTCCCAGCCCATTACCTGCCTGGCATCAGGCAGTGCCACTGTAGATGATACCCACACATAGCACGCTCCTTAAATCAGACCATACACCTTCCAATGTATCATATTAAGCATGCTAAGAAAGGTGAAGCATTGCTCCATACACTTGATGTACACAGAACATGACATTTCTATCTCAATTGTACTAAGGACCACAGGAAGTTTTTTCAGCTATTTGTCTCATTCGCTCCTGGGAAAGAGTGCACACTCATTACTAAATAGTGCCTGTTTAAATGACTAGCTCACTGTATTGAGTTTTGTTATAGGAAGTAGGGTAAGAAACTTCCTGGTATTGTGCTCTGCCACACTGTACACGGAATGGCCACCTCTGTTGCTTGTTTTCAGAATGTTTCTGCAGCTGACATAAGTGCTGCTGCCACATGGAGTACTGTGCATACTTTCACTAAGCACTACAGTCTAGACATCATCTCAAGCAGAAGTGTTGGATTTTGTTCTTGCTGTTCTGCAAGACCTTCTGTCCTGATGACATATCAAACATTACAATCCTCCCTAGGTACCTTGTGTACTGCTTGGCAATCATTCCAATGGCATGGCCCAATGGAGGAGATATCCTCGTTGAAGACAGATCTGTTACTCACCACAACAGTAGATCTTCAAGAGAATCTCCTCCATTGGGCCACAGCACACCCACCTTCCTTCTCCCTGAGATATAAGCCAGCAGATTTGTCCACTGCCTTTATCTGGCGACATCTGTCAGTGCCTTATGTATACTATGTTACAAGTCCCATGCTTCTCCTTATGTGCCAGGAACTGATTTGATCTCCTAGTTCTCCACAGTCAAAGGCCCTCCGAGCTTGTCTCCTGCAGGGAACTGAGGAGGAAGGGAGCTGTCCAATTTGTTTTTATTGGTGCCAACTTTGCATGTTATCATGGGTTGCCCCCAGCTGGCAGACATTTCTGAGTGGTCTGGATGCTGACAGTTTACAGTTCCAAAGATGTGGCCCAATGACAGAGATTCTCTTGAAGATCTACTGTTACAGTAACTGTCCTATAGTCATAGTTATGAAGCATTAATGCAAAGCAGTCATTTCTAAACTAAACAGAGTTTTGAGGAGTTGTTCCATTTTTATTATTCATGTTCTTTCTCTGTGTGTCTCCCTTACAGTTTTTATTGAGAGCAATCATCCTGCATGAAGGTGAGAACTGTTCTTTTAAACCATGTATTAACTGTATCTATGAAAATGGCTCCAAATAACTATAGTCCCAGTCAGCACTGCTGGCAGCTAAGATTTTTTTCCCTAATAGCTTTTGGTCATGCTTGTATGTACAAGGAAAGCAAATAATCAGAGTATTCCGAAAACTGTCAGTATTTTCTTTAATATCCACTGTAGCACATGTATTGCCCTTGCATTACTAAGGTGAGGCACAGTAAAGAATGGAATGACCAAACACTTTATTTTTCTGTCAATCTTTTTTAACTCCTTGCTAGTCAGACTAACCCACTGCATAGGTCTCTGATATGGTGCCATTAATACAGTGACATTCAATATTTTTTTCAAAACAATGCATACTATAACATTTATGTGACTGAAACAGTTACACTTCTGGCAACTCATGTAATATTGCACAGAGATATGTTTTGCGGATAAACAAGGTCTGTTTCTTCTTGATTCAGTGGCTGACATGACTTAGTACCAAAGCAGCTTTGGCAGCAAAGGTAAGATTTGAATGCTATAAATTTAAATCTGCGATCTTGCATATATAAAGTTGTTTTGTTTTGCAGTAAAAAAGTCTCATCCTGCAGTACTTAGGGTAATTCCTTGGATTCAAGAATTGTTTTTCTAAAATCCTCGTTATAGGAGAGATTTTTTCCAGCTCTCAATTACAGAGAAACTGGCTATTAAGGACTCTGCATATTAGGGACATCATGATATTAAGGACATTTCTTGTGGTAAGTATAGCTATTTTTAGTACTGTATATTCCGCCTGTTAAGGACTGTCTAATATTAAGGGCATATTTTGTTGATTTTTGGGGATTTATAAGTTGCATCTGCTGCTGTATGTGCTTGCGTGGCCATGAACATTGCTAATATTGTTGAATTTTTCAGTTCGGTAGGAAGGAAGAAGAAAATTGTTATATCTGCACATTAAACAGAGAGGTGGAATCTGTTGAGACTCACCTAAATACCCATAAGATTTGAGGCCTAACTTTGAAAGGTCCACTTCCCTATGTATCTGTTTAAGAATTCTTTTTTTTTTTTTAAGACACAAGTAAAAAAAAAATTTCCTGACATCAGAGCTGGGGGCCCAGGGGGGGTCATGGTCCCCTACATTTAAAAGTGGGGGGCATGCCCCTCACTTTTTGACAAAAGAATCATGTGCACAGGAAAAAAAAAGGCATCCGTCAGGGCCATTGCCAGCTGGGATTCATCTGGTTTGAACAGACCCCGTCATCCTTGAACCTCCATTTTTTTTGTTTTTGTTTTGTTTGTTTTTGTTGTATATGTGCCTCTTTAAATCCCCTTCCCACTACCGGCAACTGTAGCACAGAACAGTGTGTGTGGTTTCCCTACGCCTCACGTCATCCTTGCTCCTTCTAACCCACCCCTACTCCAGTTAGATCAGCCAATCAGTGTGTGACTGATGTTCATGAGTCACGCTGATTGGCCAGTGTTGCTGCCGCAGCCTGAGAGGGCACCACACTCCAGCAGTTAGGTCCATGCCCATATCATTTGTTTATAGCTTCAGTCCACAGCTTAATGTGGGGGAGAAAAATGGCTATTAGCGGGGTGAGTCTTGGTGTCTTAGCTGCTCATTTGGGGGAGACTTATTTATTTATTTATTTGCTTTTGTTAACTGGGTAAGCACACTAGACAGCCAAGTGCCTATTTTCAGGTGCGACCTGGGAGATTACAAGGTACATACATGAACAATTTTCAGGTGCGACCCGGGGGATTACAGGGTACATACATGAACATCAGGCAAAAACAAGTGAAGGATTACATTAAAGAGAATTAGCACACAGGGACAATACAAGCAATAGTACCAGCAGGGATTTACATTGTAGGCAGTAGGAAGAAGTACTGTGTGGTTTCATAGTTAAGGCTATAATTTTTTCATGGTGAAAAATGGCTAATTTCACGGCATTTCATAGTCTATAAATTCAATATTTATTCCTTCACAGAATATGCAGTCCTTCCTTGTCATTGAGAAGACAGTTGCTCGCTATGCAAAACATTGAGGCTCCCTGTCATACCTGCTGACTTGACTGGTTGACTGTGCAAAACATTGAGGCTCCCTATCATACCTGTTGACTTGAGTGATCCCTCTGAGTCTCCAGTATTTCTCCTCCTTCCCCCTCCCCATTTTTGTGTTGTCCCATTTGTGTTTCTTTTGTTGTTACCTTTTTATTTCAATTTGCCAACT
Source organism: Neoceratodus forsteri (assembly GCA_016271365.2). Taxonomy (NCBI): domain Eukaryota; kingdom Metazoa; phylum Chordata; order Ceratodontiformes; family Ceratodontidae; genus Neoceratodus; species Neoceratodus forsteri. The sequence continues at coordinate 486,901,288 of CM028134.1, forward strand.
CATTGCCCCATTAGTGCTTCTGGGGTGTGATTTCATCCCGCAGCACTTCAATCACACCATACACTTTTCCACTTGCTCAGTCTCAGGAAATCTGCAAGCTTCAGCATTCTCCATAGAAGCCACTCACCTGGAGTAGTGTCAACAGCCACTGCCTGCATGAAGTGTCCCTGGGCACCCTCCCCATTTAGTGAACTGCCTCTCAGAGTTCTCCGTCTGTTCTACTGTCCTGCTGTTGAGCTTAGAATTAGAGGTATTTTAAGGTGCCTCTCTGTTTGTTTATTGAAACTGACTTGTTTAGACATATTTTCATGGGGAACCACTGATTTCACAGAATTGGGCAAATTTCATGGAAATTGTGAAATTCGTGATCCCTGTGAAATGATTACAGCCCTACTTATGGTACTGCTGCTGCTGCATAAGTAATTCCTTGGAATATAGAACTTAGAGCAATGATCCATTTTACAGCTGCTTCTGACATTGTTTTTAAACAGAAGCAGTTATAGCACGAATTGATCTACATGAGGAATTTCAGAGGCCATGTGTTTTATTTACATTTAAGCTGTCACCTTCAGTTATTTTTTTCCTTCCTAAATGAGCCATTTTATAGCTATGGTAACCCACTCAATGATCTGCAGTTAGGCAGATCATTCACATACTTCCCAGGTGGTTAAAGTCATTCTGCTTCAAATTTACATTGTCTGACGGTACAATGGCAGTGGAAATGCCATAGGTAAAAGCCTTGCATTTCAATGGTGATCCTGCTAAGGTTAAAATGTCAGGCATTGCCTGTCTAACAAACTCTGGTCAGAGCCAACATGGCTGCTATACATTAACATGACACAAAGTTTTTTTTTTCTGTAACAGAAGTCCTTCAAAAAATGTAATGTTTTAATTGATATAGTCTGCTTTGGCTGGTTTTGTTGTTGGAGTGTGATGTGATACATTTTAGGGATGCAACCGCAGAGCTGTTTTGTCCAGTATGCATAAGTTTAGGTGCAACACTACCTAGTATTGATGTTTTGCAGGGCTTGACCTCTGGCAGTAACTCATACATGCATCAATGTTTGACTAGTGTTATATTGTATATGGGGATATCCACAACTTTGCAGCAATAGCAACATAAACCTACTTCATCAGACACATTTGCAAATTTTCCTTCCTCAGTTCCCCATATACAATATTACAATAGTCATACATCGATGTACGCACAATTTACTGTCAGAGGTCATGCCATGCAAAACACCAATAACCAGGTGGTGTTGCACCTAAACCAATACATACTGGAACAATAGTTCTGGGGTTGGACTCCTAAAATGTATCCCATCACACTATCCAGAGATGGTCCTGATACCCACAGCAGCTCCTCTGTTCTCAGCCACTGCTTCTGAGACACCCCTATCACCTGCCTGTAACAGTTCTATAAGCATGGGTGTCACAAAAGTCTGTGCCCTGGTTTACAGGGGTTTCCCTGCTTTGTGCATGCATTGACAATTTGACCACCTTGCCCTTCCCCACAAAGTCCTTATAGTAATAATCCTAGGGGCTGTGGCTCTTTGAAATTGTAAGTGCTCTGGCTGCAGTTGATAAATCAAATACAATACTCCAGTGTTTCAGGCATGAAGCATTTTGTACATCAATATTCTAGATTAGCTGCCTCCTTCTGACCTCCCTTGTGCAGTGTCATTGATGGGAAATCAACTGGATTTGATCACCCACCTAAATTATAGTGAGCTGCCCACAGGGAACCCCGCCAGCATTGAGAAGGACAAGCTTAGGGTCGGGGTTACCTATTTCTTCTCAGATAAGGAGGAGATGATCAATGACAGGATGAAGACCCAGCCAGTTGTGAAATTCAACCAGAAGACAGGTGCATGGGAAAAATATGAAAATGCATCACCAACATGGGCTGCTAAAATACCTAAAAAAACAGCAAAAGATAAACTTTACAGAGACTTCCAATCTTCTAATGATATGCAAGGCACACCGGGTGCACGAATGATCAACAATGCCCCACGTTTGTATATTTTGTGTTTTTCCTATGCTTCTGTAAATACCATATTGAAGTGGTCTCCATTCAAAACTGCTGGGGGAAGTGAGGAACTACCACAAGGAATCTGCTAAGTCCATTGAGCAGACAGGCCAATGGAAAGGGTACTGTTAATAAATTTACTCCTGGAAATGCTAAGCTGGGTGTCCTGCTCAGGATACCTGTGAGGGTTGATCAAGGGGTTGAGTTGAGACACTGACACCTCTCCTGAGGTTAGTTCTCCCACCTGTTACCAAGTCTAGTCCCAGGTCTAGATTAATGTGCAGCTATGGGGCTTAGACATCTGTACTTCCACCTAGGGGTTAATGTGTAGCTAAACACAGAAGTAGTTGAGACTAAAATTGGAATTTCTGCTATGTTGTTCTGCATACTTGGCACTCTCACTGAAGTATGAAAGCGTGTTTTCTCTGTAGGATGCTGGACCACTCATAATAGGCTGAGTGATAATATCTGCAGTGTTTTTAAACAAAACAATGGCACATTGATTCATGATTTCACTGCCTAACAAAAAGTGGCATCCGCTTGTTAGATTGTTTAGCGTGGTTACACGTATCACTGTCAGGTTAACATGAGTGAAACCAGCCAAGAAGATTAGTTGAGATTTCCAGGAGATGAATCCCCCTTCTCCTTGTATAGCCATGTGGGCTGTATATGTAAAAGCACTCTGTTTCACGAACACAAACATACACAATAAAAAAATAAAATAGGGACTACTGCTTTTGTTACAAAACTTGCTCACCCTGGCACACCTCTGAGAGATGTGTCAATTGTCACTGTGGGGCTTCTTTAAAAGAAATCACCTATCACACATTGATTCTACTGAAGTTTTCCTTTTTGATTGTGTCAGTGTGTGTTCTCAAACAGAGTACCTTTACATAAATAGTGCCATGTCCCACTAAGAAAGCAAGGACGGCTTTTGCACTGTGGTGCAGGGGAGGTACTCTTTGGAGGCTGGCTAAGACTCAAAATAATCACAAAATATACACATGGAGAGCATTCAGGGTAGACTATGACCATACAGTTCAACTGGGTAATTTAATGCAAAAATGCAAATCCACAACAAAGGCTGTATTAAAAATTGTATTACTTGCACAACCTCCTGTCAGCAACCAGCAAATTGCTATGAGTTGAAAGCAAATGTTTTTGAAATACAGCTTTCATTGTGTATTGTGGAGATCAATTAGTCAGTGATCCCATCAGGTTAGCTCAAATGTTTAATGAATATTTTGGGGACTTTTCAAAATATCAGAGTCAAAAGTCATTAATTAATAAAAATCAGGCTCTGGATGAGAACCAAATCATAAACATCCTCTTTTCCATTTTTATATTCTGACTCCGGAAATTGTTACCGATTATGTTCTGAAGTGTAATTCCAGACTAATAATTGGACAAGATAAAATACATTTTAGATAGTTGAAAATGGGTATTGATGTATTAGCTACTCCCCTCACATTATTATTTAATTATTGATTATGTCATAATGTCTATCCTCAGATATGGAAGTTGGCGTTAATTAAACCCATCCATAAATCGGGTAGTAGGAGTGTAGTTTCTAATTTTAGACCCATTTCTTTACTTTCACAACTATCAAACATTTTGGAAAGAATTGTGTTTGATCAGATACAGGTTTGGAATATGATTTGTTGACTGACTGTCAACATGGCTTTAAGGAAAAACATAATATGGAAATGGTCTTGGTGGGGTTCATGAACAGCATTCGGAGTTCCCTTGATATAGGTCACTCTGTAGCTGCAGTGTTTGTGGACCTCACCAAGACCTTTAATCTAGTAGATCATACTTTGTTGTTGAGCACATTGAATGAAGTATTTTTCTCCAGGGATGTTATTTCATGGATAGGGGGTTATTTAAATAACAGGGAACATAAAACCATTTTTTTGGCCAAGCTTGTTCTGATTCCCACCCAATTTCTTGTGGAGTACCACAAGGTTCAATTTTGGGCCCATTATTGTTTTCTCTTTTTCTGAATTCTGTTCCAACAATCTATGATGGGTCTAAATTAATCATGTATGCAGATGATGTGGTGATTGTCTCTCCTCAGTGAGGATAGGGTGACTGCCTCTGGATACCAGGTGGCATAATTCACCACAGTCGGGATGAACCTCTTCCTGGAGGAGCTGGGGGTATTTAAAGGCCCCACAATATCCATTCCCACCCTCTGGAATGGCTTATCCACTATGGGCAATGGAATTAGGGCAGCTTGGGGTTTCTTGCCCGCCTTCCCTATTTCTTGGCACTGGTGACAAGACCTGCAATACTCCTTCACCTGCTGGGTGAAGTTGGGCCAATAGAAATTCTGTGCCAACCACTGCGTAGTGTGCATGATTCCCAGATGACCAGACAAGGGAATATCGTGTGCAATCTTGAGCAACTGCTCATGATACCCCTAGGGAATGACAAGCTGTCTGCCTATCACCCCTCCCTCTGTCTGCTCAGCCTGAGTATACATCAGTCCATTTTCCCAATAAACCTTATGTTTACCGTCACCTCCCTGTGCTCTGTCAGAGTCTGCCCAAGCCCTCAGCATCTCTACACTAGGGTCGCTTTTCTGAGCAGCTGCAACCTCCTTACACATTCCCAAGGTATGGGACAGGTCCCTTTCAGTCTCTAAACTAGGGTTCCTAGCACTAACATCAGGGCATTCAGGATCACTGTCATCCCTTACCCTCTGACAATGGGTCACCCTTCCTTCTTCGGAGTAACCCTCTGTAGCTGTGTGGTTAACTGCTACTGGGGAAATTTCTACCCCTCCTTTTCATTAGTCTCCCTATCAGGAGACACAGGCTGGGGAAACAGCCTCCCAGTGGTTTCCACAATGGCTTCTGTGGGTTCCAGGAAACTACAATTTTCCTTTGCTGCTTGGCTATGGGTCACTGCACACACCATCCCCTGTCTGAGATTATTGCCAAGGATTACATCCACTGCTAAAGTTTCGGCTACAGCCACCTGTTGCACAGTTCCCCCTGTTTCACCCCAGTCTTGGAGAAAACTAGTGAGTGGCAATGCTTTCTCCTCACCAGTGAAGTCTTATGCAGTTACAAATTCATTGGGTATAAGCTGATTAGGCTCTACCAGATCCCCTTTTACCAACATCAGGGATGCCCCTGTGTCTCTTAACCCTTGTGTCTGTACCCCATTCACCGTGACTGGGTGCATGTGTTCCATCATGTTCACAGGCATGCTTCCAGGGACACATAAACAACCCAATTCTTTCCTATCCCCATGTTATGTATTGGTCATCCTTTTGGGACTAAACTGGGGCTAACTGGTTTTGGTGGAGGCAGTGAGAGTTTTAGCTGTCCTGAAGGTGTGATCTTCCCTTTCTGCACTGCCACACCCACCCCATTCACTCTCAGAGCAGGTCTGCTCTTGGCATAGCTGTCTGAGAGTTCAGCAGCCTCTTGCACTGTTTTGGGATCGCAGTCCTCCAGCCAGGTTTTCATTTCTGGTGGGCATGCCCAAAAAACTGTTCTAACAAAATAGCATTTTCAATTTTATGTACAGAGTTTGCTTCAATTCCTTCCCACCAATGTTTTAAAAACTGACGTCATTTGTGGCTAGCTCCTCGTAGCTCATATTCAGGCTTCTCCTGAGCTTACGGAATTTAGCACCGTATGCTTCTGCAGTTAAATCAAACTTTTTAACAGTGCAGGTTTAGGTTTGCTGTAATCATTATTGTCCATATTGTCCATTTGACCCAATGCACCTAGAGCATTCCCAGTAAGTGAGGGATAGCTGGAAGCTCCAGGACCCTCTAGGAATTTTAGCCTGAATGCAAACTTTTTCAAAGGAATTTAAAAAGGCATCCATATCCTTCCCCTCTTTAAATTCAGCTATCAATTTGGAATTCAGTTTGTAACCCGGTCCTGTAGTTCCAGTTAAACCCAAGCCACTTACCTGCTTTGATGCTGGTGGTTGGAGTCATAACTTCTCCAGTTCATGTTGCCTCTGGTGCTCGCACTCCTCACGGTCCGCCTCTTGCTGTTCACATTCAGCTTCTCATTGTTCTTGCTCCCTTTTCTCCTCTGCATCTCGCCGGCACTCACGCTGTTCACGGTCAGCCTCTCGCTGTTCTTGCTCTGCCTCTTACCATTCTTGTTCAGCCACCCTCTCGCCGTTCTCGTTCAACCTCTAGCTGTTCTCGCTCCCTCTTCTTCTCCTCTGTGTCTTGTTTCTCTCGCTCAACATCTTTCTGGAACTCCAGCTCCATTCTGTGTAACTCAATCTACAGCCTGATTGCTTCTGGCTCCAGAATGCTAGTGACCTTCCCCTGCTGCTGTGGCCCTTTGCTGGTACTGGCCCTGCTGTCATCCTCACTGGATCTGGACATTGCACTGGCCGCTGGCCCCTCCACACTCAAGGTCTGATCCCTTACAGTCACAGTCAGCGACTCGATGCTCTGGGCATCTGCTGCCATCAGGCATCCATGAGGTTCTGCTTGGTGGCTGTCCCCTCATGCTGGACTCCTCTGTCCTGGCACAACTGCTTCAAGTAGTCTACAGTGTGCCCACTGTAGTTGGAAGCCATCTTCTTCCCTAACTAGGGCTACTCTAACTTGCACTTTAGAAAAAAAAATAAAACAGGTAGGAACTTGATTGTAAGCAAGATGATATAGTTCTCTTTCCTTTTTAAAAATAAATCACTGCCTTTTTTTGTAAGTGAGCTGTACAGTATTAAGCTGACACACTGAACAGTTAAAGCTTGTGTTACTAAATTTATCTGCACTGCTGCCAACCAAATCTGTCACAAACACACTCAGCAGGTCAGGCCCTCTGCTCCCACAGTGCCAACCTCCAAGCGTAGTAATGTGAACAGGTAACAGACAGGGTAACCCTCCTGTCTGCTTGGGGGTCTGAATCACATTTAGTCTCAAATTCTGGGGGGATTCAAACTGTGAACCTTATGCTACCATACCCAAATGTACAGGCTCAGGTTATCTGCTGTTTGGGGGGATGCCAGATATCTTTCACCTAAGGGCACTAACCATGTATCCAAAATGAACTTTTAAAACTCTATAAAAGACCTTGGGATGGCCACCCCAGTGGTACTGAGGTTGAGGCACTGAACACCTTACCTCGCACCATGCGGACCCATGTTCAGGAGCGAGCATGGATCACCTGGGGTCGGCAGGGAGGAGAGGATTGAGCATCCATGGGACTGCTCTCCTTCTCTGGGGAGGGGAGGCATAAGCACTCAGTGCTTGACTGCCCCATAGTAAAGCTGGGACTGCTGCACTGAGGGATTTGGAAGGGTGGAGAGATGAGGCAGGCGCTTGGAGGAGGCGCTTTCGGGAGCATGCATGCTCGCTCCTTGTGGCATCATTGAATGCCTTGGCTCAAGGGGAGTAAACTTGGAGGAGAAAAGCTGGCATTGGCAGGCAGAATGATCAGATCCCCGCAGGCACTGCCTCCATGATAGGCAGTAACCCTTGGCACCAGATTCGTGTGTGACAGCAGGTTGGGGGGTCCCCGCCGTCCTGCAATGAGGGGTACAGCCGTGGGGTTTGCTGAGAGGTAAGCTGCGAGCAGAGGACGGGGCTGGGGGAGCACAAGGGATCAGCTGCCAGTGCCAGGATTGATAAATAAGAGTAGCTGCAAAAAAAAAAAAAAGACCTTGGGTATATTCTTACCTTTTCCCAGTTTAGTAACAACATCAAGCTTATGAACAGTTTTGTCAATCTTAACCCGCTATACATCACATGCAAAAGAACTTTAAAGACACACCCAGGCAGTCTTTCAAAATAATATTTTACAAAATGGATAAAATATGTAAAATGTAAACACAGAACAATATATCAAAGAGCATACAATCACATAAAAGAAAAACAAGGAAAACTACAGACAAACTCCTACCAACATACAGTTAGATCTTTATATCTAATGTATTACCTCTGTACAGTGCTTAAGTTAGACATGTTGTTTCTTAAGAGTACAAAAGACATGTCACAAAGATCAGGCACAAGTCTTAGTTTAAACTGTGTCTCTCTCCCACCCCTTCTGTGTATCATCTAGCTTCTCCTTTTAGAATATAAAAATATAATTACAAACAATGATCTTCCTGTCAGGAGATATTTTAAATACTGTGACTTCAGCAAAACGAATTTCCCAAATTATGACAGTCTTTAATCAAGCCTTTCCTTTGATCTTGTGTGGTTTCCTGCTTCCCCAAGGATCATAGGTTTTATAACTTTTCATACCAGTTGGTATAAAATGTTTTCCTCTAAGACGTCATAAAAGCTTATGAACCCTATATCCTGGCAGCTGGTTCAGTTCTAAGAAAACAGGAGACTCTTAATTAAGTCTCTCTAGTCTGTTAATTACCTCCTGGTTTCAGGTCACTTGGCACTTCAATGACCTGGGGGGTACCATAGCAGGGATGTCCTATGAGAGACACCTATACAGATATCATAGAATAATCATAACCAGCTGGCCAAGCGTCACATGTGTCACTAGCCAATGAGTAACAAATAGTAAAACAGTGGCGCTGGAATGGTTGATAATTCTAATTACCAATGAAGAAGGGCAATAACATAGGAATTGTGGTGGGTAATTGGAGTGATAAACATGAATCAAGCAGCATGGGCTGTGAGAGAAAGATGTTTGAGGGTTTACAGTTAGTGAAATGAGAAAAAAATGGAAATAAAATCAACAAAAGCATGCATGTCAGTAAACATATTGTGAAGTATGCGTGCCTGCACATCAGCACTGTACATCCACATCTCCTGAAAACATTTGTTTTAGAAAAATATTGAAATAAATAAATAAAATGTGCAGTCAAGTTGCCACAACCCCTTTCACCTAGTAGCCCAAAACATTTGATGAACCCATATTCTAATCTAGCACCAATGCAGGCATGTATTTCCCCGAATCACAGGTTCAAATCCCACAGCACCTAGCTTCTAAATAAATGCAACTACTGTAGCATCAGTCATACTTCTCAGCTGCCCCTGAGTTTCAGGGATGTCCCTAATTTTGCCTCAAAATTTTCCTCTGTCCCTCGTAAAATGTTTGTTTTTGTGACAGGCTACCAGTGGACAACTGCATGAATATAACATAGTTTTATTAATATACAGTGCTCTCATAGTTGACTTGAGCATCACCATCCATTCAGAGATGGGAGCATACAGCCCACTTATGATCAGTTGCACAGTAGAGATAGATTGTACTGCTGATTAAAATAAAGAATATTTGTCAGTTTGAACGTTGAAGCGTGACATTTTCACACTAGGAAATCACCAGCTATGCAAGCCATCAGAAGTTCATATAGAGAAGCACTGTTTCTGTTCCTAACTGCATCAGACAAAATTATCTGAATCTGTCACTGTCATCATGTATTCAGCAACGGCACAGAGTCATAATGTCGTGGTCAAAACTGAACACATCAAGAATGCCGCACGCAGATCAGTGTGTGGCAAAATAACATCGGCACAACACACCAACCAGGAAACAAATGTGCACACTGGAGAAATAGCTTTGTTTTGTGGGGGGGGGTTCCCCCTTATCCCTCAACATGGGCTTTGCCCACAACACCACCTGGAATATACATATCTAACTCTGAGGGGGTGTGCACTTAAGACATGAGGCGCAGGTTGGAAGTGGGAAAATTGTGTTTTAAAAGCAAAGAAATACATCACAAATGGACCTGGGGAGAATCGAACCATAGCTCCAGGTCCCCGACATCGCCAGGTGTCAGTGCTCTAGTGGCTCGGCCAGATACTGCACTGGTGGTGTACTTCATACTCCTCAATGTGAAACTACAGCAACAGTGGTAGCGGTTATTACCACACGCTCAGAAACCCCTGTTGCTGTAGTTTCTTTTGAGGTTTCTCATGTGTGGTTTTTCATGCGCTGTTCAGGCAGCTCTATATTGACCCGGTACCTTCAGCAACAGGATATTACAGGATTTATCTAGTGTATTTTTTGGTTAATGATTAAGATAAAAACATGCCTGTCATAAATATGTGATTACAATAAGACAAGTTATACAAAAATCAACAGTAACTCACTCCACATTTAACAGACTTAAAGGAATGGCTGGTAACTGTTTTATTTTAAAACATGTATTCTTTGTCATGTGAATACAAATGGCCATTGCTAAGTTCATGTAATAACAAACAAAAAAAAAGACATGCTTTATTTTCCAGGGAAATCTAATGCTTCTTTCTCAAGGCACACATTACGGATAGCTTCTCTGTAGCCCACATTCCACAGCAAAAAATTGGAACCAATATTTATAATATGACTTACAGTTTTAGTGCAGTGCTCCTTTTGGGATGAGCAGCTAGTACAGTTTTTTTTTTTGTAATAAGCTGAGCCCCAAACTAGGCTCCATGTTTCAGTAAATATAGAGTAAAAACTGTGGAAAGCAGGATCCCACTGAAAACAAGATAGAATGTGAGCTATGCTATCCTAACTAAATGCAATTAAAATGCATCAAAACAGGACTCAATTGAAAAAGAGATATTGCATCTCAGCTGGATTATCCTTGGCAAATGTACTGCAAAACTATGTAAAACACATAACCCTACAGCAGAATCCCACCGAAAAGGAGCATTTCATCTAAAATGATCTGTCCTAGAAAAATACATTATAAAAGCAGGACCACAGTAATATCAAGATATTGCATCTTACCTCTACTGTACTGGCTAAATGCAGTATAAAACTGTATAAAATCAGGATACCATTGCAAATGACATATTACATCACATCTGGTCAATCTTGGGTTAATATATAGTAAAATGTGAACAAGCAGGACCCTGTACAGCAGCAATGCAAGCCAGAATATTTGACATTGACAAATGCTTGTTTTCATATTTGTTTTTGTGACTCTCAAATAGTATGTCTTGTTTCATGAAGTTGCCTAAAATGAGCAGGGCAAGAGTTTCATGATTTCATGATTCTTGTAAAGTAAAAGGCTATTTCTGGAGGTACTTGGCTGATTTATGGAGGTTGTCCATTTAACTTACTACCCTTTTGGTTCAGTGGAGTAATTTGCAGTGTTATCTCCTTTTTTATAGTTTGCTGAGTCTCTGATGAAAGTCAGTGTATATATGTGTGTGTGTGTGTGTGTGTGTGTGAGCTTGAAAGATCACTGTTTACTTTTGATGAAAGTCAGTCAGTGTGTGTGTGTATACTTGAAAGATCACTGTTTACTTCTGATGCTCTTTTAAAAGGGACTTATGTTTCTCTTGGTGACATCTCCCACTCCATGTCCAGCTCAGACCAGCAGATCTGTTGAATGTGGAGGGATTCCACTTCCTCCTAACAACACAGCTGGGGGAAGTAGGGGAGGGGGGAGGAAACAGTTTAGTTAATGCAGAAAACAGGGACTTGATTTCATTCCACTCCCTCATAACAACAAAGGCATGCTGCATAAGGAATTCAGACCCCTTTTTCTGATGACAGCAATATGTCTACATGGCTCTGCCCACGTAGCCATAAAAAGTATTGCCATCTGATATTCTGGTGACCGAGGTTTTGACTCCCTGATTCGCTGTCTCATTGCAACAGTCCTGCATGATTTCTAGCATCACCCAGTTTGGAGCTAACTGGGGAAAGAAAGCAAAGGGTAATGGTAAATACTGGGTCACATCAGAAGATAGGGTTATGACTCTGGCTCTGTGGGGGTTGGGTCTGAGTAAGGGTTGTTAACTGGTATTAACTATGTTTTATGGTTTTAAAGAGCTTTTATTGTTTATTATGATGTTATAGTTATCTATTATTTTACATGATGCATGATGCCAGCAGCCCACACAGAAACCAGGTGCATTGGCATTGGACACATGAATGCCATGGAGGGAACCCACACGGCATTCACCAAGGGCATGCACCTGATATGCATGCAACCCCTCGGCTGCGCTGACAACAGTGCACCAGAGGTGGGCCGGGGCATGCCAGCACTATGCAGCATGCTCAAAGCTGCAATGTACTTTGCACAGGGAGGCAAAGTAGGGTGCAGGCTATGGCAGGGCTGACCCTGCCATAACCCATGCACGTGCCCCCATGGGCAACACCCGCCAGATGCAGGGGGACCAAGGCAGAGTTCACCATGCTACCCCTGCCCACTAGGCAGTTGAAGAGGTCAGGAGTAGCAGGATGGGTGAGTGCCCAACACAGCACCTGAGTGGCAGTACTGGGATGGTATGATGCCAGGGGGGTCTGTCTCACTTCCCAGCTACAGGAGGCTTGGGGTATGGCTACAGTGGGATGGGGCATAGCTGCTGTTGTGGGGGTGTGGGTCAAGGGTGGGGTCCATGGCCATGTCAATTCTAGGGCACCAGAAGAGCTTATATGAAAATTAATGGATCCATCTCTGAGTTTATTTATCTGTTGTGGGGCACCAGGGCAGGGGTGCCCGCCACCCCTGCTGTTTGCCATACACTTGAGCCTTTGGCCAAGGTGATCCAACAGAACCCTGACATACAGGGAGTGGCGGCGGGAGGAGTGCAACACAAACTTGCTCTATATGCAGTTGATTTATTACTTTATGTTTCAGACCCTGAGGCCCCATTCGCACTAGGGCATTTAAAACGGTTCAGAGCACTTGAACTGTTTTAAATGCATGCCAGCTCGATTTGCGTTCGCACATAACTCGTTTTAAACACGCAATTTTGGAAGCGTGCTCAAACCCTAATGGGAGCAGGGTTTGAGCATGCTTCCAGAATGCATTTTACAAATGAAATGAACTACTTACAGTACGCAGCAGGAAACCCACATTAATCCATGCTTGTTGGTCCTCCGAGGTCCCAGAACCCCAGTGCCTATCACATGATTCCCTCATGAGCAGCCCTTCATTGCACATGCGCGAACTTCATGAGGAAAAGATTAAAGAGGAACATCTCGGATCTGTCAAATCAGTGTGTCTGCTACATACAGGAGTGCCAGAAATTTATTATTTTATTATAAAATGTCAGATCACGCAGCATCATGGACAGATGAAGCAGTGAGAGCTCTTATTGATTTTTGGTCCACAGAGAGTGTACAGAATGAACTTAATTCTGTGCATAAAAATACAAGGTGTACCAAAGGTGTCTGAACACCTTGCTAGTCTGGGCATTGAGCGGAGTGCAAAGCAATGTGGAGAGAAGATTAAACAGTTAAAAGGAAAGTACCATAAGGCCAAAGATCAAAATAAAAAGTCAGGCTCTCGTAGAGTTGTTTGCCCATTTTATGATGCTTTGGACAGGATCCTGGGCACCCGACCACCAACAGAGCCCACAGTAGTCCCGGAAAGTGCAGAACAACCACAGCCACAGCCACCAGTTGTTGATGGGGGTGCATGAGAAGACATGCCTGAATTCAATCTGCCCCTGTTAGGTACGTATTGCTGTGCTTATACCTTTATGCCCCCCCCCCACTGTCACAGACACTTCTGCTGACATGATGTGCATTCTGCGGTGAACTGCATAGTGCACAGCTGTAAAAAAAGATTTGAAGCCAGCTGCAGAAAGCCACTGCAGTCTGTTGGCATTGCAGGGTCCACACATTTGTCCACTGCTTAATCTGCACATCCTCTCTGGCCACCCACTGTCTTCCACGACATCACCTGTTCCGCAATGCAAAATGTACACCACCCTTTCCAGAACAACTTGTTTCCTGAGTGGCATCCAAAACCTCCCTCATATGTGCCACTACTAATCATGGTATTCAGACCACGTAGGATAACTTCTTAATGTGTGTTGCAGAGTCTGAAGCTGATGACAATGGAGATGCAGCTGCAGACATTCCTGAAACTGCACTGCCGTGCAACTCCCTCATCAAGAGCTCCTCAGTGGACAGTGACACACCATGCACCAGTACACCATCAACATCTTTTTCCAAAAGACCTAGTTCCTGTGAACCACTGCAAAACCTCAGGAAAAAAAAGAGAGTTAGTTGGCTGCATGACAATGGAATCTCTGTTTGAGCCTACCAGGAAGCTCCTTGCTGAGCAGCACAAGCAAATGATGGAGGCAGAGGCAGAGAGAGCAAAGGCTGAGCATGAAATGGAGGAACGTGTGCGCCGCTTAGAGGCAGAGCAATCAGCAGCTTTTTTTAATAACCTGCTGCAGATATTCCGCAGTCCTCATCAGCCACCCCAGCACCAGCCAGTGCCTAACCCATTGCCATCACCTCAAGCTGTGGTGTCTCAGGCCACTGTACATGGTGCAATGTATAATGTGCATGCCAATGGCAATGCAGGCAGCTGTTTCAACACTCAAGGAAATGTATGCCCAAATCAGGGGGCATATTATCCAAGAAGCCAAGGCCTAAGTCAGGAGTTGTTCAATGTTGATGTGACATAGATTGAGTTGTGAACAGTAGCGCAGTTTTCTGTCAGTCAACTACGTACATATTGAAATGATTACATAACACAATGTATTAAAATGTGGTAAAAAGTTATGAAATTTTATTATTGAAACAGGAAAAAAATGCAGTTGAAAAGTGAATTTGAGATTTTTTATGAAGTTTTAGATTTCAGAACAGTTTTTTATTAACTTACCAGTTATAAAATGGTTTTAAATGTTTTTACTTGAATTATTCCTTCTTAACGGAACTTTTTAAAATGAAGCACAAAAAAATTTAAGCAATATCAAAACACATAAAGGTACATGAAATATCTGTTTATGAACTAACAGTTTTATCTGTCTTTCTGGTGTACTTTCCTTTGCAACTCAATTCAATATGCGCACAGTAATTAAACAAGTCTGCACTTCTATTGCCAATCCATGATGTGTGACTGCTTCTCTTTCTGCAGAATAAATGTTTGCTGTGTTGCTGCTGTGTTGTGCTCTAAAAAAATAAATCAATAAAGTTATTTGTTGTTCTTAAGGCAATTTTTTTGTATATGTAATCAATAGTGCAACACAGATAAAATCAGCTATTATAAAAAGACTCTCAGAAATGCTGCAATCTGATTGGCTGTTAGGATTCCAACAGCCTTACATTAATCCATGTTATACTGTCATGTACTGCCTGATCACCATGGTACATGGATTCTTCCTGTCAGCATTCCATCCTCTAGCACTGCTGAATGTATGGAATGATGCATTCTGATTTTGAACCAGCATTCTTAAACTGTTGGTGGGAGAACTATTTTATTAAAAATCTCTCTCTAAATGAGGAAAACATTCAGAAAGTATACTTTTAGCACATTTCTTTGGAACATTTTTTATAATAGTAATAGACTCTCCCAGGAGTTAGCTTAACAGTCAATCACCCCCTAGGAGTAATATGGCACTGGCTGCTCCTCGTTGCCATTACACCCTAGGGGTGGTTAATAGACCGTTAATCTAACTCCTGGTCATGCCTTATTGTTTAATTGAACTAGTCACATTGTGCAACTGTGGTGTTATTTCATTATTCACTTGTGTTGCACATTGCATGTGTGACAACATTACCTATATCAACTCCAGGTAAACGCAGTTGTCCAACCTCTCATACCACTGTATCCAGGTAGGTGGCAAGGGTGTCACGAACAGTATGTGACTGATGGCATAACTCTGCTGTGCTGCTATGCTCATGCCGTCCATGATGTGCCTCTGGCTGCTGGAACACGTCACGGACATCCATCCACTCAGGCAGGAATTGCTCGGATTTTGTTTCACACTTGTTGTGGAGTACACAGCAAGCCACAATAATAGTGGGAACATGATCCAGGGAGAAGTCCAGTCACTTTAGGAGACATCGCCACCTGCCTTTCAGCCGTCCAAACGCACACTCCACCACCATGGGCACGACCTAAGCCTATATTTGTAATTACGCTTCGTGGTCGTTATAATCGGAATGGTTTCTTACGACATGGCAGAAGGGTACGCAGGGTCTCCTATGATAACTATCGACAGTCACTCCACTCAATTTCTTTTGTGCTGGTGGAAACAATGTACCCTCCAGCCCTTTCTGATCAGTGAACTATTCTTAAAAACACGGGCATCATGTACCCTTCCAGGCCAACCAATATTGACGTCTTGGAAACAGAATTTATGGTCCACCAGCCTGCATTATAACTGAGTAGTAGCTCTTCCTGTTGAAATAGTCTGTTGCATTGTTAGGAGGACATATAATGGCAAATGGGTACAGTCAATTGCCCCACCACAACAGGGGAAGCCCCAATCATGCTCAAATCCATTGACCACCTCACTGATGTTTGATATCCTTAAAACACATGGCATGAGGATATTAACAATTGCCTCACAAACATCCACAATAATTTCACATACGGTTGATCGTCCAACCCCAAACAGGTGACCAAGTGTTCGGTACTCGATGTTAGTGGCCAGCTTCCACTGAGTGATGGCCACTCGTTTCTCCACTGGAACACAGTGTCTTAAATGAGTGTCACATCTGGTGATGGAGTCCCACAGTTCTGTGCAGAGCAGGTTAAATGATGCCCGGGACATTCGAAAATTGCTGATCCACTCCTCATCTCCCCAAGTGCACAGCACAATTTCATCCCACCACACTGAGCTACGCTCTCTGCACCAAATGTCCTTTTCAAAACTAAATGACATACATGTAGTAGCCACTACACGATGTAGTATAAGTAGTAAGTGATGCAGTTTAACCATAAACTGATGCAGCACATGCTGTCTGCACTGCCTACACAGCCTTCTCCTCCCTCATTTCACCAATCCTCCACCTAGAACCCATCAAATAGGCAGCAGCACACAGAGACAGAAAAGCTCTCCATGTCAGTCGCCATTTCTAAACAAATCCATGGCAACAGATGAAGGAATGCTGGGATACATTGCAAGCATGCAATGCATGATGGTAAGCAGCTTTTACATGCTGCTGAACTTATATGGATCACACAGATAATGTGAATGCTCAAGCATGCATTGCCTGAAGCAGATTACGAAGTGAGCTGCAGTGCGAGCGGCTGTAGCATGGTTAGAAGTAATCCGTTTCTTAAAACGGATTACTTAAGTGAGCTGTAGTGCGAACGGGGCCTGAAACCTCGCTTCTACCACTATGGCAACTATTAACGGAATTTAGTAATCTGGCAGAATACAGAACTAATACCACAAAAACTGCGGCACTGAGGATTAACTATTCCCCATCACCTCGAGCACAACAATCATTCCCCTTTAGGTGGGATTTAACAAGTTTAAAATATCTAGGAGTACACCTGCCAAGAGATCATATCCAGCTCTATAATCTTAATTACTTTCCACTAATACATCAGTTCACACTGGATCTTGAGAGATGGAAGGCTGTACCTCTCCCGCTGATCCAACGGGTGGATACAGTGAGGATGAATCTTCTCCCTCATTTCCTGTACTTAACCCAGACACTCCCTATCCCCATACTGGCTTGTATGATAAGAGAAATAGATAAAAAAAAAATCTCTAGATACATCTGGGATTCACAGAGGCCTAGAATAAAATACTCGGTATTACAATTACCAAAGAAAATGGGAGGTCTAACACTACCAGACCTTAAAGCTTACTATTGGGCCTCTCAACTCAGAATAGTGATCTATTGGCTCCATCCTCAATACCAATCAAAATGGAGGGACCTGGAAATAAGAGAGGAGAATTTAGTTAACATAAATAAAGTGTTACTACAAAACCAGTATCCCCTCTGGCAGAAATAACTGATAACTCCTACACCGTCAATACCCTGCAAATATGGACATCTATCCTGGACTCAGGCCACTTAGCTGGTCATAGGTATCTCCTTTACTCCCATTTCATCAGCCTTTCTTGCCTGCTCGCATGGGCCCGTGGCTTCCAGCAATGGGAGAGGCAAGGTTTACACTTGCTGAGCCACTTCACTGGTAAAGCAAAGCTATACTCATTTGCAGAATTAAGCGCTACCTATGGCATTTGACCATAGGATAATTTCAGAGTATTACAAGTAACATAGAAACATAGACTTTGATGACAGATAAGGACCACCTGGCTGACCCAGTCTGCCCATTTCCCTATTTACTGGATAAGCTGCAGATTCTAGTTAACCAACAGCCTACTTCCTGCAACCCCCACTATAATTGCCTTGTGTCTGTCCCATGCATGTTTGAATTCCCCCACTGTTTTAGATCCAATGACCTCCTCAGGAAGGCTGTTCCATGTATCCACCACTCTCTCCGTGAAAAAATTTCCTCACATTACCCTGAGCCGTCCCCCCTCTATTTTTAAATTGTGCCCTTGTACTTCCACATCTCTTTTTCTGAAAGATGCTACCCTCCTGGACTTTGTTGATTCCCTTGAGGTACTTGAAAGTTTCTATCATGTCCCCCCGTCCCTCCTTTCATCAAGAGTATACATATTAAGCTCTCTCAGTCTCTCTTCATACGGTTTCTGCTGCAGACCCTGCACCATTTTAGTTGCCCTCCTCTGGACTGCTTCCATCCTGTCTATGTCCTTGCGTAGATGAGGTCTCCAAAACTGCACACAGTACTCCAGATGGGGTCTCACCAACTGTCTGTATAGAGGGATAACCACTTCCCTTTTTCTACTTGTGATGCCCCTTCCTATGCATCCCAGTATCCCCCTGGCTGTCCTTACTGACTTTTCACATTGCTTACCCACCTTTAGGTCATCTGATATGACTACCCCCAGGTCCCTTTCCATTTTTGTTGTTGTTAGTACCTCCCCTGCTATTGTGTACTCTTCTCCTGGGTTTTTGTTTCCCAGGTGCATTACTTTGCACTTCTTTGCATTGAATCTAAGTTGCCATATGTCTGACCATTCCTCCAACCTTGCCAAGTCCCTTCTCATCTTTTCTACCCTCTTGTGTATCAATTCTGTTACAGATCTTTGTGTCATCTGCAAAGAGGCATACCTTTCCCTCCAGACCCTCTGCAATGTCACCTATAAAGATGTTAAAGAGGACTGGACCCAGTACTGTGCCCTGAGGTACTCCACTAGTAACCCCTTTCTTCGGAATGTGTTCCATTCACTATTTATTACCTTCTGTGTCCTGTTGTGCAGCCAGTTTGCTACCCAGGCTACCACCATGGGACCCACTCCCAGGCTGGCTAACTTGATTATTAATCTTTGTGCGGGACTGTGTCAAATGCCTTGCTAAAGTCTAGGTAGGCCATATCCACAGCCCCGCCCCTGGTTTCATTACTTGGTCACCCAGTCAAAGAAATCAATTAGATTCGTCTGACATGACCTTCCTGCTGTAAATCCATGCTGCTTTGGGTCCTGTGCCCCACTGGCCTCTAGGTACTCAACAATTCTTTCTTTCAGAAGTGATTCCATCATTTTCCCTACCACTGAGGTCAAACTTACAGGTCTGTAGTTTCCTGCTTCTGCCTTGCTCCCACTTTTGTGAAGGGGAATCACATCTGCCCTCCTCCAGTCCTCAGGTACCACCCTATCCTGCCATGATTTGTTAAAAAGCGTGGTCAGTGGTGTCACTAGGTCCTCCCTTAGTTCTTTTAGGATTCTGGGGTGAATCCGTCAGGCCCCATTGCTTTGTCCACCTTGAGTTTTAGGAGTTCTTTCAGGACTCTTTCTTCTGTGAATGGACTGGTATCACCCCCCTACCCAGAGTGCTTCTATTGTCTGGTTTAGGTAACTCCTCCTCATCTTCTTTTGTGAATACTGAGCAAAACTATTCATTCAGTATCTCTGCCTTTTCACTGTCTCCCTCTGCCCACCTCCCCTCTCCTTTATTAATCTTCACTATCTCTCCCTTAACCTTTCTATGCTCCCTAATGTACCTATAAAAGGTTTTATCCCCCTTCTTAACTGAGTTGGCTGTTTTTTCCTCGGTTTGGGCCTTTGCTAGTCTGACTGCCTTCCCTATTTTTTCTGCTTTTAATTGATACAGTTTCCTGTCGTGCTTTTTTGTGATTCCTTATACTTTTTGAATGCAGCCTTTTTCTTCTTAACCTTCCCTGCCACCTCTTTTGAGAACCATAGTGACTATCTTTTGTTAGATCACTGACAAAGGGAGCAAAAAGTGAGAACCCACTACCTAGAATCCTGGAGTTGTTTCAGCTTGCCTTAGATGGCAGAGCAACCCTCATACATAATTTCATACCTATATCAGGCATTGCTGTCTTTAAGGGAGGACTCCTTTCAGAAGCTTAGGATGTCCTGGGAACTGGATTTAGGCCTGACTATCGATGAGGGCACTTGGGACTTGCACCTGAGGTTCCTACACTCTGGAATGGCCTCCCCAAGTTGGAAGGAGTTTTCCTGGAAGGTCACACATAGACATTTTAGGACTCCAGCCACCCAAGCAAAGTATTCTGAACATAGAAATGCCTCATGCTGAGGCGGTGTGCAGCACTCTGGCCACACATGGGCATATCTTCTGGCAATGTCCAAACCTGCAGCCCTTCCTGGAGGAATTATCCTCAGTATTGAGAGAGATGTTTCATCACTCCCTCCACTTACACCTCAATTATTTCTGTTTACCTCTTTACCTGAATAATTTTCAAGATCATAGCACAAGAAAATTGTTATCCACATGTATCCTGACAGCAAAGAAGGTCATAACCAAAATTGGCTTCTCTGCTCCACTAACTTTAAACCAATGGTGCAACTTAATGATCCGGGTATGTAAGAGGGAGCACTTGACTGCCATAGTCAATAAAAAGTAAAACAAATTTGAGGTGCTATGGAAGAGATGGGTAATATATCTTTCCCCACACAGACCAGAGTTTATTCCATAGATGAGATATGACATTGAAATCCATCTATTTTGGAAATGAATGAATTAGGCCCCATGAAATATATAAACCCAATAGGAGCATGAGATGTATTGTTAGGTTTTATTGCAATTTATTTATTGTTTTAAGTTATCAATTTATGATGTATGTTATAAGTATGTTTCTTTTCTGTTTATGGTTATAAACCCTTTATGTATAAAAATTTGAAAATAAAGAGTTTAAAAAAAGAGGGGACTTTATCTACTGTAGGGTGGTACCGTCCAGGGTGGTAAAGGAGAGGGGTGGTAGAATTTGGCCAGTCTTTGTGGGGTTCCAAAGGACATTGATATGGTTTTCTTGGCATTGATTCTGAGGTGATTGTCATGAAACCATTGAAGGACTGAGGGAAGTCAGACTATAGCTGAGATTGGACTTCTGGGGCAGAGGGACCAGAGACCTAAAGAATAGTATTGTCCACATATCAATGTATGTTGAGAGAGAACAGGCTGTGGGAAGATTGTTGAGAAAGATGGAGAGAAGACAGGGCCTAAAATGGAGCCTTGGGGAACACCGCCCGATAGGTGGGAGGGGAGAGGGTACCACCTGTAAAGACAAGTTGAGTCCGCCAGAGAAGTAACCAGTTGATGCTCAAGGAAGAGAGACCACCAGAGTTGAGTTTTTGAGAAGAAGGGGGTGGGAAACAGAATCAAAAGCCTTAGCAAGGTCAATGAAAATGGCAGCAGTTATGTGTCCATCCATGTTAGTGAGGATTTAGTTAGTTACGCGAAAGAGAGAGATAATGGTCGAGTGATTGGTCCTAAACTCAGACTGGAAAGGAGTGAAGAAACTAGAGGATATGAGAAAGTCAGTAAGGTGGGAGAAAACAAGGGATTCTGCAATTTGGCCAGGGAGGAAGGAGGAATATGGATCTGAGAGTTCAGGAGCAAAAGGATCACCCCTTTGTGCAGGGGAATCACTTTGCAATCTTCCATGCTTGGGGATGGAGCAAAGATTGAAGGATAGGTTCAGCAGATAGATAAGGGGGAGAGTGATGGCTAGAGCAGAAATGTGCAGATGGAGGGGGTTGAGATCATCAGGACTGGACTTATGGGGTTTTGGGAAAGAAGAGCACAGTAAACTTCATGACTAGAGATTGTAGAGAAGGAGGAGCCCTGAGGCGAGGGGAGGAGGTAGAGAAGTGGAAGGGGGGGTTAGAGGGGAGAGCACAAGTGGTAAAAAAGGAGTTAAGTAAGCTAGCCCTATGGTGCACAGGGCTGAGACAGTGATGCCTTTCCTCCTGCCACGCCAGTGACCTGTGTTCATGGTGCAAGTAAGTTGTCAGGGGCTGACCGGAGTGGGAGAGGATTAAGCATCTGGAGGACAGCTCTCCTCTCCCAGGGAGGGTGGGAACTGAGGCTGGCATTTACCTGATACCTAGTGGAGGCTAGGTGTTGGCACACTTGGCCCAGTACAGTGTGGGGCACAAAGGTGGAGCAGTCGGTGGGCGTGCTGCATGTGGACATGCAGGTGGCACGTCCACTGTTGCATTGCATGCCCTGCCGTTGGAAAAATGGAAAATGGTGGCCGGGTCAAGTGGCTTGATGGCTGTCCAACACATTGCACCATCCTCCAGAGGGCATCATCTGTACTGGATCCAGTCCTGGTGGGCAAGTTGGGGGGCTCCTCACCACCCCACAAAGGGAGGTAAGACACGGGGGTAGAAAGGTGATGGCCCAATGTTGGACGATGGGCGCGAGACAGATGACGGCCAGATATAGAAGGTTGCAATGAAAGAAGGAGCCTACCAGGGCGGGGGAAAAAAGGTAAGCAAAAAAAAAAAAAAAAGAAAAAGGCGTTAAGTAGGGAGGCCACTGAGACTAGATCAGAGACGGGTGACCCAGCAATGGTGAGAATGGTGGTAGTGGGTTTGGAAGGGGATTAAATATAGAGTGGATACTGTACCAAAAATTGGAGGAGGAATTAAGGTTTTGTTGCAGCTTTGATTTGAAATACATTGATTTTCCTTCTCTAATAGCTTTGGTGCAAATGTTCCTAAGGGACCTTCTTAGCCTAGAAGTCAGAGGGGGAGAAAGTGGATTTGAATTTGGCCCAGGCGAGGTCACAGGATTTGCACAGGTGGATGATGTCTGCCAAAATCCATGAATGATGGGAGTGTTTAACTCTATATCTCCTGAGTAGGGCATGGGTGTTCCATACTTTTAAGAAGAAAGACCTCTAAGCACTATTGGGGTGGAGGTACACAGAATCAGCACGTACCCCACCTACATAGCTGCACACACGTGGACAGGTGCACATCTGCCAGTATTTACTACCAGCTGCCACCTGTCTGTGGTCCTACCCCCGGCGTGCAGGACTCTCCGGGGCGGCTGGGGATGAGGACGCAGACCCAGCCAGGCATCCAATCGGATGCCCAGACCGGGACTCAGAGTGGATCCCCTACACGGTGGGGCATGTGTTGGCAGTGTGCTCTGTGGAAGATCTACGGCCAATGGCTGTGATGGTGAGAGGAGGGCAAAGCCACTGGCCCTCCCGTGATGTGGTCCCGGAGCAGGTCACAATGACGGGATGGGCGGTCTGTTGGTGGTGCCGGGGGACTGTACCCCACCACATACCAGGGGGGACTGGTGGGGGGGTTGGCTGGTGGTGCTGTGCAGGAAGGGAAGCATCCATGGGCCAGTGCCCCCAAGTGGTGTGTGGGTTTGGGGGAGATGCCTGGGGGGGGCACCTGACAGGGGCCGTACACCAATATGTGCTGGGTGGCACCGGGTGGCCATGGGGAGGTTCAGCCACAGTGGTCCCAGTGGCAGTGTAGGCTATCTACCCCATCTGAGTGGTGTCCAGTTGCGTGTGCAGGGTGTGTAGGGGGTTTATGGCAGGGTTCTCTCTGTCATACCCTGTGCCCTCCTCCGGTCCCCTGTGGTCAGCTTTATGTGCTGTTGTGCATGGCTCATAGTGCTGGCACACCTCTAGCCTGCCCCCCATGAGGTGTGGTCTGTGGCCGTGGGGGATTGGGTGCATTGGGTTTGTGCACCCTCCCTTGGTGCATCCCGTGTGGGGGGCGCAGTGGGTGCAGAGTGGCTTTGCACCACAGATACGCAGTGCATAATTACTCTGCCCATTAGTGCATAGGGTCCAGTGTGTAAATATGGAGGGGTAGAGTCTATATTCAGAGCAGAGTACATCAGTGACCACTCCTTTGACTGGAGGTCCTGGAGTAGAGCAGCTATATCAATCAACATGTATGATTGAAGTCACCGATAGATATGTGGGGAGTGAGGGAGTGATATATATGCTTATTAGAAGTTGTAATAAGGTGTTGTCTGTGTTTATTACAAGTTGCAATAAGGTGTACAGTATATTGATTTTACCTACCAGTTATCTTTCATGCATGATAATAGGTTACCAGTTATTTTTCATATATGATAATTAGGTATAATCATATATAGAAAAATAACTAATTGCGTTTTCAATAGGAAAGAGAGTCCAGCCATTTATTATAAAGCAATATATAGAAATAACATTTTACAGTTCATCTAAGATTATACATTAATGTACTGTTACAAATAGATAAAATATTGAATTTGCCCATAATATCAAATATTGGGGTGAAAACATTTTGATTACCTCAATGTTAGTTGGGGACAGTTAGTGAAGTAAGTAATAATACCTGACAGGGTGGGTGGTATAGGGATATACTGGACTGCCGAGGGGAGGTAATGTGGCCTGACGCCAGAGGCAGAGGACCTTATAGCCTCCGGAAGGTCTAGTATATCCCAATACCGCCCACCCTGGAGGGTATTATTGTGCTTAGAAAATGGGCTACATGTGGCATTTTTATGTAAGAAAAAAATTACAAAGAAAATACCAAAAAAAAAAACCAAATTGTACAAATGATTGTAAAGATTTTTTAATTTTTTTAGCAAAATAGTCCCTCCACTGATATATTTGCCAATAGAGGGCACTGCAATTTTTCACAGTTGCTTGCCAGTAGAGAGCCCCACCCCCCCACCATCATCACCACCACACACAGTGACTGTCACTTTCAGTTGCTTCCATGCAGAGAGTTCCTTGACCCCCCTCAACCCAGACACACACACACACACACATACACACGCACAGGCTGTGCTCCATTTTTCTCTGTTTACTGACACAGCTCCGTTACCTTCCTCCAGGTGCTTTATTTGTATGCAATTGAACAGGCGAGATGGAGTGAACTGGAATTGAGAAGTGCCTCTGAGAATGATCAGGCAATGCAACTGAAGAAGTAAGTTAGTTTTTTTCTTTTTAACTGTTGAAATGCTTATTTTGTTTGTTTCCTGTTTCTCTGCAGGGAAAATAGTCACTGCAAACAGGGGAATGATGCAAGACTGTCACTGTGAGGAACAGCAGTGACTATGGTGGTGGTTTAGTTAAAAGAAAAAAAGATTTGTTTATTCACTGCATTGGCAGTTTACTTACACACACAAAAAGTCTGTCTGTCAGCATTTTGCTCTGCTTATGTGACTTCCTGTGGTTAGTGGGGCACCTACAGTTGTGGTTACACTTTTAGGTGAATGGGGCTGAGGGACATAAGACTGAGAAATGCTTTCTGTGGCTGTTTGAACATTTTGGATTCAGAGGGCACAATGATACAGGCTGGTGAAGTGGCCATTGGCACTGGGACTTGCAATGTGCTGGGCATTGTTAAGAAATAAATGTATGTCCACATAAAGCTCTGGGCCAATCCGGATTCAGGATTTTTCAAGCCCGTTTTCTAAGAACATTAGTTAATGCTGATTATAAATTAAGCATGTAAATGAAATACATGTTCACTGGTGCTTGTGTTGCATTCCAGTGATTCTTACTTAAAGAGGTCAGGAAATTATTTCTAATTGGTAGCTGTTTATAATGCTCCAGTTTACAGAAATGATATCCATAAGCCTAAATGATCCATATGTAAATGTACCTGAACAAAAAGTGATATGAACAACTGTATTATGCATTGTTTTGTTTTTATGGGCAGCATTCTGTAGCAGTTCTCTTCACAGAACCAGTGATCTGGAGTTTTAACTATGTCACGGTTTGAGGAAAGAATTCTAAGCATGGTTTTGATAGCACAATAGCTCATGTTTAGCATTCTGTACTGAAACCGTGACATAGTAAGCACTCCAAATTACTGGTTCCAGGAAAAGAACTGTTCAGAATGTTGTTCATAAAAAGAAAACAATTGAACACATGGTTTTTCACATCAATGTTTATTAAGGTACAATTAAATATGGTTCATTGAGAGGCAAGTTTATCATTTCTCTTACTATGAACATTGTTAACTGCTGCCAGTTGGTGCAAATTTCCTGTCCCCTTTAATAATCCCTATATAATATATGGAGAGGGTGATTATTAACTGAAATCGATCATTTACCAGTGTTGTACCATCGTTCTGACATCAAGAGGTTGTTGCACCCTCTTGAGTATGTCACGTCGATGGTACAATAACATCAAACATCGAATGGGGCTGCTGCTGCTGTCTCTGATTAGAGTGGCAATGTTCAAATAAAGTTTCCTGGTGTCCTTTTACTTCCATGTGTGTGCGCTGTACTCAGAGTTCCATGCTATGCAGAACTTAGAGTGATACTGTGGACCCCAGCTGATCACCAAGTAGGCTAGTTCTGATTTTTTTTTAAAACAAAAATTGAGTATGAGTGGGTGGGGGTGGGGTGGAGAGGTGGAGTGCAGCTTGATCATGGCAGGGGGTTAGCAACTGTGCAACACCGTTAAACAAAGAAATACTAAAAAATGCTCTGTTGTTTTCTAACTGTTGGCCACACACTATAAAAGACAATGGATGGGCAACAGTAAACAACAACACTGAGTTAATGTCTTGAGGTTTTGTGACAATGGTAAACCTCTCAAGCTTTGCTCTTGAGGTTTACTTGGTTGTCATGACAACCTCTCGAAGTGAACACGGCGTTGTTGTTCATTGCTGCCCATCCATTATCCTCTATGTAAGAAAATGTTAAAATGCAGTTGATCATTCAGACTTCTTTATTAAAACAGAGCATGTGGTCATACAACAGAGTCAGTGTGGTCCCATTGTTAAACCCCAAAACTGTAAACCAGGAGCTTCTAAGCTCAAATCCAATCACACAGGCTCACTAAATAACATTGAGTAACTTGTATGAGCTCCCTATGCTTTAGTCCTCCAAGCTGTAAGTTTGGATGAAGCATGACCACAGTGAGAAGGGGATAATGCATCCCTATTGGTATAGCCTGGCTAGATAAAGCAAACAACAAACAAACAAAATAAACACACACACACACACACTAATGTCTGCTTTTGTTTCAGCTAGTGCACTGTGATGTGCTCATCCTCCCTCACTTCTAGTGTCCTTGTGCACTTGTTGCACTGCATGTCTGTTTTCTGTTCTTCCTTTCCTATTACTAAAGGTCATGGTCACATTTTGCAGGGAGCAAAATCATCATTGCAGCATGAAATAAGTAATCTACTATCATGATTAGCCATGGCCATCTTAATTATGGTTCATGAGAATTGTTTTGTACAAACATACTTCTCAGCTGCTATGCATTTTGCATAGCACTCCTCATTTTGCACCCAACTTTACTCTCACTCCATGAATATGCTTTGATATTCCACACAAAGTTGGAGCTATTTCTGAACATGCAAACTAATAAAAATGTAACTTGATTTGAAAGAAACATTCCATAGCACATAACGTCATGGCCACTATTTGTAATGTATTATTCTTTAATCTACAAATGTGCTACACATCAGCACTACACATTTAAAGCTGAGAGTTTCAGAGATACTTATACAAATAAAACTGTGTGCATATAATATCACTAAAGCCAAGAAATTTTATTTATATGGTGCCCAGTCCCATGGGCTCTGGGCACCTCACAAAAGCACAACAGATTAATAAAAAGTACACTAAAACAATAAATAATAAAAACAGACAATAACTAAGCACAGTCATAATGTTAAGAAAATAACAGTATCATGCCCCAAAACAGGTGGTAAACAGGTAGGTCTTAACTTTAGATTTAAAAATAGTCAGAGAAAGTGGCACCTCTCACTTCTGAGGGAAGGGCATTCCAGAGAAGCGGGGCTGCCACTCTGAGTGCCCTATCCCCCAAGGATTTTAGAGAAGAACTTGGAATAGAAAGAAGTCCCACATCCATTGCCTGAAGGGAGCAGCCAGGAGCGTATGGTGTCAAGAGGTCTTTCTGGTAGCCTGGACCCAGACCATGCAAGGCCTAGGTAGTTTAACAAGCACACCTTGACGTTGATGCACCACTGCACAGGCAACCAGTGCAGAGTGAAGAGAACCAGTGTGATATGCTTGAACCAAAAGGTACCAGCAGCCAGCCAGACTGCTGCATTTTGGACCAGCTGCAAGCAATGCAGGCAGGCATAAGAACCCATGAGACAAGGAATGGAAGTCCCATACAGATTGTGACCCATAGTTTACCTTGTAGGTTTTGGAACAAAACTGGTGAGCAAACTGCTAACTGTGACAATTCTTTTATAGAGGATGCATAAAATGTCAAATGGGCATAAAATGACAACCACAGTCTAACAGATCTTGATTTTAGACTGACACGTTTATAAAAGTAACAAGGGCCATCAGGCAGAATTTTAGCTCTTCAGTGGGGTATTTAATAGTAATGGTGCAATATACCACATAGGATCCAATCAAATATCTTCCAGGTTGGAATGCTTACTTAACCATGTGATGGGTTGTTAAAGCTTCTGGAAAGACCTGTTCCTTTGATCATGGGATGCAGGTCTGACTTTTAAAGTAAGGGGCATGGCTAATTACTGCTTATTCAATAGCACGCAAGAATACCTCTCAACCTGTCAGCACTAAATGTAGCACTAGCTTTAAAAATGATGAGTAAATGACAATAATGTGTAGCACCTTTTTTTAATTAAAAGAACAACAAGATAAATAGTTGGCGCCAAATATTTAGTGCTAAGGAATATATCTATAAAGTCAGTTTCAGTTTTTAAAGTTTGTCTGCCAGAAATAGCTCCATCGCAATGTGGAAAATCAGCAAATCTTGCTGGAGCACAATGAAATGTATGTATCTAAGGTGCAGCCCTATGTTTCATCATGAGTAACACTTTAGAGCAGCTGTCTCGCAACTGTCTGGGTACCTTAGGGAAATTCAGGACCGGATGGCAGCCAGCTGGCTTAAGCTGCATCCTTCAAAGACGGAGGTGTTACTGGTGGAGCCAAGGTGGTCTGGTTCATCAGCTTTGAGTTGTGATATGATCTTACCATCCTTGGACTCTGTTATGCTCAACACTGTAAATAGGGTGAGGAATCTGGGTGTCATTGTGGACTCCAAGCTTGACATTAGAACATCAAGTGTTGGCTGTTTTCCGCAGTGGTTTTTATCACATTTGGGATATTTCCCAGATCAAGCCCTTTCTTGAGCCAGCACACCCTTGCCTCATAAAGACTGGATTACTGTAATGCTGTAATCCGCAAAGTAGTTTAATTTAATTATGAAAGGTTTGCTACCCGGAAGTATGGCAGCTGCTGGGGCAGCTCCATTAACTGCAAAGGTGCGGCCGCACCATGCACTTCAATACAAATGCACTTAAGTGCACAGTGCGGCACCGCACCTTTGCAGTGAATGAAGCCGCCCAGCATCCTCATACTTCCGGTAGTAGACTTTCATAATTAAACTACTTTGCAGTGCAAGAAAAAAGGCGCTTTTCTCAAAAAAGCTAAACCAGAGGGTAAGGTTCCCCTGCAAAGGACTGCTTTAGTTTAAAGGAAAGGCATTTCAAGGTCAAATGTCACAGAACAGATAGTTCCTTCCCTGAGAAAGTCATAAAACATACTAAAGTAGCATTTTAAAACTATGCCTGTGTGAGTCTATGCATGCATTAGTAAATTTCTGTTTCAGATAAGGGAATTTTCTATGCTTCTTCAGTGACTAATCCTTGTTCTGTGCCCACTTTGGGCTCTTTAGGTCTTGTACCAGTTTTTTGACCACCTAACATCCTTCATTACAATTGTAGACTTGTTCTTACTATCTGGGTTTCCCTCCGTTTTTTTCTGAAACATAGGATTGCTACAGTGCTGTGCTTTAGCTCTTTCCTATCAATAAAGGGGTTTGCTATGAAGTTTTGATTTTTAATGCCTAGAAGCCAGCATATGCCCACACATTTTTATAAATCAGCACCACACATGCTATCTGACTAATGCCTGCTCCCCTAGGTAGTGGACATTGCTTACTGTATGAGTGCCTGTGCCCCCACTGCCCCTGTTCCCAGAAGAAGCAGGTCTGCACAGGAGATGAAAGAATTTGTGCTCCCCTGGCTAGCAGGGTACTACAGTATAACTTTCTCTTAAAAGTACCTCTCTGGAATACCTATTGCAATGACTCCAGGCCTTGGTACTAGGCTCCCTGCATTTTGAGGGGACCGATGTGGTTTGTGGCTGCTACTGGGTTTAATGATACATTTACCTGGATTGCACTAGTGAAGTATCAGGATCTCTTACCTACTGACATGCTCCAATGGTGGTCATAACACAGTGTTGTCGCTCAAGCCCATATCTGTGGAGCAAAGGAGGTGAGTACTATGGGTGTGTAGGACAACAAGAGATCTTTAAGGTAGCTTGGGCCTAGACCATGCAGGGCATTGAATGTTAACAAGCAAATCATGAAGGTGATATTCTGTTGGATTGGCAGTCAGTGTAGCATGTACAAAATCAGCATGATGTGGTCTCTCCGAGAAGTTCCCCCCACCAGCCGGGCCACAGCATTCTGGACCAACTGCAGATATCACATCAAACTTCCAGATAAATCTAAGTAAAGAGTAGTGTAATAATCCAGTCTGGAGGTGTCAAAGACATGGACTGTCAACTCCAGGTCAGCTGGCGTTACATGTGCCTTAATTTGGGCAATATTATTCAGATGATAAAAAAAAAAAACTGTTCTGGACTACCGCTGACACCTGCTTTTTCAGAGTCATCTTGCAGTACTAAATGACCCCGCAACTCTTTCACCACATTCACAGCTCTAAGTACTGAACCTACCAATTCACAGACAGTAAAAGAAGGTTTCCACTTGTCATTGCAGACCCATGCGGGCTGGATCGACAATCATGACCTCCATCTTACCTGGGTTGAGACACAACCAGTTGGAGGCCATCCAGTCACTGATTTCTTGTAGGCACTGCCCAAGCACCATTGCAGTGTTTGATCCATCAAGAGCGTAAGACAGGTAAAGCTAAGTATCATTAGTAGTGTGCGAATACATCCCTGAAGTATTCACTGAATTGTTCAGGTGGTATTTGGGTATTTGGCAGTATTCAGAGTTCATACTAAGGTTCAAAGAGAACAAGAAAGCCAAAGGCCTGTAAGTGCCCTCATACTAATCAGTCATAATATGTCATTGAAGTATCAGATTAAGGTTCATACTAAGATTCAAAGAGTTTGGGGTACCATAAACTTAAAGCTATTTAACCTTAGGCTACTTCATAATATATTTGGGATGTCATTGTCTATGATATAAAGCATCCTAAAATGATGGCTGCTAGACTTCGATGCAGACATCCCCTGTTAAAGATTCTTTCCAGCCCTCTCATACACTAAAACAACTACAATAAAACAAGCAATAAAAAAAACACAGAAACTAGTGAATCTCCAAAAGGCTTTCAAAAAAGAAATAATTGTTGTTTTAGTGTGTCAGAAAAAAAATCACCCAATGATTAATAACATTAATTGTAAAAAAATAAAATCACCTCCTTTGCACCATTTCATTTATAATTTATTTATTTATTTAGATTTTGGTAACTGGGTAAGCCCACTGAGACCAGAAGTCCTTTTTTCAGGGGTGACCCAGAATTAGTTACAGCAGAAGATTACATACATTGGAATTAATTTACAGTAGTTACAGTAAATACATACAGTGGAATGGGCATTAAGCACTTACAGGGAAACAGCAAGCTCACAAAATGTTAGACAGGTGCACAGTACATTGGACAATTTTGCACGAGAGTTTCATGGGAGAAATAGTAATGGCAATAGGAGTAGTGAGGCATGACAAACACGACAACAAGCCCTGGCAGGGGGCTAGTGATTACAGCCGCAGAGACTAAGTTCCTGAAGGTACACTTTGAGGCCTGACTTAAACCCTTGGAGAGTAGGCTTGTCAATCAGACTTGCTGGGAGGGTGTTCCATAAGTGCAGAGCAGCATATTGAAAGGAGCGCTTACCTTGGTTAGTGTGAGCCTGAGGGATGTCGAGGGGACGACCTGCCGGGGATCGCATGTCACAGCACTGTACTTTGGGAGTGAGCAGCCCACTCAGATGGGGAGGAGGGCCAGAACTGGTGAATTTAAAGGTCAAACAAACAGAGGAGTAGGCCAATTTGTGCCGTATGGTTGGCAAGTGGAGTTCCGCAAGGACCTAACAGTGGTGCCTCCTGGGGAGGAGTTAGTAGCGAAGCATGCCACTGTATGGTAGAGCATGGTAAGTCTGCTTAGTTCTCTCTCCCAGAGGAACTGTAGCAGGGGGGCCCATAAACTGTGATTTAAACAGAAATATTGAGAGCAAGTTAAAACATTCAAGGTAACTTAAACACAGAATGGTTTTAGTATTTTTCTGTCCAACCCAGGCACCTTCAGCTGCTGAAACAGGGAAGAATGGAGCTGTGGCTCCACAAACTCTCAATAGAAAGAGAGAGTGTGCCATGGATCTTGTGATCCATGGCTATTTCATTCCCCTGGTTCAATTCATATCAGTCTGTTGGAGGTGACCATTGTGAAATAAGGGGTACTGAATTTTTAAATTGTGCATCCTCAAAAGCTGACTGAGCCAAAATTTGCAAAACACTTGACTCCAGGATTGCGGCAGGGGTTAAGTAGAAGAATAACTTGGGGTGATCCCAAAAAAGAACATGATACAGCAGTAGGGAGGGCAATGCAAATGGCAAAGTGAGCTGAAGAAAGCAACCCACCTAACCCTGTGTGCTTCCTGCCACTGACTGGATTAGGTTAGGAGCAGAGACTAGACCCAAGCAGAAGTTTGTGTGAGGAGTCATGCTGTTGGGTGCTCTGCAGAGATGATGGTACATGGCCTTATGTACCCTTCTCTGAAGCAACGTGGCCTCCCAGTTTCCTCTCCTCCCCAACCCTAACTCTCTCTCACAGTCACTGAAATGTTGTTTTTGAGATTGTTCGTCAATGCCCAATCCATTTAGTATCCCAACTCCTGACCCCTTCCCCCACCACCACCACAGTCCCCATAGTATATTGGGTCTGCAGAAAAGGAGTTGGTATTTTGAGTGGTTTGATAGAAAGAAGCTACTGCAAAAAAGAACATTTCTTGGACTGTGTGAATAAGAGGGGGTCTTTTGGAAGGCTATGTGGATGGTGGAAAAGGATGTTATCATCATTTACTGCTTTTATTGGTGGAGAAGGGCAGTGGTACATAGAGTCAGATGCCAGCAGGCTTCATGGGTGGGTGAAAATGTAGCTTTTTATGTAGCAATAACACACAAAGGGGGTTGGATACAGTCATGCTGTGATAAATGCATGCCCTGGGGCATAGTGAAGCATGAGGCTAAAGTAGAAGTGTTTATCACAGAATAACTAACAACCCATTATGTGTTATTGTGCTTGTAAAGTAGTTTTTTCCAGATTTCTTTTAAATGTATTTAAAAATATATAAACATGCTGAAATATCGTCAGTTTGGTACAAAATAGTCTCCACTGATGGGTTGCTGTTGGGGGCTAGTAGTGTGCTGCTTATGCACCCAGTGCAGCTTGATTTTTTTATTTAGATTTTTTTTCCCTTTTTAATTTCTTGCTAACTTTTGTTATTATTTCTTGCGGACTGATGATGTGTGAGCACAGTGAGATATCTTTTTTTATTTAATTCTCTTTTTATTTATTTCAAATAACAACAAAAACATGTGTACAAACATATGTATAATACAGCCGAATAATAAAGTCCACAGGATAAACATGGAGGAATAAACCTAGGACAAAATAAAACCCCACCCCCTCCCTCTCCCACCCCTGGAAGGTGTCACCATTGAAGAAAAGAAGAGAGTCCAGGAAATAAGTCACTAGGGGAAAGAGAAGTTGCCCTGTCAAAGGATGCAGCCAGCTGCGGTCAGGAAGATGGCAGGGAGAAACAAAACCAATCCAAAAATAACTGGAATGTAAGGAAGGGTGGGAGCATCAGAGAAATCATAGGGGAGTATCTTGTCAGCCTCGAAGTAAGTCTTAATGGATTGGACGTGGAAATCAGTGTAAATACAAAGCATAAAGCTTTCCCCATTTTTTCTGGAAGGCAAGGGGAACAAGTCTAGAATCAGCTATCAGTTTTTCAACTTTAAAACACAGAGATATTTCTTCCACCCAATCCATGTAAGAGAGCTCTAGGTGGTCTGACCAGTGACGCAACACTAGCCTTTTGACCGCCATTGAAATAAGAGCCATGTGGTACTTTCTTTCCTTTACTCTAATCTCTGCATAGACCCCCAATATACAAATCTCCAATGTAAAAAGATCCTGCAAACCTAAAATGGGGTCTAGGTTGTCCCAATAGCATTCCATAGTGGTGCTACCTTGGAACAGTACCAAAAATATGGAGAATACTGCCCAAATCCTTCGCATCTAAGACAATTGGGAGAACTGGACTGG
Source organism: Neoceratodus forsteri (assembly GCA_016271365.2). Classification (NCBI taxonomy): domain Eukaryota; kingdom Metazoa; phylum Chordata; order Ceratodontiformes; family Ceratodontidae; genus Neoceratodus; species Neoceratodus forsteri. Next base: position 486,935,631 of record CM028134.1, read on the forward strand.
TTGAGCTTTGATTTTTAATGGGTGTAAAATACATGTTATTTGTAATAAAATATTGAATGAGTCTATTCCTGTCAAGGGTATTGTATTTATATAGATCCTTCCAAACCTGATTCCAAGTAATCAAGTATTTGGGAGCAACACATCCCAAAGTTTGATCCTGCAAGGGTCTCCGAAAACTGACATTCATAAGATGTAGGTACAGTTTAGAAACTCCGGGGCTTAGCCGACAGTCTTTAATCTCCATTAAGAGGGTTTAATTACTGACTCCGTTCTAGTAATGCGAAATCTTTAGTTATGAGATGTTTTAATTGATATACTTTGAAAATCAGTTGGGGGCATTTAGGTTAATAGCAGCTCCTCAATCGACCCAAAGGCCTCCTCGCACAAATAAGTCTTCCACTGAGAGCCCTCAGAAGTTGAGAGGTAACTACAGCGGGTTATCCATTTGGTACCAATTTAACATTGGGATTGGATAACAGTGGCTGACCGGAATCTTTGTGTGTCGGATTTTAACTGTCAGATAGAACTGATTCAAAACCTCACCGATATACCCACGGCGAAGTTTTGAATATAACGAGGCAAACTTGAAAAATTGCAGTAGAACAAACTAGAGGGTCTATGTTACCTTGCTTGATAAGATTGAGGTCTAAACTTAACCATAAGGGCGAGGATTCTGATTCACTGTTACCCAACCATCTACCCGCTTTAGCTAGGTGGCTAGCCCAGTAGTAATATTCAAAGTTAGGGAGACAAAGGCCACCTCTGTCTTTAGGTAAGCAGAGTCTATGAAAAGCACATCTAGGAGACTTGTGATTCCAAATAAAACGAATCAAGATTGAGTGAACCCGTTTGAAAAAGGTTTTGGGTAACCAAATATCCAATAGGTTTAGGGGATAGAAAAGGCGCGGTAAAATATTCATTTTAATAATGCTAATTCTACCTCCTACTGATAAGGGAGTTTGTCCCATCTTTGTAAATCAGAATGAATTTTGTCTACTAGATCATCCAAGTTTAATTTCTTGACCAAAGTCTGGGTCATGGGCCAAATAGATACCAAGATATTTAAGGTGAGAAGAGGCCCATTTCATGCCAAAGCAGGACATACTGGAATGAGTTGTATAAAATTGAGAGGAAAATTTCGATTTAGCCAAATTAAGTTTGTAATTAGACACAGCCCCAAATTGTTCTATTATATCTAAGACTACCACAGGAATCAACTGGATTGGTCAACTGCAATAGAATGTCATCAGCAAAGACAGATATTGTGGAGGTTTTGCCAATAACACACCCTTGAACTCCGGAGCCACTTTAAGATTACGAACAAGGGTTCCAGGTACAGATTAAAAAGGTATGGTGAGAGGGGGCAACCCTGACGGGTGCCTGAGAACAACCGGATACGAGATGAGAAAACTCCGTTACAGTAAATTTTTGCCAAGGGATCTCTATATAGGACCTTGACCCACTGAATAAATTTCTCCGGGAAGCCAAAATTAGTTAGAGTGTTCCACAAATAATCCCAGTTGACACGATCGAAGGCTTTTTCAGCGTCTAAAGCCACTAGTGCCATGGGAGTTTGAGAGGACTGGGCGGCCTGAAGAACATAAGATAAGACTCTCATGTGATCAGCCGCTGATCTGCCTTGCACAAAGCCTACTTGTTCTCTACTCAAAAGTGATTGCCATACTCATTTATTACGCGAGGCCAGGATCTTAGACAAAATTTTAATGTCACAATTGAGTAGAGAAATAGGCCTATAGTTGGCTGGATCCAGAGAAGATTTATTTGTCTTGGGAATTAAAATTATAATAGCTTCTAGTATGGATGGGTCCAGTAGGTCAGAAGAAGAATATAATTGTAGAACTCTAAAGAACAGGGATAATTCTTCAGAAAATCTTATAGAAATTAGAGGGTAGGCCATCCGTCCAGGAGCTTTATCTGGCGCAAGACTGCAGATGGCTTCCCCTACCTCCGTCGGAGATAGTGGAGTGGAGAGAGGGCCGCTGATCCTCAGAAAGAGTTGGTAGGAAATTGATTTGAAGAAGGCCTCAATTGCAGGCAGAGAAGGAGGAGTTGATGGAACTTCATACAAATTTTGATAGAATGACCTGAAAACCTCCACAATATCTCTGGAGCCTGTCTTAATGGAGCCATCCCTGTGCCTCTAAAGCAGGGATTAATCTTGAGTTTTCCACTTCTTTAAGTTTTAGGGCCAAAAGTCTACTAGGTTCTCCCTAGATCCAAGTATCTAGCTTTGGATCTCAGCAACGTAAATTCGTCTTTTCTCTAATTAACTCTTCATACTCATTTTGAGCTTGTATAACTGTTCCAAACTCTTTGGGATTTAGAAGAAGCAAGGAGTCCTCTGCCTCTTTAATCTGGCTGATAAACGAGAAAATTTTGGGTTCTGAGTTTTTCCTCCTAGAGAAATTTTAATGAATTCTCCCCTCAGGAAGCATTTTAGTGAGGACCAAAGTATATCCTGTCTGGCTACTGAGCCCTGATTAATATCCAGAAACTCTCTAATTAAGGATTTAATCTGAGCAATGGACTGATCAGTCCTTTAGGATCTGGGTATTGAGTTTCCAAATTGAATCACGTTGAGCCAAAGAGGAGGGATTAAAGCGAAACCACACAAGGGCATGATCAGAAATTACAATAGGCTCAATACCTACAAGGGGTATATTAGCCATGAGAGGGTGCTTACAGAAAATAGTCCAGCCTAGACCAAGAGTTATGGGCGGAAAAAAGGTATAACTCCTGTTAGAAGGGTTCAAAGTCCGCCATGGGTCCACCAACCCTAACATATCACCTAAATCTCGCAGTGCCAGTTGCGCTGGGGATGGCGCTTCAAAGGCCTATAGGTTTTGTCTAACTCTTGTGACGGGGCTATGTTCCAATCCCCAAAATGAGGGGGTTGGTAGGTAACACACAGTTTATCGATCAGCTGCATTAGAAATCCAGCATCTCCCCAACGGGCCATAAACAGCACCCAGATTATTGCCGAGTTATAGAGGGCACCCTGAACAAAAATAAATCTGCCCCAGGGTCTTGTATACATTTCTCCGGCCTAAAGGGATCCCTTTCTTAATCATAATGGCCACCCCTTCAATCGGAGGAGTCACCGCAGCAAAAATTGAGAAAACCTTTAATCCTTAAAATAGTAGCTTCTGATGCAGTTATATGGGTTTCTTGTAAAAGAGAACGTCAATCCCCAGCAGGGAACAATTAAACAAAAAACGGTTCCTTTTGTTAGCTTACCTAATGCCCCTGATGTTCCAACTAGCTAATTTAATATGTTCCAGAGCCATCTATTAAAAATCAAAATGAGATAAGGGCTGGCCACAGAGAACCCCATCCCTAAACCAAACAATGGTGACACCTTCCATACCCCCAAACACCACCCCCCAGCCGCAGGTAATAACAGAATCAAACAGCTTCCGCTGAAAATATAGGAGTTGAGGTACATAGCAAACAAACCAAAAGCAAATAGAAATGACCACAGTCCCCTAAATAGTCAACAACAGGTGGCACCCCCCCAAAATCAGTGCATACTTACAACAGCTTAAATTTAACCCCCTATTTACAAACCAGGTTCCAAAAGACCAGAATAGCAAGAGAAACAGACTGAACAGATCCACCCTCCCCACCCCATGGGTACCGTAAAACACCCCAAAGCGTCAAAATGGCCATAACAATATTCACCCACCAATCAAAGTATGAAACAAATATGCCCGGATAGAAAAAAACAATTAAATGCCACCCACAGGTACCCACAAAACCCTTTTAGGTCGTAAGGCAGGGCTCTGAGGCAACTAAACCACTCTGAAGCTTCCGCCTCCTCCGGCTCCGGCACGAATGCAATTAAAACAGTACCTGAGAACCACATGTCAGGTCATGAAAAGAAAGAAAAAGGGTACTTGAGAGAAGCCCCATCGAGAAGAGGGTCCATTTCCAAAACAAAGCTGCTCAGGGCCCAACCGGAATGCAGGGAATAAGGAAGTGCAGGGAAGCTCTGCTGATGGACCAAATGGTCCGACCCAAGGCGCCCCCAGAAACACATCCTGCTCAGCAGTACCCAAAGAGCAGCAGAGAGGACCAGGCGTGGCGGAATCAAGTGCAGGCCAAACAGGCTTCATGGCCTACTTCTCCCGAGACCAACTCCACCCGCCCCGCAGAAAGCCTCTCAACAGGAATAATCAGGTACGCTGCCCCTTAACTTGTGTAAGGCAGGAGTGCTAGTAGGGATCAGTTAAGGCAGAAAAACTGATCAGGCTAGTTAGACAGAGCAAAAAGCCAAGCATTAACACTGGAGCTACTGAGCAAAGGCCCAGCTACATTAAATAATGGGAGAGTCACTTGAATAAGTCCGGGAGCAATTTATTTAACTCGGATAGCGCTTCTTCCGGCTTCTCGTAAGCGCGCCATGTGCCTTCAACTTGGACAAGCAATTTAGCCGGGTAGTTCATCTTGAAGGCTCTCCCGGCCGCTATGAGTTTCTTGACTACCGGGTGAAAGGCGGCTCTTCTCTGTCGGACCTCGTAGGGAAGATCCTGGGTGATCCTAAGTTTGCTGTTGCCCCAGAGGATAGAGTCCAGTTGTTTAACCTTCTCCAAAATATGCTGACGTTCCAGGTAGCTTAAGAGTCTAACAATTATAGGTCTGGGAGGAGCACCCGGAGGTGGCTTAGGCTTAAGAGATCTGTGGGCCCTTCTATGTGATACTGTTGATGGATAGGTGAAGGGCCCATGATTTTGTTAAAAGCTGCTGGATAAAGCGTGGGGTGTCACCCCTCCTCTGACTCCGAAGGCCAAGGATCAGCACATTGTTCCGCCGACTCCTACCCTCCAGGTCTTCTGTTTTTGCCTGAAGTTTCTGGATCTGTTGTCTCAGCTTGATGATCTCAGGGTCAATTTTGTGCTGCCACTGCTCTATTGAAGAAACTCTGGCCTCCGAATCGCTTACTCTTCTCGAGAGATCAGCGAAATCCAGCCTTAGTGACCTTATCTCTTTTGAGATTTCCTGCAGGGTCTCTCTCTAAAGGAGATAATTCCTCTAAGCGTTCTTCTGTTAATACAGTGCCCTGTGCAGTAACTGATGCCCCACTGGGATGTTGCTTGGATGTTGGAGTGGTGCTAGCCTGGTATTCCTAGCTTTTTGGAGGCCTTTTCTGGCGAGGTTGGGGAGTATGTTTAACTCCCCGCGCCTTCATCTCTGAATCAGCCATCGCGTTTCCTATAAAAAGCAATCGAGTCACCAGTTGCGATCCTCGAGGGGTCCTGCAGTGGTAAGGAACCTTCACAGCTCGCCTCAGGGTCGATAGTGTGGATTTAGGAGCGAGAAAAGACTGTTTTAGGAGGAGAAGAGCGGGAGCTCCACAGTAAGCAGCTATTTAGCACCACTGCATCACGTGACTCCCCCACAGTGAGATATCTGTGTCTGCCGAGAGGGAGAACAAGACAGCGCAATTGGGTTGACAGCTTTGTGGCCTAGAGGGAGAGACAGGCAGCGCAGTTGGGCTGACTGTGCTTGGTGGCCAGGATGGAGAAGAAGACAGCATAGTTGGCCTGACTGAGCTTTGTGGATGGAAGGAACAGCAAGACAGTGCAGTCTGGCAAAGTGAGCTTTGCAGCCGGGAGAGGGAGGAGACAGTGTGATCAGCCAGCTTGAGCTTTGCGACCTGGGGGGGACATTAATAATACAGTGGGCAGTCAAAAACAAAATCTGGTCAGATCCACCACGACTGCATTATGAAGTTAGTGAAGTTGTGTGGAATTGTTAAGGAGGTATGGAGAAACAACACAATGACTTGTAATTAGTAAGACTTGTTTTAATTTCTGTTCTAAGTAAGGCATACACATTATTAGAAAAATATATGGAGGTGTACATTTTAATGGAAGGAATAAGAAACAATATAGGTTTATAAAAGAACCACAGAGCAAATGCTACTGAGGTATGTGTTATACCGGATGATATTGGCCGGTCAGCCAAATTTTAAAGAAAACACAATTGCACATACCCCAGTAATGCAAAGCATCATGGGAAACATATGCAAATCCCCATGATGGTACAGAAGGTGGCAGTACATGAAAAAGTAATGGCTGGCATATGTTCAGCCTTGGGATTATTTACACAGTTTTTTTTTTTTTTTTTAGAGAAACAGGGTTTTTGTCCATGAGGTGATGTAAGTTATATTTAAGCAATGTGTTGATGTCAGGAAGTCAGGTGTAACGATGGACTGTTAGCAGAGAAAATGTGATAGTAACTTTCAAAGGGGGGCACTTTTGATAAGGGTAAGGTAGTAATGCTTGTGATAATGGGAATATTAGGAAAGTATGAGGTCTATGCAGAAGTGGAGTACAAATATGCAAAGTTCCATAAGTATGTGCTCAGAGTGCAGACAAATGTGATATGCAGGTTTGTTTTAGAAACAGATAAAAACAGCGATATATGCAATTGATAGAAAGATAGATAATAAAGATAGAGAGACAGACAGACAGGCGGAATAGGAATGGCAGTGAAGTATTGAAATGACGCCAACCCCCCCCACCATTCAGAGATGGACAGGCATTGGGGTGTGCCTTTGGGTCATTGCTCATAACACTCACACCATTTCACCTCACACTACCTTGTAGACATGGACAAGTGTTGAGGTGTGCCTTGGGGTGTTCAAGCTTTACACTCACCCCATTCCATAAAGAAATACGCTGAGATGGGTACAGTACTGTATAAGAAAATGGAGTGAACTTTGGGGCTGAAGAGTCAAAGGCACACCTCGATACCTGTCACTGGCTACAGGGTGGGGAATGGTGTGGAATGGCATGAGCATTACTGTTGACAATCCCAAGTGACATCCCGATGCCTGTCAGTCCCTACAGGACAGGGTGTTATGGTCAGAAACCCTAATGCCCTGGGCATTTGTTATGTGACTTCTTAACCTAGCAACAGCATTTAATACATAACAGTATATGGACAAGTAAATGTTTTTAATACATGGATAGGCATTGGGGTGTGCCTTTGGGTCTTTGCTCATAACACTCACGCCATTTCACCTCACCCTACCCTGCAGACACAGACAAGTGTCGAGGTGTGCCTTGGGGTGTTCAAATTTTACACTCACCCCATTCCATAAGGAAATACGTCGAAATGGGTACAGTACTGTATAAGAAAATGGAGTGAACTTTGGGGCTGAAGAGTCAAAGACACACCTCGATACCTGTCACTGGCTACAGGGTGGGGATGGGGTGGAATGGTGTGAGCATTACTGTTGACAATCCAAAGTCACACTCCTGATGCCTGTCACCCCCTACAGGCCAGGGTGTTATGGTCAGAAACCCTAATGCCCTTGGCATTGTTATGTGACTTCTTAACCTAGCAACAGCATTTAATGCATTACATTATAAGGACAAGTAAATGTTTTTAATACATTTACAGACAGTTACTTAAATTTAATTTTCTTCATAGGCAACTTGGAATACACTTAATTTGCTAATGGGTAAGACCAAAGGGAGTGAAAATTATGTAATAGAAAAAGATGGTAACATAATTGCAGATCCCAAAATGGTGACAGAAGCCTTTAATTCACATTTCACTAATTTGGGGAAGTATAGTTCTACTTTGGGTAATATTGAAGGTTCCTGGGATCATTTGGATACTCTTTTACATCCAAATGGTAAAAATTCTGTTAATGGTCACACTATTTCAAATTTTTATTTTCGTTATATACATACTAAGGACATAGTTGATCTTGTTTCTAAAATGAACCCTAGGCCCACTAATGGATCAGATAATATTGATTATAGGATTTTGAAAAGGGTTATAAATATTATGGCTAATCAGTTAATAAAATTGTTTAATTACTCCCTCTGTCAAGGAGCTTTTCCAAATGTGTGGAAAAGCGCTGTCGTAAAGCCCATTTTTAAATCAGGTTCAAGATCTAACCTTAATAACTATCATCCGATTTCTTTGTTAGCTCCCCTTTCTAAAATCCTGGAAAAGATAGTCTCAGTTCAATTGATTGAACATCTTACAAAATATAATCTCTGGTCAGACTCACAACATGGCTTCAGGCCAAATCATAATACAGAGACAGCCTTGGTGAGGCTTACCAGCCAAGTCACTAAAGCAATAGATGATGGAAATCTTGTGGCAGTGGCTTTTGTGGACCTCACCAAGGCTTTCAATCTTGTTGACCATGATGTACTTCTGAAACAGTTATCTTGTGTACATTTATCAGATGGGGTGATCTCCTGGTGTGGTGATTATTTATCCAATAGGAATCAGAAGACACTAATTAGTGGAACATTATCTGGGCCAGCAATGTTAAAATGTGGAGTCCCACAGGGCTTCATTTTGGGTCCTTTGCTATTTTCATTATTTGTGAATTCTTTATCGGTTAATTTTATAAATACTGAGTTAATACTATATGCTGATGATGCGGTTCTTTTTTGTTCTAGTCCTAAGTTACCCATTCTTCAAAATACATTACAATATGATTTTAATTTGTTACATTATTGGTTTGATAAACATAAATTGGTGTTAAATTCTGCTAAAACCAAGACAATGGTGTTTTCACACCCCAGGAGATCACCAACAATGGAATTTACTGTTATTGACAACTTTGGTAATTTAATAGAACAAGTCAGATTGTTCAGATATTTATGTATACTAATTGACTGTCATTTAACTTTCAAGTCTCATGTTTTGGATTTAATTGATAGATTACATAAAAGATTAGGGTTCCTTTATCAAATTAGAGGTAATCTTACAGCTGATATCAGGTATTTACTTACATATAGTTTATTATTTTCCTTAATTGATTATGGGTCTATAGTATATTCATATACTTCTGACAGAATTCTATCAAAACTTCAGGCTACATATCACTCTGTAATTAATTTTGCTACCAGCCAATCAAGTTTAAAACATCACTGTTCTCTATATAGACCCTTTGGTTGCCTGTCATTGGTGGGGCATTATAACCTTAGCTCATTGATGTTTTTACATAGGGTTCAGTTGGGTATTATGCCACAAAGTATCCTTAGCTTATTTCCCAGGATTATAAAATCTGGCAATACAAGATTGCAGAGCAGGGAGGTTTTTTGATTCCTTTTTTTCACACAGCTTTTGGTCAAAACCCATTAACATTTGTTACTGCTAGGTTGTATAATAGTCTTCCTAGTAGCGTTATTAGTCAAAAGAAGTTATTAACCTTTAAGACAGCTCTTAGAAATAATCTGTTAGTGAATTCAATTTGCAAATGTTTTATTTAATGTATATTTATTGACTGTCAAATGTATTGTAAAGTTTGTTGTGTCCTGGTTCTTGTTGTAAAAACTGGATGCTTGTGAAAATGGGCTTGTCCCACAAACCTACCAGTATAAAAATAAAATTAAATGAAAATTACCCAGACAACTTGAAAACCACATTGACACCCCATAAAGACCTCCTTGAAACTGAGATGCAAAGGTCACACATTTATCAGTTTTCAAACAGGAATATTTTACTATCCTAAATACATTTCTTGCTTCAGTAACTGCTCAGCACATCTATTGCATGACCAGCTTATTGACATTTTACACCTGCTATACAATGTACTGCTGCTTACTACACCAACATCATGAACCATAAAACAGATGACTGCCATAACTAGAGAGGCATCATAGCACAGTGGTTTAAGGCTCTGAGCTGCAACTCTGGAGATCTGGGATTGAATCCCACAGCCCCCACCTGCATACTGGGTGACCCTGAGCAAGTCACTTAACTTCCATGTGCTCCCAGGCTGCCCCTGTAAACAAGCTTCCAGCTGTTGCTAGCCTTACGTGTAGAGTAGAAAGCAGCTAACCAAAAGAAGCTACATTTTCTTATTAATTTAACACTTGTATCTCAGCAGGAGTCAGTGTCTGTTGAGATTAAGCAAGACAGATACTTTATTAGAAGTAGAAGGGGTCTTATTTAGGGTTAAAAAAAGAAAGAAAAGAAAGAAAGTCAGTGTGTGTTCTGTGCTGTGAAGGGTACTGTATTAACGTACTTTGCTAAATCAGTAGGAGGAGGGAGTGCTTAATTGGGGGTGTGGCTTAGACACTATAAAAGCAGGTGACTCAAATTACAACTTCCTGTTGCTAGACTTGCTTATAGATCAGAAAGCAGCTAACTAAAAGAAGCTACATTTTCTTATTAATTTAACACTTATATCTCAGTAGGAGTCAGTGTCTGTTGAGATTAAGCAAGACAGATACTTTATTAGAAGTAGAAGGGGTCTTATTTAGGGTTAAAAAAGAAAGAAAAGAAAGAAAGTCAGTGTGTGTTCTGTGCTGTGAAGGGTACTGTATCAACTTACTTTGCTAAACCAGTAGGAGGAGAGAGAGCTTAATTGGGGGTGTGGCTTAGACACTATAAAAGCAGGTGACTCAAATTACAACTTCCTGTTGCTTGCCTTGCTTGTAGATCAGAAAGCAGCTAACTAAGAGAAGCTACATGTGCGTTTGCGTGTGTCTGCTGTGTCCGCTGGGCACACTGAAACTGCTGGCATTAGACAAACTTGGATAAGATCATTTTAGCATATCCTCTACTTAGTAAATATACACCTTAAATAATGGAAAAAGAACTTAGTAAGTGTATGCAATGTTTGATGTATAGTGAAAGAAAATATGGGAGTGAGTATGTATGCACTAATTGCCATCTGATTACTACTCTTGAAGCAGAGATAGCGTTTCTGCTTAATATTAAACCAGTTTCTACTGATATTAGGGAATTGGAAAGTTACATTGATCTTATGGATGAACAACTTCATTCTAATGAACAATTTCCTTCACATTTAGGTAGCATTTCTATGTCTCCTGATGAGGAGACAATTGTAACGACTAGTACTGGTATACCTGTTGCCTCTGCCCCCTCTTATAAGGTGGATGATTATCCACCCTCTTCTCATGATAATGATGACTGGACCATTGTCACAAAGCCTCTTAAAAAAAGGAGGGGCAGTCAAATACACAATAGTGCCCCTGTTGAAACTCATAATAGGTTTGAGCAATTGACCATATCAAATAATGAAGTGCTACATGATTTATCCTGTGCATCACCCTCTGTTGATAATAATGGTTTAAAATCCCTTTTCAATCAGGAGTTAATGCCCATGAATACTTGTCCTAGTAAGTCTCAAGCTACCAAATCAATACCTATTAAGTTAATCACTCCAGAGTGTGTTAAACCATCACCTATTTCTGATTCTTGTACCCCTACTGTCTCAAAACAAGTGTTAGTCCTGGGAGATTCAATCATTAAGCAAACTGACAGGGCGGTATGCACTAGTGACAAGAGCAACCGCACTTGTTCTAGCTTCCGTGGGGCCAGGGTATCTGACATTACCTCCATGATGCCTAAAATTTTACAAAATGTGGGGAAAATCCACTGGTTATCATACATACTGGTGTTAATTATATAAACAACACCCCATTTAATCAGTTACAACAGCACTATGTGACGTTATGTAACCTGTTACTTGATAGGGGATGCTGCGTATGTATATCTGAAATTCTACCTGTCCCGAGAGCAACATCTACCATGACGCAGAGAATCAAAGCCCTAAATGAATGACTGAGAAAGTGGTGTTTTAAGCAGGATATACCCTGTATTACCCACTGGGAATCATTTTCAGATTGTTCTTCCTTGTTTTGCTGGGACGGTTTACATCTCAGTCATAGGGGTAGTACACTTATGGGGAAAAGTATCACTAAAATCATAAATCATTGTTTAAACTAAAAACAATGGGAGAGAATGGGTCTAGTCCCAAGTCTCTGAATACTTACCCAAATATTATTACAACTAAATGTAAATTCCTAGCTTTGAATGCAAGATCTTTAAACCAACTCAAATTAGCAGAACTCGAAGCCAAATGTAAAACTTTAAATACAGGTGTGGTGGGAGTAACTGAAACTTGGTGGGACGATCCTCAATTTGGTCCAGAGAAATTCCAGGTTATAAGTTATATCATAAAACAGATTAGATAAGCAAGCAGTGGAGTTTGTATGTACATACAAAATGATATTCCTTCTTTGAAGTGTGTTCTCCCTTTCCTTTGGAAAGTATATGGATTAAAATCTTATTGAAGGAGCAGTCCTATATAACTATTGGTAACATCTATTGACCTCCATCTGCAAATTCAGATTACACAACTGATATGTTTAAAGAAATTACACATTTTTCAGAATCTCAAGATACTGTAATATTTGGTGACTTTAACCTCCCTCATATTTACTGGGACTCATTCTCAGGACAGTCCTATGCCGAGAAAGGACTAATAGATGTGGTAGTTAGTACTGGATTACAACAACTTGTTACTGAACCCACTTGTGGTCCTAATATTTTGGATCTATTATTTACTAACATAGAGCAACAAATTAGCAATTTACAAATTTGGGATCCACTTGGGAGCAGTGATCATTCATCTATTCTTTTTGAAATTCAACAGTTTAAAACTACACAAAGGAAGTTATACTATACAAAAATTATAACAAAGCACATTTTTCTAAAATCAATGAATACTTACAAAACATAAACTGGGAATCTAATCTTCTTAATTGTACAACACAACAAGCTTGGGACTTTTAAAACATTGTACATTATTTGAAAATACTTTATTCCACCTAAGAGGAATTTAATAATAAGGGAAAAATTTCCTTGGTTCAACAAGACAATTAAAATCAGATTAAAATAAAATGAAACTTTTAGGAAACTTAAGAATAGTTCTGTTCCATTTAAAACTACTCTATTACATAAATACAGACTATCTGTGAAAAACTTAAAAAATTCTATTAAATTGGCAAGAAATAAGCTAGAATTTAAACTAGCTCACACAAAAGACTGTCATAAATCTCTTTTCTCCTATATAAATAGTAAAAAAGGTGTATCAAGGACCATTGGTCCCATTATAACCAATGGTTCTTCTCTATCTGATATAGAAACCTTGAATCTCTTTAATAAGTACTTTTGTTCTGTCTTCTCTCAAAAATCACCTATTAGTACATTTAAAGTTCACCACGTAGATTATCATAGGTTCTATCCAACTGACATTATGCAGGCTATCAAAAAACTAAAAAAAAATACTAGTCCGGGCCCAGACGGTATTCATCCATGGTTTCTGATCGAAACCTCTATAAATATTTCTATACCTTTGTCAATTATTTTCAATAAATCCTTACAAGAAAGCATTGTACCAAATGATTGGTGTTCAGCAATAGTTACTCCCATATTTAAAAAAGGCAATAGAGGTTCTGTGCAAAATTATCATCCAATTAGCCTGACCTCAGTGGCTGGTAAATTAATGGAATAAGTAATAAAGTCTCTAATAGATCAAGATTGTAAAACATTAGGAATTTATGATTCAAATCAGCATGGGTTTACTCCCAAGTATTCCTGCACCACCAATCTGATATCTTTTTACAATAATGTAAGTACTCTACTAGATGTGGGTATCCCTACTGATGTAATTCTTTTGGACTTAAAGCTTTCGATAAAGTCTCACATGAAAAACTCATTACTAAAATGCACAGTCTAGGTTTGTCGCCTTATATTGTCTACTGGACTTTAAACTGATTGACAAATTGTTCTCAGAGAGTCAGAATTAATGATATCTTGTCTGATTCGGGTAGTGTGACAAGTGGTGTACCACAGGGGTCAGTCTTGGGACCAACATTGTTTAACCTCTTTATCAGTGATTTACAAACAGGGCCAAATAACTTCATAGTTAAATTTGCAGATGATACTAAATTGGGGGGCAAGGTTAATAATCAAGAAAATATTTCTGCATTAAAGAAGGATTTGGAAAAATTAACACTTTGGGCAAATGAAAATCATATGCAGTTTAATCAAGACAAATGTTTAATAGTGCATTTTGGTGTAAATAATCCAAAAACGATATATCATATAAACGGACTACCACTTCACTCATCAAATTGTGAAAAAGATTTAGGGATATGTGGTAATAATAAACTTACATCAAATGATCACTGTGTTAGAACTGCTTGCATGACCAACAGACTTTTTAGGCAAATAAAACGCACTTTTGTTAATTGCACTGAACAATGCCTTATTCCATTATATAGGGCATACATTATACCGTATCTAGACTATGGCTCCCCTTTCTGGAATCCAAACCAAAAAAAAGACATAGCAGTTCTTGAACAGGTTCAAAGGAGAGTAACTAGTATGATTCCAAGATTAACAAACTTGGATTATCAGAACAGCTTAAAAGCTACTGATCTCTTCTCTCTTCAAACTAGAAGATTAAGAGGTGATATGCTTATGGTTTTTAATTTAATAAATTCACCAGATCTAATGGGAAAATGTGGTCTAACACTCTCCAAAAGGAGACATGTTTCGAGACTGCATAATAAACAGCTTGAAGTAAAAAACTTATAAAACCAGCAAAAGGGGAAACTTTTTTCCAATAAGAGCATCCATTGTATGGAACACCTTGCCACAAGAATTGGTAGAGGCAACTAGTGCCACTGTCTTTAAAAACAAATTAGATGTTTGTTTGAGGGATAATAGATAAATAATGTCCCACATAGTGTGGGGAACAGTCTCAATGGGCTCTGGCCTTCTTCTGTTCTTTCATACCAAGTAATACCAAGTAATTAGTGTGCCACTCCTGGTTAAACAATTGAAAGAAAAAAACGACACAATATATTATTTTGTTTTGCTTTATTTTGCTACTACAAGCTTTGACTAATACATCGATCTTTAAATGTACATTTTATAGTTTATGTGTCTGTGACCTAGGCAGAACTACACTTAAAATCTTACACATAAATAAATAAATCATCAGAATAACATTTATTTCAGTAGTATCTCCTTCCTTTTCAGGTGCCCCATGACACTATGTATATATATATTTATATCTTTTAACGTCAAAGCACTAAACCTAGTCAAATGCACAAAACACAAGACTTGATCCTCTTTACACATTACTGCTAAACTTTGGGTTCCAGAGAGATAAAAGTGTAGAGCTTCCCCTAGCTATTTGGGTGGGTGCTTCAGCTGTGTGTGTGTGTGTGTGTGTATATAAAAAGTTTTTAAGAAACAGACATGCTAGTATCCAATATGGGATAGTCTTCTTTGGGTGACATATTTTACTCCTTTGTGGCCTTATACCTTAATTGTCATTCTTGTGTTGCAAGTGCTTGCTTTCCTCAAGTGCTGAAATTTCAGGATGCAGTTTCACAAGTTCTGTATAAGGATGCAGTTTCAGGCACTTCTTTATTACTTTTTCTTTCTTTCTGAACCTTAAGATCTGATGCCCCAGGCAGCTCTGATAGTCAGTTGTTCCAACATGATAGATCCACCTCATGACCCTCCCACACGAACCCAAAAAAAGGTGGGGGTGGATCTTTAGGAGCTTCTCAGGTGGAGGTGGGGGTGGATCTTACCCCCCAAAAAAACACTATCGCTGCCTCCCACTACTCAGGTTCCAGTTCTTGTACCTCCCATTTAAGAAAGAAAATAGTGCTCTGCAACCATTTACTAACATGAAAGAGTATTTATGTGAGGACGGAAAGCATTTCTTGGAGGAGGGTAAGATGGAGGGGACTATTTACACCTTCAGCCAGTTCCACGGACAGAAAACATGACATCAGCCCCTTTGTACATGCAAAACATCTGCAGGCTCTGCCCACTGCAGCAGTAAATAAAGCTTGATGTTTGAACTGCTACTTACTGACAAACTGAAACTTTCCTGGCAAACAGCCATCAGTATTTTTGTTTGTACAGAAAATTGGAGAAAGTAACAGAGGCTTCTCACTTTGATTGCATCTTCAACACACCAAGCAGTGGTAGGTTCAGCTCAACAAATACAAGCTGCTAAACATGATCTGAGTGTAGTCTGGATCAGTGTGGTTCAACAATATCACCAGCTGTGCTGAATAGACGATCTGAAGGTACACTAGTTGGGTGGAACACAAGATGCACTTGCATGTCAGTTTAGACAGTGCTGGTGATGTTTTATACTTCTGACACCAGTATATCAATGGGTCAATAGAAGACTGCTCTATAGGCTTCAAAAAATATGCCATCAAAATATGCTCAGCGCAAACTGGTTGCAAATCATTATGCTTACATTGTTATGCAGTGAGTGAAATGCTTAGATCTGACCAGTCATCCATCACACTTTGAACCTCCTGTCTACATGTGCTGCCACTCCTACCAGTGCTGCCGGTGCCTTGTGGTGGATCTTCAGCACCCTGTGCCCCATGAGCAGACTTCTTTTCAGCCAAGGCCATTTCTATATTAATGTCTGTGAGCTCAATTGTCAGCTGCTGCTGCTTATACTCTGTCACATAGAAGTCCTGCATTGTCAAGTGTAAAACTGTGCATTTAAAGCAAAAGTACTAGGTAAAAAAAAAAGTCTAATCTTTTGCAACAGTTTGTTTCCTGTGCTCTGTTGAGCACTTACATGGTAATCTTTCTTGTTTTCACTGTACTGTTACCCCATAATTTGCTGTTTCTCTTTGTTTATGTTTACATTTCCCCAACCCGCCATGTTGGATTGGTACCCTCTGCTGCCAACTGCGGCACAGTTCCCACGTAAGTAAACAAAAGATGTGATTCAACATGAGGGGGGGACCTCGGCAGCAAATTAGGCACCAGCCATATTTACTGTGGCTCCACAACAATGGAAATACATTTTAGATATCTAAAAAAGCAAAGATCACTGGAAAACAATATTTACAGATATGGAAACTGGAACTATGGCTGCATGCTTCCAGCCCAAAAGCAGAATTTTGATAATCACTTCCTGATTATCTAGTATTGCTCCTTTAAGCCTAGGGTCAAGCCAATTAGCAAACATGTAGTCTGACCTATCAAAAGCTGTGGCACACCATGAACTCAACTTTGACCTCAGTTTTCCAATAAGTTCCTTGAGGTCATCTGTATACAGATCAGTACGGCGATTCTGTTGCTCAAACCTGTCCAGAGATGTCCTGAGGAGGTGGACTACAGGAATCACCTTACTGAGAAAGAGGATTCAGAGCTGAGGTTTACAGGTGCTCTTTTCAAATGGTGCAAGCACCTTCACCATACCCTCAATCAGCAACCAGTCTTCATGTGATAAGACTCTCCCAATTTTGTGCCTTAGAGACAGGTCACGGAGAGCCTGCTTTTGCTTGATTATGCGATCCAGCATGCTCAATTCCAAATTCCTCTATCTCTCTGTCCCCGCTATTCCCCCCACCGTCTGCTCTTCTAAACCTATCATTCTCTCTTGCCTCTGTACCCTCAACCTGGAAATTCTCAACTGTCATCCCCCTCCCAAAAGGTGGTGAACCCACCAACCCTGGCAACTACCACCCAATCTCCCTACTGTCCATTCTAGCTAAACTCCAGGAGCACATTGCGCTTTCCCAACTCTCCCCCTATCTGGACTCATCCTCCTTTTTTCACCCCTTTCCAGTCTGACTTCTGAAAGTCCCACTCTGCTACCACCTCCCTCATTCAACTCACTCATACTCACCAGTATGGATCAAGGGCAGATCACCTCCACAATATTTGTTGACCTGGCTAAGGCCTTCAACACAGTATTCCCTCCTCCTTCACAAACTAACAGCCACTGGTCTATCCACGTCAGCCACCAGCTAGTTACAATCCTACTTAGAAAATAGGTCACAATCAGTTCAGATTGGCATCTCCTTCTCCCCTCCCCATCACTACTGGAGTCCCACAGGGCTCAGTACTTGGCCCAGTCCTATTTTCAATCTTCTTGAACAACCTACCTGCTATCTGCTCTTCAGCAGAAATACACATGTATGCAGACAACACTGTCCTTTACACCTCTGGTGCTTCCCAGTCAGATGTGGTATCTAGACTACAGCAAGACACCTCTCTTACCTACCATAAACACATCCAGCTCCTATCTGCCTCGGTCAACTCCAGATTAGGTCTCCTCTATCACCACAAACACTGTCTTCCGCCTGAGGCTATCCACCTTGCTGTTACATCTTCGGTTCTCACCCTGGTTGATTACGGGATTGTGTCTTACAGCACGGCAGACTCTACTTCCCTACACTGTATTAAGACAGCCCTAAACAAGGCATGTTGCCTTGTAGTGGGCTGTGATAGACTGACCCATACCTATGATTTATACTGACTCACTAACTGGCTAAATTTTGAAGGGAGATTAAAGTGCCATACCTGTCTGCTTGCAAAAAAGATTCTTCACAAACAAGCCCCTCCAGGTCTTCACCCCCTTATCCAAATGGCCACCCCCAGCAGGGTATCCAGAAGCTCAGCGAAAGCGTCCCTCCTTATGCCATGCTGTAGGACCTCCTTGGGCCAAAGAGCCTTCCTATACCATGCCCCCAGTTGGCTAAATAGTCTCCCAGCCACCAACTTCCTGGAACCCAAGCTTGGCATATTTACAGAGGTTCTTTGTCTTTTAAATAGTTTTTTATTTTAATGGGTTCACCACAACATAACCCAGACAGACTGTCTTAGGATAGCTGGTTCATTCCACTGGGGTGTCAAACAGATGAGGAATACTGATGAGTCCTGGTAGGACTAAACACGTGTCTATGTCATCTGTTGGCACCCTTAAATCAGGAGAGGCCTTCGCACCATGCAATTCTGCTTAAAGTTGAACCAGCTTAATATTCTGTGGTGATATGTATATGCAGCCCATGATGCTTTGCATTGTGTGGGCATGTGTGATTTTGTATTTTCTTGAAACTTGGCTTCCAGCCAAATGCCCTTTGGGGTAACCCTTGCCTCAGTGTTTGTGCACAGAGGTTCTTTGTCTTTAAATAGTTTTTATTTTAATGGGTTCACCACAACATAACCCAGACAGACTGTCTTAGGGTAGCTGGTTCATTCCACTGGGGTGTCAAACAGATGAGGCATACTGATGAGTCCTGGTAGGACGAAACACGTGTCTATGTCATCTGTTGGCACCCTTTGCAAATTGTGTGAGAGGCCTTTCGGCACCATGCAATTCTGCTTAAAGTTGAACCAGCTTAATATTCTGTGGTGATATGCATATGCAGCCCATGATGCTTTGCATTGTGTGGGCATGTGTGATTTTGTATTTTCTTGAAACTTGGCTTCCCAGCCAAATGCCCTTTTCGGTAACCCTTGCCTCAGTGCTTGCGTACAGAGGTTCTTTATATTTAAAACTAGCCTAAAATGCCTACTCCTGATATCCTCTGCCTGTGACTGTTCTTAATCTCCCAAGACTTTTCCTTCACCTCACCTCGACCCATCTGCAATTCTACTTTGACAT
The DNA here is from genome assembly GCA_016271365.2 of Neoceratodus forsteri. NCBI lineage: Eukaryota > Metazoa > Chordata > Ceratodontiformes > Ceratodontidae > Neoceratodus > Neoceratodus forsteri. The sequence goes on from CM028134.1 coordinate 486,954,898, forward strand.
TGCTCTTCTCTGGGACTCCTCCTTGACACTATATGTTAGGTCATATTTATACTACTAATGCTGTTTTTCGGATGCTGGATTACTTTTCTTTAGAGCTTTGTCTCCCTATTGTACCCTTGCTCATATTACCTACATTGTATTGTGCACTCTACAATGTATCCTGCTCTATGTTGAAATGATCCCATATTTGATGCCGGTTCCCTGACCTTAGAAATTGCTCCCTTTGTTTTTGTTTTTGCCTTTGCCTATGCTCAAACTGTATATGTATTGTATGCTTTGTGTTTGATCACTGTATCTTGACATGGAGCCTTTGCAAAGGAGTCTATGACTCAAAGGGTTGTAATTCCAATTGTGATAATAAAATAAATAGTAGAAGACTTCAACAAGGTTCAGCAATGGTTCCACTGCAACCAGCTGTTTATAAATGCCAAAAAGACCTTCTCTATGACCTTTGGCACTAGGCAGAGACTTTCTAGACCCCACCCACCCACTATCTTCCACACCCTGGATGGGAAAACTTTAGAGGATGTTACCTCATTTAGATACCTGGGGTTGCTGCTTGACCAGCACCTGGACTTCTCTGTATATGTGAATTCAATCCAAAAGAAACTGCACCCCAAACTGGGTACTTTATTCAGACATTGTGATTGCATTCCACCGCTGGCTCATCTGGCAATTGCACAGAAAAATATCCTCCCCACTTTTGACTATGCCACTATAGTCTATAGTGCCACTCCCAAGTCCACCCTGGCCAGACTGTATCCCCTCTTTCACTCCTTCTTCCATTTTTCTGTATCCTGCCCTCCATGGATCCATTGCTGCCATCTCCACAAAGCCCTCCTCCCATCCCTTGCATCCAGGCACCTCACCCACTCCACTAGCTTTATCGCCAAATACTGTTCAGAACACTACCTCCTACCTCACCTCTTCTCTGACCAACCCCACCCACCACCCTACTCCCCTCCACCTTTCGGTCATAGATCACTGGCTCTCCTGTAGGTTCACCATTGCCAGTCAAACCGCCTTCTCATATTGACATATTGATGTCCTAAGCTGTGGAATGCCCCCCCCAACATCTGAAATGCACCCTTCCCCACCGCCCTCACCATCCTACTACATAACTACATCTCCCCTGCCTGTGCCTGCCCCTAATTTCTCTCTTCCCTCTAAGTCCAAGTCCAACCTGCTACACCCCTTCATTTCCCAGTGACCACACCCAGGTCCAATTCTCTTCCATTACACACCCCTCCATCTCCTGCAGGTACTCGTACCTCACCAGATGACAGTCTCGGACCTGTTCTAAGCTATCCTACCCAGAGTGTGCCTGACCCAACTCACCTACCGATAATTATACAGTGATTCTCACCTACCTATAACTACTCAACTAATGTCCTCACAGGCCAACAATCCCTCTAAGTGCTCAGCTATTATCCTCACAGGTCAGTAATCCCTTCATACCGCTACAGACTTTATGCTACTCTCTAGCCTACTCCCCCCCCACACATGCAAACGTGCCAGAGTTATTTCTTACCTCTGCTGTTCCAGGGATCACCCAATTACTGTTGTACAGCAATTTCTCCATCCCCAATAATAATGCTGTATTCTTCCTCAAGTGTTGCTACCATTTGTATCTGAGTATCTACCCACATCATGTTACTCGTAGCCATTTGGATACTTGTACCCAATGTATATTGATCTTCTGCTGCCCCATATTGAGACAGGGCATTTATTGTAACCACAATCATTTATGCTATTGTTTTGTTACTATCCTAATGCTGTAAATGTTGCTCACTGTTTCCTATGTTGTATATATTGTTACTATTGTAAACTGTTCATTCCCCTTCCCCCTCCCCCAGGATGCATCTGGAAATGTATACTCCTGCTCAGTATGCCTTCCTGGTGAAACTTTTAAATAAATGAATATGTACTGTTCCGCCTAGAGGTAACATCCTGAATCAACTGATGCTTTGCCAATCCAAGCTGTTTTTGTACACTTCGAAGCATGTTTGTTGCCTTGATGGAGCTGTGAAAATATCTACAGACAGAACATGCAATGGTAAGAACATCAAAAACAGACCTGCTGTTTTTCAGGGCACCATCAACTGCCAGGTTTAGTGTTTGTGCAAAGCAATGAATACTACGGTAGTCCCCTTCACTAAATGCGTTTACCATATTTGATCCATTGTCAGTGACAGTGAAGCTAACATGCAGATTTGACCCTTCTGTCTAGGAATCCAGCATTTCCTGTAGAAGTTTCAGGATGTTAACACTGATGCGATCAGCAGTCATCAGACCAACACTGAGCAGGGCAGACATCCAGTAAGAGGCAGCAGTGTGACACAGTGGAGAGCCACCGAGTGAATAGTCAGCAGCATCAATAATATTTGGGGAACACCAGTGAGCTGTCAGTGTGAGATATGTATTTATAGTATTGGTGCTTGTCCATATATCAGAGGTGCAGTGGAATACCCCCTCTCACAGCTTTTTTTCAGTTCCATCAACAAACAATAACAAACTTCATCATACAAATTAGGCACCACAGTGTGCAAAAAGGTAGTCTGTGATGGAATGTTGTACCTGGGTTGCAAAAACTGCAGAAACCTTTGGGAATCCATGATCCTCCACAATGCTGTATGGTTGAAGGTCCAATGCCATCATCTCACCAATAAGCTGAGTGATGTGCACTGCAGTTGGATGAATGGGAAGAAACTTTGCTGGAGACTGGAATGCCTGTACAATTGTTGGTTATGTTGTTGTGAATTATGTATCGTTTGACCTACCAAATGGGGAAGTCAACACAGGAGAAGTCTGAAATGGGGGAAGAGTCTGAGGGGCTGGTCACAGTACTGGTTACTGGCATTTGCACAGGGTGTGTGTTTGAGAAGAAGAATAAATACTATCAACATCAACACTGTGTGTAGTCTCACTGTCCAAACCATGACCACCACCACTACCACCATGACCTGGACTTTTAACTTTTTCAAACAGTGGTAAGAGGAAATTCTTCCAGCCACGGCAGAATCCATAGCCAACCATGGATGTCAACTCATAAGGTGGTTCCAGAGAGATGTGGTTGTCAGTTTACATAATGTGTCTTACCATGACTCATGCTGGCACCACAGTATGTGCAAATGGCATGCCTTTTTCCTCGTCTGACTCCACAAAATTGGCCCAAACATTCCTACTTATAGTGGCGACAGTGCTCCTTTTTTGGCATTGTGTCTGATCAATGCCCCCACCACTAGGGCCACAATGTCCTCCCATGCTGCTACTTTCATCAGAGGGTTGCTGTTCAGCATCTCCAGGTGGTGTATCAGAGAACGGGGTGACAGCTGTTACATTACTACGTACAAATGGAAGCATGGACTGCTTCATTTTCTTTGGTGCAGCATGAGGAGGAGCATCAAGACTGTCAGCTGTTTTGTGTTTTTCAGTGTGAGCATCCTTTACAGTTGAGAGACTGCTGTCAATCTCTTCATCCACTTCTGAATCAGTAATATGCCCCATCTTAATTTCTTTTCTGGATGAACATATTCAGACCCAGATGATTTATGTTATGTCATTCATCTCTGCTGTCTTCAGATGAAAGTGGAGATGAGAATAACTCTGAAATTGTGTGTGTCCGGAACAAAGATAATGGGTGGGGTTGGGGGTAGGGAACTAGTGATGGCACTGGAGACAACAGTTGAACTGTGGTAGTGGTGGTTGTGACAGTAACAGTAATGACAATGTCACAGACAGTGGTCACAGAAGGTGCTTCAGGCAAGTTGATAGTGACAGTTGTAGGTTTTTCAACTTGCGCTGCTGACAAAAGTACTGTCAGATGTAGGAGAAGTTGGACTCAGAACAGCAATGGTAGTGGAGCTAGCAGCAGGAAGCAGAGATGAATCTGCAGAAGCATGGCCATGGATGGAGCCCTGGGACATATTACTGTTATTGTTACTTAAAGAAGAAACAATAATAGACATTCTAGAAGAAGAAGAAGAAGACAATGTGGCAGACTTAGATGGAGTAAAAGGTTCCCATGGGTAGCGAACATGCCCAGAACATCGCCACTCTTCTTTATTTAGATATGCCTTGCTGGAAGACAAATGACTTAAACAGGTGCTTTCTAATTTCAGACATTATTTTCTGCACTTAAAAGTCAGTTGGGGCACAGACACAAAAGAAATTGGTCTGGGCACAGCAGAACCTGAAGATATAACCAAAAACATAAAATGAATTTAGGTGATCTTTAGTGATATAAGTGATGTATCATAAAAATGGAGGAAAATCTGAGCTGTGCACTCTTGCATCTGACACAGCATAGGAGACGGACAATTTACAAATTGGTGTCATGGCTAGTGTAATACAAAAAATGGCAGAAAATCTTGCTGTGCACTCTTTCTTTCATAGGTCAGAGCCAGGCTGGGAGACAGACACTACACAAATTGGTCTCTGAGCAGAGCCCCAAGATATACCCTTAAAATGCCAGAAAATTAATTTAGATTATTTTCAGCAATACAAGTGGTGCACTACAAAAATGGATGAAAATCTGTGCTGTGCATGCCCTTATTTGTATGTCCGACCGAGCCCATGACACAGACACTATACAAGTTGGACTCACGGCAGAAACCAGAGATATACCCCTAAATAGTCAGAAAATGTATTTAGATGAATTCTAGTGATATAAGTGGTGCAGTACAAAAATGGCAGAAAATCTGTGCTGTGCACTCTCTCATACATCAGAGCCAGCCTGGGAGATAGACGTTATACAAACTAGTCTCAGAGCAGAGCCTGCAGAAATACCCTTAAACAGTCAGAAAATTAAATTAGATAATTTTCAGTGATATAAGTGGTGTACTACAAAATTGGAAGAAAATCTTTGCTGTGCGCTCTCACGTCCAACCAAGCCAGGACACGGACACAATACAAACCAGTCTCACAGCAGAACCTGGGAGATATACTCCTAAACAGTATAAGTGGCATAGTACAAAAACAGAAGAAAATCTGTCCTGTGTGCTCTTATGTCCAACCCAGCTGGGACAGGGACACTAGAGAAATTGGCCTGGGCAAAGCAGAGCCAGAGATATACCCCTAAACAGTCAGAAAATGTATTTAGATAATTTTTAGTAATATCAGTGAAGCGTGAACAAAATGGAAGAAAATCTGTGCTGTGACCTCTAATATTCAATCCAGCCAGGACCTGGACAACACAAACCAAAAGAAAACAATGAGGCAAACAAAGCTCACAAATTAAGGCTGTACCAGCACACAAAAAACAGTGCGCTCAGCCGCAGAGTGAGCTAGCCAGCTAGGCCTTGTAAGTCTGCAGTTTGAAGTTTCCCACTCCCTCCTTCCCTGTCTCAAAATATCAAAGGAGGATTTCTTAAAAAAATTTAAATTCTCGTTTGAGATTGTTCAGTCTCTGCTCTGACACTTTTACTACACAAACTGCAGAACAATACCAGAGAAAAGTAAATTCAGAAGGTTTCTATTGCAGATTGAAAAGCAGCAGCTTAAGAGCCAGGTCAACATGATGATCTCTCTCTCACACACTGTCTCCACAGACCCCCCTGAGTTGAAGTGTGGTCTCATCTATGGGTCACATGAGGATTTTGACAGTGCAGCCAGCTTATTGTCTCAGGCACATTACATGCACGTCAGCAAAATACGTTGCCCAAATACTGTCAAATACAGCAAGTGTTTGGAATTTGGATGAACACACTGTATCTGGTTTATTCAGCCATCAGTTCAGATTCAGTGCACACCCCTAAGTATCATGTGCATAACAGTGAAACTCAACCTATATCGCCTGTTGGTCTCACCCCAAAGCAGCATATACATGGTAAAAAACACTGGGGCCAAGACTGAACCTTGGGGAACCCCAAAGGTGACCACAGCCACTCCAGAGGTGAAATTTCCCAGAGCCACCTGTTGTGATCTCTCAGTAATATTGGGTTCAAACTACGATAAAACAGTTCCATTAAGTCCTATAAATGTCCTCAGGCAATCAGTTAGCACACTGTGGTCCACCGTATCAAATGCTGATAAGAGATGCAAAAGGATCAAGATAGTACAATGTCCCTGGTCTCTGACAATGAGGAGATACTGGAGCACTCTGACTGGAGTTGCTTCAGTACTGTAACTGGACCTAACTCCCATCTGCAGAGGCTTGTAGATGTTAAATAGTTCCAGGTGAGCCACAAGTTGTGCCACAGCTACATTCTTGGTTACCTTCACCAAAAAAGGAAGGTTCGAGACAGACCTGTAATTGACCAGACTATCAGGGTCCAAAGATGGTTTCTTCAGGAGTCTTCACCACTGCCCTTTACAGAGCTGACAGAAAAATACCCTTCCATGAGGAGCACCTGACAATCTTGGCATCTACTGGCAGCAGGGATTCAAGGCAGCCAATAGCAGCCAGGTAGGCCCAGGGTTCAGTGTACAGTAAGTAGGGAGCAAACCCAGCATCACCCAGACCACCTCCTGTTCGACAACTGGAAGGAACTCTGACTAGGCTAGAAGATTACCATTGCCCCTCTTTTTTTCTGGACACTGCCAGTCCATGACAGACTGCTTAAGTAGAGCCTAATCCAAATGGAAAATACTTTGTCAAGGGAAAAATAACTAAACTTTTCGCACTTCTCTTCTGAAAAAAGCTCAATTGAATCATAGACAGGAAGGGTTGATCAATCTGTCCATGGTGCGAAAAAGCTGAGCTGGTCAATTACTGCTTGCAGCAATCATTCTTGGCAGGAACTTTGTCTTTTTCAGAGTGATTGTTCTCTGATATTCATCATAGTGAGTTCTCAGAGCCAATTTGGCCTCCTGGGAATGGGACCTGTACCAAAAATGCTCCTACTTTCATCCCTTAGCTTTCAACCACAATTCCTGACAGTAACATGGAGAACTGCAGCAGTGGGTTCAAGGGATGGATACAGTAGGGTGCTAGGGTATTCAAGGCGGCCACGAGAACTTTATTATAGTTCTCCATGATGTGTTGGGCTCCCTGAGCACGTGCTGTCATCATACCCAAGACATCCTGGAGTTTGTGAGGCTCCAGATTATGTTTTGGAGAATACTAAACCATTTTCACAGGACAGAAACTTGAACGAGGGACCCCATAGAGAAATGACACAATGTGATGATCCAACCAGATGATCGGATCAACCTTGACCATGCTTATATCAAGCCCTGATGAGAATACCAAGTCCAATGTGTGAAAATTTAGGTGAGTGACAGAAGCAGTTGCCTGTGTGAGGCCCAATGATAACATCAACTGGCACAGCTGTTGACCAAGTGGCAAGATTTCATCATTGACCCAGGCATTGAAGTCACTCTGCACTAATAATCTGGGGGTATCCATCACCTGGTTGACCATGAAATCCACCAGCTGTTAAAGAAATCACCCCAAATCCCAGAGGTCAGTAAATGAGGATGATCCTACAGTCTATTCTTGACCAACCCTTAACAGCCACACATATTCAAAAGACCTGCAAATTCCCATGGAGTATGCCATGAACCCCAGAGCAGAACTAAAATAGATGGTCACCCCGCCTCCCCTGGGAACCTGCCTTGGGCAATGTACCATGTAGTATCAGGCCAGGGTCAACATCTACAGCACAGGTTCAGAGTTGTCACCAAGACAGGGATCCATGACACAAACAAGTTCAGCTGAGGAATCAGTGATGAAGCCCTCAATCGCTGCAGTCTTATTCCTCATTAATCTTGTATTACAAAGAACAGCCCTAAGGTGAGGCATAGAGTCAGCTGGCCTGCTTACCTGTTGTTAAATAGTATTGGGAATAGTCCAAGGAGGGGAACAAGACAGGAAGCCTCTGTGTCCTCACTAACCTGATCTTTTCTCCTATCAGCCATCTTAGATCCTCCCCCATGGCCATTGTTCTTTAGCCCCACACAACAGCTGATAATCACTGGTGGAAAAGCCATTGGAGACCCCTCTAAAAAGACAGAACAGCTGTCAGTGATACAAAGTGTAGATGACCCTCTAAGTGCCCTGTCCCTTATACATACCTAACCCAGCAGATAAAACCAAAATAAACAAAGAAAATTATAACAAAAATAATAACACCCAAAATACTTTCACCTTCCCATACCAACATACATACAATTATACAGCAACCAACTAATAAGTATTACTTCCCCAGTCACTACAGCAAATAAACATAAAATAATACACGGCCAACAAGGGGTGAAAAATTAATACTCAGAAGCAATTAAAAGTACAGTAATCCAGCAGAAGACCAAGTCCACTAGACTGATGGATACAAAGATCCCAAGCAAATGCCACTGAGAGGGATAACTGTCCAAAAAAGTTTTTCCAGTACAGACAAGTTAATGCAACAACAAGGCACAGCATGCTGTTCAGGGCAACTGATGACATTTATACTCGGAAGCACACGAAGTTATGGGAAGACTGGATGGGTCTTGCGGTCCTTATCTGCCATCAACGTCTATGTTTTCTATGTTCCAGCCAGTCTTTCTTCATGCTCTCCCACATCATGAATTTACTCAGCTAAGTCAGAAAAGCAAGTTACTGATGGTATGGACCCAGGCCTTAGAGCAGTAGCCGCCTCTCCCACTGTTCAGCCGCCCCACTGTAATTTATTCACCTCCTACCCCAGGGATGCCTGTCTCTGTGATCTATAATGGGGCCAGAGCAAGGATTTTCTTTCAGTCAGATCACCATGAGACCATCACCTACTTCAGTCTGTCACTATGGAAACAGTAGGCAGGTTTCTTTTTGTGTTTGGCTGTCACTACCCCTCTATCATCTTGGTCTTCAATCTCCTCTATTATTATTTCTTTTTCTTCCTTTTTAGTGCCTTCAGGCACATCTAGATCTATGGTTATAGTACTTCATACTTCCTTATCAGCTGTTAATGCCGCAGCAATATCCTCTACTCTCTTACACAGTTTTTTTTGCTGTCTCCTCATACTTTCCTTTTAACTTGTTATTGCCCCTCTCTTCAGCTTGTCCTGCTTTAAGCGTGTAACTGCCTGCTTTTCCCTGTAATATAAGTCAGAGTTCTTGTTTTCTGTGTCTGGTTGCTTGGGACATGGTTCAGCCGCCTGCTGCGGCCATGCCTCTAGTGGTAACCGGTGCAATTTTTATACGTTCTTTACTTGGCTCCTCTCTCTCTCTCTCTTTGCTGTCTCCTTCACAGCATTGTCAAGGTTCTCTGTCACCTTCTAGTATCATATGTTCATACCTTGCTGCCTCTTCATCTTCTTCACTTTCTTCATCTTTTTGTTCTAATCGATTTTGACATTCTATAATTAACTTCGATAACTTCTTGATTTTCTCTTGTGACTCCCCTAATTCATAACTTATTCTCCTTTCTTCTGCTGCATGTTCCTGATTTTGATGGTCTAACTTGATTTTTAGAAGTGCTATGTCTCTGTCTAGGAGATTGTTGTTTCCCTTAAGTTTGCAGATTTCTGCTTTGAGATCTGCTTCCTTAAGTTTAAACTGGCCTCTTTCAAATTCTAACTGATTTTTCTCCTTGATCTGATCCTTTATTGCCTCTTCTTTTTCTTTAGTCAGGGTTATAGTAGTTTCATGGTAGTTTTTTATCTGACTACATAACCGGTGGCATAATTCTTGACTATACTGGCACATGCCCTGTATGGTGTTGCCTAGTCTCTCTTTGGCATCTTTAGTGGTTACGTTTCTATTGACCACTGCTTTGTTGAAATGTTCCCTTGCTGATTGTTCCATAGGGGCTGAATCATACGCCCCCAATCTACAATGTTTTTTTAAATACTTATGTATTTCTGTCTCCATTTTACGTATATTTTCCTACACACTGACTCTAAGAGTCTCGTTTTGTGACCCTGTTGGTCATGTCCCTAAGGATATATTTTCTCTTTGTCTGCTAACTCTGGGAGTTGGCCACTCTCTTGTGCACCAGTAGTGGATCTGCTTGGGCTAGTCTTATGACTCTCCTAGGGTTCTGCCTTGCAAGCTCCTACAGTGACCACTAGCCGTTATGTATCTAGGTTAACCGCTTCTATTGCTAACTTCTTATCTAAGTTTCCTTAATTTGAACAAACATATGTTACCTGATCCACAACATTTTACTGGTCGAGGTGATCAGTATTTTCCAGGTCGTGTTGGATGGCTGAAGGGAACGCAGGTTTGGACGACTTTTTGGTTTGGCGGCGACAATAATGGCTGTGTCTCTTCCCTGTCACTGACAATTGGTCTTGTTTGGGAAGTTCTAGCAATTTCCAAGTATGGCTTAAAAAGGCTTTTAAGCATATCCACGCTTATTTATCTGAGTCACAGCACCAAATGTAATGTGGTGTTGTAGGTGCACCCCAGTTACGAAGTTCACTGTATAATATTTAGTCAGAGACGACTCGGACACAGCCAGGAGAGTTAGCAGATTTAATTAGCGCCTTGCCTTCTGTTACTAATTGATGTTGGATCTCTCTCTCTCTCTCTCTTAGTGCCTTCAGAGCCCTGATATATACACATGTAGCCCCTGCCAGATATGCAAATCTGGCAGTTAGTCAATCAATACAATACATAGTATACATGTCACTTGTTGTTATCTGAAACAGAGTTGGTGAGGTTGTACCTCCTATCTAATACACTGTAAGTTACTTCCTTATTTTACTGTGCTCTCTACTTATCTTGTATAATATTCTAACTTACTGGCAGGATGCAGTCTGTTTTGTTGCTAGATTGGATGGTTTGTCAATTTTCTCCATATATAAACATATAGCACATATATTACACTTAACTGCAACATTCTCCATGGCCAGTAGATGGCGGCATTGTATAATAAATGATGTAACATATAGGCATAAGCCTTATATACCTTTTTAAGCATAGGCACATAGATAAATGACATACAAGCATACCTATGTGTTTAAAACATTGTTTAAGCAACTAATAAGCTTAGAAAACTTCATTGTATGGCAGCAAAGTGGAGATAAAAATGTGAAGGGTTGCTTTTTCAGTGCAAGTTTTGGTCCAACACGGTATATGGTATATAGGAAAGACTCCACAGACATCTAACTAGAGTGATAGTGGACAAAGGCTCCAAACCTAGTTGGCAGCCTTTGTGCCCATCTACTCCATACCTGTTAAATAGCAAAACTGGTGGTCCGTAAACTCCTGTGCTACCAATTAATATTTGCCTTGGCCTTTGGAGCGCACTGGCCCCCATTGCAAAGAGAACTGACTTGATCCACAGAGACAACCACACAATTAAGACTATATTAAAGAACTGGTCATAACAGGACCCTCGGGTGAACAACGGCTGGCTCTGTTATCCACCTCTTAGTATGCTTTGTACACACTTACCCATTATGCAATACAATTATGCAATGCCCCAATTGCATTGCATAATTGTATAATTAAAAATTGCTGGTAATCTACTCTGTGCCTTGATTATACACACTCTTTTATGCATTGTGCTTTTACATTTTTTTTATATATATCACGGGTGTTATAGTCCCTTTATGGCTGAACTGGCAGTTGTTAGCAGTTGCAAAGGTCCGTGGTACTCTTTGATTAACAAAGCAAACTTATTTGCATACATCTGTACTAGATAGAAAGGCAGATACAGAGCTGCATTCCAACAGCCTGTCATTTAGAACATGCAAACATTACTAAAATCCTATTAATATCTAAGTTAACAGTTGAAGCAGGTCACAAGACCTTTTAACTGATAAATACGAAATACGTTGGTTGGTAGCTCATAGTCACAAGATGAGAAAATGCAGAAGTTGTCAACCACAGTTTTGTATTAACCATACTGAGCACATTTTATACATTTTATACTCTTAGTAGATAGTCACATAGCAACACACTTGATTACATTATGGTTTGTAAAGAAAAGATAGAGCGTTTGTTACATTTGTTGTATGCGGTCACACCAGAACTATTTCATAGTTACAGTCATGGTCGCATGTGTCCCACCCTTGAGGGCTGAGGAATCACCCTTGCAGCAGTTGACCACCCACTGGTAACCAGTAACTGTGCTTGCACTGGGCCACCCACGTGTTCACATTGGCTGCTGTGGTGGGCACTGAAGTGTGTCTGGCATCATTGGCCTGGAACATCTACTTTGCCGCAATCGCTGTGACCACTTCCCATTGACATCCAGGCCCATGTGTGGTGCTGAATGCATGTGCACAGGCCTGTGGCGTCCTGTCCATGCTGCCCCTGTGGCATCCGGGACATGGGTGTGTGGCATGTTGCCATGTTTTGTGGAACGGGCATGATAAGTGCATCCTGTGTTGTCCACTGTGAGTGTGTGCCAGCAGCATCCTCTGATCCATGCCATGTTGACATGCATTCGCGCACCCCTGCCCTGCTGGACACCGCGGTGTGCACCCATGCCCACCCTGTGTACCTGTCTGTGCTACCCACTGCATCAGTGTGGTGGCCACACACCTGCACATGGTGCCCCTTGGGATGCCACTGTGCATGTGTGTGGCAGCCCAGTCTGTTCCCCTGTTGTACTCACCTGTGGTCACCAAAGTGCTCCTCCACAATGATGGCCCTGTGCTGCTGTGCCCTGGCAGCCAGACGGGTCCCTCCTCTCCAGACATTCAAGCTCACCCCCAGCCTGTGATCCCTCATCCTCCAAACTATTGCCCTCTTCTGCCTGAACATACATTCCCTGATCAATGGTCATGTGTTGGAGCATGCAACAGGCTAGGAATATGCCACAGGCCTTCTGTGGGCTATACTGTAGGGCACCACCAGACCTGTCCAGGCATCTGAACTGCATCTTGAGCATTCCAAACAGTCACTCAATGATGTTGCATGTCCTGATGTGTGCTTCATTATACCGTTCCTCAGCCTCTGATGAGGTCTGCAGTATGGGGGTGAGCATCCAGGGGCACAGTGGGTAGGCACTGTCACTTGTGGGGTGGTAATGTGATACATTAGTGTCCAGACTGAGTACACTGTCCCCTACTGGCAACCCTGGCCCCTGTCTACCACCTGTGCCCCACTGCCCTGTTACCCGGACACAGCACCCTCACTTCCAAAAACACTGTCTCATTAATGACCACGGAGCAGCTCCTCTTACCCACAGTTTTCCATTCACTCACACCACAAAGTCAGTATCTCCTTCCAACCGTGTCCCAAACTGCCTGAGCTGCCGACTCCCAAGAACTGGCCCAGCAGCCAAACCGCAGCTTTTTTTTAAACGAATCTCTACTCTGCATCCATGACCCACAAAGAACAGAACTGCTGACCTGTAAAGTAAATAACTGCTTCCTCTCCAATCCTGGCTCTGACTCTTTTGCATTCTGTCCCACTCCACATTGTGACTACAGTAACACCACCACACTCATTTCTCCATACCACTACTGTCCACCTTGCCACTAAACTACAAAATAAAACAAAAAAGGTTTTGAGGCTGAGCCCAAACTGCCACATCACAAAAAAATCTCTCTCCTCTCTATTTTACCTTGCTTCCCCAATTTACATCACTTTCCTGTATTTACCTTCTGGTGCTGGTGTAGTGCTGCTCACTCATCTCGTCTCCTCTTCCTCATGATGCCACTCGCTCCAGTCCCAATTCCCAGCTTCCATAAAAACATAACTTAAAAAAAACACTTCATGACAACCACTGCTGCTGCCCTATTCTCTCGGTGAGCACTCGCTAAACTCAACTGCCATTTCTTTCTTTTCATATATATATTTTTGTAGTGTTTTCCCATTCCCCCCTCATAACCTGTCCCTGTACCTTGCTGCTCTGTGTGCAAGTGGAGAATGCAGACCGCTGCATCTCGAGGTGCCCTCCCCACTACATGTCACCTCCTCCACCACGCTGACCACTGGACCTCCACCCGGTGGCAGCAGGACTACAGGGGTGGCAACCACCCCAGGAGAGGAGAGCTGCCTTCCAGTTGCTCAGTCCTGCTTCTACCCTCCCCCCGTGTCGGCTCCTCAACAACTCGAGTCCATTCCTGAACCCGGGTCACCAGTGTGGCGCGAGGTAAGGGGTCCAGCACCTCAGCCCTCTGCACCACCGGGCCGACTACTCATTTCTTTCTTTAAAAAACTGTTAAAGCCTACTTTCAGACAGTCAGCTGTGATGTCACAAAGCAGACAGGATGTCATGACGGCATGAATATAGTTATCAAATACACTCCATAGGCACAGTAACCTGGCATTCCGTAAAATAAACCCACACACTTTTTCATATTTCTTTATTTAAAAAAAACATTCTCACTGAACTACACATATACACAAGGTCCTTCCCTATTGCATAAATAAAATATGCGGGGGGGAACCTTGTGTGATATATGATTTATGCACACTTGTGCTGTTTGCCCTTGGCCACCTCACTCATGGCTTATGCCACTCATTAGGTTACCTACTTTCGAATAGCACTCATGTCCATCAATCATATATCACACAGATCCCCTCCTGCATATCCCTTATATATGTTTTGCACAACACAGCACAGATAAAGAAGTGTGTGTCATAGTCAGTCCAGTGGCACTGGCGCTGAGGTGCTGGACACTTTTCCTCACATACGCGGTGACCCAGGTTCGAGAACAGACCTGGGTCATCGGAGAGCCAGCATGGGGAAGAGATCAGCACTGAGCAGCTGAAAGGCAGCCTCCTCTCCCGGAGAGGACCCTGTCACCCGCCGTAGTTTCACTGCCCCCAGATGGAGGTCCATGGGCAGTGCAGGCAACCATGCGACAAGCAGTGGGAGGGCATCCTGGTTCCATGGCATGCATGTGCCTTCACACACTCGTGCATGGCCAGGACAGGGTCAGGTGAAAATGGTGGGGGGCAGTGTGCATCATATAATTTGATGATTCTCTTTTTGCCTGCTTTCTTTAACTGTAATACTGAACTAGAGGATATCACATTCTTTACTGTTATTTTGATGGCATGAAAGCTCCAGCTTGACTTCCTTGATATGAATTTTAGGATCATGTGGTTTTTAAAACTGCTTTAGTGGACCCCAAAGGGATTTGCAGGATAGCAAGGAGATCTGTACTTTCAAGTGGTTATTAATAGATGGAAGAAGCTGCCAAGGAGGCTGGCAAATAAAAAAAAAAAGTTTAAGAAAGAATGTGATGTCTTTCTCAAGGAATCAGGGATTTATTCTATTTTTATTCATTTAAAACATTTTCCTCAGGAAGAGGATGCAAAGCTGAATCATCTTATTTCCAGATACGTCTTGGGGGAAGAGGCACAGAAGAGATTAAACTACATGGGTGTGGCTCAGAGATTTACAGAAACCAAACAAATGTAAAGAGTTCTCTCCTTGTGTCCTGTATGGCTCTTACATACTGCTGTCTTCCCAAACTGCCTCTGTGCTCTGTAATATGCTACACACCAGGGTACTGATGTTTTTCTCTTACTGCACTCCCCTCTCTCATTTGCCTTACTCCCTGAGTCTACCCAGACTGGATGGATAGAATCTCCCTTTCTGGCATTCTCCTTGATTCGATTAGTGACCATTCCCTCACCTTTTGTCTGTGGAGGGCTAAAACTTTGACTCCCTCTCCAGGAATGATTTGTTTCTGAGACTTCTCCAAATTTGACCATGTAGCTTTTAAGGCAAACATTGCAGATGGACTGGTCTTGTCTCTGGGCTACATGATGCAGTCTCATATTTTAGTGAGGTGTTTAGGGCTCTACAAGATAAACATATACCTATCACTACTAGAATAATTAGGGGCTTTGCAAACAAGTGGCTTGACCATAAGTTGCCTGTGTTATTAGAAGACCAAGACAAATACTGGGGAAATTTTAAGGCATCTGGAAGTGTCTCTGACTGGGAAAATATAGGAAAATGTTGATCCCAGTGTAAAAAAGCCATTAAGCTTAATAACAGTACCTACTTTAAAAATCTTTCTGACACCCCAAACAAACTCCATGCCTCCTGATATGGTCATAAATGGTATAAACTGTATTATACAATGGCAAGAAAGAATCCTAGGCTCTGATTGGTTAGTTGGCCATCACAGCAGGGATGTTATCCTGGCATAACATCCCTGCTGTTCACAGGTCTAGTGCCATCATTATGGCCATTATGGATCTCCTCTTTTTTGCATCTCCTCTTAAGAAACAAAAATATTTTTCCACACTAATAAAAACATTCTTTAAAATTATTTTTTATTTTATATATAACAACAAGCCATTGTATAATAGGAATAATGCCCTCCAGGGTGGGTGTTATGCTAGGATAACATCCCTTCTCGGTGTTGGATGCCCTCAGCAACCACCTGAGGTGGGATGTTATCCCAGCATAACACCCACCCTGTCAGGCATTATTCCTTTAATAATTCTTCCACTATAGCCAATGCATTCAATGTGCAATTCAGTGATCTATCTATGTGGGTTCCTTTCCTTTCATGAATTCCACCTTTGGTAAAGCCACTGCCTATCTGGTGGATAAGCATGACGGCCTCCCTCCATTCTATCTAAGAGTGGTCAAGGTGGCTGAAGTCTATAACATACTCAAAAGGATTCCTGTATCTAAATATACAGGATCGGATGGGCTCGAGCCTAAACTTCTCCGGCTTGCTGCAGTGGAAATTGCACCTGTGGTAACCAGATAATTTAATTTGTCTATAATGAAAGGTGTTGTTCCTTCTGCCTTGAAGCTATTTCATATTATCCCTGTATTCAAGAAAGAAGACCCCAGAAAAATTAACAACTACAGGCCAATTTCCATCCTACCTGTGCTGAATAAAATCCTCGAAAAACAGATTACTGCTCAGTTCACTAACTACTTGACAAATCATAATCTTCTATCTCCACATCAACGTGGCTTTAGGTGTGGTCATAGCACTTTGCTGCATTACTAATGCTCACCAACCATATAGCTACTGCTATGGATAGAGGTGATTACTCCAGTACAGTGTTCATAGACTTAACTAAGGCTTTTGACTTTGTTGACAACTCCTTACTTAATATCAGGCTTAAAGATCTTGCTCTCTTGCCCTTTGCCCTTAATTGGTTTAGTAATTATCTCCAGTATAGACAGCGGTTGGTCAAATTTGGCATGTCCTTCTCTGAGCCCGTAATCCACTGTCAAGATTCCCCAAGGCTCAATACTAGGGGCCCTTCTATTCTCCATACATATTAACAAACTGCATGAATACCTAAGTATAGAACTCCAATACTTTATGCAGATGACCTCATACTTGTTGCTAGTTCTGACATCTGTAAAATAAATAGTATGTTTTTCATGACCTACAGGCAGTGCAAACTGGTTACTTCAAAACAAACTGCTCTTAAATGTATCTAAAACACAAGCTATGCGTTTTGGCTCCTCTCCTTAACTAAGAAACTGCTAGACTTCAATTTACATGTCCTGCAAGGATGGTACAACCCCTTGAGGTTGTTTCATGGGTTTCATAGGTTTTTCAGAGCTTAGGAAACATTACTGTCCATACTGCTCGCCAGTTTATTTTAGTTGTACTCCTGTATGTTATTAGTAATTAGGTACGTGTCCAGATTTTTTTTTAAGGGATTGCATACTACTGCTAGCCACTACCTCAAGAGGCAGTCTATTCCAAATTGGTACCACCCTAACATTAAACCAGTGTTTCCTCCTAGTAGTTTTACATCTTTCCATTACTAGCTGCAGGGGATGTGCTCTGGTCTCATATTGCTGATCTCTTAGACTGAGTTCCAATTTCTCCCATAAACCTACATCCATAAGTGCCTTAAGAACCATGCACATATCACCTCTCAGTCTGTGAAACTCCAATGTGTATATCCCCAGTTCTGTTAACCTAACTTGGTATTCTTTTTCCTGTACTTCCCTCTTCATACAGGTGGCCCTTCTCTGAACCTTCTCCAATGATTTTATTTCCTTCTTATAGACTGGTGACCAGAACTGGGCACAGTATTCCATATGTGGTCTCACTAGAGACCCATACAGTGGCAGCAAAACCTCCCTCCTTCTACTCTTGATGTGCCTATTTATACAGCTTAATATGCTGCCTGCTTTTTTTACAATCTGACTGCAATGCTAGTTAAACTTTAGATCATTTGATACCCTAACACCCAAATCCTTTCCTCCTTACTTTCTAAGTGTATACCCATTTAGTTTGTAAATTGCAGCCTTATTTTTGCTACAAAGTGCATAACTGTGCATTTTCAATGTTAAATGTCAGTCTAGAATTCTGTGCCCTTCCCTGCAAGTTAGTCAAGGCTTCCTGCATTTTGGCAACATCCATATCGTTGTTTACTATAATGCCTATTTGAGTGTTGTCAGTGAACTTAGATTCCCATACCCCCCTCCACCAGTCATAGAATGAATGTATACATTGAAAAGACAAGGTCCCAACATGGACCCCTGCGGGACCTCACTCATCACCTCCGACCAACCCAAGCTGTACCCCCTGATAGTTACCCTCTACCTCGTATCATGTAACTAGAAACGAATCCAGTGTGTTATATTTCCCTGTATATTGTGGTTTATCAGGGTGTCCACCAGTTCCCCGTGTGGCACCTTGTCAAAGGCCTTGGAGAAGTCCATGAAGATTGCATCCATTGAATGTCCTTCGTCCAATGCCTTGCTTACATATCCATAAAATTAAAAAAGATTAGTCTGGCATGACTGATCACTTTTAAATCCATGCTATGAATCATCAATATCACCCCTCTGCTGCATAACGTTCTCTATTTTATCTTTTGTGATCCCTTCTAGGACTTTACCAAGTACCGAAGTCAAGTTAACTGGTCTATAATTACCAATCTCCTGCCTGGAACCCTTTTTATGTTGATTGTGTGCATGCGCAAGAAACATGTTGCATCAGCTTTCTCCACAAGCGGGTTGTGGAGGCGTGGCACTGTTGTGCCCAATGCCCCCACAGCCTGCAAAGGCTTGTCCCCCATCCCCCAATGCCGTGGCATGCTGCTGCTGACACTAGTTCAGCCAGCGTGCCACAACTTTCTAAAAAATTAGCTGCTGCAATCAGGGGCCACCTCGTCATTGCAGCGTCAGCCATCCGCTGCAATGAGGGAGCGACCCGCCATTGAAGGGCGGGATGTAGGATGTCTGATATTGTTTGTGAACATGGTGGTGGCTTGCCGCTGTTTGACAAACAATATCTACCCCCCCATGTTTATTTGCCGATGGGGGAGCCCGCTCCCCATCCGCATACTGTCACCCCCCCATTTTATTGTCTGCCGATGGGGTGCCCAATCCCCGTCGGCAGAAAGGAATCCTCCCCCTTCTGTTGTTTGCCGATGGGGTGCCCAGTCCCCATCTGCGAAAAGAATTCCCGCCCTGTTGTTGTTTGCCAATGGTGTGCCCAATCCCCGTCGGCTACAGCTGCCCCCAAAAACAAGACACGGTAGCACACTGGGAGCCCACCCCAGTGTACCATATGCCTTTTTCTGTGTTTGCCGACAGGTGCCCAATCCCCCGTCAGCTACAGCTGCCCCCCAAAGCCAGACTCCGGTGGCATGCTGGGAGCCCACCCCAGTGTGCCACATGCCCTTGTAAAGCTAAAAATGGTCCTCATGTTTTTTGTACCTGAAAAAGGAACGGTCCCTCGTAGTCTCCCTGCCCCCATCCCACAACCGCACCCCACCACTGTGCACCCTGCCTCCCCACACCCCCTCACCCCATACTTAGCTCCGAGCTCAGCAAGATGATTTTCTGTGGACCAGGAACACGTCTGCACTCTTCAAAGCCAACCGCAAACTGAGAAAATGCCGTAAGCGCTGTAATGTAATGAATAGGGTTTTTCAACTTTAGTGCATATCTCGGCCATTTTGGGAATTTTTCCACCAAACTTTCAGCATGGGGTTTTGGGACCCCTCCTCATGAATTCTTGAACTGTCATGGTGTTAATCTGCCCCAAAAGGTGGTTTTGTGGTCACTGTGCGGAATCACCCTTTGGGGCCGATTAACAAAACGACAGTGTCAATGTTCATGAGGTGGGCTCTCAAAAAGCCTATGTTGCAAATTTGGTAGTACAACGCTTGTAACTTTGTGAATTTGCAATATTTTCACCAGATTTTCAACATTGGCATTTTGTCATACCTCCTTGTGAGCAGTACACCTGTCATTGTTCACATCCTGGCTGAAATGTGTTTTCGCACTTCCAGCACTGAATAGCGTGGTCGCTGTGGGAAATCAGTGTTCAGGACAGATTAAGAAAATGGCAGTGACACTGTTCATGAGTAGAGGTCCTAAAATACCTATGTTGAAAATTTGGTAATGATACTCCATAAAATGACTGTGTTACAAACATGCGTTGTGCAGTTACCACGCACGCTCGTAACTTCGTGAATTTATATTTTCACTCCAGATTTTCAACATTGCCATTTTCCCAGACCTACTGATAAACAGTACAGCTGTCATTTTTCCCATCCTGGCCGAAATGTGTTTTCGCACTTCCGGTGCAGAATAGAGTGGTCGCTGTGGAAATCACTGTTCAGGACAGATTAAGAAAATGACAATGATACTGTTCATGAGCAGAGGTCCTAAAATGCCTATGTTGAAAATTTGGTGATGATAGCCCATCAATTGACTGTGTTACAAGTGTCGTTACGCACTTCACGCACTCTTGTAACCCATGGTTTGTAATATTGTCACACGATTTTCAACAGTGCCATTTTTCACACCTTCTTATAAGCAGTATAGCTGTCATTTTCACATCCTGACTGAAATCGTTTTCACAGGTCCAGCGCCAGAATAACGTGGTCACTGTGGGAAATCAGTGTTCGGGACAGATTAAGAAAATGACAGTGGCAGTGTTCATTAGCAGAGGTCCTAAAATCCCTATGTTGAAAATTTGGTGATGAAACTCCATGACACGACTGTGTTACAAGCTGCGATTGAACTGTTTCCACGCACCTTGTAACTTTGCAAATTTTAATACTGTCACGCCACTTTTTCAGCGGGACATTTTTCACAACTCCTTATGAACACTACAGCTGTCATTTTCACATCCTGGCTAAAATATGTTTTGCACTCCTGCGGACAATAGCACAGTCTCTCTGGGAAATCAGTGTTTGGGACACATTAAAATCGACCGAGTGAGAGGGGGGTGACCGAGCTCAACTGAAACTCTGTCGGGACTGCTGCGGATTTGTTTGTGGGCAGACAAAGACCCCAACACAAGAGCCCAGTACAAAGGGCAGCCTGCAGCATTGGGAGAAACAGAGCGAGAGAGTGAAGAAGGGGTGAGCGAACTCACAGCCAGCACTGTCAGGGCTGCTGTGGATTTCTTTGTGGCCAGAAAAAGGCATCAGTGCAGGCAGGGACCCAGTACAAAAGGCCAACCTGTAACGGTGGGAGAAACAGTATGAGCGAGTGAGACAGGGGGACTTAGTGAGCTCAACGGAGCTCTATCAGGACTGCTGGATTTCTTTGTGGGCAGAAAGTGCCAATGCAGGCAGGAGCCCCGTACAAAAGGGCAGCTTGCAGCACCAGGACAAACAGAATGAGCGATGAGAGAGGGAGACTGAGTGATCTCAGCGGAGCTCTGTCAGGACAGCTGCGGATTTCTTTGTGGACAGACAAAGGTGCCAACGCAGCCAGGAGCCCCATACAAAAGGGCAGTCTGTGGCGCCAAGAGAAACAGAATGAGCGAGTGACAGAGCAGTAGTGAGCTAGCTCAACGGAGCTCTAGTGTGACTGCTGCAGATTTCTTTGTGGGCAGAAAATGCGCCAATGCAGGCAGGAGCCCAGTACAAAAGGCCAGCTTGCAGCGCTGGCAGAAATGGAATGTGAGAGTGACAGAGGGGGAGTGAGTGAGCTCAGTGGAGCTGTGTCAGACCTGCTTCAGATTTCTTTCTGGCCAGAAAAAGCCACCAATGCAGGCAGGAGCCCAGTACAAAAGGGCAGCCTGCAGCACCAGGACACACAGAACGAGTGAGTGAGGGAGGGGGAGTCAGTGAGCTCAACGGGGCTTTGTTGGGATTGCTGCAGATTTGTTTGTGGGCACAAAAAGGCAGCAATGCATGCAGGGGCCCAGTACAAAAGGGCAGCTTGCAACGCCAGGAGAACCAGAATGAGTGAGTAAGACAGGGGGAGTGAGCGCCTCCAACATAGCTCTGTCGGAACAGCTGTGGATTTTTTTGTGGGTAGAAAAAGTCACCAACACAGGCAGGAGCCCAGTACAAAAGGGCAGCCTGCAGCGCCAGGAGAAACAGAATGAGTGACTGAGAGAGGGGGAGTGAGCCACCTCAGTGGAGCTCTGTTGGGACAGCTGCAGATTTCTTCCTCAGCAGAACAAGGTGCCAACACAGGCAGCAGCCCAGTACAAAAGAGCAGCCAGCAGCACTGGGACAAACAGACTGAGCCAGTGACAGAGGGCCACTGAGCGAGCTCAACAGACCACGCAATCAACATTCGGCATTGACAAATGCTTGTTGAAAACAGGGATCACATTTGACACTTTTCATGCATCTACCACCACTCCCTGTTCCAGTGATGCTTGAAATATGTTAGTTAGGGGTTTGGCCAGTAGTTCAACTAGTTCAACAATTACTTTTGGGTGCATCCATCTGGTCCCAAGGACTTGCTTGGATCTAAGTTGAGCAGTCTTTCCTTGATGTTCTCAGCTTCTAACTTGGGTGCATTCTGATCATTATCAAGAGGTAGCTTAGTCCCTCTGGTTTTGTTGTTATACACAGATGAAAAGTAGCTATTGTACCTTTCGGCCATCAGGGTGTTATCCTGTACTAGGTTACCATCTGGGTCTTTTAGTGGGCCTATACTTTGTGACCCCCCCCCCTTTTTTTACTGCTGATATAACTACAAAATGTTTTATAGTCCTTAACCTTACCAGCCAGTCTCAGTTCATATTTCCTCCTGGCCTCTTTAATCACTTTTTGGCCTTCTTTAGCATTTTCTGTACTTTCTCTAGTTCTTCTCAGTCCTTTAATTATCTAGGTATTACCTGGGTCCCTCCCTTGATT
This sequence comes from Neoceratodus forsteri, assembly GCA_016271365.2. Taxonomy (NCBI): domain Eukaryota; kingdom Metazoa; phylum Chordata; order Ceratodontiformes; family Ceratodontidae; genus Neoceratodus; species Neoceratodus forsteri. Next base: position 486,977,792 of record CM028134.1, read on the forward strand.
TTCAACTGCATGTATTGAAGACCTGTAAATCTGTAAATTCTAGGCTTGACTTGGCCTATAGTATCAGGCATAATCTCACCTCACATGCCTGTTTATCTGTTGCAATGGGTATACTACTTCCTACATTAATGTACAATGTAGCTGTTTATGCATCTTCAGCTTCTAAGTTGGCATTAAGGAAATGGGACAACACCTACAATAACATATGGCATTTTATGCATGCAACAAATAGGCTTGATCATCATTGTACCTTGTATGAGATAATGGAGTGACTTTCTCCCAAAGCTATGTGTGATTTAGCCACAGGAGGCACTGTCTGTAATAACCTGAACAGTCAACGTCCTCAATATCTTGCTGCCTTGCTTCACATGCAGAATAACCCTCATCCTTTAAGGCATTAGTTCTCACACTTTGTGACAGCGAACCTCCTCCAAGCCATGGAAAAGATTTCAAGCCTCCCTCAAACTTGAAAATAATCTTGGGCCTCCCATAGCATAGGCAGATCCAGTAGTGATGTAGATGGGGGACTGCATAGTTAACTTCGATCATATGCTGAGAAACGTGGTCAGGTTCATTCCTTATAATTTTACAGAGATGAGCTTTAGACTTATTTAGTCAGCTTGTCATTTTTTCAGTTATTAAATCAAGAAAATTGCCTAAGTCAAAGAAAAAAAAGAAACAAAGATACATCCAGCTGTCATGTCATTCCAGTGACTTGTCATTTAATGGTATGTGGAACTGTAGAAGTACAAATTTGAAACTGGTAATACTACATTATATTACTACAGTCTGACTGTGTAGTCTGTCTAGTCATCGATCATCATCTGCAGTCCATCTAACATTCAGTCATTATCAGTATTCAAAATGTCAGGCAGTTCAAGTCTTCTTGGATGCCTTCTGGCAAATTCTTCTACAACCTTGGAAGGTGGGTGAATTTTCACTCTGTGTGCATACATTAAAACTAAGCCTGTTAGTCTCTCTTCTGTCATAGCTGACCTTGTGTAGGTCTAGATAAGGTGCAGTATGCTGATTGATCTTTCGCATTCACAACTGGTGATGGGGAATGTTGCACATATTCTTAACACTGTGTAAACATTTGGAAAAAGCAGTGCATCACAAGTCTTCAAGGCATCAACAAGCATGTACCCTAGCACTTCACCTTAAACACAAGGCTTCCTTATGAGGCCCCCGAAGGAAGCCTTGTGTCTAATGCAAAGCAGTGGGGTACATGCTTTATTTAAATGTCCAGCTACAGCTTTATTGCATTAGCAAATAAAATGTAAGTTTTCCTGAAGACACAAGTGTCAGCCATATTTTTGTCCTGTTGGAAGTGCAATTGAGTTGTAAACATTGACTGCTTTTTGGGTGAGCCACCCATTGTTGCACCCCTCCAGGTTCCATTTGAGCACACAAAACACTTTTTGGGAAAAAAAGACATCAACAAGGTTGTTTGGAAGTCTGCCACAGTCCTTCCACCTAATACACCATGTGTATATTTCTGCATGCAGAGTATCAGGCTGTGGCAGATCATCCATTAAGTAGCTTACGTCTAGTGACTGCACACTGCAATTACCCTGCTCTTCTATCATGATGCTGGGGATAAGCTGTAGGATGAGGGAAACTCTCTGATGCAGTTGGGAAAATCTGATGTTCATCTCTGCAAGGAGGTGGTCCAGGAAGGAAATACTCACTGTTCTGTGGTAATACACTTCAGTGTTCTCTGCATCCACATTTTCTCTGTGCCTTTGTCCTGCACTTGTTTGTGGTTTACTTGGCTCAACTCCAACATTCTCAGCAAGTTTTACAACTTCTTGGTATTATCTGGAATGATTTTCATCTATGTTGTCCCTAATGTCTCTCACAGCTGCCTGAGTATGATTCACATACGTTATGGCTGTCACCACGTCTAGAGCCGAGCCTTGAAGGGCAACATTTAGTGCACACAAGTACCAGAGGCATTTTGCTGTAATGATAAGGGCCACTACAAACTCAAAGCTGGTCACACACTTCAGGAGACCAGATGCCTATGCTACATCTTTGCATCTTGAATATCGCTGGCTGATCTCATCTAAGGCATTGACCATGGCTGGGTACAAGGAGATAAGACTTCAAAGGCATCATGCCATTCAATCCATCTTGTATGGCAGAAGCACACCAGCTTAACTTTCTTTCCATCCCGCTTTGCAATCTCCTCCTGAAGAATAGTCTCTGTTTTGGGTGAATATTCAAAAGAACTTCACAGCATCATCTGCAGTTCCCATCATGTTGCAGATGATCTGTTTTCTGACCACTGACAATACACCTTTGAGCTGATGGGACCCATACCAAATCCACAAGTCCTTAGGATATTAGCTTTCAATTCTAGGTCCTGCTTCATTGTGTTTTCCATGCATGTTGCCAGCTCCATCAGAACACTGGCTCCTCATTGTGTTGCCATCAAGACTTAACCTATCAAGTTGGGTGAGGGTCTCTTCAGAAATCTGCGATACAGAGGTATCACTGCTTACATCAGTGTAGCTCATAAAGTCTTTATGGATCTCACACCTTTCTTCAGCATGATGAAGGGTGAGAACCAGCTTCTCCTTGTTGGTGACATCTTGTACCTCGTCTACTGACACACTCAACCATCCACCACTTTTCTTGATATCATTGACTATGGCCCTCTGGATGAAATCTCCAGTCATCAAAATCATTTAATTTTGGATTGTCTTTGAATGGTATGTAGCACTTATTTGAGCTGATTCAAAAGTGCTTTTTCAGGATCTCATCCCCACTTCCGATACGAAAGTCAAGCAGAGCCTGAAAGTTTTCACAATTCATTGTCTTGTCACTCAGGTATTTGGAATAATCTCTCTCTATCCTCTTAGGGGTAAATTTCTGTTTTCCACAGAGAATTATAGTGCTTGCTATTGATATAAGCGCTTTCAAGTTCTTGCTCCTTCTTTCTTTAAGCCCCTTATTACATCTTACAACAACATTGTTGTCATTGTTCATCATGACTTCTTTGAAAATATCTGATTGAACAGCATAGGAAGCATGGGTTTCATATCCTGTTCCTCTGTCCTTAGAATTGGCACCATGCACTTTGTTGAAAAAATGAGCATCAAACTCTGATGTAGCCTTTCTCCAGTTTCTGTAACCGCCTGTTACTAATGCACCACCTATTGCTAGTGGCAGAGTTGTCAAAAAAGTGCACAGGGTAGACAGAATACAGATCAAGGGAAGCACTATAAACCAGTCCCACGTATATGCCTATCTGTGAGGGCTGAAAGTAGTGCTTTTTGCTTTTCAAAAGTGATAGCAGGTAGCTTATAAGAATTACGGATGTCATAGTCAGCAGTCAGTAATTTCAGTTTCTCTGTATGATTCAATTTGCAGTTTAAATATTTGGCAATGTCATACTCACAAGGACTACATGTAGGTGCAGATAAGATCAAACTTTTCATTGGCTGTTTAATTTCCTAAGGGCTTGTTGACTCCTCTGGTTGACATCTGACAAAAATTAAACAAGCATTTGTCAATGCTGAATGTTGATTGCTTTGCTCCATAGGGGTCACTCAGTCCCCTTCCCTCACCCACTCATTCTGTTTATCCCGGCGCTGCAGGCTGCTCTTTTGTACTGGGCTCCTGCCTGCATTGGTGCCTTTTTCTGCTCAGAACAAAATCCACAGCAGTCCTGACAGAGCTCAGTTGAGCTCAGTCACTCCCCCTCTCTCACTCACTCGATCCTAATCTGTCCCAAACACTGATTTCCGAAAGCGACTGTGGTATTCTGCACTGGAAATGCGAAAACACATTTTGGCCATGATGTGAAAAATGACAGCTGTGCTGTTCATAAGGAGGTGTGAAAAAGTGCCAGTGTTGAAAATCCGACGTGAAAATCTTACTAATTTGCGAAGTTACAAGGCTGCATGGAAACTGCACAACGCATACTCGTTACACAGTCATTTTATGGAGTTTCATCAAAAAATTTTCAACATAGCCATTTTAGGACCTCTGCTCCTGAACAATGTCATTGTAATTTTCATAATGCATCCCAAGCACCGATTTCCCACAGCACCAGCGCTATTCTGCACCGGAAGTGCGAAAACACAATTCAGCCAGGATGTGAAAAATGACAGCTGCACTGTTCATAAGGAGGTGTGGAACAATGGCAGTGTTGAAAATCTGGAGTGAAAATATTGCAAATTGGCAAAGTTATGAACGTGCATGGAAACTGTGCAACACACACTTGTAACACAGTCATTTTATGGACTTTCCTCACCAAATTTTCAACATGGGCATTTAGAACCTCTGCTAATAAACAGTGTCACTGAGATTTTAGTAATGTCCCAAACACTAATTTCCCACAGCGACTGCACTATTCTGCACCGGTGTGAAACACATTTAGGCCATGATGTGGAAAATGACAGCTGTACTGTTCATAAGAAGGTGTGGGAAAATGGCAATGCTGAAAATCTGCAGTGAAAATATTGTAAATTTGCGAAGTCATGAGCGTGCATAGCAATTACGCAATGCACGCTTGTAAAACAGTCATTTCTTGGATTTTTTTCCACCAAATTTGCAACATAGACTTTTTGAGAGCCCACCTCATGAACACTGGCACTGTCATTTCGTTAATCGGTCCCGAAAGGTGATTCCATGCAGTGACCGGGAAATCACCTTTCAGGGCCAAATAACACCATGACAGTGACTGAATTCATGAGGAGGGGTCTCAAAAACCCCAAGTTGAAAAGTTGGTGCCAAAAGTCCAAAAAATGCTTGAGATATGCATCAAAGTTGAAAAACCCTGTTTATGCCATTATACAGCTTACCGGCATTTCCTCAGTTCGCGGTCGGCTTTGAAGAGTGCAGACGTGTTCCCGGTCCACTGAAGATAGTCGCACCAGACTCCGCAGGTAAGTATGGGGTGAGGGGGTGTGGGGAGGCAGGGTGCGCAGAGAGTGGGCACGAGTTGCGGGAGGGGGCAGGGAGACGGCGAGGGATTGTTTTCTTTCTCTACAGGTTTAAAAAAAAACATTGTGGGATGGTTTTCTTTCTTTATAGGGCTATTTGGCACACTGGGGTGGGCTTCCAGCATGCCAACAGAGTGTTTCTTTTGGGGAAGGCAGCTCTAGCTGATGGTGGATTGGGCACCCCCATCAGCACAAAAGGTGAGGTGCAAGAGCCGAGGGGGATTGGACACCCCCTCGGCACAACTGCACTGGGTGTTTGGGGGGTGAATTATGCCAACAGGGAGTGAGCTTCCCATTGGCAAATTAAACTGTGAAGGGAAATAGTGCTGACAGTGGGCTCCCCTGTCAGCAACCTGAACTCAGGGCGCTGAAGCAGACAGGGATTGGGGCCCCTGTCGCCAAACAAACACTGTGGTGGGGGGGGGGGCGCGTGCTGCCTCGGCAGTGGGAGAACATTATATTGTTTGTGAACATAGTGGCAAGCCACTGCCATGTTCACAAACAATATCACAGTACCAAGGTTCCACCAAGCAACGGGTCGCTCCCTCATTGTAGCAGAATGGCTTATGTTGCAATGACGAGGCGGCCCCTGATTGCAGCGGCTGAAACCTTACAAGGTTGTGGCACGCTGGCTGAACTAGTGTCAGCAGTAGTGTGCCACCCTCATTGGCAACAGCAGACCAAGCCTCCAAAGGCTGTGCGGGCATTGGCCACAACAGTTCTGCACCTCCACAACCTGCTTCTGCAGCATGCTGCCACAATATGTTTCTTGCGGATGTGCACGATCAACATAAAAATGGCAAAAATGCAGTCATGCTAAAATCTGAGCAAGTAGATAAAAAAGTATTTTTTTTTTGCACAGCTACTGTACCTCCGAATAGCTTTGTGTTGTTTGTACTATAGCAGATAAGACAGCATGTTTTTTAACTGATATTTTATCTACTTAAACTTCCACTGAAAGACAGACTAGCCGTTTTTTCTGTTGCATTATACACTTTCCTACATAGATGAGGTGGCAAGGATATACTGATCAGACACTGTTGATTCAGCATTGAGTCTACTAGCATCTTAAGTGACATATATAAATCAAGAGAATCTAAGAGAAGGTTCAATGGTAGGGGCAAGTGCCCGATGCAGCTGGATAAGAGGTACAGTAATTTAGAAATGATAATAACAAGCAAATACTCTGAATTAGGCCTCCCACAAATCAGGTGCCCTGACAGTTTGCTCAGATGGAGCTTGGTCAGTGGGTGGATACCTGGACAGTCCCCACCATTTCATACCCCTCATAGCACCTACTTGCGTTAGTTTAACAAATGATTGCACATAGTACTGGTGCTAATGCAAGGGTAGTGGTGGGAACTGGACCCAGCACACCAAAGTGCAAGACATCAGAAAACACATAATACAAATCTTTATGTATTACTGTACATATTAAACAAAGAAGTGGCAACTAGAGAAAAAACAGAACTTTAGACAGATGCAGAGCAAGAAGACTAGCTAGAGTGCTACAATCAAGGAGAGAGTAGTAAGCAGGGACATATACATATGGGCACATCTCAAAGTCTCAGTCACACATGCAGCATGACAGCAAGCACTGCCTGCTTCACTTGTCTTTCTTTTTCATTCTGAAATTGAACTGTCAATATACTGAAAAGGAATAAATTTTAAAGCCCAAAAGAGAACAAGAAATGGGTCAAGAACGATGTGGGTTCGCCTCCATTGACAATATAACCACGGATTCTATGGCAGGAAAGCAGTTATTAGGAACACATAGTAACAAAGGGACCGATAATGATCTTGTGATCATATCATCAGAAGAAATATATTTATTTATTTATTTATTTAAAATTGGTGACTGGAAAGGCACACTGAGCCGAGGCTCGCTTCCAGGTGCTGCAATCCGGTACAAGTAGTACAAGGTGGAGACAGAGAAATACAGCAAAGTTCAAGTAACAGATGAATAATTACAGTATAGTACATTACATAGAGTTTGGTAGTGAGGTTTCACTTTTGTTTGAACAGCAGAGTGGAAAAAAAAATCATTTCATTACATTTCTAGACCATATTACCGTAAATTACAAGTGCGTGTCTTAACATATTTACAGTAGTGGATTAACCGAAAATTGAGTTTTCGAGGAGAGGTACCGTGGTGGTGGGGGGTTAGCAGTAAGAGCTGGCATGTGAGTTATTATTACCTGGCAAGGCTACTGAGGGTAGTACTAGGTCCGGGTAAGGAGGGATTGGGTGCACAGCTGCGACAGGGAGTGAGAGGGAGAAACCTGAGGAGCTGTTTAAAGGCTGATAGGGAGGGGGCCAGGTGGAGGTTGGGTGGGAGGTTGTTCCATAGGAGTGGGAGCTGGAGGAAAAGGCAGCTTGCCCAGAGGCTGAGAGGGGGCATGAGAGGTGGAAGGTACATGCGTGTCTATGACGAAATGAGTAGCCAGTGGGGTTGGCTTGAGAGAGGTGGGAGGAGAGGTAGAGGGGAAAGGAGCCAAGACAATATTTAGCTATGAGTGAAGTGCTCTGGGTGGTCTGCCTATGTGAGAGTGGCATCAGAGATAGAGTTGAGAATAGTTGGCAGTGATGAGTGAGTGGGGGGGAGGCAGTGGTGAAGCTCATGAAGGAGTTTAGCAGAACATCGAGTTTTGCAAGGGAGGAGGAAGGGGCTGTGCCATAAATAACGTCCGCGTAGTCCAGTGCTGGTAGGATGGTTTTTCGTATGAGTTCACTCCAAGTGGGGGGCAGTCTTTGTGGCGGTAGAGGGTGGCAGGTTTGGGCCGGAGTTTAGTGCAGATAGCGTTGATGTTGGTGGAGAAGTTGAGGTTTGTGTCCAGCCAGACTCCCAGGTACTTAAAAGTGGGTACAGACTCAAGGGGTATTTCATCCAGGGAGGAGTTCGGAGGGGGAGGGGCAGGCAGGGAGGTGAGTTTTTGTCTTGTGCCGAATACCATGGAGACAGGTTTTTTTGCATTGAGTTTTAACTGATTTTTCAGGAGCTAGGCTTGTACTCGGTTGAAATCGCTTTGGAGGTTTGGGTGAACACTGACATGGGAGGGGCCTGAGGTGTAGATAATGGTATCATCAGCGTATAGGTGCACATCAGAGGTGAGACAGGCTGAGGGGAGGTCGTTTATAAATAGGGAGAAAAGGATGGGGCCAAGGATGGAGCCTTGGGGGACGCCCATGAGGATGGGTCGAGGGTTGGAGAGGGTGTCTCCTATTTGCACTTGCTGCATCCTGTTTTGGAGGTAGGAATGGAACCAGTTTATGGCCAGTTTGGCAAGGCTGAAAGAGCTCAATTTGCCCAGCAGTAGAGGGTGGAGACCGAATCAAAGGCTTTAGCCAGGTCAATGAAAATGGCAGTAGTGGTTTGCCCGGTGTCCATGGCAGAGAGAATGGTGTCGGTTACTCGTAGTAAGGTGGTAGTGGTAGAATGAGATTTTCTGAAACCTGATTGAAAATGGGGAGAGGGAGCTGTTTGTAGAGAGGAAGGGGGACAATTTTGATAGCATGAGGGATTCTTGGATCTTGGCAAGGGATGGGAGGAGAGAGATGGGTCTATAATTTCCTGGGAGGCAGGGGTCGCACCTTTATGGAGAGGTAGGATTTGGCAAGTTTCCAGGCGGAGGGATTGTGCTGTATTGATCGAGAGATTTAGTATGTGGGTTATAGGTGTGACTATGGCCGCTGCAGAGATGCGGAGCAGGCTGGGATGCAAGCCGTCTGGGCTGGATTTTGACTAGTTCAGAGAGGTGAGAGTAGTGTAGACTTCCAGGGGTGTGAATGGGAGAAAGTGGAAGCCGTGGTATGAGGGTGGGGTATTTATGGAGGAGGTTGGGGGGGGGTGAGTCAGGCATGGCGCTGGAGATGAAGAAAGAGTTGAAGAGTTCGGAGACTATGGTAGGATCGGAGGCTATTTTGCCATCAATGTTTAGGCTAGGGCTGGCTTGCTTGGTGCGTGGGTTGATGAGAGAGTTTATCACCTTCCAGAAGGGCCGGGAGGCTTGGTGAGCGGTAAGTTGGGCCTTGAAATACTGGGCCTTAGATTGTCGAATAGCTTTGGTGCAGTTGTTTCTAAGAATTTTGTATGCTAGAGGTCGCTGTGTGTGTGTGTGTGTGTATATATATATATATATATATATATAAAACAAAGTGTTAAACAAAATAGTATTTTACCAATACAACCACATTCATTAATACTGTATCAGTACATAAGAAAGCTGAGAGAAAGTATGAAAGTCATGCTGCTAGTCTAGCTGAATGCTGAGTGGCAAAATAAGGGGTCTATGCACAAATGCCTATGTGCCATCTAAGGGTTCACATAGGCACTCCCATATTTGAATGCCATGTAGCAGAAACATGAAGCCACCCACGGCATCTACCACATGCATGCTAGTGCCCTGCATGATGGATCCCCTGGCTGGCCACATGGCACCATACCTGGGGCAGGCTAGGGGCATGCCAGGGGGCTCTCTCCACTCTGCACCCTTGCAAGACAGCAGTGTGTGCTGAGCCAGGGCTGAAAAATGTACATGGGGGGTACCTGCCATACACATTTATTCACCCCCCCCACAGGTTACGGGTGGGGCATGGTGGCAGTGGGACCTCCCACACACATAGCCGCCACATCCCACTGGGTCACCTGGGAGGGCTGGGGGTGGCTGCTTGAGCAGATGACCATTTGTTATTCAATGTACAGCATGCACTGTCCCAGGATCCCCTGCCCTCATGGGGATAGGGATCCACTATGGGACCCCATCCTTGGATGCCCACTGGCATCCTGTACTCTGCCCTGCATGGCTGTTCACCAAGGGACTGGGGGAGTGGACAGGTGGCCAGCAGTCATGAATGATGGCCCGCGCAGACCTGTGCGGGGATGCAGAGAAGAGTGGGCAGGCTTCACACATTTCATGTATAATTCCTGCCCATTAGTGCATAGGGTCCTAAATGCACAGTGAAAAAATGTGGGAAATTAGTGATTGTTCACAAAACACTGAAAAATTATGACAGAAAAACTTAACAGGAGATACACAATGAAGTGTTCAATCAGTGCTAAGAGGTTCACACTACAGACAAAAACTCATGTTCACAAAACAGGAACACTGCTGTTGATGGGAGTGGAGGGTATCACCTCTGGAGTTCAACCTGCTACTGAAGGACAAGTCGGTATTCAAAATTAACTGAGCAGACTGAATGAAAACCTTCAACTCACCCCCTGTAATTGTTCTACAACCCGATATTGAATTCTAAATGTACATACCTTTTAAGTGATGCAGATGCAGGAAATAATAAGTCATTTTGCACTTTGAACAACCTTGATGACCTCATCTCTTCTGACAGCATGGATAGCGCATGTTACAAAATGGCTGTCTGAGGTCAGTAGGTCATGATCATTGCTCAGATTGTGATAGGTAACCCGTTCTGACCCGATACTTGCCCACTAGAATGAACCCCACTTTCTGAACTAACCATATGTCAAACATTAAATGCTGTTCATAGCACATGTTAAAGACCGAGGATGCTAATGGGGTAGTGGCTACAGCCCCTCAGCCCTCTGGTAAATGTACACCTGTATAGGAAAAATATCATATGGAAACTGTGACATTGTGCGTCATCCCTTTACAATACTTTGCACAGTACACCAGGAATAAAATGAGACTAATTAAGTTGCCTGAATATATTTTCTTTTTATTCAACTTATTATCTCCTTCCAACCACACCCCAGGTTATCCTTGTCACTCCACCTTTCTGACTCTTGGACCCTTATTACTTTGTTTCCCCTCTGGAACAACCATCCTAGCCACCTTCATTTCTCTCCCTCTTATCCTGTTAAGCAAATTCCTCTACCCTTACCCTTGGTCACACCTGAAAACAAGCCTTGACTCAGTGTGCCTTTCCCAGACATCAATTTACATATCACCTACTGTAGACACAAGCCTTGACTCAGTGTGCCTTTCCCAGTCACCAATTTACATATAATACACAACTATTTATTTATTTATTTGAAAAGCGGTAACCAACAGAGACACTTTGAGCCGAGGCTCATTTTCAAGTGTGACCCAGGGGAGGGGAAACAAGGGATAATAAAAATACATAACATAGACACATTTAGTGTTACAATAAAGTGCAAATCAGAGAAGATAAAGACCAGAGAAAGTGCACACTAAACAACAAGGCAAAAGCAACAAGTTGAGCATTTCACCAAATATGTTAGGGACTGTTAAGGTGAGGGTAAACGGGAGCAAGGGGGCAGGAAAGGAGTCTAAGCTGATATCTGAGGGAGCTAGGGGAAGTAGAGAAATGGAGGAAGGAGGGCTGGTTCCAAAGTGAGGGAAGACAACAGGCAAAACTGATTGGCCAGGTGGGGTTAGAGGATTTAGTAAGGCAAAGGTGCAAGGATCCCTGGAGTGAAGAGAGCAGGGGCAGAAGGAACAATGGAGAGGAGTGATGAGAGGTAGGAGGAAGGGACCTAAACCAGTATTTAAATATAAAGGAGGCCCAGTGCATTTGGTGATGTGAGGGCAGAGGGAGGCTGGATAAAGATGAGTAAGTGAGCAGTGATGAGTTCTAGAAACCCACCTAGAAACAAACTTTGGCACAGTGGGCCTTTCCTGATCACCAAGTTGTGCATAAGTAAAGAAATCCACTTGTCATTATCCATATTTAATTAGCTTCATCCTTTCACACAAAATCCAAAACTTAAAGTTATATACTGTACATTCTCAGACTTGATTTTTCCTCCTGGAATAGTCTCAGGCCTCCCTGGGAGGTTGGCCTCGCTATTTGAGAGCAACTGCCTTAAGGTCTATGGATCTCAACTTGCTTGTCATCCCAAAATAAGGACTAATCTTGGAGTGGCTGCATTTCTGAACTTTGCCCCTAGGATGTAGAACAGGATTCCCCTGAGATACGCAGATATGCAACTCTTGGGGCCTTCAACCTGCATTTGTAAGCATCTACTAAGTACTTTTATATGCAATTGCCTTTCCAAGTTGTGGATATAATGCTGTTCCCATGTAGTGAATCTTATAATATGTGATTCTCTCTCTGTTGCTGTATTCCTTGTCTGAGGGCGCTTTGTACTGACTGTTGTAATTTTTACTCCTGTAAACATAGAAACATAAATTTGATGGCAGATAAGGACGCTGGCCCACCCAGTCTGCCAATTTCCCTACTTGATGGATAAGCTGCAGATCCTAGTTAACCAGCAGCCTACTTCTTCCCACCCCACCCCTAGAATTGCTCCTTTATGACTGTCCCATGCATGCTTGAATTCCACCACTGTTTTGACTCCACAAATCCTCCTCGAAGGCCCTTCCATACATCCACAACCCTCTCTGTGAAAAAATATTTCCTTAAATTACCTCTGAGCTACCCCTCTATCTTCAAATTGTGCCCCTTGTTCTTGCACACCTCTTTTTGAAAGATGCTACCCTCTTGGACTTTGTTGATTCCCTTGAGGTACTTGAAAGTTTCTATCATGTCCCCTCTCCCTCCTTTCCTCGAGGCTATACATATTAAATTCCTTAAGTCTCTCTTCATATGTCTTCTGGTGCAGACCCTGCACCATTTAATTGCCCTCCTCTGGACAGCTTCCATCCTGTCTATGTCTTCACGGAGATTGGGTCTCCAGAACTGCACGCAGTACTCAGATGGGGTCTGACCAGCTGTCTGTACAGAGGGATAATAACTTCTTGTTTTCTACTGGTGATGCCTCTCTATGCATCCCAGTATCCCCCAACCCTCCTTGCTGCCCTCTCACATTGCTTGCCCACCTTTAGGTCATCTGATATGACTACCCCCAGGTCCCTTTCCATTTTTGTTGTTAGTATCTCACCCCCCATTGTGTACTCTTCCCCTGGGTTTTGTTTCCCAGGTGCATTACCTTGCACTTCTTAGCATTGAATCTAAGCTGCCATACATTTGACCATTCCTCTAACCTTGCCAAGTCCCTTCTCATCCTTTCCACCCCACCTTGTGCATCAACTCTGTTGCAGATCTTTGTGTCATCTGCAAAGAGACATACTTTTCCTTCCAGTCCCTCTGCAATGTCGCTTATAAAGACATTGAAGAGGACCGGTCCTAATATTGAACCCTGTGGTACCCCACTAGTAACCCCCTTTTTCAGAGTGGACTCCATTTACTATTACTCTCTGTGTCCTATTCTCCAGCCAATTCTTTACCCAGGCTGTCATCTTGGGACCCACTCCCAGGCTGGCTAACTTGTATATTAATCTTTTGTGTGGGACTGTGTCAAATGCCTTGCTAAAGTCTAGGTAGGCCATGTCCACAGCCCCTCCCTGATCTACTACTTTGGTCACCCAGTCAAAGAAATCTATCAGATTTGTCTGGCATGACCTTCCCGCTGTGAATCCATGCTGCCTTGGGTCCTGTGCCCCTCTGGCCTTAGATACTGACAATTCTTTCCTTCAGAAGTGATTCCATCATTTTTCCTACCACTGAGGTTAAACTAACAGGTCTGTAGTTTCCTGCTTCTGCCTTGCTCCCACTTTTGTGAAGGGAATCACATCTGCCCTCCTCCAGTCCTCGGTACCACCCATCCTCCCATGATTTGTTAAAGAGGGTAGTCAGTGGTGTCACTAGTTCTACCCTTAGTTCTTTTTAGAATTCTGGGATGAATCCCATCAGGCCCCATTGCTTTGTCCACCTTCAGTTTTAAGAGTTCTTTCAGAACCCTTTCTTCTGTAAATGGGCTGGTATCAACTTCTGTATCTAGAGTGTTTCTACTGTTTGTTTTAGGTACCTCCCTCTTCCTTTGTAAATACTGAGCAAAAATATTTGTTTAGTACCTCTGCCTTTTCACAGTCACCCTTGCCCACCCTCCTCCCCTTTATTAAGCCTCACTATCCCTCCCTTGGTCTTTCTTGCTCCTGATGTACCTATAAAGGTTTTATCCCCTTCTTAACTGAGTTGGCTATCTTTTCCTCGGTTTGGGCCTTTGCTGTTCTGACTGCCTTCCCAACTTCCTTTTGCTTTAACTGATACAGTTCTCTGTCTTGCTCCTTCTGTGATTCCTTGTACTTCCTGAATGCTTTCTTTTTTCTTTGAACCTTCACTGCCACTTCCTTTGAGAACCATAGTGGTTTCTTACCTCGTTTCATTTTGTTTATTTGCTTCACACAAAGGCTTGTTACCTCTGTGATGGCAGTTTTTATTATTCCCCATTGTTCTTCCACCCCTCCTTCCTGCCCATTTGCTAGTGCATTCCTTAGGCACTCACCCATTTTGGCAAAGTCAGCCCTCCTAAAGTCCACAGTAAACATTGTATTTCTGTGTATTTTGTGATACATGTGCTCATCCCATTCCTTTGTAATCTCTTGAGTTGTGCCTGAAATTAGACAGTTCCTGTCTAGTGCACCTACCCGGTTAACAAAAACTAACTAACTAACTTGCCATATTTACTGTGGGTCTGACTTAGTTCTAGTTGGCTGAGATTACAAATGCACTGCACCAGGGAGTCTCTGCGGGACAAAACACATACATCTGCAGTTTGTTGCTTTTGGCCTTAGTTGGAACTACTGAAAATCTTGTTTAGACGGTGACTTGTTTTGGAGAAAGTTTGTCAGTGAATTCCATCTCCACTGCACACACACACACACACACACACACACACACACACACACACACACACAAGGATTTGCATACCCATGATGCTTTATATTGGGTTTGAGGCATAAGAATGCATATGTGTTATGGGAGAGATATACCAAAACCAATAAAGTATGATAAAGCAACAGCATATTAAAGTAGCAGATGAGTATGGTAGGAAAAGTAGCAAACACTTCTGTTACATAAAAAACACAGCTGTCAGGCTGGTCTAGTTATGTATTCAAAACAATATTTTATCTGGAAGGGCCTGCAGAAATGAGAACCCCATTTTCAGAGGCATCCTTAGGGAAGGATACAGGGGAAAATGTATCAAAACAGTACAATAATACAATATCGTTACTAGGGAGCATTTTTAATACTCAGATACTATGTTCTTAAAATTGTGTTACAGCCACCTGGTTATTATTTTGTGTTACAACCAGGCAATTGTAACTACTGGCTGTCAGTCACACTCTTGCAGAGCTGAATATGAGCAAAACCCCACAACTGATACTAATATAAAAAAAATTGTTATACAGTATAGCAGTCAAACTTCAGCTTCTCTTTTACTGTTTGAAATACAAAAAACATAAGAGATACTTAATTCTGTTCATGTTTAACTTTATTAACTCTTATAGTAAGCACGTTTTAAACAGTACATCTGTTTCTGTTTCTTAATTAATCTAAGCAATCACACAAACCCACACTAATTTGAAAGGGTCCACTAGTAATTATAAAACCAAAACATAGGTGGGTGTTTGTTACATAGAGAATAAAGGATGAAGGTGTGTGTTATGAGAATTTAATGCACCCAATGTGTGGGATGCTACATAAACTCCGAGGGCGAAGCCCGAGGGGTTTATCAAAGCATCCCACACCGAGAGTGTTCATTAAATTCTCATATGCACACTCTCTCATCTTTTATTTTTTATAATTTACTGGTGAGCAATTTTTTCCCAGTGTGAGTGCTGTGAGACACATACACACACACACACACACTCACACTCATTCCCTCCCTACTTTTCAATTCCCCCACACACACCCCCACCCATTTCACCTTCAGTCTAGTTTTTGGGGGCACACTTCAGCAGCCCCCACAGAGCAGCCCTAAATGCAGTAGCAGTTTTCACCTCCCACTCCAGATTCCAGAGCTGTCCCTCCCCATTCCCTGTCTGGCTCCTCTTGCCCCTTAGCAGCCACAGAACAGCACAGCAGCTTCCTGATCACACTTTATAAATAATTAATTTTTATTTTAGTTACAGTTCAATTCATAATTAGGGGATCGCTTACCTCTTGCTATACAAGTCAGCCACGGACCACTCCACTGTCAGTCTGCCTCACGGTCATCATCGCGGAAGCTGGTGAACCGCAAGATCAACCGGAACATTTAAAAAAAATATAATGATGGGATTAATGGTAGGATCAACCAGATAGCCAAAAAATGATTTTGAAAAAGTAAGAGTGTTGTGGTGGTGGCTCCTCGCTAATAAGGACACGGAGTCATCATGTTTTAAGATTTGTTTGTCCCGACCAAACAGAAAATGTGAGCCAGTGAGGGATTGCTCACTTCTAACAGACTAAGCGCGTGAATGCTGTAATAACTGACTGGTTATTATGGCAAATATCAACTGCTTGAGGCCATTGAAATAATTGCCGCCAGTAATTATTTAGAATTTACACACAGCCTTGGTGTTGAATACTTTTATAAAGCTTTGCTCTCAGGGTCTATAGTATGTAGCATCCCACACCTTGAATGTGTGTAAAATTCTGGTTACACACACTCATTTATTATTTTCTATATAATTACTGGTGACCATAAACACCAACCTGATTAGTGTTTTGTTAAAAATGCATATCAACCAGATTTCGGGTTATTATGCTCCAAAGTGAATAATAACCTGAAATCCAGTTGATATGACACTTCATAATAACCTGAAATTTGGTTAATATGACGGTCCCTAAAGAAACTGTTGCATTCCATTGTTTCACAAAAAAGTATTTCAACTGCAGTGTTTTATTCATGTACAATTCAATTCCTTCAAAAACAAAACTGCTCTTTAGCTAAAAAAAGTATTTTTCTTTCAAGCTGCTAGAAATACAGTCTAAACCTCCACACCGGCAATTATAAATAAACTCTGGCCAGAGCCAATAGGGCTGTGATGAGCTGCCAAGTGACCAAAGTTACACATATGTGTAGAAATTATTGAATGCCCAGGTGTAACTTGACAATTTTTTTGCAGGTGTTGCACCAAATTTACAACATGGCCTTTTTGGGACCCCTCCTCATGAAGCGTGCCAGTGTCAT
Organism: Neoceratodus forsteri; assembly: GCA_016271365.2. Classification (NCBI taxonomy): domain Eukaryota; kingdom Metazoa; phylum Chordata; order Ceratodontiformes; family Ceratodontidae; genus Neoceratodus; species Neoceratodus forsteri. The sequence continues at coordinate 486,994,664 of CM028134.1, forward strand.
TTTGTTCACTTGTCCCAAAAAGGTGATTTTGCAGAGTGACCGTGCCATTCTGTGCCACAGGTGCGAAAATGTTTCAGGCAGGATGTGATAAATGAATGCTGTACTGTTAAAAAGGAGGTGTGCAAAAATGGCAGTGTTGAAAATGTGGAGGGAAAATATTAAAAATTGGCAAGGTTAGGAATGTGTGTAGAAACTGCGCAATGCATGCTCATAACACAGTCATTTTTGGATTTTTCACCAGATTTTAGCGTGGGTGTTTTGGGACCGCCTCATCAACAGTGCCACTGTCATTTCATGATTGGTCCCAAAAGGTGATTCGCGCGGTGACCGTGAAATCACCTTTTGGGACTGAGTAATGAAATGACAGTGAATTTTCACATGAGATGGGGTCCCAAGAACCCTGTGTTGAAAAATTTGGGGCCACAATTCAAAAAAATGGCTTATTTATCAACATAAGTTGAAAACCCCATTAAATGGCATTGTAGCGCACTTAACTTTGATTCTTCAGTTTGTGGTTCAGCTTTGAAGAGTGCAGACATGTCCTGGTAAAGAGAGAAAATGACAGTGCCAACTTCCAAAGGTAAGTATGGAGTAAAGGGGGAGCAAGGAGGTGGGTGCTCATTGGGAGGGTAAATGGGGGAGGGTGACTGGGGTGACAACGAGGGACCATTTTCTTTTTTACAGATAAAAAAACACATAAAAACACATTGGAGGATTGTCTTCTTTATTTATAGGTAACCACAAAAAAAGCAGACATTTGGGCACACTGGCGTGGGCTCCCAGTGTGCCACATGAGTGGGGTGGGTGGGGGGTTCATGATGCCGACATGGGGATTGGGCTCCCCAATGTTGGCAGGGAAAAATACATTGGGCACACTGGGTGGCTCCCAATGTGCCACATGAGTTGGCTGGGGCTACATAATGCTGACATGGGGATTGGGGACCCGATGTTGGCAGGGGGAAAAATACATTTGGGCATACTGCGGCTACATAATGCTGACACAGGGACAAGGGACCCCGATGTCAGTGCATTTTCTTTGTTGCCAGTGCTGGTGGTTGCGACGCAACTGCACATACATGGCACTCATGCATGCGCAGTTGCAGTGAATGGCATTTTGCCATTCACATGACAGTGCCAGCAGAACTGCGCATGCGAGTGAGTCGCACATGTGCAGTTCATGCCATTGAATGCAGAAGTAACAGCCAAATTAGTGTGGCTGTTATTCTGTAGCAGCCAATCATGGTGAAGGGTTTCAAGCTCTGTTGGACTTTCAGAAGGATACTTCCAAAAGTCCAATGGAAGGTTCCATGATCAGACATTTTCAGAGCTACTGAGTGATCCCAAAATGGCTGTAGGTTCCATCCACAGCCCTAAAATGAAGGATAAGTAAGTTTGATGTTATGGGATTTTTTCACACACACCCCTCAGTGTGTGATGACCACATAAACCTCTCGAGCTTCACTCTCAAGGTTTATGGGTCATCACACATTCATGTAGTGAAAAGAATCCATAGCACACACCTACCCATCCATTATTCTCTATATTTCACATAGTTACAGCTGTACTGAAGGCTCATTAATGTATAAAGAAAGGGCAATAGTGCATGCATCAGGTGGAAGGGAGAGGTTGTTCCAGAACTGAGGTATATGGTAGGAGAAAGCTGGCTGGCTGGAGGTGTTATTTTGGTGGAGAAGGTGTTCCTGTGGTGTGGAATGAGGATGAAGTAGGGGGATGTGTGTCTCAGTGAGGAGGAGGAGGAGGGACATGAAGGGGTAAGAGTAGAGGTGCAGTAGTCAGGATATGGTCAGAGGGATGTTGTGAAAATTCAGGGAGATGGGAGTAAAAATATCTAAACAGAACAGGCCTCCTTTGACCAAATGGTCTTTTTCTAATCCCTAGAGTTTTTGTGTACTACGCAAGCAGTGACAAAACATTGTGATTTCTGTAAAACAGTTCTAGGATAGGTCATTTAAAATGATAAGCAGTTTACCAGTGCCAAGTAAAAAATGGTACTCTCAATTTATGCAGTTTTCTTAATTGAAAGGAGTCTACAGCATCAGTAAATCACTTGTGTTGATAAGTTGTGTTCATTCAGGATCCAGATCATTGTGTTGGTTATTAAAAACCTTTTGATCTAACAAAGGTGTACAATGCCTTAGGCAGCTTTGATAGCACGTGCCATGCAAAAAAAACAAGTTGATATATAAATCAAAATTCAATACTATCTCTAGGTACTTCAGTATTCAAAACCTAACTGGACTTCTGTTACATGCAGCTTCCCTCTTCATTATTGTCACTATATATAGAATAATGGATAGATGGCGATCCATAACAAGGCTATTTTTCGTCGAGAGATGTGAAACCATGAAAAAACCCTCGAGAGCGAAGCTCAGGAGGTCTTTTTCATGGTTTCATGTCTTGAGATGAAAAATAACCCTGTTTGTGGATGGTCACCTATCCATTATTTTTTACTGATAGCTGAGGGCTGGCCAGAGCAACAAAACACTCCCCTACCAGGCCTTAAAAGGCCCTCTCCAGGTCAGTCCTCATTAATTTTCTTCATTGCCCACCATCCACCTTCTCCTCCAGTGGCTTGTCTATCTTTCCCATGGGCTTCTTCCTAAGCTACCTTTAGCCAAAGGAATTATTCCTGGCACCTATAGGGGAACCCTCCTCTAGGGTTCCTTGTGTTGTACCCCACAGGGTGGTATATCCCATGGATAAAGAGGTGAACAGCCACAATGTGTCAAAGTCACATATTCATACATCTCATCTCAATTGCACAAGCCCATTGAAATAATGCATGTTTTTTTGTTTTGTTTGTGTTGACTGAAAAAGCCAGTGACAGGAGAAGAGGAACAGATGTCAGATGGCGGTGCTGGTTGTTGCTCTGTCCTGACTCTCATGCTGCCTCTGAGAAGCTGTTCTCACCACCGCAGTCCTGCTCACTGACAGTGCTGGCAGTTAATTTGAAATTTTCACTGACATGGCTTGATATACTGCAGGCTATTAGTTTGTGTGAAAAAAAGGAGAGTGGGCTAAGCATGTCCTGAGCACAGGTGCCAGGTCATTGGGTGATTCACTGTTGAACAGCCCATTGCCTGACAGAAGAGAGCTGCTCATGAAGTGGGTAAGACTTTCGCTTGTGAAGATTTTTTTAACAGCTTTGCAAAGAAAATTTTCGGCACCTGAGAGCGCATCAGATGAAGAGTAAGTTTGACTTTTTGGTTTAATGAGCGGAGCACAATGGGGTGCTGTGCTGTGTGGCGTCTGTAGTGCAGCAGAATGAAAAGTCATTCTGCTGCACCACTGCAGCAGAGCAACTTTTGGGTGCAATGAAATCCATTCACAACAATGTTCCACCTTACACTATATTTATTTATTTTATTTATATATTTTAAGACTAAGAGAATGGAGCAACAGTCCACTCAGTAGCTAAGTTTTCAAAAATTATATTAATGTTACTGATTATGGAAACACCTGCACAAATGACTAAATCTAGAGCCACCAATGTTTCATGACCCTCCTAGTCACTTCATCAGGGTGGGCAATGTCTCACAGGCTCATGGGCATCCACGGAAAAGAGTTTTTAAACCTGCTCTGAGAAATTAGTCAGGGACTTTTTGAAATATATCCCAATAAATCCTAATGTCTGCCCAAACCAGTAGCAGCTTGGGTGAATTTATTAATAGTTTCAAAAAGAGTGTAATGGTCTTTGTAAAGAAACATGTGTGACAAATTCACTGCTAGCAACTTTTACTGCCTCTAGATATAGTCATTTGTGCTTCCATAATCAATAAATTGATATACTTTTTGAAAGCTTAGCTGGTGAGATGGTCATTGTGACATGTGGGCAGCCAGTTCTGAGTACACTATGATTTTTTTGTAATATAAAAATGTGTTATGGACTGTCTCTCAAGAGAGATGCTGAGACAGCATGTGAGATCACACACACACAAACCCAGGTTTTAGATACAAGGTGTTACCTGGAAGGCCAGAAGCTAATTGTAGACTAGAACAGGCCTTAATCAAGAATCTCCTGTTTTTCTAAGTTAACTATAGCTTTAACTGTTAAGAGGGAAATCAATATCCATTTTATGGTGTTAGAGGAGGAAACCAGGTTACGGCACACTGGTGCAACATCTTAAATGCTTTGATGTCTTTGTAAGAGAGGATACTGCTTATAGTTGAAAGGAAATTTACAGACTTGATTGGGGAAGTCACATGGGGAACGAAGTTTCTGCTGATGTAACCTTAACTATCTTACCTTCTAATATGATAAAATATCCTGGGTGTATGATTTTTCATAAACAGAGGAGGAGTTAGGTGACCTCACACAAAGGGGTTGGCAAAGACAATTTTTTAAACAGATTCTGTTTTCCTTCAGAGACACTTTTATCTACACTCTGACAAAGAAACATCTTTGAGCACTTTAAGCAAGTATACAGGTAGAGAGAGACAAAATCTAAGTACTGTAGTAGGAATTGCACTGTTAAAACCTTGTTCTTTTAAAAGATTGTATGGTTCTTGTGATATATAGTTCTGTATTTTATGTTTTACACACTTTTATCTATTTTAGTAAAACTCTATTTTTAAAGCCTACTTGGTCTATCTTTTAATTTCTTTTCTTTAACAAGTGAAGTATATATGGCTAAAGCAGACACTGTGCATAAGCTTGAATGGCGATACAAAACTGGAAAAAAGTAAGAGTAATTTGAGGTCTTTATTAGAGTTTTTAAGTGTTCATTTTGTACACCTGGTTAGGTGCCCATAGGCAAAGATATCTGACCTTCCAAAGACAGAATTATCTGAGCCTGTGCATTGGGTAGGCTACCAAGAGGTTCACAGGTTGAATCCCTCCAGAACTGAGACCAAAGGTTGATTCGAACCCACAAAACAGCCAGGAGGGTTACCCTGTTTCTGTTAACTGTTCACAAGACTGTGCTCAGAGGTTGGCACTTTGGGAGTAGAGGGCTGACCTGCTGAGTGGGGTTGTGACAGTCGTTACTTCATTCTCTTAGTCTCAGTCATGTTTATGGAACAGATTCCTCCTGCTGTTCTATGTTTTATTTCTGGGGTGTGGCCAAACTGAGAAATTCTTAGTTTTTGTTTTATTTTAAATATATTTAAGCAGGCAAGCAAACAGAGACCATAGACTGGGGAAGGGGGGAGGGCTAACAAGGAAGCAACGACATTACAATGTAAGCACAGTAAACACAATCAATCATGGGAGGAAATGCAGGAAAAAAAACATTACTGTTACAGAAAAAAATAGATGTGCAGAACAGGATTACCACTAAACAGTGCAATTCCTAAAATGAGGTGACAGTAACAATAATGTGACAAGTTAAACAGTATATAAGTTATACGGTTATACATTATACAATATATCCATTGGCAATTGCAGCAAAGGATAACCAGTCAAGCTGTAGAGAAACAAATAATGGGATGACATGACTTGACAGCACCATTTAGGTGTGTGTGTTGGGGCGGGGGAGAGGACAGTTGTTACTGGAGCAGAGTTCTAAGGTGCTTCTTGAGCATAAACTTAATGGAGCCAACAGCAGAAAAGGCAATATGTATACAATAAGACACATGGGGTTTAGGGTGTTGTCTGATAAGAGCATGCCCCAGGTGTGTAGTGAGAGCTAAAGTGCTTGCAAAATCTGAAAAAATGACAAAGTTATAAGTAAACATTGAAATAAGTCAATTTTCTTCATAATTTTTCATATTTTGACCCACATTTTCAACATAGTCTTTTCATGACCCCATCTTATGATCAAGAGAGGTGGAATTTGTTAAATTCCATCTGAAAGGTTATTTTATGGAGCAAGTGCAAAAGCATAGAAACATAGAATTTGACAGCAGATAAGGACTGCTTGGCCCACCTAGTCTGCCCATTTCCCTACCTAATGCATAGGCTGCAGATCCTTGTTAACCAACAGCCTACTTCCTCCTACCCCCCACTAGAATTACCTTATGTCTGTCTCATGCATCCTTGAATTCCTCCACTGTTTTTGAGTCCACTACCTCCTCAGGAAGGCTGCTCCATGTATCCACAGCCCTCTCAGTGAAAAATACCTCCTCACATTACCTTTGAGCTGTCCCCCATCTTCAAATTGTGCCCCTCGTTCTTGCACATCTCTTTTTCTGAAAGATGCTACCTTCTTGGACTCTGTTGACTCCCTTGATATACTTGAAAGTTTCTATCATGTCCCCCTCTCCCTCCTCTCCTCGAGTGTATACATATTAAGCTTCTTTAATCTCTCTTCGTATGTCTTCCGGTGCAGACCCTGCACCATTTTAGTTTGCCCTCCTCTGGACAGCCTCCATCCTGTTTATGTCTTTGTGGAGATGGGGTCTCCAGAACTGGACACAGAACTCCAGATGGGGTCTCACCAACTGTCTGTACAAAGGGATAACGACTTCCTGTTTTCTACTGGTGATGCCTCTCCCTATGCATCCCAGTATCCCACCAGCTCTTCTTACTTCCTTCTCACATTGCTTGCCCACCTTAAGGTCATCGGATATGACTACCCCCAGGTCCCTTTCCATTTCTGTAGTTGTTATTATCTCACCCCCCATTGTGTACTCTTCCCCTGGATTTTTGTTTCCCAGGTGCATTACTTTGCACTTCTTTGCATTGAATCTAAGCTGCCATTTGACCATTCCTCCAACTTTGCCGAGTCCCTTTGTATCCTCTCCCACGCCACCTTCTGTATCAACCCTGTTGCAGATCTTTGTGTCATCTGCAAAGAGACATACTTTTCCTTCCAGTCCCTCTGCAATGTCACTTATAAAGACATTAAAGAGGACCGGTCCCAGTACTGAACCCTGTGGTACCCCAATAGTAACCCCACTTTCTTCAGAGTAAACTCTGTTTACTATTACCCTCTGTATCTTGTTGTCCAGCCAATTTTTAACCCGGGCTACCACCTTGTGACCTACTCCAAGGCTGGCTAACTTGTATATTAATCTTTTGTGTGGTACTGTGTCAAATGCCTTGCTAAAGTCTAGGTAGGCCGTGTCCACTGCCCCTCCCTGGTCTACCACATTGGTCACCCAGTCAAAAAAATCTATTAGATTCATCTAACATGATCTTACCGCTGTGAATCCATGCTGCCTTGGGTCCTGTGCCCCACTGGCATCTAGGAACTCAACAATTTTTTCCTTTAGAAGTGATTCCATCATTTTCCCTACCACTGAGGTCAAACTAAAAGGTCTGTAGTTTCCTGCCTCTGTCTTGCTCCCACTTTTGTGAAGGGGAATCACGTCTGCCCTCCTCCAGTCCTCCGGTACTACACCATCCTCCCATGATTTGTTAAAAAGGGAGGTCAGTGGTGTCACTAATTCTACCCTTAGTTCTTTTAGAATTCTTGGGTGAAACCCGTCAGGCCCCATTGCTTTGTTCAACTTCAGTATTAAGAGTTCTTTCAGGACCCTTTCTTCTGCGAATGGACTGATATCGACCTCCCTATCCAGAGTGCTTCTATTCTTTGATTTAGGTACCTCCCCTCCTCTTCTTTTGTGAATACTGAGCAGAAGTATTCATTCAGTATCCCTGTGTAACCCCCCTGTTACCCGGGTTTACTTGACTCCCAGTACGACCTAGTGGTAGGCAGGGAAGGCAGCTTGTGAAACTCCAGTTAAATGGATTTCACACTTTGTGTTCTCAGTCTCAGCTAAGACTGAGGATGACATCATTACAGAACTTTCGCAGCTGCATAAGCCATGCTGGAATGTTGCAGTTGGAGGTTAGTGTAGAATGTTGTGGATTTTGAATTCAGTCTGTGTGCAGTCAGAGAGAGAGAGAGACAGTAGTACAGCTGAGTGTGTGCAGGCTCACAGAGCTTTAAGCTGTTTTAGAGCTACTTTTGGAAGGTGTGTGTTTCCACCTGAAGAGGAACACAGGAAGTGGTGGAGACCGCTTTCAATGGTTCAAGAGCCCCATCCCTGAGGGATGGGGAAAATTTGCCTGTTTTCAGGGCAACCCCTGGATCCAGCTAAGGGAAAGAAGCTGCCTGTTCAAGTTGTGCTGAGGCACCAGAAGCTCTGAGAGAGAAATTCCTTGTGAAGGAAATGCCTGTGGAGCACCTGCAACCAAAGGGTGAGTTCGCTCTGAAAAAGGGCCAAGTGTTTTCACCTGAACAGAAGGAAACTAAAGGGACTGTCACTGTGGGGTCAGGAAAAGGCAGCCAAGTACAGTTGGAAGTTGGGGATTGGACTGCTTAATCTGTGGGAGGTCTACAGTAATGGACATTGCCACTTAATTCAAGTATGTTCAAGTCCAGCACAAACAGTGAAGGAAATTGGGGTTTGGACTGCTTTTCTCAGCGTGGGGTCTAGAGTAATGGACAATGCCACTTAAAAGTATGTTCAAGTCCAGCATAAATGGAAGCAAGACAAGTAGATGGAATGTAAATACATTTAGCAAGAATCTACATTGCAAAGCTTTACAGGATGAGGTGTTTACTGTCCAGAGAAATGGCCGGGTATGAATTGTGGGAGCGAGAGGTGGGAGACCCCCCATCAGTAGTAACCAAATTCACCTCTACGGATTTGCTCTGAGACACCTTTTACTTTCTCTCAGGTACTTGGCCAGTGCCTGAGAAAAGTACCCAGACGTGGGATTGAAAGGAAGAATTCCCTGATGGAGCCGAGGTGCTCTTAGGAGGTTTAGGGAGCCACCAGAAAATGTTTCCATGAGGTATGGAAGGTGTCCGAATGGCTGGCAAGGGAGCCGAGCCAGAGAAAACCCAGAACAGTGTACAAGTTTGGGCTGTGTAACCCAAAGCAGCATGCAAGTCCGGGCTGTGTGCCCAGTGGGTTCAGAGCCTGAGGGCTGAAGTGTTGAGGAAGTATTCTAGTCTCTTTTAATCTGCATTACCGGAGTGTAGCCCCACGGGGGTCCATCTATGCTTTGTTTATTCTGTTTGGATGTGAATAAAAAGCCACACTTTAGAATCCCACTGCTGGTATTGGACATTACAGTTATTGCTTCCTGTGTTCGGAGTTATTTGGGTGCCCCTGTGCAGAGTAGCCAAACCTAGCCTTTGTGCCGAGTGACCTATTCCTCCCTGAACCCAGCCCACCTGGTATTTCTGTCAGATACAAATGGCATGCCGCCCTGGTTTACATCTGCTTTTCACTGTCATCCTCTGCCCACCCTCCATCCCTTTAGTAAGCCTCACTATCCTTCCTTCATCTTTCTTTTGCTCCCTAATGTACCTATAAAGGTTTAGCCCCTTCTTAACTGAGTTGGCTATCTTTCCTCAGTTTGGGCTTTTGCTATTCTGACTACCTTCTCCACTTCCTTCTGCTTTAACTGGTACAGATGTCTTGGGGATTTAGAAAACTTACCTCCTACCTTCTTCATCCCAAAAGAGCTCTGTTGACTATCTGGGACAAAAATGTTAGAAAATGATAAAGGTGTGAGTAAAAGTTTAAAACACATCAAAAAGCCAATAACTGAACTTACCTTGTTTTCACAGTTGGGCTCCAAAGCAGCAGGGCATTCAAGGGTGAGAGAAGAGTTCAGCGGTGGACTGGCTGGGTAAGTGGGGTGTGGGGAGGTTTGAGTCGGGGAGCAGAACATACATAGAACCATTTTCTTTTTAAAGGGTTTAAAAAAAAAAAAACTGAGTACAAGGTACCATTTTCTTTATTTCAAGAACTAACACTGGAAATTGGGCACCCTGATGTCGCATGTTGTGTGTGGGAGGGAGTGAACTCTGTCCATTGGCAAGGATGGATAAGTGACTGACAGATGGAGTTTGGGAGGAAGGGGGTGTTACCATTGTCCAGCAGGAGGGGTTGGGCACCCAACCACCCTACTGAGTTTGGAGAGAGTGGGTGTTACTGTTTTACAGTGAAAGGGTTGGGCACCTACCACCAGATGATTTGAAAGCCTGGTTGGAGGGGGCAGATAATTGGTTGCAGGATTGAGCACCCACCACTGATGTTACTGACAGTCTAGGAAGGGATGCTGACTGATGGATGAAACATATGAAAAAAGCAGTCACACTTTGATAAGTGCAGCTGTTTCTTTTCATGTGTGAGAAAGTTCTGCACATTAACCAGTTCAGCAGCATCAGCAGGAGTGTTTATGTTTGCTTGCTTGCATGCGCAAGACACATTATATGGCAGCTTAGGGAGAAGTGAGATGTGGAGGTGTGGCACTGTGGCAGCCAATGGCGACTCTGCATGTGGGGCTTGGCACTGGTGGACCAATGCAGGCACACTGTGCTGATGACATTGGTTTCCAAAAGTACCATCAAGTTGAAATGATTTCCGCCACTGCAGTGAGGGTCCACCTCGTCATTGCAGCATCAGCCATTCGCTGCAATGAGGAGTGACCTGTCATTGCAGGGTGGTACCTTTCCTAGTGTAACATTTTTGTAAACATGGCGACAGCTTTGCTGCCTCACAGCCCATGAAAGCCGACGGGGTGGCCAATCCCCTATCGGCATGCCCTGACCAGTTCATTTGCCAATGAGGCCCACTCCATGTCAGCATAATGTAACCCCTTCCCCATTTGTTGTGTGCGGAGGGGTGCTCAATCCCCTTGGCATCATGCCCCCCAAACAGTCATTCTTTGCTGACGGGGCCCAATCCCAGTGTCTTAAGTCCCCCATCCCAAAAAGGCAGGTGGCCACTGGGAGCCCACCCCAGTGTGCTGAAAGCAAGCCTGAAAAAAAAACCTTTCCGCAATGTCTTTTTTTTCTCCCTGAAAGAAAAGAAACGGCCCCATGCTGGTCGCCGTCCCATCCCCCAACCCACACTCACCCACAGCGCACCCTACCTCCTCACACCCCCCTCACCCCATACTTACCTCTGGAGCCTGGCGTGATGATCTTCAGTGGACTGGGAACATGTCTGCAGTCTTCAAAGCCGACCGTGAACTGAAGAAATGCCGGTAAGCTGTATAATGGCATAAATAGGGTTTTTTTTTTCAATTTTGGTGCATATCTCAGGCATTTTTGGGAATTTTGGCACCAGATTTTCAACATGGGGTTTTTGGGACCCCTCCTCATGAATTCAGCCACTGTCATGGCGTTATTCAGTCCCGAAAGGTGATTTCATGGTCACTGCACAGAATCACCTTTCAGGACCAATTAACAAAATGACAGTGCCAGTATTCATGAGGTGGGCTCTCAAAAAGCCTATGTCGCAAATTTGGTGAAACAAATCCAAAGAATTACTGTTTTATGAGCGTGCATTGCGTAGTTTCCATGCATGCTTGTAACTTTGCAAATTTTTAATATTTTCACTCCAGATTTTCAACATTGGCATTTTACACACCTCCTTATGAACAGTACCACTGTCATTTTCATATCCTGACCAAAATGTGTTTTCACACTTCCGGCACAGAATAGTGCATTTGCTGTGGAAAATCAGTGTTTGGGACACATTAAGAAAATTACAGTGACACTGTTCATGAGCAGAGGTCTTAAAATGCCTATGTTGAAAATTTGGTGATGAAAGTCCATAAAATGACTGTGTTACGAGCATGCATTGCGCAGTTTCCAAGCACGCTCATAACTTCGCAAATTTGTAATATTTTCACTCCAGATTTTCAACATTAGCATTTTTCCACATCTCCTTATGAAAAGTACAGCTGTCATTTTTCATGTCCTGGCTGAAATGTGTTTTCACGCTTCCGGCGCAGAATAGCACGGTCACTGTGGGAAATAAGTGTTCAGGACAGATTAGGAAAATCATAGTGACACTGTTGATGAGCAAGGTCACAAAATGCCTATGTTGAAAATTTTGTGAAAAAATTCCAGTAAATGACTGTGTTATGCGCATGCGTTGCACAGTTTCCACGTAAGCCCAGAAGTTCGAGTATTTTTAATATTTTCACTCCAGATTTTCAACATTGCCATCTCTTCATACCTCCCTATGAATGGTACAGCTGTCATTCTTCACATCCTGCCCAATCTGTGTTTCACGCATCTGGCACAGAATGGCACAGTCGCTGAGGGAACTCAAAGTTCAGGACACATTAACAAAATCACAGTGCCACTGTTCATGAGAAGAGGTCCCAAATGCTTTCATGGAGGTGGGAGTCACAAAAGGCCATGCTGAAAATTTGCAAATATAACCAACAACGCCTGGGGCATTAGGGTTTCTAACCATAATGTCCCACCCTGTCGAACTGGCAGGCATCAGGGGTGTGCCTTTGGATTGCTGACTGTAATGCTCATGCCATTCCACCCCCACCCTACCACCCTCCAGCCAGTGACAGGCATCGAGGTGTGCCTTGTACTCTTCGGCCCCAGAGTTCACCCCATTCTCCAATACTGTACCCATGTCAGCATATGTCTTTATGTAATGGGGTGACTGTAAAGCCGAACAATCCATGGCACACCTCAACATGTGTCAGTGTCTGCAGGATAGGGGGAAGTGAAATGGCATGAATGTTATAGGCGACGACCCAGATGTATTCCCCAATGCCTGTCCGTCTCTGCAGGGTGGAGGTGAGGTTGGCGTGAAGTTCAGTACTTCACTGCCATTCCTATTCTGCATCTCTCTAACTCCAGCAAGCAAACATTCAGCATTGGCAAATGCTTGTTTAGGATATGGTGTGCATATGCACATCTCCTGAAAGCTCAGCTTCATTGGCTGGCACAGTAACTACCTCTCCAGCCCCTACTTTATCAAGTGGCTCCAAGATGTTTGCTTTCTGCATGTGCACAAGCAAACATAGAAGGATAGTCAGTTAAAAGCAATTTGAAACCTAGAGTACTGTCAGTGGCCATGGGATAAACTACAACATGAGCTTATTAGTAAATGATCATGTCAAACAGATTTATTAACCTTTATGAAAAGATTGAGTCACTCATTTGATAATATTACTGCAGATGAAATTTTTGTACTATAGTAAAGCTTTCAATATTGTTCCACATCAGTCTCTGATAACTGAACTGACGCCAATTAATTAACAGTAGATAAACCTGTATGCAACAGGATACATAACTGGTTAACACTGAGAAACCAAAAAGCAAGGTCGATGGTTCAATTTCATTTGTCAGAAAGATTAGGTAACCAGTGGAGTTCCCTAGATCTCGGTGCTGTATCTTTTCTATGTATGTCAGTGGCATGCAACAAGATTTAATAAACTGGGTAATCAAGTTTGCAGATGATGAATAAAAATGTTGTAGTCAAGTACATAAATGAAAGATACAGGTCAATCAATCCAGGATGATTAAGACCTTTTAGCTAAATGTGCAAGCAATAAGGGCACATTGTTTAATCACAGTGTGTGGTTTTACACTTGGCACTAAAATCCAGACTCAAAATACTTCCTCATTGGTAATCTGACTAAAATGATTTCCTAAGAATCAGACCTGAATGTAATAATAAGTAATGATCTTAAACCACTCAAACACTGTAATAAATTGATAAATACAGTTAACAGACATTGGAGGTGTATTTTTATTTTTATTTATTTATTTGTAATTTTTGACCAGGAAAGGCACACTAAGATAGGATAGTTTGTTTCCAGATGCATCCTTGGGTATGAGTTGCAAGGATCTGTCTTACTGACAGGGTAAATATTGGCCATGACACTGGGGATAGTCTTCTGTTCTTCTTTGATAAGTGCTATGGGATCTTTTATTTCCACCCGGGCAGTTATCAGAGATAGGTAGAAGGGACCTCAATTTAACATCTCACTTGAAAGACAGCACCTCAGTAGTAAGGAACCCTCCCTGTAGTGCACTACAGCATCAGTCATGTGTATTATCCCAAGTGCCTGGTGTGGTGTTCAACGCGCTACCATCTGATCTTCAGGCCCCAGAAACCTGGCCCAGCCAAGAGAAGCTGATGTGGTGTTTACAACATTCTTTACTTCAGGCTCAGAGTTGAACGTGCTTCATACAGAGCTACTGACACTAACATGAAGACACTGTTATTTGTAAATAGGTTCTTCTCTCCATCTATAAATTTTGCATCAGACCAGATCTGGACTACTACTCATATGTCTAGCGCTCGTATCAGCGATGGGGATAAAATGAAAGTAGAAAATATTCAAAGAAGTGTCACAAGGACAATGTTCCATGGCAGGAACTACTGTATCCCTATCAGCAGAGACTTGCTAAAATGAATCTTAGGGAGGCAGTATTGCACAGTGCTTTAAGTCTCTGAGCTGCAAATCTAGAGACCTTGGTTTGAATCCTACAGCCCCCACTTGCATACTGTGTGACCCTAAGCAAGTCACTTAACTTTCCTGTGCTCCTAGGTTGCACCTGTAAACAAGCTTTCAGCTTAGTGTGTCTCACCTGGTGAAACAATTGAAAAAAATCTATTTAGCCTAAAGGGAGATGTCAAAGAGGAGTCTTTCTGATGATGTTTAAACTAATCAAGAATCCTAATGAACTAGCCAGCACCAGGGGCATTGTCTTTAACTGCAGAGAAGACCTTAAATCAGATTTGAGAAGATGATTTTATACATAGAGGATTGTTAACTACTGGAACAAACTTCCAGATTATGGACAGTAATTAATGCTAAATCCATCAGCCAGTTCAAACTGAGATTTGATAACTTCTTGATCAAAAATTACGTCTACAGCAATTTTCACTGAAATAGTGTGTGTTTGTGTGTGTGTGTGTGGGGGGAGTGGCCTTGATAGGCTAAAAAATAATTTTTCCGATCCTTAATACCCAGCATCGTATCCAGTATTGTACCAATGCTCTATTTTTTTAGATGGTAATCAACTCTAACATCTACACATACAGTGAGGCATCACATAGTGTTGCTGGAGCTTGATGAGCCCAGGTCCAAATTTACATAAAGGCAAACTATGCTTATGCATAGGGCCCTGTGTTTTGGGGAGCCCTGTTGAACCTGGCATGGTCTCTGTAATTGCAGCAGCACATTTTGTTTTCTTTGTATTGCTGACATCAGGCCAGGTGATCTCTGAGTAAGTGAGCAAGTGAATGGAGGGGTCCATTGTCAACACTCACCCATGTTTAGCTCACCTGGGTATCTTCTGCCAATGACTGCTCCACTGCATGGACTAATAATGTTTTCCCACTGAGTGCCACCTTCCTTTCCCATGTCCTGCCGCCCCCTCTCAACTGAATTGTAAATGTTATGCATCATACATGTGCCACCACAAAGATGACTGATGTTTGCATTTGCTGTTTTGACACTATTCACCAGTCATCTTGTGGTGGCCTGTAGCATTAAGAGGTTTTTTTACTGGAGCTGACTAGCTGAAGCCCAAGGGCAGACAGAAGAACTGGGACTCACCACTACACATGAGCAAGAAATGGAGGCATTCAGCCCAGGGAGTGGAGTGCTCATGTACCACCAGACTGGACAGTGGTTGACTGTCCACAGCAGACAGCTGACCCACATCATCCACCCAGCCCTTATAGGAAGAGAGGAGGAGCAGACCCTGATCCACCCATGACCCAGTACTCTGAGGAGATGAACAGGAACCGAAGTCTGCACTGTCCCCACAGTGGGCCTTAGACAGCTCCAGCCCGGCTCCAGGCCAGACACACACAGCACTAGACACCTCAGCAACAGCAGCAACAGTCAGGTGTGTCTGTGATAGGTTCTGTTTGGGGAGAAGGGAAGACATTAGCCATCATCCAGGCACAGGGTCAAATTGATAAAGGGGGCAGTGGGCCACTCTGTGTCCAAGTCGAGGGACAGGTAGGTCAATGGAGGTGAGGAGAACATTCAGAGTGGTCTGTGCTACAGTATCATTGTGATAGAATGTGTGATAAAATGATTTTACCACACATTCTTTTATAAGGACTTGTAACACAGTCCACTCTGAATTAAAATATGTGTGAAACCTCAAATCACAAAAATTAAATAAGCAATTAAATGAGGACTTGATTAACACCAGGGATAAATAGGTACTCTTCAGTGACAAAAATGCCAAATTTAGAAATGAGGGAGAATTTTTTGAGACAAAATCAGGGACAGTTGAGAGTACACTCTCAACTGTTTTACAGAATATGAATCACTCTTTTTACAAATGGGGAACCTTATGATAAAAAGACACGAGGAAGGTGTAATTCTACACTATAGATTGTTATCGCAGATAAGAAACTCATTCATATACTAAGCAGCATACTATACACATATTCTGGAACTGATATTATTATATTTTTTTAGCTGTGCCCCTGATTTGGGTTATTTGTCCATAGGTTTTCAAGCATTGTCCATGATATGTGATGGAGGCACGAGGCTGAGAGGTACAATGGTAATAACTGAATGGTATAGTACTGGTGTTAAATTATGACACCAGGGTAATAAGGAATGGAGAACCATTTGAGTGGGACATAATCCTGGCAGTGGGGTACAGGAAAACTCATCTGAGTCTTGCATTGCCCTGGCACTGAGGGTAAAGTGAGGCTGGATCTGGTGAGTATTATTCTAGCACTGAATGAGTGTGAGGCCCAGCCTGTGTGGGGTATTGCCCAAGCTGGGTGAAGGGCTTGTTTTTGAGACCAATCGAGAAACAAGATTATTTTATTTATTTATTTATTTATTTAGTTTTTGTTAACCGGTAAGTAACTAGCCAGCAAGTGACTGTTTTCAGGCACGACCGGGAGGTACAATTACAATACAGACATAGTACAGCCAAGAATTATAGAATTCATCACACCGGATTTAAAATTCCAGAAGTCATTCTTCACTTGGTACACTCTAGATACAGTTACGCCTGGCTTGTTTATAAAGAATTACCAGGTTTAATTGAAAATCAAAAGCCAGGCAAAAGCTGGTCCATAAAACAACTGTGTTGTGTTATCCAGTGCAAATGAACGATGATGGTCTGAACTTTGTGCTCTGTCTGTAGTTGGGCCTAGTGGGGAGGCGGATGATGGCAATCAGTGGTGTGACTCCAAGTACAAGGGACTGGGAGGAAGACTCATGAGAGAGGGTGGTGAGGACTACACTTATTTATTACCTGGCTCCAAAACTGTGTGTGGATAGATTCAATAGGCAAAAAGGAAGTGAATAGATTTGCTTTTGCTTTAGCTTCTGCTCAACTAGTTTCTAGCATAAAATAACAGTATGATCAAATAAAAAATCAGTCAGCTCTTTATGGTTTCCAACTCTAACTCTGCACCCCAGCCCCAAAGCAGCAAAAGAAAAACATTAGGGTTTTACATCTCTGGGGTCTTGCTGAATCAGTGGTGGGTCTTCCTCAGGTTGTCAACCCTAATGCCCACTCCCTCCCCTCTTAAACAAGGTCAGGCGTGATCTCTTTCCTTCACCCAGGGCCCTAAGGTCCTCTGTGAAGAAACTACAACAGATTCTGTTGGCAACCTGTGGTGATACATACTTCTCTACCTCTGAGGTGTCTCACTATGAGGCACTGTCTTGGAGCTGTACTTTGTGCTTCGAACAGGAGGCTGACGGTTGAGGGGAGGTGGGTATTCAGGTTGACAACTCCATGGAAGACCCCACCATTGATTCCCCAAGACTCTGGAGACCCAAAACCATAATGTTTTTTCCCTTTGTTGCTTGGGGGTTGTCAAGAGGATGGGGAGTTAGGGTTGGAAACCCTAATGCCACATTTCCCTACTTTGTTGCATTTAGTTGAACCCAACTGGTACATTAACACAGTTTTGAGATAATGGAATTACATCCTCATCCAAGCAGGTCACTTTGGACCTGCATGAACAGATGCAGTCATGCAGGACTGTCTGTGCCCTGAGCCAAGGGAAGAGTTCATTTGCCTACAGAGGTGCAGGACCTTTTTGGGTCTATATGTCCATGTGGCAACAGATGTCAAGGATTTGTGAGGCTGTCTTGTGAACTGCACTTCCATGTGGCTATAAGACATGCTCAAGCAAAGAGTCCATCTATCTGCCAAACCACAGGATCCTCTGGCAGTCACGACTACGGAGATTCAGGGCCCTACGCTAATGGAAGATTTCTCTTCATGATATGGTACTTGAGCCCATGTGGGCAACTCTGTACCTTCTCTTCCCAGGCTGGGGGGGGGGTGCCACATGACATCACCATCCCCCCAGCCTCAGTTCACACAGATGCTCACTGAGCTCACCCTCAAACCTAGCTCACCAGCACAGGGTCACAAAGCACTACCCACTAGAGTAAAATCTGTCACTACATGCAACAGGTTTTTAATATTTTTTGTTTGTGTGTTTTAATTTTGACCCCAAATTTTAAAGATAGTCATTTTATGACTCCCCCTTATAAAAATGACATGTGGCATTTATAGAATACTGTACAAAACATCTTTTTGCACCTCATGAACCTGGTAGATGAAAATGTTCATATCCCACCTGAAAGGTTATTTTGTGCAATGACTATGAAATCATTCTTCAGGATAGATCTGAAAAATGTCACCACCCTTGTTGGGTCTCGAAAAGGCCATGTTGAAAAATTGGTGTAAAAATATTAAAAAGAAAATGACAAATTTATGAGTAAAAGTTCAAAACCTATTGAAATACATTAAACTGGACTTACCTTATATTCTCATATCACAGTCACCAGTTCCAGCAGCAAGAAATGTCTTCGACTAGAGAGAGACTTTATGACATGCAACATGTTCAAGTGAGTGAGTGTGCATGGGGGGTGGTGGTTGGTGCTGAGTGGGGGTTGGGGTGGAGGTCAGAGGATCAGATAGGTGAGGGGGTATTTTCTTTATTACAGGTAAAAGACATTGAGGGACTGTGTTCTTTTTTTCACAGAGAACAGGCAAGCCGATACTGGAGACTGAGCATACTAGTGGCAGGATGGATATACTATGACATCCCTAAACTGGGTATGCTGACCCTCAGCATACCAAGTAATACTACTAGAAATGCACAGCCCTGAATAACTTCTATGCTTGACATATGAATGTCAGGCATTTCATAAAAATAAGGTGTAAAATGAGAGGGGCTTCCCCCCGTACCCCCTATGAGGGGGGTCTGCCCATCACACTCCCGTAACTAAAATATCCAATTCTGAGGGGGAGTGGACCCCAGAGTAGAATGTTAACATGTTGGGAGGGCCCAGTGTGTAAAATGATGTGACCTAGACCAGAACCCGGTCACACAAAGTATGCTGGCCGAGCTACCAGTGGTATTCCTCCACACCACAGAGGCAGCTTGGTCAGCAACCCCATCTGGCCATCCTTTCTCGAGCATCAAATGAGGTGAAGTAGCATTCCATCACATCTGCTACCTTACCCCATCGGGAGTAATACCGTTAGGTGTAGCATCGGGTTATTCCCATTAATCGGGCAAAGCTTGACTGGGGTGCTGCGTGTCGGGATAGTCAGCTTCCAGAAAACATAAGCATACTGTCAGGATAATCTTAATCAGAATCAGGTGTAGGCACCTTGGCGCTGCCACGTATTGCTTTTTTGGAGGGGGAGGGACAACCTGGAAGGGGGGGGATGAAAGAAGCAGTACAAGGTGTGGGCATCTGATCTGCTATTAAAAATTATTATTGGGAAGGGCGAAGGGAAACCTGGAGTGTAGGGGTTAGAAAGTAGAGGTACTGGGGGTGGGCACGCCACTCCCCTTCAGATAGATAGATAGATACTGTAGATAGATAGCTAGATAGATAGATACAGTAGATAGATAGATAGAGAGATAGATAGATAGATAGATAGATAGATAGATAGATAGATAGATAGATAGGTAGACAGACAGACAGACATATATATATATATATATATATATATTGAGAGACAGGTAGAGAGGGATCAGGGAACTGCCGACTCACTGCTTCAACTGAAATCAGCAAAGACTCCAACTGCAGCTTCACAATTCAAGATGGATGAATAGCTCCTTTTGTTAAACTGGGCACCTAAGTTTCCATGTGCCCAGAAACAATATTCGGACATATTTTCCAAAAACTAACCAGAATCTAACTAAATGGGTCCCATTTACAAGGTTCTGATGTTTGTTTTGCAAAATATATCTTTTTGTGTTTCAATGTTTGTAGTTAAAAAAATAAGATGATGGTCATCAAGATCAGTATTTTTCTCATGACAAGTAAATCATGAAAACAAGGCTTCACGATCAGTGCTGTTCATTGTTTGCATGAGAGGGCTATCCAAAAACCCTATCTTAAATCCTTACAACTCTTGAACCATTTAACATTTTTATCACAAAAACTTCAAAAGGCATTACAGTCCTCTGTCCCTGATAGAAGTGAGGGAGAGTGTGTCAGCTTGTTTGTCCTGGCAATAAAGTAATTTTATTTACAAGTCAGCTTTGTTTACAATTTATTTTCTTCTGTGTGAGTGCGCTGGTTCCTGCTATTTCTTCACAACTCCCTTCTACCCTGAAAGTTTCTTGAAAAAATTTAGCACTATCTAGGCTGCGAATGAGAGCAAAAAAGAAAAAAAATAAAATAAATAAATATTAGGTATAGGGGAGAAATATTTCACTTTTCCAAAAATCAGTGTTCCAGACCTCAGAAACCACAAAAAATGCCGGCTGATTTATACCTCTTGAGACTATGCCAGCCTGAAAAAACAAGCACATTTATAGGCTATTCTGTCAGTTGCCACCAAAGTTATTAAGGTGCAAAACTCGAGTTTAACACAGAGTAGTCTGCTCCACCCCAACTATACTGGTGCTAATTTATCTAACAGTACTACTGCAGGTGTAATGCGTGAAGCAATGCTCTACTTGGAGGCTGACGTACTGAATTCTATTCAAGTTGTCTTCCTTCATACCTCATCAACATTGTGACCTCACTACATAGAGTTCATATATAGAAATGCTGGTGAGGGCCATCTTTTTAGGCTGTAAGCAACGGCCATAATTGAGCAGACAAAACCCCAGTTCCTGCACAGAGATGTACAGTAATAGAATAAATAACAGAATAATAGTTCTATTAGATCTCTATGGTAACTGTACATATTATACACTGTCAAATATACTAATATTATATATAAATATATTATCTGTGTTCTATTTTGCATAGGGCCTGATAATCAGAAAGGTGCTTTATAAATACATTTATTATTATTAATTATTATAAATAGCTTTACTTATACTATTAGTTTCACTTACTTCACTGTGCAGCATTTATACTGTACAAATAGAATAATAAGGAAATTACAGTGAAAAGGCTGTAATTCCATCAAGGAATTCTGGTGGCATCAAAAATCATGAAAGCAAAGCTAGAGTGGTTTATGATGTCACCAGAATCCCGAGATGGAATGACGTGCCTAGTTACTACTGGCTTCCTATTTGTTATTTTTTGTACTCTTTGGAACATTCCAAACATTCTGTCTCATAATACCATTGATCTAATGTCAGAACATATAGAATAATGGCTGGGTAGGGGTTATTATGAGATTTTACACCCCCCAAGGGGTGGGATGGCACATAAATCCGAGAATAAAGCTCGAAGCGGTTTATTAAGGCATCCCATCCTGAGAAGTGTGCAAAATCCAAGTTTTACATCCCCCACCCAGTCTTTATTTTATATAATTGTTAGGGAGCATTTTCTTGTCATAGCAACTATCTCAAATAAAGATATTTCTATGGAGCCATGAGCTGGTCAGGTTTCAGTGTGATCCACAGCTCCTGATGAAAACAGTTGCTGATTGTTTTGTTTATTTTTCAATTTTCTCCCTTAGCTAGATAATGTAAAAAGTGCTGCTCAGTTGTTTATTTTAAAAATAACTTACTGCCGCTGTCTCTGAGTGCAGTGAACTGTGCAGAACTGGGGAATGGTGCCCGGCACCGAGAAGGGAAGGAGCGGTCGCTGTGCACACTCAGTGTGAGAGAAACCTGGTGTGTGTTTGCCATTATAACCCACAGGAGGACTGTTACATCTAAAGGTGAATTATAACCTGGTTTCTCTACGGGAGAAAATGCTCCCCAATTATTATAATAGTGTCATGACTTTTTGATGTCAGAACAATGCTATTATGAGTTTTTAATGTCACTGATTATACCTATGGGAAAAAATTACACCAATATATTACGTACTTTCACCATGCCATAGTACAAACGATCTTTCAAGAATGTCATCCTGATCATGTAAGAATTAGCCTGTGTGTAATTAGCTCCCGAGTTCTCTGCCCACAGTACTGCATTTACAAAGATTCCTTCATGTGTTGTCCTTGTTGTATAAAAGTGCCCGTGGTGTTTCCATGGTGCAGGCTTCTTTGTTGCCCTACTGTTAGTCTGTAATTCAAGCATCCTTTCTCATTACTCATGAATTATTCAGAAACTTCTCAGCTTGCTGTCACTGGCATTTTCTATTTTAATCCTCATTCTCCTTACAGTCTGCTTGTGCAGTGTGTCAAAATGGTCTGTAAAAGATGTCTGTAATGTTGTGCAGTCTGACAATGAACACATAACCAGAAGTACATGATGAATCAATGGCAAGATGTATGTTCAAAGCTGATCTGTGCATAACAGTGCTCCAATATGAAATATTATTATATAAGGAAGAAACTCATAAACAGATAGTAACAGGATTCTCAGCTGTCAGACTGAAAAATGAAACAGCTGCCTAGGTTGCTACTGTACATACAGTTTTGTTGCCAGTGTGACTCATCGCCTTATAAAGCACAGCATAATGATACATTGAAGTTGCTGTGTACAAATTTTGTATCATTCTTACATCTGAAAAAGATTAAAATAGCGGACTATCATCTTAACACTGAGATCACCACAGTCATTTAGAAAATGGGCTTGACAAATCCCAGGCTCTAAATCAGACAACAGAGCCCGGGTATTGAAAGTGCCAGCCCCAACCAACCTAATTATGTTTGAAATAACTGAGCTGACAGAATGCTGAATTTTAAACAGACACCTTTTTTTTTTTTTCCGCTCCCTATTGGAACAATGGAACAAGCCAGACCCCCTCGCCCCCCCCATCTGAAGTACACTGTAAGCAAGAAAAAAAAAAAAAAAAAAGGAACCTGTACCAAAATTAGTGTTTTACCCAATATGAAATAATGTGCTGGAACAGTGCCCTATGTCTTTTGTCGTGGTCCCGCTGATCTGGTAGCGGAGACACGTGGCAGGCCTGAAACTTTTACACCACTCCGAGGAGCCATCCTCATGGAAGGAACCATACATGAACTTGAAGTCCTGAGCCCAGCGTGTGGACCAGCAGCCTGGTTGCTCACTGGAGCATTGGGCAGGTAAAGTTGAAAAGCTGTAAGGTCTCCTTAAGACCACCAGGGCTTCAGACCTCTGTGCTGAAACAGTGTCCTGTGTCTTTTGCCATGGTCCCGCTGATCTGGTAGCAGAAACACGCGGCAGGTGCTGAAACTTTTACGCTGCTCCTCCGAGCCATCCCTCGTGGAAAGAACCGTCCATGAACTTGAAGTCCTGAGCCCAGCATATGGACCAGCAGCCCGGTTGCTCACTGGAGCATTGGTCTGGTAAAGCTGAAAAAGCCGCAAGGTATGTCTTTTGGCACTCAAAACACCCTGGAATTTTAAAAGGGGGTGCTCTGCCTGTGATTGGAGGAAACCTATTCCTGTGAGCAGCACGGATTGGTGCGAGCCCCTTGGATTTTCTTGGCTCCGGTCACCAGTACCGTGTGGCCTGATCAGTGGACTACAGTTCAAGTAGTGTGCCCATTTTAGTTTTTTGCTCCTCTGTTAGTGTGGACTCCATATTTAGGCCACTACGCAGTAGGAATTGTTTGTCCTTTGAAATCCCTGTTTTCTGCGTGCCTTTTCTGATGCCTAGCTAAGGAACACAAAATCAATTTGCTGCTACCATGATTTCAGCTCCTCTTTGGGTAGTTAACTACTGGCTTTACAGCTTTATTTTAAGTTTGCATACAGCTGTTAATATATTGACCTGTTCTAACTTTAAAGCCTTGAAATTGTTTTTGTACAGCTTTAAAGAGTTAATTGCTGCAACTTGTCTCACTGTCCACTCCCTCTGCCTTCTCCTCCCTTAATCTCCCTGCCCACCCAGTTTCGCTTGTTCACTGAAACCCCGAACCTCACTTGCTCTTACTTAAATCGCCTCTCCTTCCTCTCCCGTCAGGTCTCCTTGCTCCACCTGGGCTTCGGACCTCTGTGCTAGAACAGTGCCATGTGTCTTTTGCCGTGGTCCCGCTTGATCTGGTAGCAGAGACACGCTGCAGGCACTGAAACTTTATGCCACTCCTCCAAGCCATTCTTCCTGTTGGTGCTTCATGTCAGCTTCTCCGCCTCATCACACAAACCCTGGTGGACCTGTTCTTACATAGATTTTCTTAGTCAGAAGACTAAGTGTCCAATTTTCCATTGGCTCCTTATACTGTGTAACCACTAGGGTGTGTTCTAATTTATAGTCACTTGTTAGACTTTGACAATGTGGTCCTTTACACTTGCCTGAGCTGCTTGAGTCTCATTTTTGGGCAGCTTTTGTCTAGTGGTGTTCCTTACCCAACCACCTCAGTTTCATATTTTTTGAATATCTTTTTTCTAGCGGTGTTCCTAAACTAGCTTTATTTACTCGATTTTTGAACCTAGACATCTTCCCAACCTTTACGACTACTCCACTTCATTTTTCCTATCTATAGCTGTACTGTAATAAAATTGGGATGGCTGGTTCCCTAGCGGCTAGCAGAGGTGCTCACCTACACTGTAGGTCAAACAGGGAATTTGTTCAACTGGACTATATCTTGATATCCCTTTGTAATATGCAGCATAGTGTGCTAACTATGCCACCAGTTAGTGGCCTCACCCGATCCCCCGTGACAATATAATGCTCCGCTACCTTATGGTAGGCCCTCTCTCTCTCTCGCTTATTACTACTCATGTGAATAAATGATCTCTTTTTTACTGCAACCAGAATGGTAATTCTCATGGACTTAGGGACTTTAGGTTCTCCAACCTTTTAATTTTGAAATACTGGCCTGTATATACTTGGCCATACTTTTTCTACAAAAGTAGATGTACATACTATGTGGATTTTGCCCTTTGTAAGTGGAGGGAGAAGCATTCCTTGCCCCTTACATACTACTCTGTAAGGCTCTTGTTCCTACCAATCCTAGTGCTGCTTCTGTCAGGCAATGTGGAACCTAATCCAGGTCCTCCCACCCACTTCTCTTCTACTGCCCTATCTGGGATAACTAATAAAGGACTCTTCATTGCGTATATGAACGTTAGGAGTCTAACATGCCACATGGATGAACTGGAAGTGTGGTTCAAAGTCTATAACCCAGACATACTCTGTCTTACTGAAACCTCAAATCTCTGACTCTCTCTGCTCAATAGCTAATTACTCCTTGATCCGCGGAGACAGACCAGGGGCGAAGTGTAGCGGGGGTGTGGCTCTCTACCACAAGAACCACCTTAGCATTACAGCTGTCCCTACCTAGGCCTCACCTACCCTGTGTGAATCCATTCATGCCATAGTTTCACTTGGTGCAAATAAATTACATATTATCTGTGCATATAACCCTCCCTCTGGTGGGGTTGGAAGGACTCCAGGCCCTCCTTGACCAAGCATCATAGTCTGTCACTCTAAACGAGGCTATAATCCTGGGGGATCTAAACCTGAACTGGCTAGGACCTACTCAAAGCTCTTTGATGTCACTAGTGCACAGCTATAACCTATACCAGTTGATAACCCGCGACCCACAGCAAACAGCCCTGATGCCTTTGGTGCTCCCTCCAGGAGCAGGGACCAACGCAGGTGCCAAACTGAGGTAATTAAAGTACCTCTAAGCTGCACCCTTGTGAGGGGGGTTAGCCTGTCGATGCGCTGCGTGCGTCGACTGCCCCACCAGCCCCTCAACCCACCCACCCTGGGTCGTCTCTACTTATGTAGTCGCTGCCCTATGACATCACTTCCTGCCCTTAATTTTTTTTTAAGTCCCCACTTTCCCATTTGCATTAGGGTTATACCTGCTAACCACTAGAGGGATCCCCCTGTCCTTGCCACCTCTAACTCCACACTACTCCCCTCCCCTGCCTCCTGTAGCTCATCTACTAGCTTGACCACTTCTCTCCCCCTTTCAACCTCTGCCCACGCCTCTCCCTTGGTGGTCACCTGACTAGCACGACTCAAACCCATGCCACATTGCCTGATCCTTCCCTCTCTGGTACTAACCCCTTATGACCACTAGGAGTCACTATTCCAACCCTGTTTTCTGGCCCAAACCTGACCACTTTCAAGCCAACTAGCACCAGGATCCCTGCTCCTAGCCAAGCCCTTTCCCAGCTGTCCCGGCTGGGCCTTGAACCATGTACCCTGACCACCAGAGGCCGTGACAGTACCACTACTCTAAAGTGGTATCCACGCTATCTGAAGGGCAACCAAAATATCTATAACCCTCACCCTCCTACTACCAAGGCACTTTACTAGGGCACCTCCTCCCCTAATGTGGTAAAATGCCCACACAATTAAACCTTGTAATTCGGCTCTTTTCCATTTTGCTGTCCCTTCCCATCCTAATTCCCCCACTAAGCTGCTTCCCAGCACCCCCCCCACACCGGCAACCCTGACCCATCCTACAAATATCCCCTTTAAATCCTCTTCACCCCCCCAACTATCTCCTGGTCCCATTTCCCCTCACCACTCTCCTCCCTAGTCTTTCCCTTCGGCTGCCTTCTGGCCTCTCTCACTCACTCCTTCCACACCATACCCCATACCACCACCCCCAACCAGCGAACAGTAAAATTCCGGTCTCTCCAGGTCCTACACTGCCACCTAATCATTGTCCTTCTCCTCCTGACTGCAGGTGATATTCACCCTAACCCCGGCCCTACCCCTACCCCAGGTCCAGATCGCCCCATACCTAACCCCTCAGCCCATGCCACCTCCAACACACATCCTAGCTACTTCCCAGGGCCTACGCCTCCTCCACCTAAATATTCGTAGTCTTGCCCCTAAGCTCGATCAGCTTCAGGTTCTAGCCGCCCACCATGCACTGGATATAATTATCCTATCCGAGACCTGGCTAAACGCCAGCCTACCTGATAACTCCATTGCCATTCCTGGTTTTACAACCATAAGGCAAGACCAGCCCACCAGAGGCGGAGGGGTGGCTATCTACATCAGATCAGCCCTTCATTTCACCGTCTCTCTCACAAAAGCTGAACCCAAAGCTTTTGAGCTCCTCATGGTAAAGCTGTCCCCTCCCTCCTCACTACCTATCTTCGTGGCTGGCATATATTGCCGCCCAGGCACTCCTACCACAATAGTCACTGACCTACTCGGCCAACTCTCCTCCCATGCCCAGTCGGGTGAACTATGCATCATGGGAGACTTTAACCACAACTGGTTATCTCCCACTTTCAATAAATCCCAAACTGAGATAACCGCTCTCAACCTTACCCAAACTATTATGGAACCTACCCGCTTAAACCATAAGTCCGGTAATCACACACTACTAGACTGGGCGCTTACATCCCACCCACATTGCGTCATCAGTTCGGGCCTCGCTTCCGATTCCATTAGTGACCACCACCTAATCTACTTGGTCTGCAAAATCCACAGAGTTAAATACCCTCCCAAATTTATTTTCCAACGCTTTAACAAATCACTCAACCTCGCTCCCTTCCTGGAAGATCTCGCTCACTCAAACTGGGTCCCAAGTACTGACTGCTCTAGCATGGATTCGGCCTTTACACATTTTCAAAACACCTTCCTCACCGCCTGGGACAAACACGCCCCCCTGCGCCGGGCAAGAGTCCGTAGGTCTCATCTACCCTGGATCTCCCCAGAGTTGATAGCCTGCCAACAAGCCCGGGACAAGGCCTGGCATAACTACAAAACCTCGCCCCTCCCAAACAATCTTGTCACCTACTGCATGCTCCGCAACAAATGTACAAAGGCCACCCGTTTTGCTAAGGCTGAATATTTCAACAACATCCTAAATGCAAATCTTGGGAATCCTTCTAAATTCTGGAAAGTCATTAACTCCCTTTTCACCCCTCAAACAGCAAACCCTCCACCTCTTCTCCTCATCCAAGGGACACTCCTCACTGACTCCCAGAAGGTAGCCACTGAGTTTAACTCCTATTTCACTACTTGCGCCCAAACTCTCCTCGATTCCTTACCCCAGCAACCTTGCCCACCCCCACATCGACAACCTCCTCCACCCCTCTGTCATTTATCCCCTACCAACAGGCAGGAGCCCTTTTCATTCAGACCCATCTCCCGATCGAAACCTTAGATGCCCTATGCTCCTGAACCTGCAAAGGCAAATCCAGACGGTCTTGATAACAAACTCCTCTTCCTTTCTGCCCCAGCCATTGCAACACCCTTGCCACCCTATTCAATCTATCTTTTACCACCGAGTCACTCCCTCCGTGTGGAAGCATGCCACTGTACTACCTCTTCCAAAAGGTGGTGATCCCTCCTCCACTACCAACTACCGTCCCATCTCCCTCCTCCCAACCCTCGCCAAACTCCAAGAACACCTAGTTCTATCCCAGCTCTCTGAAACCGACTTCTTCACCCCATTTCAGTCCGGCTTCAGAAAACACCACTCTACCACCTCCTCCCTACTACATCTCACGGATGCCATCCTCTCCGGGATGGATAAAGGGCTAATCATGGCCGCTATCTTCATAGACCTAGTTAAAGCTTTTGACATGGTCTCCAACCCTCTCCTACTATCCCGCCTATCAAGGGCTGGTTAGCGATTCTGCCACAAACTGGTTCAGCGCCTACCTACTAAATAGAACCCAATCCACTAGAATAGCTGATCACATCTCCCCCCCTCTCCTTATCATCACTGGCGTTCCCCAAGGCTCAGTTCTTGGTCCCATTTTATTCTCCATCCTCCTAAATGATCTGCCAAATTCATGCTCCTCCTCCGCTATACACATGTATGCAGATGACACGGTCCTTTTTACCTCCGGCCAGACCCACGAAGAACTCACTTACAAACTACAAATGGATTTCAATAAAATCCAACACTGGTTCAATACCAATCAACTCTCCCTAAATCCCAAGAAAACCGTCTCTATGACTTTCGGCACAAGGCAGCGCCTATCCAAACTCACCCATCCATTGATCTTCCATACCTTAAACAATACTATCCTCGAAGAAGTGCCCTTCTTTAGGTATCTAGGGGTTTGACTCGATTGCCACCTCTCTTTACCACACACGTAGATGCCATCACTTCCAAACTGCGCCCTAAACTTGGGGTCCTCTATAGGAACCGCACCTCCCTCTCGCTACCCATCAGACGTGATCTAGTCCTGAAAATGATTCTACTCACCTTTGATTACTGTGATGTAGTCTATAACTCTGCCTCAAAGACCACTCTAGCCAGACTGGACCCCCTCTTTAATGCGTTCTATCGCTTTGCCCTCGATGCCCCCCTCGGTCACATCACTGCGAGCTCTACTGTTCACTGGCCCTGCCAGCCCTGAGCAACCGGTGCCTACTCCACACTGTAAAATTCACTTCTAACTTCTGTCGGCCCTCCCACCCTACCTAGCATCCTCCCTATCTTCCCCACCTACCCCATTCCACCCCTCAGATCCACTGACACAAGGCTATTATCCATCCCCACCGAAGACCACCGCCGGCCAATCGGCCTTCTCCTTCCTCTTCCCCAAACTCTGGAATGGCCTACCTGCTCAGATCTGCCACCATCATCCAAATACTCCCTATCCTCTGCCCTCACTAACTTTCTTGCAACAAATTGCAACTGCCCCTGAACTCCCCCCTACCTCATTACCTCTCTCCCCCAGCTGCCTCCCAGAGCCTGACCAGCGGCCTGGCAATAGCTAAATTGGCTGGCTTATATACTGCTCTTCGCACTTACACTCACGCTTACTCCCCTCTCACTCCCAAAACCTCCCTTCCCTCCTTTCTCTCCCCCTCAGCTCCAACACCATTCGGCCTCCTCTCACCTCACCTATACCTACCCCCACGCCTCCTAAGCATACTAGTCCCCAACTCCAACAGACTCCTGTGCATCCCACTGCAGCTCATGGCTGGCACAGGCACTCAAGTTCTGACCTGTCACACTAGTGTGCTAATGGCATCACGTAACTAATGTAATTCCCCATAGAGTATCCATTGTATGTTCACCCCTCCCCTGTAGTGCTTGCTCTGCTTTGCTCCTACCATGACTGTACACTGATATGTATACCCATGATGTGTTTGTAGTGTTTGCTCTGCTTTGCTCTCTATCATGACTGTACACTTGATATGTATACCCATGACGTGTTTACCCTGTCCCTGTTGTGCAAGATATATATTGCTCTTACCTTGCCTTTTTACCTATGTCATATTTACCCTGTCGATCCTATTCATTGTTCTGTATTCTCTCCTTATGTAACAAGCTCATTTGTAATACCTCCAATCGATGTATATTGTCTGTGTGCTCTACTGCTAAAATCATCTACTGCATGTATACCTGCCTCCTCTGTAACCCTCCCCAGGTGGCACCGTGAGACGAGCATCTTTTTTGCTCAGTGTGCCTTTCCTGGTGAAACATTTTCAATAAATAACCGGAGCATACAAGAGCATGCCTCCACACCTAAACCAGGCACCCTATTGACTGGTTACTAAAATAGCCTGGAGTATGTGACCATGTCAGGAATCCTGGCAGATGCAATAACTGACCATTCTCAGATTTTTATATCTGGACCTTGGGTGCCCCACTATCTCCTCCACCTTGTTTCATCACTTTCACTATTTTGCAAACCATAGATGAAAATGCATTCCATCATGATGTTTCCAACATTGACTGGTCTGAGGTCTATCAAGCATGAAAAATTGAGGATGCTCTACATAGTTTTCTTAGTGAATTTAGTGCAGTTCAGTTGAAGCATGCCCCGAAAGTTACTAGGAGGGTCAGAGGTAATCAAACTAGGTGGCTCCACAAAGACCTTCTTGCTGAGCTGCGCCTTAGGGATAAGCTGCGGAAACACTATAAATGTATTGGCTTGCTTTCTGATCTCAGTACATGTAGAGCTCACAGAAATTCCTGCAAAAAATGAATAAGACAAGCCAAAAGTAAGTACTGCCAGAACCTGTTATCTAGCTTGGCCTGTGACCCTTGGGAATTCTGGGCCCATGTAAAGACTTTTCTTGGTGCATCACAATCTACTACCCCATCAGAAATTATTCTCAATGGAGCTCACTGCAATGACTTTAATACCATTTCGAATGTTTTCAATAGAATGTTCTCTGATCTCTCAATATACACTTCTTCCTTCCCTCCCATGTCTACATCCTCTCAGTCCTCTGCCTCTGGCAATCTAGCGGACCCCCTTCACCTTCTAAAGGGTCTTCTCTGACTCTGCCTTTTACTTAAGGCTATAACCAGATCGCAGGTCTTAAACAACTGAGATCAATCTCTGACAACACTAGCCCAGGTCTGACTCCTTTATCCCGCCTGCTGAAACTGGCGGCTCCTCTCATTGCCTCTCCACTGGCAAAATTTACACATCATCCCTTTCCTGTGATGTTGTTCCAGACCTTTGGAAAATTGCTAGGATTACTCCTATATTTAAAAAAGGGATAAGAAGGATATTACAAAATACAGGCCGATAGCGATTCTCTTGGTCCTGAGCAAAAATATTAGAAGCTTGTCACCGCCCAAACACATGACTTCCTGGCAACTTCAAATCTTCTCTCTGATACTCAGCATGGTTTCAGGAAAAATCATAGTATGTCAACAGCTCTGATAAAACTCACTTCGGATATACTCTTGAACATGGACTCTGGACAGCTTACAGGGGCTGTCTTCATTGACCTTGCCAAGGCCTTTGATCTGGTTGACCACCCCTTGCTCCTGTCTACCCTACAAAACCTAGGCTTCTCAACTCCTGTTGTGAACTGGTTTAGCAGCTATCTATCTGGCAGGACCAAAACAGTGAAATTCAACTCCACAATATCTAACAGTACTACAATCAACATTGGTGTTCCCCAGGAGCCCATTCTGGGGCCACTTTTATTCTCACTCTTTATTAACAATATTCCAGATGCCATTACAACCTGCTAATCTCTTCTCTATGCTGATGATCTTGTCATCTACAGCGCTGCAAATGTTGATTGCCTCAACGCGTCACTTTCCAGCAGCGTGATTTCGGGAACATTCAAAACTGGCTGTAATCACAAATTGGTTCTAAATGCCAAAAACCAAAAACTATGCTCCTAGGCTCTGCCACTAAACTAAGGGCGTGTCCATCACCCCTGATGGTCTATGACCTTGATGGGACTAAACGAGAGTCTGTCATGTCCTTTAATTATCTTGGTGTCATGTTGACCAATCACTTGATCTCAGTCTCCACATTCAGTCAACCTGCAAAACAGTTAATAGTAGGCTGGGTGTTGCCTACAAAACTAGCTACATGCTAACATCATCTGCTAAGTTGGCCATTGCCAGTGGGATCCTGTTCCCCACTCTAACATATTGTGCGCCTATCCTTGCGGCTGCCCAAAATCATCACTTCAGAAATGGGACATCACTTAAAACAGTGTCTGTTGCTACGCATAATCGTCCCCTTGACTTAAGCATCACTGTCAACTCTATAATGACCTTGGTTGGCTATCTCCCTCTGCATCCAGACAATGCTATCTTGGCTGTCTGTCTGACTCCATTATCAGGCTTCAAAGCCCTGCCTCACTTGCGACACTGCTAATTTCCCTCTCCTCCTCCTCCTGTGGACTGCGATCAGATGACAAATCATTACTAAGGGTACCTAGGTGTCATAACTCTAAAGGCACTGGGGCATTTAAATATTCTGCTCCTCTGCTTTGGAATGCTCTTCCCTTAGATCTAAGGCTATCTGCATCTCACTGTTGCTTCAAAAGTGAGCTCCAATAATACCTATCAATGGCTGAACCCTGTACTTGCTTTGATCCTACTCGACTTGTCTGGGGGTCCACCACACCCTTGCCCTGATATCCATAATTCTTAAAACTCTCCTGCTCTTTACAACTACCCTCTAACCTCCTTCCCTTCTCCACTTTCCTCTTATCTGCTCTTGTCCTCTTTTTGACTTTGCCTTGGCCTCCCTCCACCCCATCTCATATACTTATCCTCTAAAATCCTCCCCCCCCCCTTTTACTCTACTTTATTTCACATTCGCCCTCCTCCTATTTCCTCTTTTGAAATTCTTAGGTGTCACACTGAGCTAAGTTGTATCCTATATGTGTTGATACATGCACATGTATTTTGATTTCTGGTGCTGTGACCCATTCTAATATTTGTTTATTGACTCTATCTCCTATACTGTACTATGTTGTATATGTGTTTGTTATTGTTTGCATGTACTACTCGCTGTTGTTTCTGTTATTGATCTGATGTTGTATCCTTGTTTGAATGGTTACAAACTAAGCTGTATGTGTTAATGCACTTCTGAAATGCTTCTTGTATGTAATCCCTTTGTACTCTCCCAGGTCGTGCCTGAAAATAGTCATTTTTGGCTAGTGCATACACAGTCAACAAAACTAAATAAATAAATAAATAAATGTAACACCACAACTTACTCTCCCCTCATCTGCCATCTTTACAACGCAAAAGCCAGAAGCACTTCTCATCTCAATAAGCTCATGAAAGTGAAGCTTATTCAGTGATAGTGAGGAGATCAGACCAACGGTACACCCCCAGGCTCCCTCTCTTCACAAACACACACACACACAGACACACACACTCACTCGCTCAATCTCCTCAGTTTACAGGATCTTCACCAGTTAATCACTGGCACCCCTTCTGTTTAGGTAGCAGCAAGTCAACATCAGAAGTCACAACACAGTATCTCTTTAAACTTAAACAAAAAACAATAAATAAATTAAATAATTTTCTCTGAACCCTGCTGGCATCTGTTTCTAATCAGCTCCACTGCAGAGAAAATTTACACAGCAATCTCTCAAATTCCTTTTCTCCGAGTTTAGGCCCTGCTGCCAACCATTTCTAGTCAGCTCCACTGCACAGCCAACTAGATGTAAACCGCAGTCTCGTCATGAACAGAGACATGCTAATATTTGCTGTGTTTTCCTCGCAACAGATGAAAAAGTACTGTTTTTGTGTGCTTACATTTGTCTTTTCTGCTCGCTGACTTCCTTGGATCTGCAACTCCGACCTTCTGTCCTGGGTGCAGCTCATGATAAGTACTGGCTGCATCACACTACAGTAAAAATTACAAGAAAATGTAAAGTTTAAAGAAAAATAATACTGCTTCACAGTGGGGAGAGGTCTGACACTGAAAACAAAACAGGACACCTGAGGTGGATCAGAGAGAGAGAACCAGCACTGAGGGAAACAGGGCAGTATACACTTGCAGCACTTACAGCACCATCTAGTGGGCAAACCAGAAACTGTGGATTTTTTTTATAAACATATACCTACACACACTAAAACTTAAAGAATAAAGAAGAAGAAGAATCAGCATTTATATAGCTTTTTATACACAAACGCTTTACAAGCAATGCTAGACTGTTGGTGAAGTAACTGGATGTGTGGTGGCGACCATATGCACATCATCACCCATACACAGCCTGGATAATTGCATGAACTGGTTTATGGGAAGGGGAATGTTAGCCAGGATACCAGGGAATGTTCCCTGCTCTTCTGAAGAGTACCCTGAGTTCTTTTACTTCCACCTGGACACCCACCAGGATGGGCAGAAGGACCTCGGTTTAACATTTCATCTGAAGGACAGCACACCCCAGTACAGCACCCCCAATACTGCACTTGGATGCCAGCGATTTTTAGGTGCAAGTCCATCCGGTGTGGGGCGAGAACCCACAACCTTCTGGTCCAGGCGGACGTGCTTCCAACTGAGCCGCTGACACACAATTTAAACCTTTTTATTTTTTTTAATGTTTTACCACTCCAGGTTGAGCGGTGTTGGGCAATACCAGACCTTCCAGGGAGCTATAAGGCCCTCCGCCTTCAGTGCTGGGCCTTATTACACTAGCAGTCCAGTACTGCCCAATACTGCCCACCCTATTAAATATTATTGCTTACACAGTTTCTTCCTATATACAGGTGCTGCAGATACAGGTACAGTATGTGATAGCTAAACAATATCAGAACTAACGATTGGGAACCTTCAACTTAAAGAAGCACTACAGTCAAAATTTATAAAAACATATGTTGTGCAAAGTGTTTTCGTGTGTTTAGTCCTGGTGTGTCCTTCACCTTGTTTGCTATTAGGAATTGTTTCTCAATTTGCTTACTAATTTATGGCCTCCCCTACTAGTTTGATTGCCTGTGGGATCTCCATATTGCCATGGTGTATTGCTCTTCTTTTCCTACAATGCCTCCTGTCTCCTGTGATAGTGGTGCATCCAGGACCATAGATTTATCAAGTA
Source organism: Neoceratodus forsteri (assembly GCA_016271365.2). Taxonomy (NCBI): domain Eukaryota; kingdom Metazoa; phylum Chordata; order Ceratodontiformes; family Ceratodontidae; genus Neoceratodus; species Neoceratodus forsteri. The sequence continues at coordinate 487,029,866 of CM028134.1, forward strand.
CTGGTTTACAGTCAATTTTAAAGCAGTACAGCTGTAATTTTAAGTCACTTTCCTTATCCAGTAGGCACTGAAGGCTACAGTTACAGCTTAGCAATCACTTGAGGTCTAACTGAGTGGGTATTCCATAAGAAAACAGCTAGAGTCTTTGCTATTTATAGCATGGATGACCTAGGGTGATTTGTGTACTTTCTATGGATGAGTGTAGTTTAATGAAATTAAAAGCTTTGAAATCAAAACATTTACTCCTGCTGGCTAGACCTATACAAACATATAGAAAACAAAATTACTGAATTATAGTTATTTGGCTGAGGCCAGAACATCAGGCTTCTATCTTCAAATTAGTGCTACAGTACTTTTCCTCACTGAATCAGTGGTCCTTGGCATATCTTCTGTCACATGAGACAGGAGACGCTGTAGAACAAAGAAGGGCAAGAAACCGTTCTAACATGGAGATCCCCAGAGGCCATAAAATAAGTAGGCGAATTTAGAAAAAAAATCCAAACAGCAGACAATGGGAAGGACACACTAGGACTAAACACACAAATCAGAACACTCTACACAACATATACATTTGCAAATTTTGACTGTAGTGCTCCTTTAATATCATATTGTAGTACTCCTTTAATATCACATTTTGTTAAAGTATAAACATTAAGGAAACTACAGTACATTGAATTTTATAATTTATGTATTTAATTATTTATTAAAGTGTTTCACCAGGAAAAAACATACTGAGCACAAAATAGCTTGTTTCCAGATATGTCCTGTCGGATAAGGGAGAGGGAAAGCATAAGAACATTCTAAAAAGATATGTGGAGTACACCTTAGCATTGGGCTGCTGCCACCCCTTTAAAAGCTCTGAACAGATGTTGGTGTATTATTACTGTTTTAGGAGGGGCTTGGGAGGAGTCTCTGGACTTCTCAGTGGTCAGTCAGTCCTGTGAGTCTGCTGTTCAGGCTAGACTCTTTTGGTATGCTGTCTCTGTAGCATTAGAATAAACTCCTTTATGCCTACATTTATTTTATGCATCGGCCTGTTATTCCCACGATCCAGAAGGTGTCCACCACAGAAGCAAGAGATGGGCCTGGAAATCTTGGAAGAGGATAAGGGTCCATTGTGGCAGACCAATATCAAAATGCCACACATGGAGAATGTGGCCCTTCTTCTGCCCAGACCCTATCTCGCTTGTCTGCATCACTGGGTACCCCAATTCATTGTCCCAGTATGCCTGCACAGCTTACATGTTGCTTGCACCACAGCCTTAGCTGCAGTAAAAAAACAAAACAATGAACTCCCTCCTGCTTGTGCAGCAGCCCTTCTCTAATATTGTAGGCTGTGAAAGAAAAAAAATGTGTGCTGCATATTACAAGCCTGATAACTGAAAGAACTGTAAATTACAATCATGCAAGCCTGAGCACCCCTGTGGACTGCCTGCTCATTAACTCTTAAACTAGAGACATTTGACTTTCTGTTATTTTAACTCAAGGTGCCTTCAATACACAGACATTTGTTTTGCCAATTCTGTCTGAAGAAAGTATTCCAGGCTTCTGAACCTGAAGAGAGCAATAAATATCTCAACACAAATACTTTGGATAGCCTGGGAGTCACTCAGCTAAACCAAAGCCCATCATTTATCTTTTGAACAGACTGCAGAATGGCCATCTTGCATTCTTTCTGCTGCCTAACATAAACCACTGCCTACAACTACAAAGCGGGAAGCAACCTTTACCACCTGTTGGCAGCCGTGTGGGGATGTCTAATTAGCCAAGAAGCCTATGCTACAGGCCCAGCAACCATCTTTGTGAAGGGCACCAGCTTGTTCAAAATGACCTCACTCCATGGAAAGTAATGGTGGCCATGTTTTTTGAAGGGCAACCCATTGAAATGAATGGACATTGCAATAAATAGCTGCATCTTGCAAAATAAAATTTATTGAAATAACAGATGACACAGAACTGAGTTGGAATTGTTTATTGAGGCATCATTTAATGGACTTTGCTTACAAATAATTGTACTTTGGTCTACATAAACAATTTTCTCCACTACACTCCATCTGCTCTACAATGTCCCATCTCCTGCATGAAGCAACTCCTTCTCATAATTACAACCTTCAGCTTGGGATGCAAAGTATACCTCCAACCACAATGTCTGACAATTACTCCATTACACAAGCCACAGCATCCACGGTTCCACCTCACACACCTCACCTGAGTGGAGCAACAACACAGAAACCATCCTGCAGGACATCTGTGCTTCCCTCTCACTCCAAGGGCACCAGCATTGCAAGCCATTCAAACAGACATTGCCTACATTAGAACTATGTCACCCCAGTCCCCTGTCCATACCAGCTTACAGCCAGTTGTCTTCTCAGCTTTGCCTCATGAAGAAGCTGTTGACTGGCTCAAGCAATTCCAAGCCTGGATTGCTTTCAATGGTTGGACTGATCCCTTACGTATTTCCAATGCCTTGTGCTTGCTTCTGAGAGGGACTGCCATTTCCTAGTTTAATGCACTTCCAGAACTAGTCAAAGGAAATACTGCTACTCTGCATATGATTTTCAGAGACCATTTTGTCCATGCACATCCCCCTTGGTTACTGGAACAACAGTTGTGGGAACACACTATGCAAGCTTCTGAGTCCCCGGAAACCTTCATAGTCGACATTGAGTCATGCTGCAAATGTGTACAGCAAACAGAAAAGGATCAAATCACAGCTTTTGTCCGAGGTCTGCTTCCTCAACTCCGCACTTCTGTCATTCAGCGGACACCAACAACATGGATGGACACAATCCAAGCAGCACGACTTGCACAGGAGTCCATTTCACTGTTCCAGGCCACAAGTGCACTGGCACCTCATTCATCACAATTGGCTGCACTGACAGCATGTGTCCAGCAGCAACAAGCTATGATAGACACGCTCATCATGACTGTCAATGAATTACACCTGAGCTCAACTTCTTCTTTGACTACTTCTGTCAATGCTCTGCAGCCACCTCAAAAGCCACCTGTACCACCTCCACCTTTACGTAAGCCTGTGACCTGTCAGTGATGTGGATACAGAGGACACACTGCTGCCATTTGCCAAACTCTAAAGTACCATAATTATAGTCAAGATAGCAGGAACCAAAGGCACCTACCACAGTACAATTAGCACAATGATCGCAATTACTTCCAGGATCAGGGAAACGAGAGCTGTCCAACACACTAGGGGCTCCTGTTGGGCAGGGGAACACGTCAACTGACCACCCCTCTGACTCTCACAACTCAAGCAGACAGCATCCTCCAACTACCCACTCTGGCACCTTCCCACTTCCAGGGGCCAATGTCCCTGTCATTAGAACACCACACTTATCCAACTATGTCCCCGTTACCATTGGAGATTGGTCCATGCATTTCTTGGTTGACACTGGAGCTGAAATCTCAGTTATTAACACTAGTATTTTGACCAATGAAGTGGTTCGTCACTTACCTAATGTCTCTCTCCAGCTGACCTAAAGTACATTATCACAGTTAATGCCGCTAAGGTACCTATCACGGGTGTGGTCCATCTCAAAGCTACGGTTTGGCTCACAGCAAGCTGCTGTCAAATTCTACCTAGTATCTGAGCTATAACCATCAGTGATTCTTGGAATGGATTTCCTTAAAGCTCACAAGCCATCTTAGACTTAGCATCGAACAAACTGTCACTAGACCAGGGTCTGTCACTGTACCTCCTAAGACTGAGATAGTTATGATTGCCAAGATCTGAGGTGTACCTCTTCCACAAGGTGTTGTTGGCATCATCATGGGATCCCCCATGCTGCATTCATCAGGTCTTCTCACAGGGAACACCTTGTCTGCTGTGCATGGTGGAACAGTCTTCCAGATAATTTTGGTATTACAAGCTTGTATTGTTCAGTGTGTCAGCTGAGACTGTAAGCTCACTTACAAAGAAAGAAAAAGGCAGTGATTTATTTTTTAAAAGGAAACAGAACTATATCACTTGGCGTACAGTCAAGTTCCTACCCATTTTATTTTTTTTCTCTAAAGTGCAAGTCAGAGTAGCAGTAGTGAGGGAAGATGACTTCTGACTACAGCAGGCACACTGTAAACTCCTTAAAGCAGTTGTGCGGGGCAGAGGAGTCCTGCTTAGTGGTGAAAGATAGCAAGCAGAACCTCATAGATGCCCTAATGGTAGCAGATACCAGAGCAGCGAGTCATGGACCATGACTGAAAAGAACCAAACCTCGAGTGTGGCAGGGCTAGTGGCCAGTACAGTATCCTGATCCGATGAGGAGGACAACAGGGCCACTGTCAGTGAAGGGTCACAGCATCAGGGAAAGGTCACCAGTATCCTGAATCTGGAAGTACTCAGGCTGCAAACTGAGTTGCGCAGGATGGAGCTAGAGTTCCAGGAGAAGAGGGAGCAAGGGAAGTGAGAGGTGGACCGTAAGGCAGAGCGAGAATGCCGAGAGGCAGAGTGAGAACAGAGGGAGGCAGACCGTGAGGAACGTGAGTGCCAGCGAGTTGCAGAAGAGAAGGCAGAGTGAGAATGCCATGAGGCAGAGTGAGAATGCCGTGAGGCAGAGGAGAAGAGAGAGGAGCACCAGAGGCAACACAAACTGGAGAAGCTATGACTCCGACCAGCGGCGCCAGAGCAGGTAAGTGACTTGGGTTTAACTGGGACTGCAGGACTGGGTTACAAATTGAATTCCAAATTAATAGCTGAGTTTAAAGAGGAGGACGATATGGATGCCTTTTTAAATTCTTTTGAAAAAGTTTGTATTCAGGCAAAAATTTCTAGAGAGTCCTGGAGCTTTCAGCTATCCCTGCTACTTATCAGGAAAGCTTGGGATGCATTGGGTCAAATGGACAATGAGGACAGTAATGATTACAGCAAGCTAAAAGCTGCACTGTTAAAAAAGTTTGAATTAACTGTTGAATCATACAGAGCTAAATTCCTTAAGCTCAGAAGAAGCCCTGATATGAGCTACAAGGAGCTAGCCATGAAACGTCAGTTTTTAAAACATTGGTGGGAAGGAATTGAGGCAAACTCTGTTGATAAAATTGAAAATGTGATTTTATTAGAACAGTTTTTCTGGGCGTGCCCAGCAGAGCTGAAAACCTGGTTGGAGGACTGAGACCCCAAAACGTGCAAGAGGCTGCTGAACTCGGGCCACTATGCAAGAGCAGACCTGCTCTGAGAGCAAATGGGACAAGTGTGGCAGTGCAGAAAGGGAAAAGCACACCTTCAGGGCAGCTAAAACCCTCACTGCCTCCACAGAAACCAGTTAGCCCCAGATTTCAGAGAAAAGATTTTTTCTGAAAAGAAAAGTGAATGTTGGTTATGTAAAGAAACTGGGCATATTGCCAGACAGTGTCCCAAAAAGGCAAGCAATAATATTCAAGCTGGTGCTAGAAAAGAAGTGGGTTGTTTGTGTGTCCCTGGAAGCATGCCTGTTAACATGAGGGAACACATGCACCCAGTCATGGTGAATGGTGTACAGACACAGGGGTTAATGGACAAAGGGGCATCCCTGATCTTGGTAAAGGGGGATCTGGTAGAGCCTGGTCAGCTTATACCCAATAAATATGTCACTGTACAGGACTTCACTGGTGAGGTGAAAACATTGCCCCTCGCTAGTGTTCTCCTAGACTGGGGTGAAACAGGGGGAACTGTGCAACAGGTGGCTGTAGCCAAAACCTTAGCAGTGGATGTGATCCTGGGCAACAATCTCAAACAGGGGATGGTATGTGCAGTTACCCATAGCCAAGTGGCAAGGAAAATTGTAGTTCCCTGAACCCCACAGAAGCCATTGTGGAAACCACTGAGAGGCTGGTTCCCCAGCCTGTGTCTCCTGATATGGAGATTAATGAAGAGGTAGAAATTTCCCCAGTAGCAAGTAACCACACAGCTACAGAGGTTACTCTGAAGAGGAGGGTGACCCATTGTCAAAGGGTGGAGATTGACAGTGATTCTGAGTGCCCTGATGCTAGTGCTAGGGACCCTAGTTTAGTGACTAAAGGGGACCTGTCCTATGCCTTTGGAATGTGTGAGGGGTTTGCAGCTGCTCAGAGAAGTGACCCTAGTTTGGAGAAGCTGAGGGCTTGGGCAGACTCTGACAGAGCACAGGGAGGTGATGGCAGACATAAGGTTTGTTGGGAAAATGGACTTATGTATACTCAGGCAGTACAGACAGAGGGAGGGATGCTAGGCAGACAGCTTGTTGTTCCCCAGGGGTATTGTGAGCAGTTGCTCAAAATTGCACATAATATTCCCTTGTCTGGTCATCTGGGAATCACGCGCAATATGCAGCAATTAGCCCAGAATTTCTACTGGCCTAACTTCACCCAGCAGGTAAAGGAGTATTGCAGGTCTTGTCACCGGTGCCAAGAAATAGGGAAGGCAGGCAAGAAAACCCAAGCCACCCTGATTCCATTGCCCATAGTGGAGGAGCCATTCCAGAGGGTGGGAATGGATATTGTGGGGCCTTTAAATACCCCCAGCTCCTCAGGAAGAGATTCATCCTGACTGTGGTGAATTATGCCACCCGGTACCCAGAGGCAGTCGCCCTATCCTCACTGAGGATGGACAAAGTGGCAGATGCCTTACTTGGGATTTTCTCCCATGTTGGGTTTCCGCAACAGGTAATCACCGATCGAGGGGGTTCCTTCATGTTGGACCTGATGAAATGTTTATGGGAGAAGTGTGGGGTGGTGCAGAGATGCACGACACTGTTTCACCCACAAGCCAATGGACTTGTGGAATGATTCAATGGTGCCCTGAAGTCAATGCTCTGGGTGTTTGTTGAACAGCATGGAAGGGACTGGGTAAAATACCTTCCCCACCTGTTCTTTGCATACAGGGAGGTGCACCAAGAGTCGACAGGATTTTCCACCTTCGAACTCTTATATGGACACCGGGTATGTGGGCCCCTAGACTTGATCTGGGAGGACTGGGAAGGCAAACACGCCACCCAGGGAACTCCCATTGTGGATTACATCCTTAGGTTTATTTTTTTTTTTATTTCGTTTTTTGTTGACCGGGTAAGTGCACTAGACAAATCCAGCCTATTTTCAGGCACAACCCGGGGGATGGGGATACAGATGAATGGCAACTGACCTTGAACCAGATTAAGCTGTTGGTGGTATTTTTAGTGAATGAGGGAAATTTGGCCAGGACACTGGGGAAATTCCCCTACTCGTTTCAATAAGTGCCATGGGATCTTTAACATCCACCTGAACTACCACCAGTCCAGGAAGATGGGACCTTGGTTTAACGTCTCATCCGAAAGACAGCACCTCAGAAGTGCAGCACCCCTCTCGTGCTGCACTACAGTGTCAGTATTGGGATATTAACCTAAGTGCCAGATGTGGGAACTGAACCCACAGCCCTCTGATTTCCCGGCCTCAGAGGCGAGTGTGCTACCTACTGAGCCACTGACACAGGGAAAGGCTGATGGAGCATATGGGGACAGCCCAGAGCAACCTAGCAGCTGCCCAACAGAAACAAAAAGTATGGTATGACTGCAGAGCCAGGACTCGCTCGTACATGGTGGGTCAGGAAGTCATGGTCCTTATTCCGGTCCAGAAAGACAAGCTGCAGGCTGAGTGGGCAGTACCATACAAAGTGGTTAGGAAGGTAAATGACGTGAACTACATTGTGGAGTTACCTGACCAAAGACAGACAGAAAGGATGTACCATGTCAACATGATGAAGCCATATGCAAATAGGGCTGACATGGTGTTTGCAGTGTGTAGTCATGGGGAGGGGACGGATGAAGAAGACCCTCTTCTGGATTTGCTGGAAGAAAGTAAGTGGAAGTCCTCTGTGGAGGCAGTAAAATTGTCTCCCCCGCTGGCCCCAGACCAGATCCAGAAAGTAAGGGAGATTTTAGCAGACTTTGCCCCGTTGTTTAGCGCCAAGCCTGGACTAACCCCCTTAGTGACATACAATGTGGAGACAGGGACACAGATGCCCATACGGCGGACAGCATATCGGGTGTCAGAGGCTGTCCAAAAGGACGTTAGGAGGGAAGTGGAGGAGATGCTGGATTTAAGGGTATTCCAGAGATGCCACAACCCCTGGACCTCACCCATAGTCCTTGTGCCCAAGTCAGATGGCTCTACTCATTTCTGTGTGGACTATCATGGACTGAATGCCATCACAAAGTCAGATGCCCACCTGATGCCCCGGATGGATGAACTGCTGGACAAGTTTGGGGAGCGACCTACCTTACAACCACTGACCTGACCAAGGGTATTGGCAGGTAGAGTTGACAGACAGAGCTAGGGAGGTCGGCCTTCATCACTCCAATAGGCTTATTTGAGTTTAAAGTAATGCCTTTTGGAATGAAGAACACCCCAGCCACTTTTCAAAGGTTGGTGAACCAGGTGTTAAATAGTGCTGAGGAGGAGTATGCCATGGTATACCTGGATGGCATTGCCATCTTTAGTACCAGCTGGGAGGAACACCTATCCCACCTTAGGGAAGTGCTGGGCAGGATACAGAGGGCCAGGCTCACTGTCAAAGCCGAGAAGTGCCAGGTGGCCATGGGAGAAGTGGCATAACTCGGGCATGTGGTAGGCCAGGGACAGCTCCGCCCTAACCAAATAAAGATAGAGGTGATCCAGGTGTGGCCCAGACCAGAAATGCAGAAGCAGCTCAGGAGTTTTCTAGGGACAGCAGGGTACTATAGAAAATTTGTACCCATTACAGTGCCTGGCTGCTCCCTATCTGACCTGACAAAGAAAAGGGTGCCCAAGAAAATTACCTGGGGCCCAGCCTGTGAGGAAGCCTTTTCCAAACTAAAGGAGACACTGTGCAGTGCTCCTGTTTTGACAAGTCCTGACTATAGCAAGACCTTCATAGTTCAGACTGGTGCCTCAGATGTGGGTATTGGGGCAGTACTGAGTCAGACATCCAGCCAAGGCACAGATCACCTAGTAGTATACCTGAGTAGGAAGTTACTTCCCAGGGAGCAAGCATACTCCATGGTGGAAAAGGAGTGTCTTGCCATAGTGTGGGCCCTAAAGAAATTAGAGCCATACTTATATGAGGAGCATTTTGAGGTGCAGACTGACTATAACCCCCCTGGTTTGACTGACGCAGATGGGAAAGAACAATGGTAGATTGCTAAGTCCATCTAAGTTCTTGCTTTGCAAGGGTATGATATGACAATATTACATAGGGCTGCAGCCTAAAATCAGAACTCAGATGGGCTGTCTAGGGTCTATGAGGAGTGAACTGATTTGGGAAGCTCATCCCATGCAGTGGATAGAGACCCCAAATTCAGTCTAGGTGGGGAAGTATTGTGACACTTGGACAGCTGATTCTGATCACTGTATCATTTTTTTGTAACATAAAAATGGGTTATGGACTGTCTCTCTTGAGAAATGCTGAAACAGCATGTGAGATCACACACACACACACACACACACACACACACACACACACACTGGTTTTAGATACTAGGTGTTACATGGAAGGCAAGAAACTAATTACAGACTTTTACTAAGTTAATTATAGCTGTAGTTGCTAAGAGGAAAGATCATAAACTTGTATAATGCTTAGAGGAAGAAGAGCAGGGTATGACGTTTAGTTGAAGTCATAAAAGATGCTTCATGTCCTGGAAGGAGGAAGCTTATCATGAGATCAAAGAGTGTCATTTGAATAACATGAGTTATGCTGAGGTTGCAGAATTTAATACTTGAAAAAGACATCCTGTTTTATATAGATATTTTATATATATATTCTGACAGAGGAGGAGCTAGGTGACCTCACACAAAGGAGTTGCAAATACAGTTTTCTTTAAGGAATATTCTGTTTTACTTCAGAGACACGTCTATCTAGACTCTGACAAAGAAACATCTGTGACCACTTTAAGCAGGTATTTAGAGAGAGAGAGAGAGAGACAAATCTAAGTATTGTAGTAGGAATTGCACTGTTAAAACCTGTTTTGTTTAAGTGATTTGTATGTTTTGTGATATAATAGTTCTGTATTTTATGTGTTACATATTTTTTATCTATTATAGTAAAACTCTACTTGTGAAGGAAAGAAATCAAAGATGGACCAAGTAAGCTCTAAAAATAGAGTACATATGGTTAAAGAAGACCTATATATAAGCTTGAATGGTGATGCCAAACTGGAAAAAGGTAAGTGTTTTAAATCTGAGGTATTTTATTACAGTTTTTAAGGGTTCATTTCTGTACACCTGGTTAGGGCCCATAGGCAAAGATGTCTGGCCCCTGAAGACAGAATTATCTGAGCCTGCACATTGGGTACGCTAACAAGAGGTTCACAGTTTGAATCCTCCAGAACTTGAGACCAAAGGTTGATTGAATCCCCAAAACAGACAAGAGGGTTACCTTGTTCTGTTAACTGTTCACAAGACTGTGCTTGGAGGTTGGCACTTTGGGAGTAGATGGCTGACCTGCTGAGCGGGTTTGTGACACAGAGTACACCTCCTTTTCTTGGTCCATGGATACCATCAAAGAACTCCCTTGGACAGAATCTCTCATTGCTGGAGGTTCCAAAGTCATCTTCTTCATTCATCATTCCTTTTACTGGAACAGCTTGAACTGGCTAGATGCATGGCAATCACCACATTGGGACAGCAAAAATCTGCCATGCAGCTCACATCAACAGCCAAATCTCAAGAGCCTTCATTTTCTGCAGGGAAGATCATTTACCTGTATTGACCTGTCTAGTTCGGGCTCCACAAAAAACTGCTCCGCCCTTGGACTGGTCCTTTCTACATTGTGGAAAACCTTCCTCCAGTTCAAGTCCATTTGTGACTAAATCTGATGGAAAACTCATACATAACAAGGTCCACATCAATTATCTGAAACATGGGTACTTGAGTAACACCTTTCCAGATGATCCCAGTCCACCCAGTAATGAAGCTGCACTTGAGCCTGCTATTCTGTGTGAATCAGAAGTTCCTCGCCATAACCTGCAACCAGTTGCTTCTGCCCCTCACACTCCTGACAATCTCCAGCCAGATTTTGTTTTGCCTGATCATCAGCCAGATGAACTTCCTGAGACATTTCAGCCTTCTTCCTCTTCTCAGGACTCTTGGGCACACTCCTGTGTACCAGATTGAGAAGATTTCAAGAAAGAAATATGTGAACAAATCCTGGACTTAAAGAGTTGTGTGACTTTGACAGCTAACAGAACTTGTGGGTTGCTTATGATAACCTAACTCCAGCCTGTCAACAACTGGTTCAGGAACCATGCCACTATTCCCACTGACCAGAAAAGTCAGCGCACGGTCTTGAACTTTTGTGTAACCAGACTCAGTAATTTTTCTAGTGGTATTCTCTTTTAATAGTTTCTGCAGAAAATGCTTCCTGGTACCTCATTCCAGTGCCCCTGTTGCTCATGGTACTGCATGCATGTCATTAACCTTTTTCTTGCAGGAATATCTCATCAAATACACAGTTCCATGTATATTTTATTACTCTGCCACTGTTCGTTGCAATATTCATGTCTTGTGTGTTGGTCATTTTCCAGCTGATACCCATTCCTCTCTTCCTTTCCCCTGCCCTGCACTGTGGAACTTTGTGCCCTAAACAAGCTGCTAATCAAGTTGCTATGGTGGCTTCCCTTCTCCTAATACGTCTCTGACTGGTCACCATTGTGGTCCAGATCCTTCCCTTCCCCTCCTATCATAGCGGTCTACTGTTCAGTTACCTGCTTACAATTTTTTAAAACTTCTCTTGTATTCTATAATGTTTGCTTGTTTGAGTGGTGTTCACATTCCTGTGGTGTGGAGTACACTTTAGCACTGGGCTGCTGCTACCTTATAAAAGCTCTGAACAGATGTTGGTGCATTATTATTGTTTTAGGAAGGGCTTGGAGGGAATCTCTGGAATTCTCAGTGGTCAGTCAGTCATGTGAGTCTGCTGTCCAGGCTAGAGTCTTTTGGTATGCTGTCTCTGTAGTATGATAATAAACTCCTTTACTTCTACATTTATTTAATGCATTGATTTGTTATTCGTACAGTCCAGAAGGTGTCCACCACAGAAACAAGAGATGTGCCTGGCAGATCTTGGAAGAAGGTAAGGGTCCGTTGTGGCAGACTAATCCGAAAATGCCCCAGATATATACTATTGCAGACATACAGAGAAATATAATGAGTACAGAGGTGGATTAAATATATAGAATGTAACAGAAATATGTAGGTATATACAATAGGTGCAACATACTGTGGTTGCAGTTAGGTAACACCGGGTTGATACAGTGTTCAAGTAGATGAATACAATAAGTGCAAAATACAGTCAAAAGTTTTGAACCCAGGGGAATGGAGGAGGTCAGCGCACACTAAGGACAGTGGCAGGAGGAGAGGTGTGGGATTACAGAAGAGAGATTAGTGAGGGTTTTGAAGAGGCTGAGTGAATGTTTAAGGAGAGAGAATTCCAGAGTATAGGAAAATGGAAAGAAAAGGCTGATTGACCACAAGAGTTTTACAGGAAGGGAGCTTGAAGGAGCAATACCATCATTCGGAGGGAGTAGGAGGAAGGGATGGAGAGAGTAGGGAGTTGAGATGGATGGTAGGAGGATAACTAGAGTTTGGATGTAATGGAGGCACAGTGGTACAGATGGCAATCCTCCAGGGAAGGGAGGGAAAGAGCAGGCAGAGTACAGTAGTGGTGTAGATAGACGGATTGGCTCTTGTAAACTCATTAATAAAAGTTCAGATACTATGATAAATAGAATATTACATATGGTACCTAGAAGTGATATAAAATAAATATTTTAATATAAAATTCTGTGGGAGGGAGGAGGGAGGAAGGAAGGAAGGAAGGAAGGAAGGAAGGAAGGAAGGAAGGAAGGAAGGAAGGAGGAAGGAAGGAGGAGGAGGGAGGAGGAGGAGAAATGGAGGAAGGAAGGAAGTGTAACCATCCCTTGCCACTTTACTCAGTTAGTACCCTTATTTAATTACTGGTACCCATACTTGCAGGCACTCAAACTTAGATATGGTACCACCCCAGCTTTAGGACTGTGTACCAGGCTCATTCTCCAGAGATTAAGGGGTGGGGGTGTACAGAACAAATTTTGGTATTTACCACCAGGTTCTGGGGAGAGTTTTGCTAGGCATATGCTAGACCTATCTTCTGGAGGGGTACCCAGTAAATCCACACATGAAGCAATAACGTAACTGTCCAGACCATAACTGGGGTTCTAGAGTGGGACTTTATTCAGACAGATGATCCTTAAAGCAAGGGTGGTCCCCCAAAGGTTTACAACACTTGGCACATGAACTGTGGCAGAACATATTCACACTGTAACCTTCAGGCGTCTTTGTATTCCCACAAGCATGACGTAGGACAACTTTACTAGCTGCATTAAGTGGCATTTGACCACACTGTAAATTACTTTTGGCTGAACTGTAGCACTATTCTTCCCCCAAGCTGTTTTAAAAAACACAATAGCCCATCCAAATGAGGCTGAATCTTCCTCAGACTATGGCCAGTAGTCTAAAGTAACCAAGTGTCCTTTCTGAACCTGTTAGTCCTGAACTGGTTACTCGAGATGGGGTTCTGCCCACCCTTTGCTTCCAAATTCAAACTCAGCCTTTCTTTCAGAGTTACACCTTAAACATTTGCAATGCCTCTTGAATTACTACAAAGCATAAACTTGGCAGTCAGCATTCAAATCATCACATTGGTAGAGTCCCAATAGAAGTCCCAATAGTGTGATATAGTCATATCTCTGAATATCACACACTTCATCCAACTTTACTTTAAACAGTCTTGCACATCTGTACTTACAGAAAGTTGAGCCTTGCATGAAGGCATGGAATACAACCAAATGGCACAGGTTCCTCTGGCAAAGTCAGATTTCTCTCACTGTCATACTTTCAGGCAGCTTCAGACATCCTGGCCCAAACAAGGGATTGCCCCATAGATCCACATAACAGCATCCCTTTCACTCCTAGATGGAGTGAAAATTAGGAAATCCCGATGGAAACGGTCTCCATCACGTCACTTGGCAGGCTGGAGAAAACAAAAACTAGGGTGAGAAATACCAGAGCTCACAGACTGGAGCCAAAAAGCAGAGCTGTTTACTCACACACTCACTCACTCACTCTAAACCAACTCTCCTTCCACTGCCATCTCAACATTATCTCCCACGTCAGCAGCTGACACAAGGTTTATGCTGTTGCGAGAGTTCCAAATGAGCTAATCACTTCAGTCTCAGCTGGAGCCAAGTAAACAGAAGAATGAGCAGGTGAAAAACCATTTAACTAGTTAATCACCAGCTGTCTCTCCCTGCCTAGCACTGTTTCTGAGGGGATTCTAGTAACCCCAGGGAAGGAAGGGAGGGAGGGAGGAAGGAAGGAAAGAAGGAAAGAAGGAAGGAAGGAAGGAAGGAGTCCATGGGAGGCACGGTAATTGGGGCAGGGCATTAAAACAGGAGGGAGCAGGTGGGAAGGAGAATAGGAACAACTGTGGGAGTAGGTATAAGAAGAGGGTAGGGCTATGTGTGCAAACATCAGAAACCTGGGTAATATGATCAGTGACCTACAGGCATAGATTGCGGAAACCCATCTTTACCTGGTAACAGTCACAGATATGTGGCTGCACAGTTCCATGACTGGGACCTGACCATTCCAGACTATGCAGTATTCAGAAAGGACAGGGAAGAGGGATGAAGAGGGTGAGTGACATAAAAGTCACAGAGGTCAAGGACACGGGAGCAAGGATAAAGACCCAGTCATGGTGTAGGTAGCCACGAGTGTAGAAAGGAATGTCAGGAGAGGTTGTGTATAGACCAGCATCTAAGAAAGAGGCAGATGATATGAAACTGGGAGATGAGAGCAGGAGGGCAGCAGAGCAGGGGAGGAGCTGCTGATGGAAAACTTTAACATTCTAGATGTGAACTGAAGCTTCTCAGTGGCAGCAAGTGCCATGAGACACGTGCTGGTTGAGACATCCCAAAAGGCATGTCTAGTGCAGAGAGTGGAGGAACCTACAAGACAGGGAGCCTTTCTTGATCTGGTTCTCAGAAACAGGGACAGCATCAGAGAGGTCACAGTTCAAGATTCACTGGATACCTAGGATCATTGGATCATATGGTTTAATATCAAGCTTCAGGCACATATAACACGTACCCAGTCTAAGGTGCTGGATTTAAGAAGGGCACATTTTAGAAAGATGCAGGACATGCTAAGGTAGAAGCTGAAGGTGTGGGAGCAGCAGTGGGGGGAAGAGGAAGTGAAATCTATTTAAAAAGTGTGTATTAGAGGCTACAGGCCTGTGTGTAAGGATGGTGGAAAAAAGAGTACAATAGCAAACAGATCATTGTGGTTTGTAAGGAAGTGGGGGGGGGCAGTAAAAGAAAAAGGAAGCATTTTCAAAAAGTAAAAGTTCAGTCAACTGGAGGAAGATAGGGATGAGTATCGTGTCAAGCCAATGGAAGTCAGCAAATTAATGAAGGGCCTCAAGATTAATAAGGAGCAGAGAGTAGCAGAGTGATAAAGCTTTCTTCTGATAGATACAGGAAAAACACAACTCCAAAGAGGGGATACTCAGACATAGGAAGGGGGAGAGGTGGGAAGAGGGAGTTAGAGGAAAGACCAACACACTGAACCGGTAGTTATGTTATATACATGGTAAAGGATAAGGGTTCACTGTCTGAATGTGTCATCAGGGTACCAGAGGGAGGGCTGAGGCCTCAGACCTATGACAGGGGGAGGGTATTGAAAGGGCTAAAAGCACTAAAGGTGGCTAAATCATTGGGCCTAGACAGGCCATCCATGGGTGCTGAAAAAAAAGGCACACGTTTTAGATGCACCACTGGTGGATCTCTAATACTGCTCCACTGTACCAGAGGACTGCAGGATGGTGAATGTGAAGTTCTGCATTAGAGTGGAAGCAGGGATGAACAAGGTAATTATGACCAGTCAGTCTGTTTACAGTGGGAAAGTTACTGGAAGCCATTATAAGAGAGAGATTAGTGGAGTTCTTGAAGGTAAATGAACTTCATGACAATAGGAAGCATGGGTTCACGGGAGAAAGTTTGTGTGTGATGAAGCTGATTGATGTTTTTGATTGAGTAATAAAGGCAGCTGACATTTACCTGGACTTTAGCAAAGCTTCTGACTCTGCCCCACATGGACTGCTGGTCAAGAAGCTGAGGAACCTCAAAGTAGAAAATAAGATAACTGGATTGGTAAGAAAATGGCCATGGCAGATCTCAGAGGGTTATTATGAACAGGAATATTCAGCCAATGAGGGAGGGGGCATCATGGAATACTACAGGAACTGGTCTTGGGACTCGGTCTTTAAAATATTCATCTCTGGCACTGGGGTATGGATCATGGGAAGATATGCATTTTTGCAGGTGACACAATACTCTGTGGAAGGGTGGACAGTGAGGAGGAGGTTTAGAACCATAAGGGAGGATCTAGAGAGGCTAGAAAAATTGTTTGGGGTATAGCATTTGAAATTCAACACAAAGGTGTAACAATGCATATTGGAGCCACACACCAAACAAAAAACAATACAGGTGAATAGTAGTAGGGGAAGAGAGAATGACAGAGGAGAGGGACCTGGGAGGGATAATCATGGACTACTTGAAACCACTGGCCCACTAAAACATGGCAATGAGAAGACAAAAAGAATGCTGAGATGCATAGGGACGGGGAACAGTAGGAGACCTAAGGTGTTCTTTCCCCTGTACAGATTGTTACTTTTTATTGCTTCCAGGGTGGCGTGGCAAGATGGCCGCAGTGCTGCTCTGCTCCCTGAGGCTCTCTCCTAGTGAATGGCTTCTGTAACTTTTTGGGAAGTCCTACTGGAGTTTCATTTAACTGATGAATGAAACTCACCTTATCTTTCTGCCTCGTTTGCGTCACCATTGCCGTTTGAATACTCTGTCAGAGACAGACTCTGGACATATTTTTGAGTTGTGCGAAATACCAACTGAGCACTCAGTGGGACTAATAAAGGAAAAAGCGAGCGAGATAAGGATAAAAAAGAAGCTCCCTCTCGTTTCTTTTAAATGAATTGCTGTGCCATTTAGGCATAAGTTAAAGAAATGCTGGTGTCTGGAGCTGTTTGTTGCTGTGGTTATGAGTGCTCAGTAAGACGAGATGTGAAGTGCAGACAGGTCTCCTGAAATAATTATTTTAGCACCTCAAAGTTAATTAGGCCACTTTTGCTTTCAAAGTTTGCTCTTCTTTACTTTGCGCTTGGTAAGTCGCTATTGTTATTGAGCTGACTGGCGTAATGTATTGCTGTAAATGGCATTTGAGTAAAAATTTTTGTTTTGGTGTCTTGGTGTTCATGACTCTTACGAAGTGAAAGAAATGGGCATGGAGGTCTACTGGGAAGATGGACTGGACTGGACTGGACGATGTATTTAAAGACTGTGCTGCCTCAGGAAGCTGGAGAGCTGGAGAGCACAGTTTGTGCCAAGACCTAAAGTATTTTATTAAAGTTATGCTAACAATGCCCAAGGGGGCGAAGGCTCTAAAATGAATGTCAGAGTTACTACGCTCAGTGGGTGATTTCTTCTGTTTTCCAGGTCTGAAGCCAAATTTCACCATGTGAAAGGAAAGTTGAAAAAGATGAAGAATGGGGGCGCTGCTGCTGTTGATGTCTATGAACGTGCTTGGGAGAGTGCAAATGGCTATATTATACTGAAGATATATACCAGGAGTTTAGTCAAATCATCCTATAACTCTATAAGCCACACAAGAACACTATTTAAGTGCTGGTGGAGGCAAAACTTTTAAAAAGGTTATTTTGAACTTTCGCTCCTGAATGGTAAGGAAAAAGGTGCCTTGAATGCTTTGGGCCTGATTCCAGGATGTATGGCACAACTCGCGGGCGGATGTGAGTTGTGACATACACTGCTACACCAGAGACCCTGCACCAGATTCCAGAACAGGCAGGGTCCCCAGCAATTACACCCTGTGACTTGCAGCAGCTCCAGGGTTGCACCATGGGAAGGGCACACCTGACCTGGTTGCCGCAAGCTGCAATGATGCCTACCCACAAGGTGCAAGCTGTGCAGAGCACAGCCCACCCAAAGCCCTGCACCAGGACACCACGGCAATGCCCCACAGGGCTGTGGAGGGGGTGGGAGGCCACGGATGGCCTTGGGGTACATGGCAGGTGGAGTTGTGTACTGCCCTGAGGGACACTGCTTGGGGATGGGGGCATGGCGGTGCTAGCTGCGCATGGATGGCAGCCCTACCAATGGGTGTGGGGTGGGGACCTATGAAGGACCCTGGGGGGGTTGGCTGTAGGGGCAGCAGGCATGGAGGTGTGACCCCAGTGGTCGTAGGGTACAGTTAGACCAGCTAATAGCTGGTCTAAGCATACTTAGACCATTGTCTGCCGGGGTCCCTCCTGGAATAGCAACTTGCCATTCCAACTGCCGCCCACTTGGAATATGACTGTAACCAATGCCAGAAACCACCTTGTGCCATGTCGCAGGGGGTTTCTGCCATAGCCAGTGGCGAAGCCTGTCATACCATGTTGCAGTCTGCCTTTTGGAATCGTGGGCGGCATAGCGCATGTCGCAAGGTGCAACTTGTGCCATTAGGTTTGGCATAAGTCACCTTCCGACATGCATAACCCATCTTGGAATTGGGCCTTTTGTGTTTTCCCCTCAGTGGTTAACTTCAGTTGATTATAGCACCTTATATGAGCCTCATAGGAGAATGGACACCTAAGGGTCTCTAAGTTTTGTAAACAGCAGGACTCCCTATTTAGGAGTGCTGTAGTGTCTCATTGAACCAACAGCATATCAGCCTCTCATTATGGAGGGATTTTCGAGTGATGCCTTTCAGTATGTATTCTGCCAGGGCAGCTGGACTCTTGTACAAGAGATACCACTGACATGGGACATAGTTTTCCTTCGCCATTGAAATCTTATAGATATTTAAATAAAGTGTATTGATGGCTTTCAGAGCAATATTTTTATATAGGCTCAGCCCCTGGAGAACAATTGGTTGACCCTGTTCATAAATGGATGAACTCCTTAGAGCAATTGGAGCCTCATATCTCCTATTAATGAAATAGTTGGACTTCAGAGTTAAGATGGAGCCACACAATCTCTGCTGTCTAGATCTAATGGATTTTTAAGTCTAAGCAGAATTTTAACATTTGTTTTATATTTTGGAGTTAAGCTGATCTTTGATTTTGGATTAGCATTTGGTTTATGAGCTATGCTGCCAATATATGCCTATAAAGGGATGTAATAATTGTAGTATATTATGTGCTCAATAGTTAGAAGCTGTTAAAAGGCGTGTCAACTTTAATTTGATTGGCACAAATAAGAGAGACAGTTCATAAACAGGCCTGTGATGGTAGGAAACTGTTACCGGCATTTTAAGTGTGTTTAACTGTGATATTTTAAGTTTGTTAAATGTGCATTTATATTTCGCATTTGTACATGTTTTTCTGTGTTTCTAATATTGTAATGGCATATTTCTGAACAATAAAACCAAACTAACTACTTTTTATTTTCACTTGGATTACTGTGTGCAGTTCTGGATCCCACATTTGAGGAAGGACAGAGACACGGTATTTAGTACAGGGGAGGACAATTAACATAGTCCAGGGAAGCAAGGGAAACACTACATGCTGAGGGTGAAGACCTCAAAAGGTATACCCTGGAGGCAAGAGGGAGAGGGGGATATGATAGAAACCTACAAGTACTTGCGTGGAATGAATAAGGTAGACTGCAGGAGTTGTTCATGCTGAGTGGGAATACAGGCACAAGAGGGAACTCAATGAAGCTGGTGGGGAGGAGCTCCAGTGAGGATGTCAGGAAATATTTTCTCATGCAGACAGTGGTAGACACATAGAACAAGCTGCCAAGGGAAGTTGTCTGTTTTAAGTCAGTAGAATGATTCAGACATGGTTGGGACACATATATGGGATGTGTACAAGTAGAAGGGGGCAGGAAGGGGAATGAAGAAGAAAGTGGCTGCTAGGGTCATCACATCCAACCATAATTAGAACTCGCAGACTGGATGGACTGTTGGGTCTTTCTGTGCTGTCAGCATCTATGTCTCTATAGACCAGAAGTCAGAGACACACCATGAGGTTGGTAGGAGAAGGAGGTACAGGCACCAGAAGGAAGGAGGAAGAGGTACAGTAGGCATGTGTCAGGTATAAACAGATATTTGAAAACAAAAAAGACTAAGCAGAACCATAGACTGCAGAAAAGAACAAGGTCAATAAGTAGAACCAGTATGACAACTGCACATCACCATAACTGTGCCTAGGTCAGCATATCTCTGTGTGAACTTTATTACACCTCCTTCCAAGCTACTTCATTTGCCCACAACAACATATCGAAAAGTAAAACTGTTACTACTTTGTCTGCCATCCTACCCCTAGTATGAGCCAGTCAGCTTTGCTTCTCTGGCATGTGTCATCATCTCTATTGAGTAAAGTCATTTAGAAAATAGGTCTAAAAAGCCTATAAACTTAATTGGCTAAAACTAATCAGGTGATCATGCATTACAGTGAAATGGGTAGCAAAAATGCTGGTTTCAATCCAATTTACTAAGCGACCCACTTCATAATGTATATAAGGCACCCAGGGACCGCGTTATGGTGGGCTAACAGGTCCTCTTGGGGCGGAAGCACTCGGCTTGTTTCGTGCTTCAACCCACCCAAGACAGGCCATTAGCCCACCATAATGCACCCCCTGTCATACCTTATTGCTTAAATAAGGCTGCACATAGCTGATTAGGACGTGTAACTGTCAGTTATGCCCAGTGCACGGTCATCCTGATACTTAGCCTTATTACAATCAATACACAATCACACCAATAAAAGGGAAACTATTTGGCAGCCAGATCTGCCCCCCCAACACACACACAGCATACTGTTGCTCCAATCCATGTTTTCCCCTAGCCAAGTCACATTTGGCGTGCCTCCAAAACACATTATTTGCCTGCTTCCCACCACAAATACAACTGAACAAATTTTTTCATTATACTAATTTGTTCTAATGACAAAAACTCTGACTCCAGGAGCTGTCTCAGCAATGTCGACTCCCAGTCACAGTCCAACTTGCTGAATTACCATCTGTTTCTGTCTGGAGCCAAAGCAGTAGTTTAAAAATAAAAGAAGCAGTAAAGTGGTGGCAGAGAGGTGTGTGTGTGTGGGGGGACACAATCAAGATCCAGCCACCAGTGCTCCAAGGCAGTCCCAACTCATGTGTCCCAATCGTAAACTCTATTCCCACAACAGTCTCACCAATCTCCGAACTCCTAATCATAGTTCAGTTTGCCAAATCACCATTGTTTCTCTGAGATAATGCTGTTTAATGCTAAATCAGAGCAAGTACTAGCATCTGCACAGAACAATTCATGCAGAGAACTAAAACCACAGTGTCTTCAGTTGGACATTTAACCAAAGGCATAACAAAACACTAAGTAGTTCCATCAAGCAGAATAACTATTTGAGTACAAATACATGCAAAGATTTTGATTTTTATGTATGTAAATCTATTGTTTTAATTTTTACAAACATGTAAAATAGTTATCCATTTTATGATGCAATAATGCACTCCAGGGTATGCATCAAACTAAATTAGAGCACTACCTGGATGGTTGAATGTACCTGGCCTGCAGCCTTGTGCCTCAGTCACAACATACCCAAGGCGTGCCTCAATTTACCCAATGCATACCCTGTCATGTGTTTATTGCTTATATAATTCTCCATCATACAAAGTTACTTGTTTGACAGAAGATACCTTGTTGTTACATTACCAAGAAATGCAACTGATTACTAATTAGCATATTTGTGCCCATATACAATTACAGCAAGGGACAATTAGCAGTGCCATATATCAAGATATACTATATATCACTATATATCTGGATAAACTGCAACGTGTCACTGGCTGCCGCTGTAACTGACATAGACAAACCCAGGATAACAGATCATTATTTCTGGAAAAGAAAACATGTTTTTGAACATTTGCTTTGCATTACTTCAGATACAGTTAACCTCTGGATAATGAAGAATCTGTCAGAAACTGAAAAGTATGGTTAATTCAATATTCAAGCAACTTAAATGAAGCACTTAGAAGTTACCCTCTAAAATTCCTACTATATGTTGTAACCAAAGCAATTAAGGAAAACAAAAATTGTTTTTTACGATCTCTGCTCCCAGCATTCATTTACAGCCACCCTCCACTTCCACTTACCATGGAATAAATATAATTGGAACAAAAACCAAGATCATTCTGGCACTGGTTAATTCTTGTTGCTAGTTCTGTACTTGTGTTTGCACTGACCTACAGTATCATATTTCCAGCAACAAAGCCCATTTGTTTGTTAATTCCCTTTAGTTTGTGTGCTGGCATACATTATAGTTAAAGGGTCTTTATGTCAAGTCCTGAACAAAACTACAGCTTTAGTTTATTTTATGTAGCGAAAGCATTTCTGTACCACACCCTACATTCACAGAGTATGGTAAGCTTTCCTATATTTTATGTACTAAACAGGAAATGTCAAGCAATTTGATTCAACAGAATTCATAAACCCCGTAACACACCCTAGCAATTCAAAGTAGAGGATCATTAGCTGGGCTGCAAACACAGTAAAGGTCATTTCAATGTCTGTAGGCTACACTGTATCTTTCATTAAGTTCCTCATAAGGAACCCACTAAGCAAGCAATAATACCCGACGGGGTGGGTGGTATTGGGCAATTCCAGACTGCCCAGGGGTGTAATGAGGACCGATGCCACAGGCGGAGGGCCTTATAGTCCCTGGAAGGCCTGGTATTGCCCATACTGCCCCCCCCGGAGGTTATTATTATGCTTAGAAAATTGGCTATTTGTGCTTTTTTTAATAAAATAATTTAAAAATGTCACAAATTTATTTAAAAAAGTAGTATAGACTGCTAGGAATTTGTTTGCTGTAACGTAGTCCCTCAGTTGCCAGTAGAGGGCACTTTTGTTTTTAAATAGACTTGTTTTGTGTATGTTTATGTGCTTTACATGTCTTTTCCTTGTGTTCCCCTTTGTTTTTCTGCCTTGTTCTCTTGTTGTTCTCCTTGTCTCCAGGTTTTTTTTGTTTTGTTTTATCTTAAGAGGGCTGTGGTGGTGAGGTGAGACTGATAGTGCCAGAAGAGAGCATTGCTGTTCGCAGTCGGGAGCCAGGACCAAACTGAGGAGCTGGTGTGGTCAGTAAATAGAGATGGCATGCTGTTCATGATGATACGGGTCATGATTGGGTAGCCATCAGGAGCAAATAAGAAGACCAAAGCTGAATCATTTAGTGGCTTCAACGATCACTAAGGTACCGAAAAAGAACTGCTGGAACAGCTGGAATTATAGGTGTCCTTTCTGAATGATGGGGGCGAGGCGGAGTAAAAGCACCAGCGGCTCCAATGTGTGAGTGAGGTGGACTGCAGAATGTGCATGGTGCTTATCTCCCATGGTGTTTTCATTTGTAGAAGGTTTTTGTATGCAGAGGCACAAAGCTGTCCTTTTAAACACCACAATGCCGATCACGGTTGCATGAAGATCACACTGATGACTTCCTTTTGCTTTTAAAATATGTTTCTAGTTTTAGTTAATCTGTAGAGGTTAAAGTCAGTTACAGGCCTGTAAAAAAAGAAATGCCAGGTGTGCCAACCCCATGACTGGTGTCTCAACCGCTAAGCAAGGGAAAAAAATGGCAGCGCCTCGAGTTTGAAAATTCTGGCATCATGATATAGTGATGGGGTTGGCACACAAGGTACTTGTTTTCTACAGGGCTCTACTGATGGGGTTGGCACACATGGTACTTGTTTTGACAGTAACAGTAATTGTACTTCCCTGGCATCATTGGCAGCCAATCAGAATGTAGATTTCTAAGCCCATTTTCTAATTTATAATAGATAGTACTGTAGTGAAGGTTATTAACTTGCAGTGCAAGCATATCCCACTACAAAACCCACAAGGACAGGATGTATTGGTATTGCACATATACTGTATGTAGACCAGACTTCAGGATACACCTCAGAAGAAAACATTTCTGAAGTGACATCATATAAATATTCCTTATCTTTTCTATCTCATTACAGTACACGTTCACAGCAAACAAAGTAGCATAATGCTTATCACAGATGTCTTTTGGATTAGGGAGTTGTAGTAAGTGCTAATGTACTGGGCTTTGAAGGCGGGATGGATTAGTAATTAAAGGGTGCAAGCCGTGGTTATGTGGGAAGAGCTGCTCCCCACATCCTACTAATCAAGCAACAGACTCCTGCTCTGCTTAGAGTGAGTTGCACTCACTGCGCTTACTCCATGCTGCGTGCTGGAGCTGGCTTCTGCCCCTTCCCCCACCTCCATCTTCCCTTCTCTCCCCTGCCTTTCCGCTGCCTCTTGCCTCATTTGTTTTTCTCTTCCCTCCTTCTCTGTTTGTTGCTTCCCTATTCTTGGGGAGATCCCACCCTGCCTCTAGCCGCAGCTCCAGTAGGTGCTGTTTTCCTTCGCTCATTTCGGCTCCTCTGTGGATTTCATCTGACCAGCCACCCTATGCTCGCTTTGGAAGCCTGGCATACTGCCACACTCTGTGTACGCTTCATTCAGTTACGCGCTTCTGCTATCATGCTGTGGACCCTCACTACCTGAACACCTTAGCCACGGCCTTTTCATTTCCTCACTGCCCGCCCTCTGACTACTGCTGTGCTTGTTCTGGGTATTCCAGTCATTGCAGTTTGCTCGGCCTCGACAACAGGAGATGCATTTTCAGCTACTACCAACGACTTCCGCTGATGGCTTGCATGTCCTAGTCTGTCGTTTGCTGCCCATTTGCATCACTGCCCCTGTATGTCTTTACTATATGGCCTGTGACATCTGCTGTTCAACACCAGGGCTACTCAACAGATCATGACGCCATCCAATGCCCGAGACCTTCCATTGCTGGCTAGCATTGAGCCGTTGACTTCATGCCCCAGGTATGCTTCCTGTTGCCATTCTACAGCATAACTGCCTCAGACTCTGCCGTTCATCTAAACTGTGTGGTGCAGGCGGTTCAAACTACGAATAGTGTATTAGCCCTTATTGCCACCGCATATCCTGCCCTGTTTTTTTACTTGCCTTGAATTGGCCTGGGCGTAGCACCTTAATCTTACTACTGCTACTGTACTCCGATCCCTTCTTGGGATTCAATGTTTGACTTTTTCTATGTCGAGTGCTTGGATTGTAATTTCTTTGTTAGCCACCCGAGTGACTTGCATTGCCTTTACTCATACACAATCTCTTTGGGAATCTGAATTTCACCGCTCCCTACTCCTGCTATGCTCACCTTATTCCCTACTTCATTGTTGGAGGACCTCCTAGTTCTTAGCTATACTCCCCATAATTCAAGTCTGCCTCACTGCCCAAGTTTGGCTCTTGCATTGCAGAGATTCTAGCTATATTAATCCACAGCCTGCTGATTCATAACTCACCTCCGTACCTGGACACATCAATGTATCTGGATCGGCCAGTCATATGCTGCGGTGCAGATATTGCTACTGGACGCTTGGATTCAGCATCTCTTACCCTACTGACCGACCTACGATGGGATCTAGTATCTGCTATGGTACTGTTACTCAGTTTGTTGCTTGTCAGCACAGGAAACATTTTTACTCACTACTTACCCTATGCTCTATTAACCACCAGCTGACCCGCATGCTCTGGATTATGTCTGGACTCATCGCAATATTCACCTACATTCTCTTGGATGCTTCTCACCATGCTATTTCAACTTCTTCGGAGTAACTACTGTTGCTGCCAAGTACTTCCTGCTAAGCTCTATTCCATACTGCCTTCCTTAGTTTACCTGATACCTATGGCTTGATCCACTACAGTTCAGGATGCTTATTAATTCTACTCGAGTTGCCACCTCATCCACTCTGGTCTTCCTTGCGCACTTTACCATCCTCTATCATCAGGACACGGCAGTGTACAGCACCCTCATAGTATGCCTCAAAATATATTCTACTGCACAGCATTGGCTTGGGATTTCATTACCATTTGTATACCATGTGCAATATAATCTTTACAGTGTCACTACTGGTTCTGCATTGCATACAGCTAGACATTACTAGCACCATTCCTATCACCGCTGCAACCTGCCTTTGCGCATTGGGCTGGGAGGTTTACCTACTAATCGCTTACTTCTATGACCTGCCTTTGCCCATCGGGCTGGGAGATTTACCTACTACTTGCCTGCTTCTGCAACCTGCCTTTGCCTATTGGGCTGGGCGGTTTACCTGCTGATTGCCTGCTTCATGACTTGCCTTACGCCTGTTAGGCTGGGAGATTTTCTTTCTAATCGTCTGCTTCTCGACCTGCCTTCGCCCATCAGACTGGGAGTTTACTGTACCTACTTTTGCTCTACTTCTGCCTCGCCCAGCTCGGGGCCTGGAGATTCACACATTCTACTATACGCCACATTGTTGCCGTGTTGCCAGCCAGAAGCTCCTTTCCTATGGATTGATATGGCCGCTTTCTTCGCTCATCATCTATTCTGGATGCTTGCCGTGCCACTTCAGCTGTGTGGAATTACTTCTGCTTCACCCTTTCCAGGTCACTTAGTTGAGCTTCTCCAAGACCTTCACCATCCTGGTTTATGCCCTACCATTTCTCAGACCCTGTGACAGTGCTACTTCATTTGACTCAGCCTCTTCAGTATCGCCATTTAGGACTTCTATGCTCGACTATTCAGGACTCTTCAGGATATTCTTCACAAGTCAGTTCTAGCTACGGTATCATCCTGGCTTGATCCATAGATGTCAACATTGTTACGCAACCTATTGGATCCATGAAGCTCTCTGATTTCCTTGCTTGTACCATTCCTTATGCCCTCACCTTTTTATGTACCTCATCTTGCAATGCTACTTTCCTGCTACTACGTCTGCTCCTGCAGCTTGATTTACTCCATCAACTGACTTCCATACAGGTCCACTTATTTATACTGCTTGCTTGTACTACCTGCTTCACCCATCCTGGGCCTAGAGGTCATCCCGACTACCTCACAATTACAACGTGCGCTCCTCGCTAGCTAGAAACTCATCTGACCTACTTCTACGTATTCACTATGTTCTCTACCTACTTGATGCTCACTTCCCCTCTGGCTTGGGGGTTCCTACTGCTCCATCCTCCCTATTAAGTGGCATGTGCCAGTTCTTGTGCTTTATCGCCACAGCCTTCATTTGCTAACCTTGCCATGCTGAACTTGACTCAGAATCTCTTTCTGGCGTGGGTGCTGGGCCTTGATTCCTGGATCTCCTCTGCAAAGTCATCCTCACCTGCTGGAATGCTTCACCACCTGCGCCTCTTCACTTCACGTTCCTTTCAACCCTGGATGCCACTCCATTTTCATTCTGGCCTGCACATGGACTCTCAGACTTGGGGTTTACTGGATGGATGCTCTGTATGCACCTGACATGTCACAATTCCATACGTCTTTGGTTCTCTGTTTCTCTGGACTGGGTTCTACATTTTGTGGTTCGGATTAGCCGATTAGATTATTTAGGATTACTCTCCTTTAGTATGTCCAGAAGGATGGGCAGGTCAGTAGTCACGGGTCCTCAGAGGTTTCCCCCCAAGGGGTTTTTTCCTCTCCTGCGTGCTACTGGTCACAATCTCCGGAGTTGGAGGAGGTGATAATCTACTCATATTATTAAGGATGTATTCCTGCTCGACTCCTTCATCAGTCGGATACAGAACAATTGTTGCTATCATTTTCTTTTGGGGGCTCTCATAATACTAGACAAAGCTTCCTCCCTACAGGTGGGATACAGAGAAAAGCCAAAACCATCAAATAATAACAAACGATTCTCAGTTCAAGTATCCAAGCTCATTGCTCATACTATCAGATTCATAGGTACTATAATCATTGACTTGATCATGTTCATGCTGAAGTACCTAAACACAAATCATTCCATACTACTAGTACCTAGCAACCATTGTCTACTTAACAGCTGGCCTCTGTATCCAACAACCATCTACATCATCCAGCTACAGTATGTAACATAAGCACTGAGCTATGAACCACACATAATGATTATGAGTGAGAAGGATATCTCTGACTCACTATGGGTGTATCAAAGGGGAGGAAAGAAAGAGAACATGTTCGTGGACTGTGCTGCATACTACCAGACCAGGTATCCCAAGTGGAAAAAGTTACTACAGGATATTAGACAGGCAATTAGCAGAGATCACAACAATAGTTATAGGGATATCAACTCCTGTAACAAAGACTGTGAAGTAAAAGAAAGCAATTCAGGACTTCCGTGATACAGGGAACAACTGTTCCATGACTGCTTCTGAATTAGCCATGTGTAAAGCAGCTGACTCATCAGGCAAACCTCTGAACATGCAGCTTGCTTTGTGTATGGCCCTTCAAAGCCATGTTTATTTTCCCTACTTTTGTAAGTGTCTCAGAAAAGCAGTAGTTGTGTCTCACAAAACTTAATGAAGCATGAAAACAGGCCCTAGTTTCAATATTTTAAAAACTTTTCTTCCAAAAACACAAAACAAGAAGAAAAAAAGAAACAACATTTGACTAGAGGTGGACAAGCCAGAGCAGGCTCAAGACGACTGCCTGGCTTGGCTCTCCCGCTGTAAGCAATTTAGAGCAAGGTCAAGCCAAGTCAGTTATGATCAAAGCAAACATTTGTGTCAGCCTGAGCAGGTAGTGCAGAGTGCTGAAAGAAACAACTCATCTTGTGCAACTCATGAGAGAAACTGTCAGTAAAGTATTGAAAGCCTGCAGCAGCAGTCACTTAGCGTATCCTTTGGCTCATAGAGTTAAGCCAGACTGCAAGCATGGCTCTGGCTTTGCTCTAGGTGAAAAAATTCCTGGTTTGCACACCTCTACACTTGATGAAACACCCTTAGACAATACTCAGTTGCCCACTTAAGTTTCAGACTTATAGAAACATAGAATCTGTCAGCAGAAAAAGGTATATTGGGCTATCTTGTCGACCCATTCCTACCCAATACTAAATGAAAGAGCACAAGAGGCTCCTCACTCCATTTTCGTCCTCACTTTCTGGTGTGACCTTTACCAAGCCCTTGTATCTGTCCCATCCACTTTGAATACTTCCACGGATTTTGCACAGACCACCTCCTCTGGCAGTCTATTCCGCCCTTCCACAATCATTTCCATGAAGAAGTACTACCTGGTATTGGTCTTGAAGTTGCTTGCGGCTAGTTTCATGGCGTTGCCCCTAGTGCTTGTGTTGCCACTCAGTTTGCACAAACCTCCCATGCATTTTATTTAACCTATGGAGGTATTTTTTATGTTTCAGTCATATCCTATCTTTCTTTTCTTGCCTCAAGTGTGTACATGTTCAAATCTGCTAACTTGTCCTCATAAATGGTTCATACAATGGTGTAAGGAGCCGAAAAAGGCAATAAGCCCACAATAGCTCCTTTCCAATTATTCATAATAGGTCAGTATATTTCCACCATTGATATGTATCCAGCCTGTTTCTGAACTGCTGCTTACTTTCACTAATAACAATATTCAATAGGAGTTTATTCCAGGGATTGGTCACTCTCTGGGTGTAGAAGTCCTTTCTTTTACATGTATGACATTTTTGTGGCCTCAGCTGTAGGGGATGTCCTCTTGTACCTAGCCTATCATTTTTAGATTCAAAGCCCATTTAATTTCATAAATATTCATCTTGCACAATATCAAAACATAATAGCAAGTCATCTCGTATCCTTCTTGTCTTGAGTGGCACCTAAGTTTATTAACCATTCTCGGTAGGATTGATGTTTGCTATCAATACATGTACACGTTTTGATGTTTTCCTCTGGATCTTCTCTAGTTTGTTTATAGTCCCTTTATTTATTGGTTCCCAAACTGGGCTCCCATAATCTAATAGCGGTCTGATGTAATTCCTATACAAGGGCATTATTACCTCTCTACTTCTACTTTTAAGATTTTTCTTAATCATGTACAGTATCCTGATTGCCATTACAATCTGGGTTTCACAGTGTGATGCTGAGGTTAGATTATGGTTAAACACAACTCCAAGATCCCTTTCCTGGTCTCAGCAGTACTCCATCCAACAGATATGTGGCCATATGTAGCTGATTACCAAGATGCAAAACACAACATTTATCTTTATTAAAATACATTCCTTGTTCATTTTCCCACTTTAGAATATTATTCAAATGATTTTGTAAATCTGCCTGATCTTCCATGGTTTGTACAATTCCTGCCAATATCAAGTGATCTGCATATTTGGTGATCTAATTTACAACCTGTTTTTTCCATATCAGAGATGAATATCTGAAGTAAAATGGGCCCCAAGACAGAGCCTTGAGACACTTCACTTGTCACTGATTTAGATTCTGAGTAGTAACCATTAATGTACATCTTCTGGGTCCTGTTGTTTAACCATGATTAGATCTATTTAATTACTCATTAGTCTAACAGAGGGTGGTGGTGGGTGGGGAGCTCTCACACCCAAGGGCAGTGATGAGCGGTGTTCCACAGGGCTCAGTGTTGGGACCAGTGTTGTTTGGGATATTCATTGCAGACATATCATGGGACATCAAAAGCAAGATCAGTCTGTTTGCTGATGATACCAAGGTAGGTGCAGTGGTGGGTGACCTAGGGGGATGGCAGGGGTTGCAGGATGATCTGACAAAGCTTGAAACCTGGTCAGACACCTGGTAACTGGGGTTTAATGCCAAAAAGTGCAAGGTGCTGCATTTTGGGATGAGGAACCCAGGAGGAGTTACCAGCTAGGGGAGTGCAGCTAGCCCAGACAGAGGAGGAGAAGGATCTGGGTGTGCTCATTACAGGGTCAATGAACAACTCGGCACAATGTAGGAAGGCAGCTGCAAAGGCCAACAAAATGCTGGGTTGTATGTGCAGGGGTATATCCTCGAGGAGGAGGAGGTGATTCTGCCACTGTATGGGTCATTGGTTAGACCACACCTGGAGTACTGCGTGCAGTACTGGCGTCCATATCTGAAGAGGACATTAAGTTACTGGAGGGTGCAGCGCAGAGCGACAAAGATGATCAAGGGGCTGGGGACTTATCATACGAGAGAGGTTGAAGGAGTTGAACATGTACTCACTGGAGGAGAGGAGAGGAGAGACAGGGTGACATGATTGAAACCTTTAAATACATGAAAGGAATAAACAAGATGGGTGAGAGGGCTGTTCAAAGTAAGGAGGGAGGCCACCAGGGGCCATGATATGAGACTGGAGCGAGGAAGGTTCAGGAGGAGATGAGGAGACACTTTTTACAGAGAGGGTGGTGGCTGGGTGGAATCGTTACCTGCTGAAGTGGTATGCAGTAGAACAGTGGACTGCTTCAAACGAGGATGGGACAGGACAAGAGGGAGGGTTAATGAAGGGGAAGGGTGGAAGGGAGGGGCAGCTGCAGAATAAGGGGTACTAGCTGCACATTTGAGCAGACTTGATAGACCTCTAGGCCTTTATGTGCTGGCAAATTTCATATGTTCATATGTTCGTATGATGTGGTAGACTACAGCCCTGGTGTCTAGTGGACCCCCTTCCCCTACACCACCCCTACAGATAGCTGCCCACCCCCACACACCCCCGGATCAGCAAAGCCCTCCACACACTGCCATGGCTGGCCACTCCACTGAATGGATTGAATGAGCATGTACCTATATGCCCATGCAGCTCATACAATGGAGCGGCCAGCCATGGCAGTGTGTGGAGGGCTGTGCTGGCCACCCGCCCAGTGATGTGGTATGTTGGGGGAGTGCGGGGGTGGGCAGCTACCTGTAGGGGTGGTGTAGGGGAGGGGGGTCTGCTAGACGCCAGGGCTGTAGTCTACCACATTGCAGTGGGTTGGGGGGGACCGGCCATCACATTGCGGCTGACTACAGGTATGGTGCCTGGGACACCATTTGGTGTGCTGGGGTCATGGTCGGCACCTTGCTGAGTCATGCTGTGCACTGCCCATGGGGTTTGGATGGGTGATATAGATCCATGCTGACATTGTTATCGGCGATGTGAAGCCTGCTTTGTATTTTGCGGCAATATTTCGTTTGCGATGTTATCATCCGGTACCTGCACACACACACACCTGCCTATTCAGATCTTCTTTACCACAAATTCCTGATCTCCAAAATTAAAAGTACACTAATGAATTAAAAGATGCCAACCTGTAGGTAGGGAGGTAGATAGACAGACTGACTGACAGACAGACAGGTAATCAGATAGATGGATAGATAGATAGCTAGATTCATGGATGTCATGTGAAACTACTAAATTCAGAAGACTATGATAGCTTATAGCAGTATAAGTCTGCTTTGTTACAGAATAAGAAATTATACATTTTCTCTGTATAATGAAAACAGATGGCTAGATAGACAGACAGACAGACATCCTTGAAAATCAGGGGCAGTTGAAGCAGCAGTGCTATGAAACTGGGCAAAACTTTGACCCTTCATTTTTTCACTACAAAAAATTACAAGCATCTTTCAGTTTTATTTGGGGTAAATACAATCCTTCCACTAACAGATGAGTTTTCATAAATGTTTCGGTTCAGTTTTTTTTCTAAAGTGTGTGCGTGTGTTTTGTGGGGCTACAGTATAGCCTAGAGGTTGCAGTAGGGAGCTGTGAATGAGCTAGGCACATCCAGCAGACCTGGATTTAATCTCACAGCCTCCACTTGCATGTTGTATGACTCTGAGCAAGTCATTTAACTTCTCCTGTGTCCTTGGTCGGCCCTGGAAAGAGGCATGTGTGCCTAGGGCTAGTGGGCATTACCCGGTTAATACAGAAACAGAGTGTCTGCCTTGCACACTACAAACCTGGTAAGGGTCAGGATCGAGAAAATAGAAAGAAAAGAAAACTCACAATGTGCAGTATAGGAGGTACCTAAAAGTAGATTTTATAGGTATGCTAATATTGTTTTATGAATTGTAGCTAAAACAAATTTTGTGGTGGGGGGGGGACAGTTTTCCTTGAACTGAGGCTATAAGGTAGAGGAACAATGCAGTTAGGCAGTGAGAACAACCAAACTTAACAATCAGGTCCTAGGATGGCAATCTCCCCCTCTAAAAAAAAACCCCAAAAAACATAAACTTACAAACCATGCATGCTGTCGATGGCATATGTATGCAACTACTCAGCTGAGTGCGCTGTTATTTTTGTAACTATAACTTGAAGCAGCTGCAGGTAATTTCTATTTATTTTTGTATTCTTTTTGGTAACCAAGTAAAGCCCACTAGGCACAAGTGCCTGTTTTCAGGGGAAACCTGGGAGCACTGGTGTGGTTAAGTGACTTGTTCAGAGTCACACAGAGTATGCAAGTGGATGCTGTTGGAATCAAATTCATGTTTGCTGGTTGCACCAAGATCTTTCACAGCTCATCATTCTAACCTCTAGGCTATACTGCCAGCACCATAAATAATTATTATTTTTTATTTGTTGTCATTTATTTGGAATTTTTGACCAAGAAAGGCACACTAAGCTAGTACAGCTTGTTTCCAGGTGTGTCCTACTACAGATTGTGCATGCCATCAACACAATTGCAGTGACCACTGCTGAGTTTTAAAGGGGGTTCAGTGAGTTGAATGACACATGCACACCGCTGAGAACTAGCCTCACAGTTAAACACTTCTCCTCACTGATGTACCTGTCACTGGTTGGTCCACCAGTAAAACAACGGGACCCCACACCATTTGTAAAGAAGTGGCTTATTTCTAGATGCTCAGCAGATCACACTGCATGCAAGGCTAGAAAGGACAAGGATGTTCAGCATAGCTATGAACATATTTGCCAAGTCCTGTCAGATGTCAAGTGACACTTTACTGCACACTGCACGTACACTGGACTCCGATTTCAATGGCAAAGTGGTTTATGTTTTGGTCATAAATGTTTATTTTCACAGTTGTCATTTGTGTGGTATAGTTAATCTGTGTTAAACTGTGGTAAACGTTTTTTGTGATTTATTTCCTGTTTTGGTGGTTGCAGATGTTTAATTTTACTTTATGACTTTAGTTAAAATCATTTTTCAATAATTAAAAAAGGTAAATGTTATTTCTTTTAATAGTTTTTAATAAAAAGGGAATAATGTAAAATTCAGTGTGTGTATTACCAGTCAGTAATACCATCGAGAGGTTCTGGACACGTAGGAACCTCGAGAGCGAAGCTTGACAGGTTCCTACGTGTCCAGAACCACGAGCTGGTGATACACACTGAACCATACATTGTTTTTTTTTTATATATGGATCCGAGTGTGTTTTGGGGTCTTTTGAGATGAGCAGTCGGCCAGCTCAGTTAAGCACTGTCTGGCTCATGGCCAACCGCTGCACTGTCTCGCGCTCTCATTCCCCATCTCACTCATTCTGTCACTCGACTCCTCTCCCCACCTTCCGATAAGCATGGCATAATATAATTAGTAGACATTCCTACTGTTTCTGCTTTTGGCAAATGGGGAACACAGGATTAAGTAGATAAATCCATTTTGGGGCACAGTCTAAAACAAAAAGGGAAAATACGGAGCAGTCCATTGTGTCTCGCTAAGCGAGGGATGGCCACCATGTTTTGAGATTATTTCTGCCTGCCAACTAAGGAAAAGCAACCAATCGAAGGCATGCTTGGAAGCGTGGGTAGGAAAACTAGCGTGTCCGCTGATGTCTTTGGTGATAATACTATCGTTCAGCCGTGAACGATAGTATTATCACTAAACGATGCTATTTTTTGGTGAGCAACTGTACTATTACCACTTGCTGTGCAGTGCTATTAATGGGATTTTTTGCATACTTTAGTATAGTATTAAAACGATATCCATATATTAAAATGTGATACACAATGTCACAATACAACCTTTTTTGGTTTACTAATATTGTTGCGCTACAAGTGACATGCAATGCACACTTTGAGGCCTTTCCCAGGAACTAGAGCTCCACCTCCTCAGAAATCCCAGTTTAACCCCTGATTATTAGCTAAGCTCAATTACATTTTTTGTTTATTCCTCTTTATCATGTATTTAATTTTTTCTGAATTTCTTTACATTTTATCCAGTTTGTGTACTTTCTAACTTTCATGTATAAATGATAGTCTTTTTGATTAATTTCTTTAAACTTTTCATAAGCTATTTCAGTCTAATTCCTTTCTGATTATATTTTTTGTGTTTTTTATGTGTCTGACACATATATTGAAAATATGCAACTTAGTAATAGTCCACATTTCTTCTGTTGTTTTATTTTTAAATTCTGATTCCCAATCAATTTGACTTCAATCTTCTTGAATGTGTTTTGGGTTGGCTGTATTATAATTGTACACTCTCTGCATCCCTGAATAATCAAACCACATTCATGAACGGAAAACAGAATACTATTGTGGTCACTTGCCCCAATGGCAAATCAATAATACAGTCAGAAATTGTCAGTGCTTGAGAAGTCAATATTATGTCTAGGATTTTATCTACATGTGTGGGGGCTTCAAATGTTGTTTTAATCCTAAGTGTTCTATAGTTCTTAAGAACTCTTTACTTTAGACATTGATACATAGACAGTGTCGGCAGATAAGAGCCTATGGCCCACCCAGTCTGCCCATTTGAGCTTGTAAGTTCAGTTTTTGTTTTCCTAGAAGTCTGTTGCCCCTTACCCCTGACCTCCAGAATTCCTTTATGTCTATTCCATGCATTCTTAAATCCCATGATTGTTTCAGCCCCCACCACTTCCTCTGGCAGGGTGTTCCACTTGTCCACCACCCGTTCTGTGAAGAAATTCTTCCTCATGTTTCCTCTGAATCGTCCTCCCTCCAACTTCATCCCATGCCCTCTAGTCCTGGAACATCTTTTTCGCTTAAAAATAGTGTATTCCTGCACCCTGTTCCTCCCTGTGAGATACTTGTATGTCTATCATATCCCCTCTCCCTCCTCTCCTCCAGGGAGTACATGTTCTGTTCCTTCAACCTGTCTTCATAGGACTTGTGATGCAATCCGTGCACCATCTTTGTTGCCCTCCTCTGAACCTTCTCTACCCTGTCTATGTCCTTACGTGGGTATGGTCTCCAGAACTGTGCACTGTACTCAAGGTGGGGCCTCACTAGTGTCTTATACAGGCGCAATTATGACCTCCCCTTTTCCTGCTGGTGATGCCCTGC
Source organism: Neoceratodus forsteri (assembly GCA_016271365.2). Classification (NCBI taxonomy): domain Eukaryota; kingdom Metazoa; phylum Chordata; order Ceratodontiformes; family Ceratodontidae; genus Neoceratodus; species Neoceratodus forsteri. Next base: position 487,065,930 of record CM028134.1, read on the forward strand.
CTATACATCCCAGCATTCTATTTGCTTTACCTGCTGCCTTGTCACACTGTTTCCCTACCTTGAGATCATCAGAGATGATAACCCCAAGATCCCTTTCCTGCTTGGTACATGCTATATCCTCACCCCCCAACTGATATATTGTGCCAGGGTTTTTGTGCCCCATATACATTATCTTGCACTTCTTTGCATTGAATTTCAACTGCCAAACCCCTGACCATTCTTCAAGTTTCTGCCGGTCCCTTCTCATTCTGTCTACACCCTCTGGTGTGTCTACTCTGTTACAGAGCTTTGTGTCATCAGCGAACAGTGAAATTCACAAAGCTCTGTAACAAATGAAGAATAATAATTAAATAATGCGCTGTGAATCGAGGGCTAACGAGATTAATCATCTGAAAATCTGGCTCCTCTTCATATGATTTTAATTCCTGTTAAAAGCATCCTTAAATATCATTGAAATTAAGGTCCACTAAAAAATGACTTGTCCAAACTTGCAAGTACATTTAATTCCTTCAATATTGCTTCATTAGTGTCATTGTCAGTGTTTGGTGGCCTATAACATAAACCATATATAGTGTATGGTAGAACACTGTTAACCTTAGGAAATCATCATTTCCTAAGGTTGTTAACCATCATCTGTCCATCCCAATGCTGTTAACCTATCGATGCTACGTCACATCAATAGGTTAACAACAGGGATTGATTTACGCATGTGCATTACACGACCGGGCCTACCAGAAATGGTGGCAGCGGTGAAAGCATGACCCAGAATGGCTGTGGTGCTGCCTAAATTTAAACAGTAAGGAGCCTGTTTAATTTTTAAAATTGAAATCCATGGCCATACACTATAAAATGTAATGTATGGGCATGCATCGGTAACCAGTTTGAATAACTGGCTCGAGGTTGCCATGGCGACATAAGCCTCTCGAGCTTTGCTGGCGAGGTTTACATGGTCGCCATGGCAACCTCTCACCAGTTAACAAACCGGTTACCGATGCATGCCCATTCACTATCCACTATATAATTTGTTTACTGTTATTGCCTTCTATCCTGATCAATATTGATTCAGCCTTACTGTCGACTTGTTTTATTTTAGCAGACATATCTGAGGATTTTATTGTGTCCTATATGAATGCAGCCACTCCACCACCTTTTTTTTCAGGGCTATTATGTCTATATAACTGGTAACCAGGGATTGATGTTCCCCATTTATCCTCAGGATGCCACAAGTTTTTGTAATAAAGGCCATTTTAATGTTACCATTGGGTAATAGCATAATTTCTAATTGCTCTTTCTTCTTTCTGAGACTCCTAGCATTACTTAAATAACATTGTGCAGTTTGTTTATTGTTGTGATTAACTGGTTTAGAGGTACTGTTTGTTACCACTCTGGGTACTGACCCATGCCCCCCCCCCCAACAATGATAGTTTAAATGACTAACAGGTAAATTTCCATTTATGAGATTCACTAGCATACTTGTACCTTTGGAGCTTAAATGAAATCCGTCCTTTGCGTATATATTATTCTGTTGATAAAAAACATCCTATGATTTGATGAAAGTGAATCCTTCCCTTTTGCATCTATTCTCTAACCTGATGTTTATTTGTTGGATCATTAAATTTTTTCTGGCTGTCCCTTGAGAACTGGTGTGATAGCAGAGACCATTGCCTTTCCGCCCTCCTTCCTTATTATGTGAGTCAGTTCAGAACATATGAAGTGCCAGCAGAAACAGGCCTCACTGTCTAAGGAGGCTGCTATAGTGTGCAGCTAGCACCTCTTCTTGCAGCTGCCCCTCCGCCCCCTCTTCCCAGTATCTCCCTTCCCTGTCCCAACCCCTCTTGAAACTGCCCACCGTCTTACAGGACACTAGCTCAGCTGGTAAGGTGCTTCATTTGCCATCACTCTTTCAGTGAAAAAATGTTTCCTCGTCTCCGTCCTGAATCTTCCCCCCCTCCAGTCTCAGTCCATGCCCTCTCATGTCCCTCCCCTTTCTCATCTGGAAAATCCCTTCTGTGTTGGTCTTGTTTATCCCATTTAGATACTAAAAGGTTTCAATCATATCCCCCATCCCTCCTCTCCTCCAGTGAATACATATTTAACTCTCCTAGCCTGTCCTCATACCCCTCCCCATGCCCCACCTCTCCACACATCCTTCACTCTCAACCCCCTCTCTTACTCTTTCCAGCCCACCCTCCCACATCCCTTCCTACACCCTTTGCCCTGTTTGCCTTGACAAAGCCTGCCGGCTGATATCAATGTACTGTATGCATTTTCCTGTGCCTGAAACTGATTACCATAATGTGTTTCTGTTGTTTTACATTGACTGTCCATTATAATTTTGTGTCCATTATGAGTTTTGTACCTCCTATTTCCACTCTATTGTACCATATTTTATTGTCCTGTTTAATCTGTTGTCCTTTCTTCTGATGTGGAACCTTTGTAAAAGAGCTCTTAGCTCAAAGGTATATGTAATAACATACTAGAAACCAGCAGAGTAGGCCTGTTGGTCTATCAAGTCTGCTCTTGTTTCAGCATTGAGTGCACGTAGCCCTCTATCTGTCTCTTTCCACTGTTACTCCATCCCCAGTCCCGCCCTCCCCAGGCAAACCAGCCTCTGCTTCGCCCCTTGCCTATACCTGTCCCACCCTCTTCTGAATCCCTCCTCTGTAGCTGCTTGTATCAGCTCCCTGGGCAATGCATTCCATGGTTCCACCACTCTCTCGGTGAAGTACCTCTTCCTCCTTTCCCCCCTAATCCTACCACCCTCAATCTTTCAAATATGTCATCTGGTGATTCCACCCTCCTTCAGTCGAAAGATCCTATCTCAGCTTACCTTACTTACTCCCTGAGGTACTTGAAGACCTCAGTCATGTACCCCTGGTTCCTTCTCTCCAGCGAGAACAGGTTGAGCTCCCCTAGTCGTTCCTCTTATGTCATATCCCCCAGTCTCCGGATCGTTCTGGTTGCTCTCCTCTGAACCCTCTCCAGGAGTTGGATATCCCTCCTTAGGTGCGGCCTCCAGAACTGCACACAGTACTGAAGATGTGGTCTAACCAGGATGTTGTATAGTGGCAAAATCACCTTCCTGTTCCTTGAGGTAATCCCCCTAGAGATTCATCCCAGCATCCAATTTGCCCTGACCATAGCACTCCTGCACTGCTCTGAATTATTCATGGTAACATCCAACAAGACTCCTATGTCTCTATACCCTGCCATGGCCTGCAACTCATCCCAGGGTGTACACATAGTTGGGGTTTTCCATCCTAGGTGTAGCACCTTGCACTGGAGGAGTTAAATTTCAATTTCAGGTGCAGGACCACCTATCCTGGTATCCAGGTCCTCTTGCAGGGCCAATCTCCCCATCTCCCTCATCACTGCTCCCCAACTTAGAGTCATCCGCGAAGAGACTCATTTCACACCGTACCTTCTTTGATATCAGAGATGTAGGCGTTAAACAGGAGTGGCCCCAGGACTGATCCCTTGGCACCCCACTTATGACCTCCCTAGGAGATGGAATCTCACCTCTGATCACTACCTGCTGCGTGTGACCTGAAAGCCAATTTCCAATCCACCTAACCATCAATGAGCCTACCCCCATCCCTAGCTTCTCCCTTAAGCCAATGTGAGGACTGAATCGACTGCCTTGCTGAAGTCCAGGAACAGCACATCCACTGGTCTCCCCTGTCGAGTGCTGATGTCACCCACTCATAGAACTCTATAAGGTTTGTTTGACACAATCTACCAGGCACAAACCCATGCTGCTGGTCATCCAGGTAACCCATCTCCTCAAAAACCTCCTAGCCTTTCCTTAAGTATGCTCTCCATTACCTTCCCCACCATCGACATCAAACTTATGGGTCTATAGTTTCCTGGCTCTTCTCTTGATCCCCTTATGGATGGGCACTACATGCACCTGCTTCCCATCCCTAGGCACCCTCCCTGTCTACAGCGACAAGTTAAAGAGATCTGCAGTGGCGCAGCCAAAACAACCGCCAACTCCCTCAGTACTCTGGGATGAATAGCATCAGGCTCTGGAGATTTATCCTTTTTTAGGGACTTGAGGGCTTCCCACACCCGACTGATAGGAATATCAGCATCTGTTCCTCCCCCCATTCAGCAGAACCAGCCTGATATCTCACCCTGGCCTATCCCCCAGTGGCTTGTTCTTCAGCAGGTACCCCAATAGTCAGGTCCAATGCACCTTCTGTGTCCTTCAACCCCTTTTTTGGAAGTTCCCCAGCCTCCTCCCTAGTGAACACCGAGGCAAAGTACTCATTCAGTACCTCCTTCTGTCCAGCCCCTTGCACCCACTCCCTAACTATCCTCAACCTACTGAGCTGGCTCTTGACCTTCCTCCTCTCACCAATATACTTAAATAACCCCTTTTCCCTGCCCTGTATCCCCTGCACCAGCCTCTGCTCTTTCCAGGCCTTTGCCTCCCTCACCACTCTGGTGATTTTCCTGGTTGTAAGGCGATAGTTCTCTCTATCCCTCTCCCCTCTCATTTTTTTGTACCTACTGCAGGCAGCCATCTTCTCCCTTACCCTCTCCTGGACCTCCTTGGTCCACCAGCATGATTTACAAGACCTACCACCCTTGAACTTCACTCTTGCACAGATCCTGGTGGCCTCCTGTAGCCCCCGCTTTATGATCTGCCGCCTACCTTCCACGTCCAAACCTGGTTTTATCTCCCACAAATGCCCCTTGAGAATTTCCCCCATGTTCTGAAAGTCTGCTCCCTAAAATCAACTATCATTGTCCTTGAATGATTACCCCCCATTTTAAGCCGAAATCAGACTGTGTTGTGGTCGCTCCCAGCTAGGGGTTCTTCCACAACCAGATGTCGAACAAGATCCTCATCTACTAAAACCACATCCAGGATACAACCCTCCCTCATTGGGTCCATTACCTGCTGATTGAGGAACGTGTCCAGGACGCCATCCAGCAGCTTCTGCTCCCTGGTTACAGTGGATGTCATAGTACCCCAGTCAGTAGCAGGCATATTAAGGTCCAACATCAACACCACTCCTTCCCCTTCCTGTCCACACTGCCCCTTAATGTTAGCCAACAGGTAATCCTCCAGGTCCTCCACTAGTCCTGGGGGCCTATATACCACCCCCAACTTGATCTTCCCTCCCACGGGGGTTTGCAGGGTGACCCATAGGACCTCCACATTGTTGCCCTCTGCTTCCTCCACTCTCATAATCTTGATGTTATCCCTAATGAACATTGATAGTCCTACCCCTCTGCCCACCTTTCTGTCCTTCCTTAGCACAAGGTACCCACTCAGCTTAAGGTCCCAGTCATGGCCAGGGTGGACCAAGTTTCAGTGACCACTGCTACATCCACCCAACCCTCAACCAGCGTGGCCTGGAACTCAGGCATTTTATTCCCCAGGCTCCTGGCATTTATTGAAGCCACCCTCGAACCCTTGACCTACAACCCCTTTACCATATCCTCCCCAGATCTTTCATACGTCCATCCACACTCCTCCCCTAGGGTACCATCCATCCCTCCTTTATGGGTTGCAGGCTAGTCCTACCTGCAATATGGATGGTTGATCATCCCGGCAGTGCCCCCCTTCACAAGTTTAAACCCCATCCAGCCTGAATGAAACCTGTCATCCCCCATTTAAGAACTTACTTCCCTATTGGATTTAGGTGAAGCCTGTCCTGGGCATACAGTCCCTTGTCTTCTTAAACTCACCCCCAGTCTCCCAACACCCCACTCCCCTGTGCCTCATCCCACTGCCTGAGTCAGTTATTAATCTCCCTGATCTTCTGTTTGTTCTCCACAGTGGCCCTTGGCACTGGCAGGATTTCCGAGAAGCAGACTGTGCATCCATTGTCATGACAGACCCTGGCCAGTTCTCGGAACCTTGCCTGAATTTCCAGCACACTATTCCCCTCAATATAATTTGTCTCCAGATGCATCAGGAAGTCCTGTGATCCTCTACAGTCCCTCGCCAGCTCATACACCATGAACTTCGCCCTATGCACAATCAGACTGGAAATACCCACTACCTAACTGGACTTGATTTTCCCTCACCCTACCCAGCCCAATGAATACCCCTGATCATGGAGTCCCCAGCAGGAGAACCTTAGTGTCCCCCTTGGTCTTTTGTGACCACCTTTTTGGATTCCCCCACCAGCCCCTGTCACCTTCTCCCTTCCCCAAGATCACTTCCCCTTGGCTTCTCTCCGGACCCTCTGCAAGAGAACTCCTAGTGACCCTACCCCTCTTGTTGCACCTTTTGTAACCGAGTTCCCTGGCTCCCCCCAGTTTAGCCTCCACCCCACTCCTCCCTACACCAGTCGAGCATTTTCTCTGACCTTTTCCCCTTTCCAGCTCCCCTTCTCAGTCCTCCCCAACACGGCATTCCCATCACCATGACCACCCCTACCTCCTCCCTTTCCTCTTGCCCCCTGCATGTCCCCCTTACCTTTGGGCCTTTCTCTGGTATGATCCTCCCCTCGAAGGATGCCTCTACCTCATCTCAATCTCTCCTCCTTTCTCAACAAGTTGGCTCACAGCTTCCACAACTTCCCTCTACTGGTTCCCCCGTCCCCTTCTTTGACACTTGATTAGCTCCCTCTCCTGCTAATATGCCTATTTGAATTACTGATACCCACCATCGTCCAATTCACCGTATCCCTCCCTCCCTCCTCCACGCTCTTTTTCCTCCTCTGTCCCCCCTCACCACATCCTCTCCAATCAACTTACTCAATGGCTCAAATTTATTATACCACTCAAAGCCAACCTCCTTTTTTTGTCCTGATTTCCTGCTATCTACTCCTCTAGTAGGCCCCCTGTCAGTCCCAACCCACCTGTTCCCTCCTGCCTCCTATGATTTAGCCTGTTTCCTCTACCTGTTACCTCCCAGGTAGCTACCCCCTTTGCTACTAGTCCACGCCCCATAGGTTCTCCACTCCTGCCTGATGAAATGGATCCAGGTCACACTCTATCACTGCCCTCCTGATCCTCACAGATAGAGATGCAGTGCATTTAAAATACACTGGCGAAGTGAACGCGAAGTGGCCACTTCACATTGGCACGTCGCTATGTGGAATGCCCCATAGGAAAGGCTCATTTCACCTTGTTATTATTACTTTGCATTGTCATTCCTCCTTAAATACGAAGTAAGGCGGAGTGACAACAATATTGGCAGCACCCCACCCACACAGTCACCAGAATTAATGTGCATCCCCAAAGTGCTACTGTCTTGTGTCCAGAAAACTCCCCAGTGCTGACAAAGTGAAATGAGGCGTAACAAGAAATGCAGTCTTTCAGAATTAATGGTGCACTGCAAGCGCATAGACAGATTAAGATTTTCACGTACTCAAAGGACCCATACAAAAGGCACAACAACACCTAACCAGTGCTCACAAGTCACAGATCCAAATCTGGAAAGGAATACATTTTGCCAGTTGGAGGATTAGTGAGCGGCAGTAGCAATCCACTACCAATAAAGATACCACAAAGCAGAATAAAAAATTCATGCAGGTGTGGTGGATAGCAGGTTCACACTGCTGTAATTACTCTGTGGCACAATAAAGGTGTCTGATTTAATGGCATGCATCGCACACACACACACACCACTAGTAATGCGTAACAAATTGAAAACCTTTAGTAATATAACCAAATGTTTTAAATAGACAAATTATACACTGCTGCACCACAACAATTGCCAAAAATTTAATGAATTACTGAAAATATTACTGTGTGTACAGTAACACAGTTATATAAGAAAAATATAACCAAAACAGAAAGACTACCTTTTTCTCCCAGTTAATGTATCTACACCACAAATATGCCCTCCTCCAAAGCACACTTCACAGTACACAGACTGACTGTTCTAAATTAACATTCAAAATCCACACACAACAATAAACACTTGATGATATGAGCACTGGAGGGTTTCTTACAATCAATGTACTAAATTTTGAACCAAAAAAAAGGACTCAAAGGCATTTTAAACAGCTTTTAGAGGTTTTGAATCGCAGAGCTCTGAAAGCAAACTGTCTCCAGCTACCCACACACTACCCAGGCCATAACTGATGCTGTGCAGAACAACCTAGAGCCCATGTGACCTGTAATCCCATGAATCACTGCAGAATTTCATTTGGAGCTCAATTACAAGGCAAAGTGAGGTGAATTACATTGATTTCAATGTACTTTGCCTTAAAATTGGTGGAGAAGTGGTTTGGGGAAGGCAGAATAACACAAAGTCATTGGTGTCAATGGACTTTGCATTCCTCATTATGAAGCGAAGTACTCCACTTCACATTGTGGGGAACTCCACGGATTCCTCATTACTCCGTGAATCACTTTGTGGAGCGAATTGGGGCCACTTCGCCCCCACCACTACTTATAGTACTGTAACTCACAAGCTGTACAGGAAGGAAGGAATGCGAATGCCTATGACTGTACTTCCCTGATGAGCTGGGCCTGTATCATAAAACTCCCCAATTTAAAAACTCTTATTAATGAGTAAAGTGGTGGGGTGGTGAAGCCTGAAGAGATACTACAAAACAGGCTTACAATACATCCAAGTAACTAGCAAAAAAATTAATGTTGTGATTCGTGATGTGATCATGAATCATGATTTGTGACTGCATTTGTGACCGTGATGATGAAGAACATGATTCGGTGTTGATGGTGTGAGATAACCAATATGGAACTGTATCAGGAATGCGAATGCCTACTGCTGTACTTCCCTGATGAGCAGTAGCACAAAACTCACCGACTTAAAAACACGTATTAATGAGTACAATGGTGGGGTGGTGAAGCCTGGAGAGATACTGCAAAACAGGCTTACAATACATCCAAGTAACTAGTAAAAAAATGAATGTTGTGATTCATGACATGACCATGGATCGTGATTTGGGACTGCATTTGTGACTGTGATGATGAAAAACGTGATTTGAATCACGAGTGACTCGTGATGATGGTCCTGACTTAAAAATGCATATTAATGAATACAATGTTCATGCAGAATTATGCACCACACCAGTCCAGTACTCTGAAGGGAAGCCAAAGAAACAACTGTGACTTAAGTTACAGATGGAGATTGGGTCCTAAAGAGATGCAAATGCACACAGATTAAGATTGCACTGCACACTGAAGAAATGCAGATGCAAAGGCACAACACCTAAGCAGTGCTCACCATCAGAAATTCAAATCTGGAAAAGAATACCTTTGCCGGTTGAGGCGGGCTGCGGGGGGGCAGTGTACTGCACTGCTGCAGTAACAGTCACTAGTACTAGTCCCAGTAAAGATACCACAAAAAGTACAAAAATCATATAGTTGCAGTGCATAGCAGGTTCACATTGTTGAAATTACTATGTGACACAATAAATGGTGTCTGATTTGATGACATGTGTCACACAATACTCACACACACTAAATAATGCATAGCAAATTGAAAACTTCAGTAATATAACCACATATTTTAAACAAACTAAAGTGATGCACTGCTGCACTACAACAATCAGCAAAAAAAATGGCAAGAATTATTGAAAATATTACTGTGTGTACATTAACACAGTTATACAAAAAAATATCACCAAAACAGAAAGAACTGTCTTTTCTTCAAGTTAAAGGGCACTGTTAGCTTTGATCCTCGTTTTTGTCTGCTTGCATCAATGGGACTCAAACACCTATCTATGACATATCCCTAAATAAAGGCATCATGTATGCCATAACAGTGATCACTTACTGTATTTTTCAATTTTTCCACGTTGCATCCGCAACGTCCTCTGCCAAAAATACCTCATCCTCTGGAAGAGATTGTATGCCTAGAGGCGCCTGTGACAGAGCACCAGCATGAACATCAGTTTTCACATGCCCACACTAAAGAGTTACTTGCAGCATGTCTTGCGCTATATTGAATTAAAGTGACCATGTTTTAAGTAAAACTGAGCACTGGTAATGCAAAAATGCATATAAACACTGGTGCCAAATCCCACACCTGTGTGAATGTGCCCTCCTGTGCATGCACAGGATCTGTATTCTATCCTGGTATTGTGCATGTGTGGAATTTCAGCACCTGAAGCGGTCAATGTTCGTGCAGGCACGGGTTTTGGTATCAGTGTTTAAATGCATACAGTAGGTGCTTGAGTCCCATTGATGCAAGCAGACAAAAATAAATGAGGTCCAAAGCTCACAGTGCCCTTTAATCTACTTACACCACATAGGCCCTCCCCAAAAGCACACTTCCACTGTCTCTCAGTACACAGACTGAATGCTGTACATTAACATTCAAAATCCACACAAACAATAAACGCTCGATGATACAGTATGAGCACAGGGGATTTCTACAATCGATGAACTAAAGTTTCAGCAAGAAAATGACTCAAAAAGGCTTTTTTAACAGCTTTTAGAAGGCCTGAATCACAGAGAGCTCTGACAGCAGACTGTTGCTTACAACTTCCTATACACAACACCCTGAACTGAGGCTGTGCACAACAATCTAGAGCCCATATGACCTGAAATTCCATGAATCACTGTAAAATTGGCCTTTGGAGCTTAAAAACAAGGCGAAGTGAGGCGAAGTACATTGTTCTCAATGTACTTCGCCTTAACAATTGGTGAAGTAGTGGTTTGGATAGGTGGAGGAAGCGAAGTCATTGTTTTCAATGGACTTGCGCTATATCACAACAATGCAGTACTTTGCTTCGCTGCCAGGGAGCACCTGCTAATTTGCTTTCACTTCATGATTCACTTAACGGAGTGAATTGGGGCCACTTTGCCCATCTCTAGTCTACAGGCCCTCCCAGACATGTTCATCCCCCTCAGTCAAGCTCCCCCAATCTGCAATAATGTCTACAGACTGGGCAACCTCCCTCCCTCCCTCCATCCAGGCCCAATTTAGGACCATGGCTGCCCTGAAGTCAGTACACCCTACAATTCTGCCAAAGATGCCTGCCCTGGTGGCTGGGGGCCACCCCCAGAGGCCCTCTCTAAACATTCTTGGACATTCACCCTTGACCAGGTCCCCACCCCCAGGTAGACCTACCCGCAACCCTCTACAGTCAGCCATACGGGGCAATGTAGCCTGTGAAATTAAAAACACAGCTCTTGGACAAAGCTACTAAGCAGAATAAAAGAGCATGAACAGAGTTACATCCCCTTACAGTTCCAAGAATAGTCAGAGTCATGACTGGAGGAAACCCCAGTATGACCACCCAACCAATCAGCAACCTACCTCCACCTGGCCCCTCCTCTTCCAAGCATTTAATAGAGGTCAGGACTGGGGTGGGTGGCAAACTAGCATCCCAATAGTGGCCAGGCTTGTCCCTTAAAAAGGCACAGCCATGAGTCCTGAAAATGGCACCCTGGCTTTCTATTGGGAGCTCCAACTCAGATCACCAATCTCCTCTTAGCCACTGATGTGGCCACCCCCAGCTCCAAATTTGCTCCTGATACAGCTCCTGCAACAGCTCTCTCACCATTGTTGCAGCCTGTGCCATCCCTCAGGACCTCTGGACCCCCAAGAAGCAGCCCACTGATGCAGCCTGCGCAGTCCCCCTGTTCCTCTGAGTGTAAGTCCCAAATATCCCAAGAGTGGCTGGGCTCATCCCTTAAAAGGACCAACCACGAGTCCCAAAAATGGCACCCTGGCTTTCTACTGGTCTCTCCAGCTCAGATCACTGAACTCCTCCTAGCCACCTATGTGACTGCCCCCCGGCTTTAAATTTGCTCCCGATGCAGCTCCTGCAACAGCTCTTTTACCACTGATGCAACCTGCACCATTCCCAAGGACCTCTGGACCCCAAGAAGCAGCCCACTGATGCAGCCTGTGCAGTCCCCCTGCTCCTCTGTGAGTAAGTCCCAAGTATTCCAAGAGCGGCTGGGCTCGTCCCTTAAAAGACCCAGCCACGTGTCCCAAAAATGTCCCCCTGATTTCCTGTTGGGCACTCTGACTCAGATCACTGAACTCCTCCTAGCCACTGATGCGGCCTGAGTAGTCTCCTGCTCCTTTGCAAGTTAGTCCCAAATATGTAATATAATAATCCTGTCCACCAGGAGACAAATGATGAAAAATAATCAAATTCATGGAATTGGTGAATTACCGGGATCAGTCAACTGTTGTTACTGTAGATCAAAGACCAAGAATGTGTTAAATTCCTGAAGGTGATGAACATTGGTCTGGGGCATATGCAGGATGTAAAAATCCTTTGTTAGTGTCTTCCTTTGTTCAAATAGTAGTGAATAGTTCTCAGAGACAAGCACAGATCCTTTAGGAACAGGGCAGATGGAAATGTGGATTCAGAGCAGCACTCCACAACTCAGAGCTTGTAGAACTTCCTTGCTGGATTTAACTTGTGTTTGTGATGGCTTCCAAAAAAGTTGATTTATAATAAGAATGCCAGTATCTGCTGGTGATGTTTTGCAGTTTTTTAGTCCAGAAACCTTCCATAGATGTCATGTCCAAGAATGGTCTAGTTCCTCCAAGCAGAAACACATGAAAATCCACAAAACTAAACTACTGACAGAGACAAACGCAAACACCCAGGCACACAGCCCAAGGACGCTTTGTAAGAGCCTTAAATCCATGACTTAAAGGAGAACACCAGTTACCCTTTAGGTTTTATGCTCATAATTTTGTGCCCCAATTATTTTTCTGTAATTTCAGCTCCTGAAATATTTATTGTACACTTTTTCATTTACTTTTGTAACCCCAGAGCACTACCCTTAGAGCTACTACCTCTGTCTGCCCCCACGGAGCAGGGGTACAGGGAGCCAGATCCGTTGGCGGGTGCCTCCACCCAGAGGTCGGGGTTAGCACAGTTAAGACTACCTCGGTTACAGCCCTCTGGGCTACTGCAACCCCCCTTTCGTCCCACTAGTGACTCACACTGGGTACCAAAAATTCTGTTCACCCGTACACTTACCCCACGGATAATATATTCCAGCTCCTTCGGGGACCCCTGTACAGTAAGGCACAATTATGTTGCAATCACCAGGCAGCAGTTCACCACGTAATACACATAGCCAGGAGGTAGCTGTACAAAAAGCAATCTGATTTATTCAGGGAAAATAACAAGGACAGGGGAATCAAGTTGATTAGCTTATCACTATACTTATCTACCTAGGGCTCTGTGCACAGGCCTAACCCTACAGTTTATTGTCCCGGGGTACCCAAGCCCTAACGGCTAGTCCACATGTGACAGCTGGTTGGGGCCCTTAGCACAGACAAACATAACAGTCCTGAGCAGGTCAAAGTAGGAGGAAAGTTTAATTAGGCAGTCAGCAATACAATAGTGCACTGAAACCACTGCATAAACACACTGCAGGGAGCTACCCTGAATTAGTACTCACAACCCCAGCAAATAACGATTCCTTCACCGCTACCAGGATGGAGCCTGACTTTCACCAGCCTTCTCACACATTTATATGGTAAACAGCAACAGAGGGGTACCACACCAGGCAGCTGCTTCCAATACTCCTTTAAACTCACAGCCACTGCGATATTACCACGGCAGCTTCCACTTTTCCCTCGGACTGAGTGCAATTCAGCAATTTTCTCCAGTCCTCCTACAGGTCGAGCCTAGTGGGTAGCTGTACAGGGCACAGCCTCCTCTGACCGCCCGCCAGCGAGTTTCAGGGTGAACTTCGCTCTCAGAGAGAAAATAGTACCTTAGGCCTTCACAGCAGCTTCCCGCGCTAAAACACTTCCCAGCGCAGAAGCACAGAAGCTCCTCGCCTCTCACCAGCCACAACGCATCTAACCCCAACAGCAAGGGGCTCTCCTCTCAGTTCGGGCGCCGACCCGCTCATTGGCTGGCTGCACATGCCGGTCATTTCTCCTGCTCTCATGAAAAAGCGCCATAGCCCATAATGCCTTTCCCAATTACACACAGTTCCTCTATTGGTTAACCAACTTTGTAGGGTCCCAAGGTACTGATTGGCCCAATTCAGCAGTTCTGGACCAAAATGGAGAAAACAATCGAAACAGTCTTTGCTGCAAAAGAAGGCAGGTTAGAACAGCTGCATTATCATTACTATTTCCCAGTATTTAAAGCCAACATTCACATCCTCTTGTAGAGCTCCCTCTGCACCACTAGCAATGGCAGAAACGGAGTGAAAAATCAGCAGTCCGGGCGGGATTCGAGCATAGCAACACTCAAACCCCTTCCCTAATCAACTAATTCTGACTGCAACAGGCAGCCCCTAAAGGGACAAAATACGGAGGCCCCCCAGGCACTCACAGGCTACCAATTTAAGATGGCTTAAACGCCGAACACCAACCAGGCAAGGAGCATTCAAACAAGCTCCGGGGAAGCTTTTAGGAACCCCCATTTGCAAGGGGGTTACACTTTGCTATCCTGCATTCAGTTTGTTGCCTCGCAATGATCAGTGCCATTTTCACATCCTCCTCACATGTTGAGACCTCTTGGGCGGTTGCATACTCATGCACAAACTACATGAGGTCATGGGTAAATTTTATCTTGCACCCTCACACTCTCCGGTGCCACGCTTCCAAGGCTGATCACTGCAACTGTAAATTACATCCTATGTAACATGTGCAGTATAATTGAAACTGCTGACAGAGACTCCTTTCTTTTATTTCTGTGTACTTGTCAGTGATCTTTCCTGTGGTGCTTATGCCTTGGGGAGAGAGATGGGAATGACTGATAAGTTATGTGTGTGCTCCCCATCACATAATCAGATCGAATGGGCTCCCCTTACACACACACATTGCCCAATGCAGAGGAGAGATCTGTGATTCCCAGTACCGTGCAGCCCTACTGCCTAAAACAAACAGCGCCAGAGGGATGTCTGCAATAACAGGAGCTGGGCTTCCCCAGATGGCCTTTCATATCAGCATCCTGCTGTGGAGGTCACAGTCCCAGGCAGCACGAGGTCCTGAAGTCATGACAGGTGGGCAGGCAGGGTGGTCCAGGTCAGTAGCCCCGGACGGTACACCTGAGTCATTTGGTCCCGTGTGTCTGCCTTTACTTTGGTGACAGCCATGATTTGGCTAGGGTTGGGGTAAGTCTGGCATGGAGGGGCCACTTTGCTCTGAGGACCTGTTGCCAAGTGATGCTCCTCTGTGGCAGAGTGTGTGGCTCTGCTATTTTTCATGGAGTTCCCAGATGACTGTTAATGGGGGACCGGCTGAGTTCCTTTACATTAGTGCCCCCATGCTGTCCTGCTTGTGGGGGGGGGAAGGGAAGTGTAATCCTGAGTCCACAGTCCTGTGCATGCATATCCCAACCAATGACAAATTGCTGGGTTCCTGGACTGCCCCCTCCTCCTACCCCCCCCTTTCCCACTCCCTGCTTCCTAATAACCGCGGTAGAAATGAAGCTCAAAATCCCAGCTCTATGAGCTAGAAATTCATTCAGAAGGTGGTGCATGGGTACAGGAGACCCAGGTTTGAACCTAACCGCAGCCACGGGCTCGCGATGTGATCTCCCTGTTCTTCTGTCCACCCAACTCTCAAACTACATAGAAGCACCCCTCTTCCCCGACTGGGTTATGCTTCGCCTCTTATGTTTGCATTCATCTACTGTGGCACTTCTGCTTCAGTTTTATGTTGTAAACTCAGCCATGTGTGCTGGAATGCATGTGATTTAGTCAAGGAAGGTGGCAATGTAGCAACATGCTGCTGTTTACTGTTTCCATGGTGATGACTGTGCTCCCTGTGTTCCTGCCATTACGTGTGTCATCAACTATTGAGCATCTATCTTCCCGCTTATGTGACATGTTTTGCTAACATTGTATATGTTTTCAACCAATAAAATGCTGTATTGGTGAAACCAGTGTTTCTGTATTTTGTTTAATACATTGCTGCTCCTTATAGTCAGTGGTGTAATGTGTACTGATTTTTCTCTTACCTGTACCACTTTGTAGTAGACACAGAAAAGATGCCAACATGTATGGTACAGGGTTGTGGCAATACCGTAGGTAAGAATAACTGTGGTTGTAAAGTGTCCTTCCATAGGCTCCCCAGCGATCCTACATTGCAGCACCAATTGCTCCATGCTATGGGAAAAACTGACTGTGAGATCCTGAAATTTGTGCCTATAAGA
The DNA here is from genome assembly GCA_016271365.2 of Neoceratodus forsteri. NCBI lineage: Eukaryota > Metazoa > Chordata > Ceratodontiformes > Ceratodontidae > Neoceratodus > Neoceratodus forsteri. The sequence goes on from CM028134.1 coordinate 487,081,967, forward strand.
AATGATGTGGTCTGCTCTGCTCATTTCAAGCCTGATGACTTCTGTGTGTCATTATCCACCTTGTATGACAGTAAGTATCTTCTTTTTTTTGGTCTTATTGGTGGGGGGGGGGGTAATATTTACTTGTGTTGCCTGAGTGTTTGGCACCACAGTACATTAAAATCTGCAATGTGATCGATGCTGGTACCATGAGTACAAGTGGTGCTGAAGTCTATAAAAGCAAATTTCTTCCACAAGTTATGTAGGAGCTGTGTGATGTGCTGCTGTATCAGATTGGATGCCTGTTACTTGTGGCATGGAAAAAGAGCCACTATTTGCATTGATTGTGGATGGGTGAAGTTCCATGCTCGACATCTTGTGTACAAATAGCAGGGTCAGGTGCCTTATCTGAATGCTGGGGATTCATAGACGACTCCTTGCTGTTGAGGGTGCTGTTCACAAGCTAAGGGAGAGGACAATGAAGGGCGTATGTACAAACAGTCATACCTTTCTCTCCAGCCCCTCATTGGTTTGGGGAGGGTAGATGTAGTGGCACCTCATAAATGCTGTCACATGGAAGAGGCTGTGAACTATTGTCCAGTCAGCCACTGTCACTCTCAGGTGCCGTATTAGTCTGCTTTGACATTTTCATGTTATCGCAACTAATAACCGCCCATGTCCCTTTACTCCTTTGTGATGGTCAGCAAGTAGGCCACTCCCCCTTTCGTAGCTTTCCCACTCTCCATGAATTGCACACTATCTTACACCACCCTCTGCCTCCTGTCTGTTAGTCACTTTCTAACACACTTTACTGCCCTGTTCCCCATGCACACCCTACCTACCTACCTACCTATCTTCTTTATCAGCTTACTATGAAGTAGGTTGCATGGAGTAAGGGTGGAGGGTGAATGTTTAGGGAATGGTAGTCAGTAGTACTTCAAGCAGATAGTGCTGTGTGCCCTCCTGGGGCTCTCTCCTCGCCACCAGAGGAAAAGCTACAAGCCTATCTTAGGAAGCAACCCACGATTCTGCTACTGTAAATTAGCAGACCCTGAGGCGTTCTTCCCTGTTGAGAAATTGCCGCCTGGGATCCTCTGAACTCTGGTTTGTTGCAGGGCCCAGAAATCTACAAAACAGCCAAAAGCCGTATACCCCCTCAGGTACGTTGGTATTTGGCGCCTTTGGACATTCTGAATTTTCAGCGCCAACACTCTGATTGGAGGATCTCAGCCTCACTGACTTCTTCCTGCTGGTGTCCATTTTACCTTGCTTCATTAGAGACATTTATCAGCGCTGCTGACCCGGGGAGACTATCCTTTTTTGTAAAGCAAGAATTTCAATTTTTTTTTTTTTTTAAGTGTCTACGTTCTCATTTGCAAATTATACTACATAGCCACTAGAGGGTTACTATAGCTGTCTTTTCTATTAACGAGGAAACACATTATATTTTCTACTTCCTCTTCTGCTCTAGTGGACCTGGGATACCTCTCTTTCTGAGGACCATCCCCGGGCTTTTTCTGCCTGTTTCTCAGGCCAAACCATGCTCATCCACTAAGGCTGCAAGACTTGAACGCCTTCCCCACTTCCATTCTGTACTGGTGGAGCAGGGCCAGAAACAGAGCAAAGCTACAGACCAATCTTGCCACACCGGATTGCAGCCTTGAACCACCTCACTGGCTCACCTGCAAAGAGTTGCTCCACAGGTATGTTCAGCGCCAAAACTGCTTCTCAGCCAACAAAAGGATTTTGAACTTATGGCACCTGATCACCAATTGGTCTAGGCTTCTAGTGACTTTTACTGCCGGCTGCTGTGGCATTTAGATCTACCATGGGAAATTACAGCTGGTTCCTCGGTGTGTCACTAGATTTACTAGCGCTCAGCTCAATTCTTTGAACTCTCATCCCTCCCTAAAGTGGAATGACCCTTGGCTTCTCCTATCCTCGTTCAACAGCTCCTTTCAAGTAGCCATTCTGGACTATTGGGCTTCTTAGCTGTCTCTGCCGGGGAGTGGAACATCTCCTGAGCTGCCTCTGCAGATTACTCCCCCATCCAGACTTGAGACTTCCTACTCATGGCAAATTTCTGCCAGGACACTAGTGGCTACAACACTAGGCCAGTATAACAGCAGGAGTGAGTACAGGCCTACCCATCAACACCGCCTCCCCTATCACCCAAAAAATAGTGTTTACAAATTACAATTCGCTGCCTTAAAAAGAATCCTGCTTCTTTTATTATTGTGCTCAGGCAATGTTGAACTCAACCCAGGACCATTAGACACCCTTGCTTCTCCATCAGACCTGGCAGGTATCAAAAAAATGTCTTTTATGCATCTTAATGCCTGTAGTTTGCTGAAAAAGTTCACCCTTATCCAGGCTTGGGTGAGCCACACCCTACCTGACATCCTAGTGATCACTGAGACCTGGCTTAGGCCATCCACCCCAGACAATGAAATCAATATCCCAAATTATTTACTCTTCCGAGCGGATGGGCAATCAAAAGGAGGTGGGGTGGCAATTTATGTAAGGACAAATACTCAGCCACATGCACAGGCATCATCCTCCCCAAAGAATTTGAGTGCTTGACCCTAAAGATCAAACTTTCTCTTTCCAGTGCACTCTGTGTAATAGGCTGCTACAGGCCCCTCTGCCAGGCGCATCTCCCGTCTCAACTCAGTTCGTACTGGGGCTCAGTACCTTGAAACCATTATTCTTGGCGACCTGAACTATGATTGGCTATCAAGCGCATCAGCTCCCTTGAAATCATTTTGTGACACTCTATGGCGGTGCAACTCATTGGTGAGCCTACCTGCCCAAATAAAAGAACCTTAACAACAGCTCCCTCTTAGATGTAATTTTGGTTAGCAAACCACACCTGTTCTCTCATGTCGGAACATTTTCTCAGACATTAGCGATCATTGTATAATCACCACCATTAGATCTGTGCACAACCCACAGTTTGTGGCAAAGTTCTCTATCAAGAGGTGCAAACACAACTTTGATTTGTTTGCTTATGCCCATGACTTGAAACATTCACACGCAATGGCAGAATTCTTCCTAGCCAAAATGGTTAACAGGGCATATACTATTTTTACAATATTTTAAGTGAGGCTTTAAATAAGCATGCACCCTTGGTTAAGGTCGGGTCAGGAGCAGCACCTGCCATTGGTTTTCACCTGAGCCCAAAGCTTTCCTGTTAGAAAGGGATACTTTATGGAAAAAAGCCCAAAGAAGCAAGAACGACTCGGATTGGTGTCTTTTTAAGAGAGCACATAACAAGTGCACCAAGTTGGTCAGAGCAGCCAAGGCTGCCTACTATCGTTCGGAGCTAGCCTCTGCCTCAAGAAATCCTACAAAGCTCTGGAAAACATTAAAAGACATGTCTGGACATGCACTTGGTAATTCCATTCCAGCAAAAATTAAGTCCGGTGGCAGCATTATCTCTAACCAATCGGAGATATTGGAAGCCCTCAATAACCATTTTGCAATGACAGGGCTAGCACTTGATACTACTCCTGCCAGTGACCTCCACACAGCTCAGGGCCCACCAACCCATGAGTTCCCCTCTACCGAGGAGGCCTTCTCCCTCCTGCCTGCCTGTCTCTCTAAAAGAGGTGGAAGACCTACTGCTGCAACTGGACACCAGGAAGGGAACAGGCTCCGACTTCATAGAGCCATACTATCTGAAATGTGCCTACCATGTGCTTGCAGTGCCAATCACCCACCTATTCAACATGTCACTCTCCCAGGATAGCCTCCCTCCTCAATGGAAAATAGTCCATGTCATCCCTCTATTAAAAGCAGGTGACTCCTGCAATCTAAATAATTACAGACCGATCTCCCTCCTCCCTATCCTGTCTAAATTACTAGAAAAAAATAGTGTGTGGCCAGCTAGGGGTATACTTAGAATCCAGAAGCCTATTAAACCCGGTTCAGTCTGGATTCAGAGCACAGCACAGCACCATAACAGCCCTAGCTAAGGTGACCAATGATTGGCTTCTAGACCTTGACAACAAGAAGCACATCTGTGCCATTTCTTGGATCTTAGTGTAACCCCCTTGCAAATGGGGTTCCTAAAAACTTCGGAGCTTGGGTAAATGCTCCGTGCCTGGTTGGAGTTCAGCATTAAAGCCGTTTAAATGGGAAGCCAGTGAGCGCTTTAAAAGGCCTTCGTATACTGTCTCTTTAAGGGCTGCTTTGGGTTGCAGTCTTGATTTATCAGGGAGGGGGTTTGAGTGTTGCTATGCTCGAATCCTGCCCGGGCTGCAGAATAAACGCTCCCTTTCTGCCATTGCTAGTGGTGCTAAGGGAGCTCTGAAAGACGATGTGAGTGTTTGCTTAAAATATCGTAAAATAATAATGGCAGTGTAGTTGTTCTAACCTGTTTTCTCTTGCAGTAAAAACTGTTTGATTGCCTCCTCCATTTTGGTCCAGAACTATTGAATTGGACCAATCAGTACCTTTAGGACCCCCAGAGTCAGGTTGACCAATGGGGAACTGTTTGTATTTGAGAGAGGTATTATGGTCTATGGTGCTTTTTTGCACCACTGAGAGCTGAAGGAAGTGACTGGCAGGTTCAGCCAGCCAATCGAATCGGGTAGCGCCCGAACTGAGAGGAGTGCCCCAGGCTGTCAGGGTCAGATGCATTGTGGCTGAGGTGAGGAGAGGAGCTGTGTGCTTCTGCGCTGTGGAAGTGTTTGCGCGGGAAGCACGTGAAGGCCTGAAGCGGCTGTTTTTGCCCGTGAGAGGAGTCGGATTAAACCCACCGGCGTGTGGTCAGAGGAGGCTGTGTCCTGCACAGCTACCCACCAGGCTTGACCTGTTTGGAGGACTGGAGAATCTGCTAAATCGCGCTCGGTCCGTGGGAGGAGTGAATAAAGCTGCCATTTGCAGTGCTTCAGTGACTGTGAAATCTGGAGAGCCTAGCAGCAGCTGCCTGGTGTGGTACCCCTCTGCTAATGCTGTGGAGCTTGCCATATAAATGTGTGAGGAGGCTCATGGAGTTCAGGCTCAGCCTTGCTGGTGTTGAAGGACTCTGTCTGGTCTGGAGGTTGTGAGTACTGAATCAGGGTAGCTCCATGTTAAATGTGCAACAGAGGTTCCAAATGGCATTGCTATACTGCTGACTGCTTAATTAAACTTTTCTTTCTTCTCTGTGTGAAGGGCCCCTACCAGCTGCCACGTTTTGGACTAGCCGTTAGGGCTTGGGTACCCAGGGACAGTAAATCGTAGGGTTAGGCCTGTGCACAGAGCCCTAGGTATATAGAAATAGTGTAAGCCAATCAACCTGATTTTCCCCCTTTCCATTGTTATCTGCCCTTTTAATAAATCAGATTGCTGTGTTATAACTACACCCTGGCTGGTTTGTACTCTTCTGATGAGTTGCTGTATGGTGACTGTAATATAACTGTACCTTACTTTACAGGGGGTCCCCGGAGTGAGTTGGAATATATTATCCGTGGGGTAAGTGTACTGGTGGAAAGAATTGTTGGCACCCAGTGTGAGTCACTAGTGGGATGGAAGGGGGGTTGCAGTTGCCCAGAGGGCTGTAACCGAGGTAGTCTTAAGTGTACTAACCCCGACCTCTGGGTGGAGGCACCCGCCAGCGGATCTGGGCCCCTCACACACCTCCGTGGGGAGGCAGACAGAATAGTAGCCCTAAGGTAAGCGCCCCTAGAGTTACATTAGTAAGGCATTTGATACAGTCGATCACAGCCTGCTTCTTTCCTCCCTAAGCACCTTAGGCCTGGACCATAAATCTATGTGCTGGTTTACAGACTAACTTGGAGAACAGAAACAGCAGGTTAAAGCTGAAGGTGATCTTTCTCCATTACAATCGATGCTGAGGGGCGTGCCACTGGGCTTTATCCTTGGTCCCCTCCTCTTTGCAGTCTACATTAAGAACATCAATGACCCCATCAAAAAAGCCAACATCCACTTATTCGCAGACGACACTGTACTGTACTTGAGTCATCCCATGCCAGAAGCAGCCTGTGAAGACCTCCAAGCTGAATTTAACCTTCTACAATACCAGCTCATAAACAAAAAGCTTTTGCTCAATGTGAAAAAGACAAAAGCCATGCTCTTCTCCCCCTCCTTGCATGCGTCAATTCCTGCTGGGGGGGGGGGAGCTATGCCACAAATTACCACTGTTCTTGGAGAAACACTAGAGTATGTAGCTAAATTCAAATATCTAGGAGTTTGGCTCGATCATAAACTTTCCTTCACCGACCATCTCGAAGAACTACAGAAGAAACTAAGGCAAAGATTAGGACTATTCTACAGAATTAACTACCTGCTCAAAAAAGAGGCCAAGATTTAACTAGTTCAAGCTACATTCCTATCTTTAATAGATTACGAGGACCTACTCTACAGCCACTTCACTGCCTCTGCACTGGCTAAGTTGGACACCCTCTCACCACAGAGCTATCAGGTTCATTACTGGCCTTCCACTTCCACACACCACTGCTCCTGTACTCATCGTTAGGCTGGACTTCCTTCACTATAGAAGGAACAGAAATGCCGCCCTATGGGCCTTCAGGCGGTGACCAACAAGCTCCCTCATATGTCTCAGATTGTATTTCCGGAGTGTGTTAGGCACTTATGCTCTAAGGTGCTATTCCCTAATTGCCCTCCAAGTACCAAGGGTCAAAACTTGTTTCGGCAAAGCTGCTTTAAGCTTCTCTTTACCGACATTGTGGAACGGTTTACAAAGGAACTTGAAGCGGAGCTGCTCTGTTACCTTGAATATCTTCAAGGCACTCTACAATCGCTACATGAATGCACCTTGCAAATGTTTTCCTCTCTGCTAGCCCACTAATTCCGCAATTCCCCCTTTCCTTCCTGACGCTCACCATGTTTCTACCCCTGGCTCTCACTCTTTCCCTATTAACTTTTCCTGCTGCACCCACCCTTCCCAGTCCACTCCAGCCTGGCTAAAGTCCAACCCCATCCATAGTAGTGTCCCAATTATCTACCCTTCCTCCGTCATTATCATAATAAACAAGTACACAACAGCCATCGTCACTTTCTGTGGTTTTAGCTCAATTTTTCCCCCAGTCGTCGGTAATATACTAACATACTATTTGCCAGCAGATTAGGCTTTATGGCCTATCGAGTCTACTCGAACCTTAGTTCCTTAGTTGGGTGCCGAGACCCTCCCATCCCTTGTGCTCCAGAAACCCCTATCATCCATCCCCACCCCCCTGGGACAGGCCATCATCTGATACATCCACTTTCTGTGTCTGTCCCACCTTCTCTTGAAGTTCTCCACTGTGGATCTCTGAACCAGCTCACCAGGCAGTGCATTCCAAGGGTCCACCACCCTCTCAGTGAAAAACCTCCCTCTTTTCCCCTCACCCTTCCACCTTCCAACTTCAAACCATGCCCTCTGGTGATACCTCCTGCTTTAGTCTAAAGATCCCTCCATGTTTACCCTATTTATTCCCTTGAGGTACTTGAAGACCTCCAATCATGTCCCCCTGTCTCTCTCTCCTCCAATGAAGACAGGCAGAGCTCCTCAAGTCTGTCCTCATAGGTCAAATCCCTAGCCCTCATATCATCTTTGTTGCCTCCTCTGTACCCTCTCCAGGAGCTGTATGTCCCTCTTCAAGTGTGGTCTCCAGTACTGTACACAGTACTCAAGGTGTGGTCTAACCAGTCCATTGTACAGCAGCAGAATCACTTCCTTGCTCCTAGAGGTGATCCCCCTTACGATGCATCCCAACATCCTGTTTGCCTTGCTAGCCGCTCTCCTGCACTGCTCAGAATTATTCATACATGCATCCACCATGACCCCTAGGTCTTTTTCCCCTATTGAGGCCTCCAGCGCCTCCCCTCTCAGGGTGTACCTGTGTTTAGGGTTTTCCTGACCAAGATGCAACACCTTGCACTTGGTGATATTGAAATTTAATTTCCATGTGTGAGCCCAGCTTTCCAGGGTGTCCAGGTCCCCTTTCAGGGCCAACCTCCCCTCTTCTCCCTCAACTACTGCTCCCATCTTGGAGTCATCCGCGAAGAGACTCATTTCACACCCTATACCCTCCCTGATGTCCACTATGTATGCATTAAACAGGATTGGACCCAGGACCGAGCCCTGCGGTACCCCACTACCAACCTCTCTAGGGTTCGAGAGCTCCCCACAGACCACTACTCTTTGAGTGCATCCAGCTAGCCAGTTTTCAATCCATTTGACCATCAAAGGGCCTACTCCTAACCCCATCAGTTTCTCCACCAGACCATTGTGGGGGACAGAGTCAAACGCCTTGCTGAAGTCCAAGAATAATACATCCACAGGCTTGCCCCTGTCCAGTTCTGATGTTACCTATTCATAGAACTCCACAAGGTTGGTTTGACATGATCTACCTGGCACAAACCCATGTTGCCACTATCCAGACCTCCACCTCCTCCAAGTACACCCCAATCGTTCCTTTAGTATACTCTCCATTAATTTTCCCACCACCGAGGTCAAACTGATGGGTCTATAGTTACCTGGTACTTCCCTCGACCCCCCTTTATGGATTGGTACCACATGTGCCTCTCGCCAATCCCTAGGTACCCTCCCTGTCTCAAGTGACCTGCTGAAAGCTCCGCCAGGGGTGCAGCCAGTATGTCCGCCAATTCCCATAGTACTCTCGGATGAATGCCATCCGGCCCAGGAGATTTGTCTTTCTTTAGGGCCTTGAGGGATAACCACACCCTTTTGGCAGAGATAGCATCATCCGTCCCCTCCACCTTACTGGTCTTTTTATCCTGACCCAGATGTGACACCCCTGGGGTACCTCTCCCTCCCTCTTGCTCCATTTCTGTTGCTCCCCTGATCCCACTTACTGATGCTTCTATCCCTTTGTGCCTTGCTTTGTAGATATCCCATCCCCCTCCCTAGTGAACACAGTGGCAAAGTACTCATTAAATACCTCTGCCTGGTCCCTCGCCTCTTCCACCCACCCTCCTTCCGATCTCAATCTGCTGAGATGGCCCTTAGTTTTTCTCCGCTCCCCAATGTACCGGAAGAACCCCTTTTCCCCTCCATGTATCCCCTGTGCCAGCCGCTGCTCTTTACTGGACTTTGCTCCCCTCACCATACGGGTGACTTTTCTAGATGCAAGCTGGTACATTTCCTTATCCCTATCCCCTCTTGTTGTTTTATATTTTTTGTAGGCCGCCTTCTTTTCTCTGACTGCTACCTGTACCTCACTGGACCACCAGCATGGTTTATGTGACCTTGCTCCCTTACGTTTCAACTTAGCACAGATCCTGACTGCTTCATGAAGTCCCTGTTTTATGACCTCCCATCTCCTTTCCACACTTGTCATTGAGGTAATCCCCTTCAAGTGATCCTTGAGAATATTTCCCATGCCCATAAAGTCTGCCCCCCTGAAGTCCACTGCCAGTGTCCTAGATCTCACCCCTCCCCATGCTTATTTCAAACCCGACAGTATTGTGGTCACTCCCAGTCAGGGGATCCTGTGCAACCATGTCCCTTACCAGGTCCCCATCTGCCAGAACCACATCCAGGACATGCCCCTCCCTTGTGGGCTCCATCACATGCTGTGTTAAGAACACATCCTGGAAGCCATCCAGCAGCCTCTGCTCCTTGGCCACCTTAGAGGACATGGTTCCCCAGTTTGTACCTGGCATATTAAGGTCCCCCATCAACACCACTCCTTCCCCTTTTGGTCCACACTGGGCAATGATGTTGTCCAGCAAACCATCCTCTAGAACATCACTCATCCCGGGGGGCCTATATGCTACACCCAGCTTGACCTTATCTCCTGCTGGGGATCGTGAGGTGACCCATAAGGCCTCCACGTTTCCCTCTGCCTCTTCTACCCTAGCAATTTCTATGTCATCTCTAATGAACATAGCCACTCCACCCCCTCTGCCCTCCTTTCTATCCTTCCTAAGCATAGTGTACCCCGGTCCTTTAGGTCCCAGTCATGGTTTTTGTTGGCCAACATCTCTGTGACTGCCGCCACCCCTCCTATTCTTTACCTCTCTAACCTGCCACCCCATACACAGCCTCTTTCATCTATATGTGTAGTTGCTGGCTGCCTCACTCAAAAGATCTCTGCTTATAACCCCTGTATGCCTATGGTTGATTGTACATCTGCTGACTTCTTCAATTGTAAAATAATGCTGTTTTTTTTTTATTTATTTCAACCTTGTACTCGTACTGTATACACTGTATATACTTTCTCTTCCTTGTATATTATTGCTTGTTGTATACCTGTTTCTGTACTGTACTTTGATGTATTCATGACCAGGTCCATCTTGCAAATGAGCCTTGCTCGATGGTGCCCGCCTGGATAAATAAAGATTTTGATTGATTGATTGATTGATTGGTTCAGCATTGGAATGGACTGCTGGATGACTTGGCGAGGGCCGTACAGGTGACATTTTGAAGAAGGCCTGGGACAAACACAAGGGGTTTGTGGATAAAGGTATGTCAACGGATGGCACATGCGAGGGTGCTGTAAGAGCTGAGGTGGTCACATCCACCGCAGTTTTCATGGTTTTCAACTTGTCTCTGGACTACAGGCAGGTGCCATGGGATTGGAGGATGGTAGATGGGCAGCCAAATGAAGGCTGCAGCATGGAAGAGGCAGTGAGCGATTGTCCCGTCAGCCACTGTCCCTCCCAGCTGTCTTAGTACTCTGACTTGACATTTTCATGTTGTCTGAAATAATAACCACCATGTCCCTTTCCTCCTTTCATATTTTTGCAACTCCCTCCACACCCAACTACCCAACCCACCCACCCTTCTTGTATATTTCCCCAGGGCTTTTGTGTCCCTGGTGTGTAATTTTGCACTTGTTTCAATTAAACTTCAATTGCCAGTGCTCAGACCATTTCTCAATCCTCCCCAGGTCACTCCTTATTTTCTTAACTCCTATGGGGTATCCAATGTGTTCAGATCTTGGTGTCATCTTCAAACAAGCAGACCTTTTCCTCCAGCCACTAATAAATGTTTCTGTGAGTGTGTGTGTGTGTGTGTGTGTGTGTGTGTGTGTGTGTGTGTGTGTATCTGTGTCTTTCTGTCTGTGTGTCTGGTATTGTACTAGTCATGTGAGTCTGTCTGTTATGGGCTATAGTGCCCAGAACTGCATTCTGGATTGCATGTCTGCTTGCCAGTGTGAATGGACCTCAGTGAGGCTTGGCTACCTTGATGTGGTACAGAGGCTTATCACAATGTCTGATCCTACATTGTAACTAAAAGCTAGCCAACTTCACTTGGGATGATTTCAGAAAACATAATATGGGTGTTGGACAAATTGCCATGTTGGTGTGGTGGGTGGTGAATAGGCTATCTCATGGTCTGATGTGGGGGTGTGTGTGTGTGAGTATGTTTAGTAACAGTATACAGATATGTATCACGATATGTGTTGTAATGTCTGATGCATACATCCTTGTTTGTTTTACAGACACTGAACAACAGAGACGTCCTCATTTACGTAAAGGTTCTGTTCTCTCCATCTTCTGTCAATGGAGGTCACAACATGGATAGTCAGAATTAATGTCAATACAGGTCATTTTCATATCGGTGTGACCCTTGACCTGAAGTAATGATCCCATATTCTGAATGAAACAGCCATGTCACTTATGTAATTTATAATCACAGCTCTTCATTAGTGCCTGAAGCATGTAACCATGTATGGTGACTGTCCGGTCACACAATGCTGCAAAAGTGCCAATCACATAACAGTGCATTGCTGACTGCTGTCATGCATGCATAGTAATTCCATGCCTTGAATAGGCTTGTTCTACTGCAGTTGTGACGTCATTATGATGTCAGTACTGTACTGCAGCATAACAATTTAGAATTGTGTCCCATATTTGCTTTCCTGTATCCATTTAAGCATGTTTTATTTTTTCCCAAATTGTACTGCAGATAGGTGAAGGACTCTGTTCTCCGTCGTCTGCACTACCTGGTTTTCTGTGACTTTCCATGCTGTGAATAAAAAGATACAAAACATTGTGTGTGAGTAGTCATACACAAAGACAGATATTATTGTATGTTGAAGTTCACTTGGTAACAGAGCAACAGTACAACTGCCCTACCAATGACATTTGCTACCAATGAAATCTGTTGGCACAGCAATATCCTTGTTCTGCATGACTACTCATACACTGTCCTCTATACAGTGTGTAGCACATCATTGCTGTATAAGTGCATGTATCCTTTTCACAATACTGTTGTACCACAGTTAAAGGTCATGGAGTAGTATTCTACCCTTCAATGGCACAACAGCATTGTGCAGTTGTGTTGTACTGTCGCACACCATACACCCTCCCCACACATATATACCAAAAAGATAGCCCAGTCTCCACCAACCACCACAACACGGCAGTTGTTCCCACACCCATAGTATTTGTCTGAATTCATCTCAACTGAACTTGGCTGGTTTTAGTTACAATGTATGAGCAACATTGTGATAAGCCTCTGTACCACTTCATGGAGCAAGCCTGTCACAGAGGTCCATTCACACAGGCAATCATACATGCATTCATCATACCATTCTGGGCACTGCATCCCATAATGGAGAGACTCACATGGCTATTAAATAACACACACAGAGACACACACACACACACACACACAACACACACACACCATGCACCCCACCCACAGCCCCTTTCAATCCATCCTTCACTACCTGCCACCTCCCTACCACCCATACTCAGCCCCATATGCTGGTCCTATGCCCTCTTAATTTGCAAGACAGTTGTGAAGCTAGCAGCACATCTGGCAGTCTGTTCCAGAGCTCCTCCTTCATCTGTGTAAGCACTTTCACTTTGCCCATGTTGCTGCCATTCCTGAGTCTTTACCATGTGGTTACTTTGCCTTCCTTTAGCTGATACCTCTGATACCTCACTGTTCATTTAAAGATTTGAAATCTTGTCCCACCTTTTACACCTTGTTCTCAGTGTGTACACATTCAGGTCACAACCTCTGCTCAAGTTTTCCCTGCTTACCAGTCACGGTGTCTCGATGACTGATTTATTTCCTATTTCACCCGACATTAGGTAACGAATACTGAAGTCATCCTATCCTGTCAAAGAAGCATGGCAGTCCAGCATCAGGATACCACAAGCAGCAGCATTGGTGTGCAGTTTTGTGTTGAGATGTATGATTTTGCATGCCAGAGGGCTAAACACCTGAAAATGTTTATAAGATCATACATGCAGCAGCAATTCAAAATATGATACGTAATCCAACATGCAGATGAAGAACCAGGAGCAAGTTTCGTGACCACATTTCAGTTGCTTTGTTTATGCTAATCTCGATGCCAGCCTGCTATTGACACCATCACTAACCTTGACTCGCTGAAACAAACCACTGCTAATCAGAGCTTCATTGACCACAGTGTTTCCATACTGTCTTCACAGACAAGTGAGATGATGGAAACGCAGCACTCCTTGTTTGTACCGTCCTCTGACTCAGAGTCTGAAGTATACATTGAGGAATGTCTATACCACATTTTCCTGTGGTGATGGTGTTGTCAATGAGATAAAGTTTCTTGTTTTTAAAAGTTCACTGTTAACACTTCTTAGCATTCCGGTGTGCCAAATCTGTCATCTACCACTGGTGTTGAATGACAGCTTTGTACGTGGAACCCTGTATGTGGCCAAGTTATGCTGCTGCTGCAATAGCCATGACTTCACATGGCGTTCTCAACCTCTGATCAATAAAATAGGCACTGGAAATCTTATGCTGTTCCCCAGCATTCTATTTAGTGGAAACACCTACAACCGAATAGTGAAGTTCTTCAAATTTGGAGGTATCTCTTTCATTTGCGAGTCCCAATACCTGAACATCCAGAAGACATACATGTTCCCAGTGGTGAAAAGGGCATAGCTAAATAAAAAGAAGGAAACATGGGAAACATTGAAGGAAAAGCAACTGATGATCATTGGAGACAGCCGTTATGACTCACCTGGACATGGTGCAAAATACTGTACATACACAGTTATGATTATACATAGCAATGCTATACTAGAGTCATCCCTGGTCAAGGTATCAGAGGTATCTAGCTCCAATGCAATGGAGAAAGAAGGTTTCATATGTTGCATGACAAGCATCTTGGAAGCTGGCATAAGTGTTAAAACAGTGGCAGTAGATTGACACCTCCAAATAGCCTGCCTGATGAACAAGAGAAGCACATTTCCAGATGTTGAACATCAATATGGCATGTGGCATGTCGCCAAATCGATTGTCAAGAAACTCACTGCCAAGGCCAAGCAAAGACACTGTGAGAAACTCATGTCATGGATCAAATCAGTTCTGAACCACTTCTGGTGGTCTGCCAATACCTGCTGTGAGAGCAGCACGCTTCTTAGAGAGAAATGGATTTCAGTACTGCGAGCACACAGCAAGTAACCACTCATGGCATGTGGTACTGGAGTACCGGAAATGTAACCATAGTCCACTCACAGAACTTGAACGTTACAACTCTGACTGGCTCATCAAAGGGAAACCAGCATATGAGGCACTAAAAAGTGTTTTTCTAGATACCCATCTCCTGAAAGACATGGACAAAATCATGCAGTTTTGTCACATGGAGAACATCGAGGTTTTCAACTCACTGTTGAATAAATACTGCACCAAAAGGCAGCATTTCAGCTATCATGGTATGCTGGCATGGACACAGCTGGCAATGCTGGACTACAGCAAAAATAGGAACCTGCCACAGGGCACTAATAAAGAAAGGGAAATGTAAGGGGAAACCATGACATAAGTTTGTGTTCTCCAAGCTGACGAAACAATGGATTGTTAAAAGTGTCAAGGTTCCCAATACATACACTTATGTGTGGGACAGTTGCTGAATGATGTGCAAATGAGGCAGGGCACCTTATCTGATGTACCTGTTTTACAGGCCCCGGAACTACCTTCCAATATTGCCAGCACAAAAAGGCCAGCAAAAGAAGAGTTGCTGGATAAACATTTCTCTAGATTTGAGCATAACTGAAACACATGCCAACACCCTCTGGTGTTTTGTAACAAGGTATTCAACAACTGTTGTTTTACTTTCATGCACAAATATCCACATGGCAGTAGTAAAACAGACTTTCAATATGATAGTGACCTGTCTCTGTGTTTATAGTTGGCTACGTATACTGATTTTCAGTGTTGAGCATGTGGAGGCTGAAAGTATGGCTGTGTCACTGACAGGGTGCATAGACACACATTGAATTTAAATATGCATTTTGATTATTTGATGTGGGTAGACATGGCAATAACAGTGCCAAAAACATGACAATGGATCACCAGTTTTTAACAGAGGCAGTGATCTCATCTGCCCACTGTGCATGACTGTGTTGCCACTGTTTTTTTCTCAGTCCAGGTGATGACAAACTACATTGTGGCATTAGAACATTACATGACAGCTACAGTACCCTTCTTTTTCTTGTGTTGACCCTGCTTTGACAGTTTGTTTACATTTGAAATTACAACAGAAGCGCTTCTCTTCATTATTGCACATACCAGGTTATCATCAGTATTTATTTGTTTATTTATTGCTTGCTTTTGTTTACTAGGTAAGCACGCTTGACAGCCAAGTGCCTGTTTTCAGGAGACTTGTTTTAAATTTAAATAGGCATTTTGATTATTTTACGTGAGTAGACATGGCAATAACAGAGCCAAAACATGACAATGGATCACCAGTTTTAACAGTGGCAGTGATCTCATGTGCCCTTCTGAGCGCTTCTGTTGTAATTTCAATGTAAACAAACTGCCAAAGCAGGGTCAGATTTGTTGCCTTCACTTCATCAGTATTCTCAGGTGTCCATGTATAATTTTTTGTCTCTTAACGTCAAGGCACATTCCCTGTTGCATACTAGTTCATTTAGTCACAAGAAAGTATTGTAAGGCAGATGGTGTTAATAAAAGTGATGTCAACAGTGACTGTTAGAAAAATAACATAGAATACTGATGAAAACCTGGAACCATTCATTACAAAGAGTGTTCTTTTCTTACTCTAAAGTTATGAAATACTTACAGTACAGTCAAAATGGGTAAAGCAGGGTGTTGTAGAAGTTCAGAGAAAATGCCAATGTGTCCCCAACAACTCCAGTCCCAATGTGCTCCACATCTGTCAGGACCACAGACAGTAACCTACCCTCCCACCTGGTCACCACTCTGCAGACTCCCTCATCCTTGCTTGTTCTGGCGCAGCACAGATCCCATGGCCCTTTACCACCTGTATACGAACAACACATGGTTGTGGTCACCCATTCCAGGGTCTCCACCAACATAAGGTAGTCAAGCCAGAGTCAGTTGTCGATCTCCAGAATACCTCTCTCCTGCTTTCCATGGAGTACATTTTTAGCACCCTCAGCTTCTCATTGTATGCCATAAAACTGCTGACAGACTATTCTCTTTGTAGCCATCCTCTCTGTCTTCTCTAGCAGGTAAATGTGCTGAACTATACACTATTGATGCAGTGCATCGCACCCTGTTACCACTGTTTCAGTGAAGTACTGCCTCCTCCTTTCCCTCCTGAATCTGCACCCCTTTAACTTCATGTACTGCCCTGTGGTATCTCTTCCATTTTGGAGAATGAACACACCCTTGAAGATTGCTCTGTTCATCCCCTTCAGGTACTTGAGGGTCTCGATCATGTCCCTCTCTTTCTATCCTCCAGGGTATACATGTTGAGTTCTTTTAGTCTTTCCTCATAAGTTCTATCACACAACCCCTTGATCAGATTTGTTGCTCTTCACTGCACTGCCTACAGTAGTTTGATATCACTTGTACAGTAAAGTGCCAGAACTGCATGCAGTAATCCAAGTGCAGCCTCACCAGGGACATGTACAGGCTCAATATCAGTTTGCAACATCTGAATGTAATCAACCTTGCTGTGCACCATAGCATCCTGTTAGCCTTATTCTGCTGCATTCCAACACTGTGCGAGTGTTGTAATTCCACATTCAACAGCTCTCCTCATTGGATGTGAACGGTTTGATACCATCCACCAGTAGCTGTATCTTGTGTTTTTCCTGAGAAATGCCTCCCTTTAACTTCTTGGCATTGAACATGTTGCCAGGCTTTCGACCATACTCCAGTCTTGCCAAGTCATCCTGCAGTAATTTGTCACCCTCCCTCCCCATCCACCTTAGCACAGATGTTGGTGTCATAGTCAAAGAGGCTGATCTTATTGTTGATCCCAACTGCTAGAGACTACAGCCATTTTGTGATTGCTGTGTAGCTCTAAAATGGCTGATCATGGAACCTTGCATTGATTTTTAAAGTATCCTTCAAAAGGCCACCGGAGCTTAAACCTCCACCATGATCGGCTCCTACAGAATAACAGCTGCACTATTTCAGCTGTTACTTGTACATTCTGTGGCATGAACTGCATATGTGTGACTCATGCACATGCGCAGTTCTGCTTGCAGCATCATGTATGGCAAGATGCTATTCATTGCAACTGCACATGCATGAGTGTCGCACATGCACAGTTGTGTCACCATCGCCAGCTCCACAGCATTCTGTGGCAACCCAAACTCATGTGGCACACTGGGAGCCTACCCCAGTGTGCCCATAGTTTTTAGTTGTGCCTGCCGACATTGGGGTGTCCAATCCCCATGTCAACCACTGCCAGCTCCATGGCATTCTGTGCCCCCCAAACTCATGTGGTACACTGGGAACCCACCCTAGTGTGCCTAATTTGTTTCTTTCCCCAACCACCACCCACTCAACATTGGGGTGTCCATTCCCCTGTGTACACCCTCCCAGTCATGTGGCATACTGGGAGCCCACCCCAGTGTGCCCAATGTTTATTTTTTCTGTAAAACAGAAATGGTCTCTCATCGCTGCAGTCCCCCACCCCATCCCCACCCTCCCATTGAGCAACCACCACCCCACACCCACCTCTACCTCATACCTACCTCTGGAGGTCAGAGCTGTCATCTTCTCTGGACCTGGACACGTCTGCACTCTTCAAAGCCAAACTGCGAACTGAAGAATCAAAAGTAAGCCTGCTATAATGTCATTCAATGGGGTTTTCAACTTATGCTAATATCTCAGCAATTTTTTAGAATGTTTTCCCAAAATTTTCAACATGGGGTTCTTGGGACCCCAGCTCATGAAAACTGTCACTGTCATTTTGTTACTCAGTCTCAAAAGGTGGTTTTGCTGTCGCTGAGTGGAATCACCTTTTGGGACCGACTCATGAAATGACAGTGCCACTGTTCATGAAGTAGGGTCTCAAAAAGCCCATGTTGCCAATTTGGTGAAAACATTAAAAATGACTGTTACGAGCGTGTATCATGCAGTTTCTATGCACACCCTAACTTCGCCAATTTTTAATATTTTCACTCCACATTTTAAACATTGCCATTTTTGCACACCTCCTTCAAAACAATACAGCTGTCGTTTTCATAACCTGCCCAAAACATGTTTTGCACCTGTGATGCTGAAGAGAGCATTTGCTCTGCAAAATCACCTTTTGGGACAAGTGAACAAATGACATTGGTACATTGTCTATAGAAGGTCCAAAAAGGCCATATGTTGAAAATTTGGTGCAATATCTAAAAAATGGCCAAGTTACACCTGGGCATTGAATACTTTCTGTGCACATGTGTAACTTTGATCATTTTGACTTTTCACAGCCCTGTTGGCTCTGGCTAGAACTTGTTTTAGCTGCTTCCACACCCAACTTGTTAGCCATATGGAGACCTTGCCTTTATTGTTATATAGTGGTTATAGAAGGTAAGCCTGTTCCAAACTTTACTAGTTTATTTTATTACAATTCAGCACCCTCAACAGATTTACTTTCCATGTTTTTATTCCACATCCATTGTTTTAATTCATCATTTATTTTAATGATGTTCCCCTTATTATAATTATTTACAGTGGTATTCCCTGAACATTTATTAAATGCTCTAGTAGCTCTACATTCTACCATTTTGTGGTTACTGGGTCCTACAATTAATCTTATCCTTAACTCCCAAATATTATGTAACATATTGGTGAGGACAAGATCAAGGATATTACATCCTCTTGTCGACTTAAATATTAATTTGTTTAACCCTTGCTTCATCATAAGGTCCATAAATTCCAATTTGCATCTTGATGAAGCTGATGATTCTTACCAGTTCATCCAGGGGATTAAAGTCCCCCATAACAATTACATCACTGTCAACTTGCTCAAATGCCCTTATGATTTCTTGTAGTAATGCTAAGTTGGTATACTTTTTACTACTACTGTAGGTAGTCAGTAGCAGACACCCATTGTTTTTTTTTTCATTTCTTGACCTTAATTGAATCCAATGGCTTTCAGTGGCTATACTGTCCCTACCAATATCACTCATTATACAACTTTTAAGTGTGCTTTTATTATAAAGAGCCACACCTTCACCTTTTCATATACTGTCAATCTTTATGATAAAACTTTGACTGGATATGTCCCTGTTCCATTCATTTTCTCATCCACCATGTTTCAGTTACTGCTACTATGTCAAAATTTTCTTGTTTCAGGATACAGTCAAGTTTACTTTTCTGTCATATTTAAACTTTGCACATTTATTACTAAGGTTTTATAACCCAAGTTACACTTTTGATTATAAGTATTACCTGCATTTTCTGTGTGGTTTATCCCCAAATTTCCATGTATTCTAGTTTAAAAGCTTATTAATGGTTTCTACAACTCTTTTACCCAGAATAGCAGTTCCTTCTTACTGAAGTTTAAACCATATATACAGGTGAGGTCAAAGTTATTTTCAAAGTGTTTCCTGCTGGGGATCAGCTAATAACCTCTGCTGAGTGTCTATTTTCTTAATCCTTTTTGGCTGTCTGCCTGCTTTTACTAGGTCTTGTCACTTCAAGGATTTCTGAGAAAACTACTTCACAGCTTTTATTTTGTGATGTTTTACCCAGTTTTACAAAATAATTTTTAATGTCTGCATTAAAGAGCAAGTGCTTAGAAAGGGTGTATATCTTGAAGAATGAAGATTTAGGGCCTTCAGATGCTTCTGTAATCATTTAGTTTGCCATTATTTGTTTCTTTACTTACTTTTTCATAATTGTATTTGTATTTTACCAACCGCTAGTGAAACAAGCATTTGTCAATGCCAAATGTTGGCTTGCTGGCATTGGCAGTGGTAGTGTAGAAGTTACAGAGCAGCGTAATACGAATGGCAGTGAAGTACTGAACTGAAGTCCACCCCACCACCACCCTGCAGAGAGTGACAGGCATTGGGGTGTGCCTTTGGGTCATCAGGCATAACGGCCACGCCATTTCACCACAGTCCACCCTGCAGACACTGACAAGTGTCACGGTGTCCTGGGGTCTTTGGCTCTTATGCGCACCCCATTCCATTAGGAACACGTGAGATGTGGGTGATATAGGAGAATGGGGTGAACTTTGGGGCCAAGAGTCCAAGGCATACCTCGATGCCTCTCACTGGCTGCAGGGTGTGGAATGGTATGAGCATTACAGGCAAGAATCCCAAGTCACACCCCTGATGCCTGTCATTCTCTACAGGGTTGGGCATTATGGTTGGAAACCCTAATACCTCAGGCATTCATTGGTATTTTCACTCCAAATTTTCAACGTGGTTTTTTTTGTGACCCCACCTCATGAACAGTGGCAGTATCAGTTTGTTAGCCGAAAGCTGCTTATGCACAGCGACTACAGCATTTAGCACCACAAGTGCAAAACATTCGAACAGGATGTAAAAATGACAGCTGTACTGTTTATGGGGAGGTGTAAAATGGCAATGTTGCAAATCTGCAGTAAAATATAAAAAACTAGCGAAGTCACGAGCGCATATAGAAACTGTGCAAACACACCGCGTAATATAATTAGGTTGGGGATTTTTACAGCAGATTGTCAAGTCAGGCATTTTGGTACCTCCATCATGAACAGTGTCACTGTGATTTTCTTTATCTGTCCCGAACAATGATTTCCACAGTGACCACGCATCTCTGCACTGAAAGTGTGAAAACACACTTGCCATGTTGTGAAAAATGACAGCTGTACTGTTCATAAGGAAGTGTGGAAAAATGCCACTGGTGAAAATCTGGACTGAAAATATTACAAAGTCATGAACTTACGAGGGTGCGTGGAAACTGTGCAATGCTCACTCGTAACACAGTAATTTTATGGACTTTTGTCACCAAATTTTCAACATAGTCATTTTAAGACCTCTGCTCATGAACAGTGTAACTGTGATTTTCGTAATCTGTCCCAAACATTGCTTTCACACACTAACAGCACCATTGTGCGCTACATGTGCAAAAACACATTTTGGGTGACATATGAAAGATGGCAGCTGTACTGTTCATAACAAAGTGTAATAAAATGGCAATGTTGAAAATCTGGAGTGAAAATATTAAATTCACAAACTTACGAGCATGCATAGGAACTGCGCAAAGCACGTTCATAAAACAGTCATTTTTTTGGAATTTTTTCACCAAATTTTCAACCTAGCCATTTTAAGACCTCTGCTCATGAATGGTGTCACTTTGATTTTCTTAATTTGTCCCATACATTGATTTCGCACACCGACTGTGCCATTGTGCGCCACATGGTGGGAAACACATTTTGGGTGAGATGTGAAAATTGACAGCTGTACTACTCATAAGAAGGTGTGGTAAAATGGCAATGTTGAAAATCTGGAGTGAAAATATTGAAAATTCATGAACTTACGAGCGTGCGTAGGAACTGCGCAATGCACGCTCATAAAACAGTCATTTTTTGGAATTTTTCCAACAAATTTTCAAAATAAGCTTCTTGAGAGCCCACCTTGGAACACTGGCAGTGTTGTTAGTTTCATCCGGTTCTCAAAGGTGATTTCGATAGTACCGCGTAAATCACCATTCGGCCAGAATAACGCCATGACAGTGACAGCATTCATGGAAGTGGTCCCAAAACCCATGTTGAAAATTAGGTGCAAAATTCTAAAAATGCCTGAAATATGCAACAAAGTTGAAAAACCCTATCTAGCCCATTATACAGCATAACGGCATTTCCTCAGTTTGTGGTCGCTTTGAAGAGTGCAGACATGTTCTCGTCCACCGTAGATCATCGCGCCAGACTCTGGAGGTAAGTATGGGGTGGGGGCGGGGAGGCAAAAGCGCAGTGGTGGGTGCGGTTTGTGGGGGGCAGGAGACTGTGTGGGACTGTTTTCAATTTACAGTTTTTAAATTGACAATGTGGGATGTTTTCCATGCTGGGTAGGCTCCCAGCGTGGCAGAAAATGGCTCGTAGGGGGTGTGGAGCCAGACGAGTTGGGCACCCCGTCGGCAATGGCATCAGTTGCCATGCTGGAGTGGCCTCAGCGTGGCACCCTGTAATTGGGGAGGACAGGAGCCAACGGGATTGGGCACCCCGCCAGCCATGGCATCAGTTGCCACACTGGGGTGGGCTCCCAGCGTGGCACCCTGTACTCGGGGAGACAGGCATGTACGGGAGGTGTGTCATCTGTGCCGCTGCATGACGAGCTTGTCTCTGATTGCAGCGGCACTTTGTTTAGAAGTTTTATCCACTTTGCATACTGTTGCTGTCAGCGCTAGCATGCTAGCTTATTGGGGAATGAGGGACGCACCTACTGATGCGTGCCCTGCATTCGCCCAGCAGCAGCCGTGCCTCCAAATCTCCAGTCTCCCAATATGTTGACTGCCGCAAGCGCGGCAAGCCAACATAAAAAGAATCCAATGGAATCTTATATTATGTTGTCAAAAATCTTACTGGAAAGGCTGAAAATATATTTCAATGGGAAACAGCAAATCTGTTTTCAGAATTGTATGGAGAAATAACACTTCCTGCCACCAACATATTATATACTGTATTTAATAGAAATATGTAATTTTGATAACGTGATCCTTTGTTATAATGTTGCAGGTGACATTTTCTTCATAACCAAATTTTACTTGGAAAGAAGGAAGAGAAACTAAGTCTTGTTTTAAAAATGTAAAATCTTACAGATGGATCACAACAATGCAAATATATAAAATGCAAAGTTTGCTGATGAAATGAGTATTAATATCTTTTGAAAAAGATAGAAAAATATATTTAGCTTCTCACTGAAATACATTGGGCTCTTAAGCACTGGCAGTTTCTGGCATCACTGTACCAGAATTCTATTGAATTCTTTTCTACTAGCAGTGTGAACAGCAAAGGTGAAAACCCACTTGTTTCACTGCACTAACAAATATTTTATTATAAAAGTAGAAAGTAATTACTAACACATCAAAATACAATAAATAAAATAGTCTGTTTTATATTTAATAGAAGTAAACACCTGGTCTTTAAGCTGTTTCACCAAACTATTGCTTCCAGCATGAATTACCACTTGTGGTATTTCACCTGATTGTTTTTAAGTGCTGTATATCATGTGCCATTTCTCTATAGCTCATAAGCAGGATCTTACACTAATGTTAGTAATATGTATTACACTGAGGGCTGGATATTCAAAGCAGTTGCACATGGCGCAATTGAGTTGTGCTGGCACAGTGCGGAATTGCTCCAAAGAGCCATATTCAGTGGGAGCCATTGCACAGCACAAATACCATTGCACCAATTCGCAACCATAATGAGTGCAGCTGCAAATGCAGGGTGCGTGCCCATGAATATCCAGCGCAGTGTGATATTCAACCGTGGAACCATGGTGCATGTGTGGAGCAAAACCAAGATGCGCCGAGCAGACTTGAGCCTATAAATACAAAGCACAAGCACACAGACAGCACTTGTGCCAGGCGAGATAGAGGGAGGGAGAGAGAGAGAGAAAAACCAAACAAAGAAAGAAAGAAAGAAAGAAAGAAAGAAAGAAAGAAAGACTGAGAGAGACAGACAGAGGCAGCCACAGAGGGAGAGTGACAGAGGTGGCAGTGGAAAGGGAGAAAGGGGCAGAGAGAGTGAAAGGAACAGGCAGGCACAGTGCCAGGCAGTGCACCAGGGTGGCACACATCCCATAGCAGCCAATGGCCCAGGGGGAGACAAGACATCAGGGGCCATGGATAGTGCGCCATTCATGATGGAGGCCATAATGAGGAGTGTGAGGGGGCAGGCAGAACAGCAACATGGCCGAGGAAGGGCCCATCAGCGGTATGCCAGACACAGGTGGTACTGTGCCCACACCACCTACGAGAACTTCTCTGACATGGAGATAGTGGGCCAGTACTGCCTGAATAGGACCATTCTGAGGCAGCTCTGCAAGCTGTGCAGTGAGGAGATGCAGGCACCCACAAGATGGAGCCACGCAATGTCTTTGGAGATGAAAGTCACAGCAGTCATGTGCCTGCTCGCCACGGGCACCTTCCAGAGACCAACGGGGACACCACAGGCATAACCCAGTTGGCCACATCATGTCTCCTCACACACTTCCTCAATGCCCTGTGCCACATGCTTCAGAATACATCTATTTCCCCAGCACAAGGTGGAGCATTCGGCAGCCATGCAGGACTTCCACAGGGTAGCACGTATGCCTGGCATGCTTGGGGCCATTGACTGCACCCACTTGGGCATCCGTATGGCACCTGGCCCTGATGGGCTAGCATACATCAATAGGAAAGGGTGCCTGAGCATCAACTGCCAGGTGGTGTGTGATATCATGGGGTGCAGCACCAGTCTGTGCCACACACACAGGGAGTGCACATGATGCCTTCATCTGTCACAGCTCCGTGCTGTGCCACAGATTCAAATGTTGGACATCCCCACAGGCCACCTAGTGGGTGACTATGGGATGGGCAAGGGTGACGGCAGAGCAGGCCATGGAATGGGGAGGGCAGGTGGGGAAGCAGGTGAGGGTGCCAGGGCAGGCAAGGGCACAGCAAAGGAAGGCAGACAGCTAACCATGTCATTATCCACACAGGTGACAGTGCCTATCCACTAAAGCCCTGGCTGCTCACCCCCTACCAGTGCCCATCGTCCCCATCAAAAGAACACTACAACGAGGCACATGCCAGCATGTGCAACATCATTGAGCATATATTTGAAATGCTGAAGGCATGCTTCCATTGCCTAGACAGGTCCAGTGGTGCCCTACAGTATAGCATCTCAAAAGCCTGTGGCCTATTCCTGGCATGCTGCATACTGCACAACATGGCCATTGACCATGGCATAGCTGTAGAGGCAGAGGAGGATGACAGTAGTGGGACGATGGAGGCAATGTGCTGGAGGGAGGTGGACAGTCCCCAGGCAGAGGGATCCACGGCTGACGAGGTAGGCTTAACAGCACCGCGACACCATCGCACAGGAGCACTGTGGTGCATGCAGGTGGCGCTAAACCCATGCATGAGCCACACACACAGGTACAGCACATAGCAGGGTGTGCATGGCAATGGGCATGCACACACAGAGGTATGGTGCAAGGTCAGGGAGTCAGTGGCACACACCACGACAACTGCACAGAGCAGCACATAGCAATGCATGCACACAAACACACACACACACACACACACACACATACACACACACACACATATGCCCAGGCATTGGCATGTGGAGAGGATCAGATGCATTGCACCAGTACACAGGCACAACTGGTGCAGACCTGGCCTCATCACGCCCATGCCACATGGTCCAGCAGCTGGGCAAGCATGCACACAGGCAGCATGCAGTGTGACACACAGGCACTACACTAGTGGTATGCACATGCCACCCATGCAAGCACAGGACAGCAGCTGCAGACTGCAGTCAGGATGGGCCGCACATCAGTGCCACCGCACGGATCCTTGGACACCATGGCCATGGGGAGGCCATGCCGAGGCCGATTGGCAGCCACAGGCTGCTCATCAGCCATGGGGGTGTCTGCAACAGCCCCCCAAGGGCTGATCCATGGGACCATGACCAGGTCCATGCGGGGGGGTGTAGGTGCCCAAACAGGCCTGCCCCAGGTGTGCCTGGGATGCCAACATCAAAGCCCGGCATCGACAATGTGGGTGTCACCCAATGCTGGAATCATGGGGTGGACAATGCACTGCATGGGGTCCATGATGGCCGGCCATGACTTGTGGCAGCCAGCAGCATGAAGCCATCCGTGACCACCTGTTCAATGCAATCCATAGATGCAGTCATGGCCTCCTGCATGCAGTGTGCAGTGCGATCCATGGAAGTAGTCATGGCCTCCTGCATGCACTGCATCCCCGCCAGGAGTTGTGCAATGCCCTTCTTGCACTGCTCGGCCAACTGGCCCACCTCTGTGCACAGTGCATGCAACCCAGTGGCAACCTGCACCAGTTGCTCAACAGAGGCCCAGAGCAAACAGGGGTGCTCTGCCATTGGATTGACATCCTGGGGATTCTGGGTGGGACACTGACCTTCCTGTAGTGACTGGCCACATTGCACAGCCCCCTTCTCAGGTGGACACTGCACAGTGGGGTCCTCATGGGGTATGCCCCTAGCTGGCACCCCGGCGGAGGACCCTGCGTCCAGCTGCCCTGTGGCACCAGCAGCCTGCTGCCATTGTCCCTCTAGACCACTGAACACTGCCCAGCACCTGCGTGGCTGCACCACCACCACCACATGGCACAGCTGTGGCAGTACACACAGCTGCACCCACAGTGGTGGCAGGCAGCTGCTCCCCCACTGTCAGGTCATTGGATGCGCTGCCTGTGTCTTGTATTGGCATCTCCCCCACAACACCGCCCATGCTGTCTAGGATCATGGTGAGGTCGCCATCAGTGTCAAACACTGCCACGATCTGTATCTCCATGTAGAAGACACTGAGACTGGCATCCTGTAGAAACACATCTAGGGCCTCATCTGACCCCATGCCCAGGACATCCGGCTGTACAGTTGTGGTGTGCTGTGGCCTCAAGACCCCGGGATGCCCATTGAGGTGGATGGCTGGTCTTCTGGGGCTGGTCCTGCCTCATGCCTGCTTGCCACCAGCACCCCATCCTCTGAACGCAGGCGTGATGGTGCTGGAAGATAAAACAGGTGTGTCAGTAAAGCAATGGCCACATGTGCCCCCCAGCCCACCCCCAGCCCCCACAATCCCACAGCATGCTGTGCATTGCTGCCATACATACCATGCAGGGATGGGCTACCACCTTTCTGAAATCCTCCACCAGGGACACCCTCCATGGTGCTGTGGCACAAGGTGGCTGCCACCAGCTCCTCCTGCACTGGGAGCTGTGGCACATCAGCAGGCCCCCCTCCAGTGGCATTCCTGGCTGCACGGATGACCACCACCTTCTCCTCGATCCACCTCTTGTCAGTGCCCATCTTCTTGCGGCACTGCTGCACTGACTGCTGGTGGCTGCCCTGCTGGTTCATGCATTCCGCCACCTTCACCCAGGCCCCAGCCCTGGCCTGTGGTGTGCTCGTGGCACTGCTCAAGAGTGGCTTCCTGTTGAGGTAGGCCTCGAACAGGGCCTGAGACTCTGTCTTTGTGAAGTTGGGGTCTGTGCTTGCGAGCAGGCCCATGCTCCTCAACCTCCTCAGGTTCCGACATGTCACTTCCTGTGGAAATGGAGAGTACAGTGTGTCAGTGGCAGCAATATCCATTGCCATCCCCCATGCTGTGCCGTCTGTGCTCAGTGTGCTCCAGCAGCATGCACAACTTACCTCAAAAGGATGCAATACCGGTCCATGACCTGTGCTGATCCATGGCGCTTTTATGGCACATCACATGCAAATGGGCTTTGGCGCAATGGTAATGATATGCTAATGCCCCATTGTGCCATGCATTGGCTGATGAGCACATTAGCATGGTGGCGGAATATCGCGTATTTGCACCATGTGCAATGAGAGTGCTCTGGAGCAAGTCATATGATTGCCCCAGAGCACGATGTGGTGCAATGCGCCACGCATGCCCGGTGCACATTGGCACTGTGCACAGGTGCCGTTCAGTGCGCCGCCACCTATTGCGCATTGTGCACCAACTGCGCAATTGCTGCCATGGTGCACTGTGTGCCATGGCTGCTATTGTGCAGTTGGTACACAGTGCACGGCCATGCACCGACCCCTGCACTGACCTCTGACCCTGGATGACCCCGCACATGTGGCCCCACCCAGCTAAGCCCATGCCACGCATCTCTGCTGTTGTGTGATAGGTGAATACAGTGCATATCCCCTTGGCCCGTGCATCTGGCACATGCTGTGGCCACATGTGACTATGGCCACCATTTTGCTCCACGGCTCTCAGCAGAGACATGGCACAGAGCAGGCATTGATGGGCAAGTAACTGGATGGAGGTGGATCTGCCCAATCTCCTGGCCTGTGTTCAGCCCCATGCACCCCAGCTGTTTGGCCAGGTGCCACTACAGCAGCCCCGTGTGGCTGTGTGGCAGGCTATTGCTGCCACACTAGTGCAGCAAACTGGGGTGGCCAGGAGTGGAAAGCAGTGTTGGCACCGATATGGGGGCTTGTTGTGAAGGGACCCAGGTCACCTCCGACAGCTGGAGGCATGCGTCAGGTGTGGGTATGTGCCACAGCCAGGTGAGTTGGCCCAGCATGCATGTGTGCCCTGGTGCTGTACTGTGGTGTTGGCTGTGCTGCCTGGCATGTCCTGCAGGGTGGTGTACTTTCAATGTGTGCATTGAGGGTTTGCATCACCCACCACTGCTTGCGTTGACATGCTGCTGTGCGGACCGTGCCAGGCAGGGGCCCACACAGTGTGGGGGGGCAGCAGTTGTGGTTGTGTACTGATTTGTTCCTGTCTATGTTCCATTCCCAGGGCCTGAGAATCGCCAGAGGGCAGCGGCAGCCACAGTGGGACAGCAGGCCGCAGCAGGACCTGGAGGTGGTGCCAGAGTGGCCCCAGCACCAGCAGGGCCATGGAGAGCAGGTAGGTACTGTCACGGTCCTTCACACATGTATTGGGAGTTTGCGGAGGCATGGGTGTGGGCATGGCCACCTGTGCCATGTTACATGGCAACTGTGTGTGTTGCACTATGTGTGGTGCCTGCCACTGTGGTGCATTCATTGTACTCATGTGCCAGCTGTTGGTGGGGTGGGTGTATGCCCGGCTGCCACTGTTGATGCTGTGGTGCTGCATGGGCACTGTGCCATTGTGCCTTGTCCTTCGCCACTATTTTAATAACCCTGAAGGTCCCTCCATGCATCACTAAGAAGATGACTGTAAAGAGCTTTGCCTCATATGCTGAAGAGCAAACACATGGCAAACAAGACACCAGCCTCCCCAGAAGGTTCTGCTGATTGGCCTGCACCTATCTGGCCCCCTTCCCTGCAACTTGAGTGACCCCTGCTGCATGCATTGTATAGTCAGTGCCATGGTAGGTGACCCCCCAACCTTACAGCTGGCATACCAAGCTGATACTGGCAAGGTGTATCCCTATGGTGGTGCCCAACATACCTGCTTCCCACCTATCCACCATATTCATCATAATTTGGGCCTCAGTAACTGGGTCACTTACCTCCAACCCAGCCCGCTCACAGAACCCCTGGAAACCCTTCCATGCCACTTCATAGGCCCTCAGCATGTTGGGGCCCAGGCTCTCTGACAGAGCAGCTGTGCTTGCTCCAGCCAATTTCTCACAGGTGTTCTGGAACCAGCATTCCCCATGCTTTTGGAGCTAGTGCCCAGAACCTGTCCATCTGTAAATGTAAAAGGCTATCAACTATGTCGTTCTTAACACCTTCCACATGCTTAGCCTTAAAGGACAAGTTCAGCTTCTAACCATCCAACACTAGCCCATGTGCTACTCTCAGCACCACCTCTGTGGAACCCAACTGTCTGTTTATAACATTCACCACCACCAGGTTGTCACACCTGAATAACACCCTCTTATTGGACAAATGTGGTCCCCACACCACCATGGCTGCCCAGATGGGAAAAGCCTCCAAAAATGTAATGTCTCTTGTCAACCCCATCTCAAACCACCTGAGAGGCCAGGCCTCTGACATCCATTCACCTAGGTAGTAGGCCCCCATGCCTAGTTCACCTGCTGCATCCATGAAGAGTTCCAGAGCTTCCCCAGCCACCCACTGGTCCCACCACAGTCACCCCATTATACCCATCCAGGAAAACCTCCCATGCTTTCAGATCCTCCTTAACCCCTTTCTTGATATCCACCTAGTGGTGTGGAAGCTTGGCTTTAGCTGATGCCCTGGCTAACCACCTGGTGAACACCCCTGCCAGGGGCCACTGCCTGGCAGGCAAAGTTCATATGTCCCAGCACTTGCTGGACAGTTTCAAGATGTACCCTCCTGCACCCTCTCATTCCTTGGATGAGCGATCTCAATCTAATCACTTTGTCCCCAGGCAGCCTGTAGCACTGCTGCTCCAGATCCAGTTCTATCCCTAAAAACTCCAGTCAACCTTAGATCTTGTCCTTCACCAGAGGTATCCCAATTACCCCACAAAGTGCCTCAAAGTTTCCAAGCATGGTCCGAGTGGTGTCTCACTCTTCACCTATTAATAGAAAATCATCCAGGTAGTGGATGACTGCCCTCTGTCTGTGTTTTTCCATGAAGACCCATTGTACCCACATACCAAACACTTCAAAAGTCGCACAGGCTACTGAGCAGTCCATTGGCATTGCCTTATCGAAGTAATGCTTCCTCTTGGAATTTGAAACCTAGCAGCTTCCTGTCCTCCTCCCATACTGGCAGGAGCCAGAAATGTGACTCAATGTCAGTCTTGGCTAACCAGACCTCCGACCTGGCCCTTATCAGGTCCACAGCATTGTCCAGCATTGCGTATAACACCAAGCTCCTCCCTGGGGTGATGGTGTTATTAACTGACTCCCCTTCCGGGTACGAGAGATGGTGTATCAGCCTAAACTCCCCTGGGGCCTTCTTGGGCACTATGCCTAATGGAGAAACCCTAACATTTTCAAATGGTGGGGCCTCGAAGGGCCCTTCCACCTGACCCACCTCTATTTCCTTTTTTATCATCTTCTCCACTACATCTTCCATTCCTTTTATAGACGCCAGATTCTTTTCTCCCATAGCCCTCCTTTTTTTTCAACTTTCAATTTTTATTGCAAGGTTTTTATACTGTGTTCACAACAGTCAACATATTACAAAACATACATACAATTACATACATAGACAGCACCATTTCTAACTGATTAACTACAAAGTTATAACCTGAGATAATCTCTTTTAAATGCATTAGACTGACAGAGCAGATGAACTGTAGAACATTTCATTATTTAAGACATGCTGGATGGAGTCTTATTGTAATTAATGTGAAATAGGGGTGAGTTGTAGGACCATAGTCAAGAGATAACCTGAAGTATGCTTTAGGGGACAAAGTCAGGTCTTCTCGGTGATATGCAGAGGACCCACCTTCTCCATGTGAGCTCGAAGGATTCCTCACTCTTGTTTAACTTAGCTGTTAATTGTTCCATCTTGTATACTTGTATCATTATTTTGTCCCACTGAGACAAGTTAAGTGGGTTTGGTGTTGACCAGTTTCTAGTGATGACTTTTTTTGCTGTAAGGAGGGATATAATTAATAATTTTTTTGTTGTTGGGTCTCTACAAGTGACTGGGAAATCCGAAAAGAGGAAGGTCTCCACAGTTAGGTTGTTTAATCCCATAAAAATCTGGGACAGTGCATCCGAAAGGTCCCACATGAAGGTTTGTAATTTGGGGCATTGCCAAAAAATGTGGCCATGTGTGGCTTTATCCTTTCCACATCCCCTCCAGCATTTGGAGCTTCTCTTTCACAGGTACTTCATCTGTACAGCAGGAGTTCAGAAGTACCTGAAAGAGATCTTCCAAGAGAATTCTTTCCAGGTTGGGGAGGTCAGACCCCTATATATGTATGTTAAGTGTCTGCCCCAGTGCTGGTCTGTGAGGGATATTCCCAGATCTCTTCCCCATGTTCCTTTCAGCTTAATCTGTGAGTCAGTTCCTGATGTTTGTATCCCCCTATGTAGATAGGATATCACATGATTTAGAGAGCCCCATCCATCCAAGGCGTTTGTGAGTATGTCTATAATGGCAGGTCACATCTGCTCCTGTGGTAAGTCAGTTATCTGCTTACCAACAAAGTGCAGAGCCTGTAGGGTTCAAAAAATTATCCTGTGGTCTAAGATCATAGCTAGCTTGCAGTTCCAGACCAGTGAGGATTCTCCCTCCCCTAAGGAAATGGTTTACCATATGTAGGTTTAACTTCTCCCATGTTTTGTATACATGGTCCAGTAAGGCTGGGGTAAATTTAGAGTGGTAAGGAAGTGAAAAAAAGAGTGCCCTGTAGGGGGCTAGCTTCTTAGAGTCTAAGAGTGTTCTCCATACTCTAATTGTGTTGGTTGTGTAAGGATTATCTGAGATTTCTTCTAAGGGGTGCGGAGGGTGTCACAGCAGAACCCTATTTAGGTTCAGTAGGTCCTCTTCCCTGATCTCTAATTCCTTCCATTTTGCGTTGTATGAGGGTAGTAGCCAGTACATGGGGATTCGGAGTTAAGAGGCCGCATAGTAAGATTCCAGATCTGGGAGGGTAAGCCCTCCTTGCTTTTTTGAAAGTTGTAAAATTGTAAATTTGATTCTCGGTCTTTGGGTTCCCCAGATGTATCTAGAGATTTTTTTTATTTATTCCCCGAATAAGCCCTTTGGGTAAGGGTATGAGGATTGTCTGAAAGAGGTAGAGTAAGGGAGGGAGCAGGTTCATCCTCACTGTATCTATCCGCTGGATGAAAGGGATGAGGAGGGACCTCCATCTCTCCACGTCTGCTGTGATTTGATCCACCAGGAAGAGGTAACTGAGCTCTCCCATCTTGGACCCCAAGATATTTTAATAAAGTTAGGTCCCATCTAAAAGGGAAGAAGGAGGCTGTTTCTGGTGAAGGGGTGTAGTTAAATTTCAATACTTCGGTCTTTGTAGGGTTGATCTTATATCCTGAAATGGCTCCATACTCCATCATGAGTCCCCATAGTGGTGGTAGAGATTGTTCAGGGTTAGCTGGGTAGATTATCAGGTCGTCGGCATACAAGGACAACTTATGTTGCTGCTCCCCTGCCTCCACACCCTATATATCTTGAGCTTGTCTATTAGCTTGGGCCAAAGGCTCTAAGTACAGGGCAAAGAGTAAAGGGAACAGAGGGCACCCCTGTTTGGTGCCTCTGTGTAGGGGGATGGAGTCTGAGATGGAGCCATTATTTGAATTTGGGCCATTGGATTGTCATACAAAGATTTATAGATTCCCATGAATTCCAGGGGGCACCTCAGCATCTGGAGCACCACATCCAAAAAGGACCACACCACCCGGTCGAATGCCTTCTCTGCATCTAGAGGCTTAAGAAAAGGAATGAGGTGGTCGACCCGGTTGCACGGTGCATGAGGTGTAATTTTTTTTTTATGCTGTCTTGAGCTTGCCTGAGTGGGATAAATCCACACAGATCTCTGTTAATCAACTGTGGCAGAAGTCCCTCTAGTCTCCTTGCCACAGCTGCCACAAAATTTTATAATCAGCGTTAAGGCCTGATATTAGTCTGTCTACGAGGTGCAGGCTATAGGGTCCTTCCTGGTTTTAATATGCTGGAAATGGTGGCATCTCCAGGACATTGGAGCTGATTCTCCTTTCAAGATGCCAGTGATTGGAGCAACTGCTCCTGGAAGAGTTTGTAAAACTCTGTTGTGTATATGTCTGGTCCTGGGCTCTTACTGATTTGTAGTGATGCTATTGACAGGGCCAGTTCCTCCCTAGATATAGGGGCCCTCAGGACTTCTTGTTGACTTGGGGAGAGTGTGGGGAGAGTCAGGTTCCTCAGGAATTCCTCTATTTTTTGGGGGTCAGTGGTATGGTCTGGTGTATAAAGGGTACTACAGAAAGATGTGAAAGATTGCATAATCTTTAGTGGGGTTCTCTCTATCCTCCCTGTGACATGGGACCTGATCTGGGTGATAGCTGTCTGGATTACTTTTTTCCTGAGTCTGTGGGTGAGTAAGTGAGTGGCCCTAGGATCCCCATCGTAGAATTTTTGTTTCAAAAGCTGCAGGGCTTGTTCTGTACGGACTTCCAGTATGTGCTGTATCCTTTGTCTGGTAGCTTTAATTAGTGGGAATACTCCTATGTTCCCCTCTGTATGTTCAGTTTGTAACTCTCTTAATTGGTTTTGAAGTCTGGTAAGGGTTTGCATCTGGGTCTTTTTGTGGTGGGCAGCAAATCTAATAATTTTGCCCCTTAGGACTACTTTGAGCGTGTCCGTAATATACCAGCAGAAGTTGAAAGGGCTGCCCGTGTTACATCCACCCATTCCGTCCCCATGCATCTTGCATCTGAGGACAGAGTGACCTCCCCACATCCTGAACAAGTGTGCTTATATTTGCAGTTGGTCCACTGGCAGCTGGCTTTATTGAATGCCCAGCAAGCTTTTGTCCCTGCCATCCCACCACCCTTTCTTCCCTCATTGCCTGACCCTCCTTGTGTTGATAGTGTCCTGATCCAAAGCTCAGACAGCATAACATCCCACCTCACGACCCCATGAAAGGCTACCTTCTGTCAGAACTTCTCATCGTAAATCAACCACTCATACCCACACTTGACCCTATATGCATCTCTAATAATAACTGAGTAGGAAAGGAGTGGGATCGTGAGCTCAGGCTTTTTCTGCAGCAAGATTGCACTGAAATGTGTAAAACCCTCCATCCAGACCCCAGATGTCTTACCCTTAAAGTTAACTTCCTCACTAATCTTCCCTACTATAGCCAGGGCCACCGCTATTTTGGAATTGCCCACCGACTCCTTCTTCTCGTATTTCTCTGCTGTGTCTTTATCAGTTAGGGCAAACATGTCCACGTACTCCACTTTCCATATATTTTCTTTGAGGGCCTGAGAGACATGATCCCCCAACGTCATCCCTGGGGGCCACCCATAGCTAGCCTTGCTGCCTCCCTCTCCAGCCCTGGTGTTATCCATCTTTTCATCCCCTTTCTTCTCTTCCTGTAATTCCTTCCATGCATTATCCACCTCCTTCCAGCCCTTATCACCCTACTTGTCCATGATGCTCTCCAGGTAGTCCTTCAGACTACCATCCACTGACAGGTCCACCACTGATGTCTTACCCATGTCTGGTTGAGGCGCACCACCATCATCCAGGTTGCTCCTGGTAGGCCTCTTACCAGGCCTTCCCTTCTTGCTGGTGGTTCCTTTCTCTTGTCTGCCCTCCTCTCCTTCTCTTCCTCCACCCTGGACTTCTTGATAATCACCTGGACCTGTTCCATGGGCAAGCACCTTACTTGCTTTCTGACTTGCAACTTTTTGAGCCATCCTGCAACATGTAAAAAATGATTAGGTCCTTCCCTAGGCATATGCCCCCCTCCTTTTTTGTCCCATGTGCCAGCCCAGTACCTGCATCTTGGGAAACCTGCTGTTCCCAGATCCCTAGCCTGCTTCCTTTGCTTCTATGATATGTCAGGAAGGTTTGGAACTTGATCCTGCAACTAATATGCTGATGGGAGAGAGACTGCACCTAAAGCAGCAACGTGACCATGCCACACAGAGCCCCTAGCACCAAAAAACTGTGGGGGGGATAAACTTTAAAACATTACTACCAACACCAGTATCTATTTTTTTCAAGAGTTTGCTCTGCCCTGCACCAACTTATGTTTAAATAACATAATTCCTATGCTCCATCTGTCTTAACTCCCCCACCCTCCTGCTGCTGGAAACTGGACCATGAGCTGCTTGAGGAAGTTCTGATAAGCCTATGCCTAGTGCTGCATAAAAAAGACTCCTACGCTACCTCCTCACCCAATCAGTACCTGATGAAATCTTGCCCAAAAACAGTCTCCATTAATGCTCCAAACCCTTATAATCTGACCGCATCCTGCAATTTTTGTTAGTTCCCATGATCCTAAATCAGCTCCTTAGTGAGCCCCCAAACCAGTTTCACCAGCATCTGGTTCGTTCTTTCTGGCTCTTTACGCATGGCGTTAGGCCTCCACTGATCAAGCCCCTTTGCGCTTGTGTGGCAGCATATGAGTCGCTGCCCCTCTGCCTTTTGTCCCCTGTGGCCTTCAACTGAAACTGAAAAACCATCCCCTCTCTGGCTTTCCAGCCACTGAGCATTTCCCGACTTATTGTGCTCCCTAACTCATTTGCTGTTCCAGTAGCAGCTCCCTAGGCTGCCACTCACTGAGCTGCCGCCAGTCCCCACCCCGACCACATGGCATTAGATGCCCGCTTGTAGCAGCTACAGAAGAAGAGGAGAAAAAAAATGGCAAGTCTTGCTCCCCCTCTAAGCACAATCCTCTCGTTCAGCTCCATTTGCCTTGAAGATCAGAAGGAACCTTTGAGTTCCATTCCTTTTTTCCAGACCACTCCACCATGGACAGGCCTCACCATCAAGCCCCAAATCCCCAAGTGCCCTGTCCCTCCCAGCCCCCAGCCCATGTGGTGCAGGACACCAGTCGTTCCAAGTTTGTGCTAGGCCTTCAGTCACCAGCTGTTCCCTAGCTCAACCTGTGCATTCCCACACTACAGGAGCTAGCCGTCCACTGACCATAATCTGCTCCAGGGTAGGCCATATCAACCAAGGTCCCCCAGCCCATGTGGCAGGCACCGCATTCCCCAAGGATTTCCATGGGCTAGGCCTGAGTCCCAAGTGCCCACGCTCGCTGCAGGCACACCAAACCATTAGAAGGCAGACCAGAAACACCTCAGCTTCTAATAGGTGCCTGCTTCTCTTGGCCTGGTTCCTTGTTTTTTTTTGTTTTGTTAACCCGACGTTCCATGTGGAACACTTACCTGAAATGCCCCATCCAGGCATGCCACAGAGACAACCACCACAGAAAAACAATAAAGGCTTTACATCAATGCAGCCTGCAACTAAAAATATAGACAATTAAGGTTAAACAACTGCGCTAAATTCTCAGAGGGTGAATCCCGGACCATAGCATGGCAATCCGTCCCTTGTAGTCCCTCCTTCAAACAAGGCCTTGCTGCCCAGTCTTACCTTACCTTTAGAAAATCTGCCACTTCAAGATGCTTGTGCAGCAGTAAGTTAAAATTACCAATGGCTGCAGGGAAAGAGGGATTTTCCCTCTCTGTAGACCCTTTTTCATCCCTACCAAGCCCCTCCCTCAGGCTCCCCTTGTCCCAATCAGCTCTTGTCTTCCTCCAGCTTTACCTCACCACTCCCCACCCCTTAATGTGACCTCATCTTCCTCCCTCTGTGATGTCATTCCCCCCTCCTCCAATTTCTAACTCTGTCCTTGCCCTCTCCCTCCTCATCTTTTTAGCTCAGCTGCCAAATCCCAGGAGGTCAGTGACAACCTGGGCTGCCCTTTTAATAGGGCAACCTCTACTGTCAGTTCTAAGCCTATAGTAATTGCATTCTAACCTTATTTTTGTGCACTTATTTAAAGGAAATTGCTAAGTTTGTTGTTTTGGCTTTGTAGCTCATTGCTTAGGCCATGATAGTCTTTTCCAATAAAAATAACTTTTTTCAGTAAGTTCAGTTTGGAAGTGAAGAGATTGTAGCTTGAGCTGAACAGAAGCCAGTTGATCCCTTTCACTTCCCAGTCACTGTCCCTGCTCCTGTGCTCAGACATTTTGTGACTCTAAGCAGGGAGAATGCAGGGGTGTGATCCACATAAGTCTATGGGGGACATTTTTAAAAATTGTCTTATATATGTTTAAGTAAATTTTGATAAAAATGAAAGTCATTGTTCTACTGGTAGGCCCCTATCAAGTGAGTGGTTGCTTTCATTTTTATGGCTGTGGGTGGCCCCTACAGCTGTTTTGCCATCTGTTGCGTTAAAACGGCCAATCATGGCACCTTCCATTGGACTTTTGGAAGTATCCTTCTGAAAGTCCAATGGAGCTTAAAACACTCTACCATGATCGGTCCCTATGGAGTAACAGCCACACTATTTCAGCTGTAACTTCCATTTTCTGGGAGAACTGCTCATGTGCACCTCGCATGCGTGTGTAGTTCTGCTGGTGCCACCATCTTTTGAATGGCAGAATGCCACTCACCACAACTATGCATGCATGAATGCCGTGCATGCGTAGTTGCACAGCTGATGCCATCTTATGGATGGCACTTCTCCAGCACCCTCCCACTGCTGCTGTCCTCCCTGTTCCCTCTGTTCCCTCCCAGAACCAAATAAAATACTCTGTTCCCTCCCAGCACCAAATAAAACCCTCCCGCTCCCTCCCACTGCTGCTGTCCTCCCTGCTCCCTCCATTCACCGTCCCCACGCCATCATCGAGTGACCAATCCCCATGTTGGCATCATGTACCCCCTCCATTCATGTGGCACACTGGGAGCCCACCCAGTATGCCCAAATGTATGTGTTTTTTCCATGCCAAACTGGGGTGCCTAATCCCTGTGTTGGCATCATGTACCCTCCAACTCATGTGGCACACTGAAGCCCACCCCAGTGTGCCCAACATTATGTTTTTTTGTTGTCCTGCAAATAAAGAAAACCATCCCCGATGTATTTTTTGTTTTACCTGTAAAAAGAAACACAGTCCTCATCATCACTCTACTTCCCCTCCCCCATCCCCACACTTCCACTGAGCACCCACCTCCCTTACAACCCCTTACCCCATACTTACTTCTGAGGTTGGCGCTGTCATTTTCTCTGACCAGGACACCTGCACTCTTCAAAGCTGAACTGCAAACTGAAGAATCAAAGGTAAGCATGGTATAATGGCAGCCAATGGGGTTTTCAACTTATGTTGATATATCAGCCATTTTTAGGACTCATGGCCCCAAGTTTTAACATGGTTATTGGGACCCCACCTCATGAACACTGTCAGTGTCTATTTCATTACTCAGTCCCAAAAGGTGATTTCATGGTTACTGCACAGAATCACCTTTTGGGACTGATAAACTAAATGACAGTGCCACTGTTAATAAAGTGGGGTCCCACAAAGCTCATGTTGCAAATTTGGTGAAAAAATTCCAAAAAATGACTGTCTTACGAGCATGCATTGTGCAGTTTCTATGCATGCTCCTAATTTTGCTAGTTTTTAATACCGTATTTTCACTCCAGATTTTCAACAGTGCTATTTTTGCAGACCTCCTTATTAACAGTACAGATGTCATTTTTCACATCCTGCCCAAAACATGTTTTCACACCTGTGGCACAGAATGGTATGGTTGCTATGCGAAATCACCTTTTGGGACAAGTGAACAAAATGACAGTGGCACTGTTCATGAGGTGTGGTCCCAAAAAGCTCAAGTTGCAAATTTAGTGAAAAGATTCAAAAAAATGATTGCTGTACAAGCGAGCATTACCTAGTTTCTATACACGCCCTTAACATAGCCAATTTTTAATATTTTCACTCCAGATTTTTAACATTGCCATTTTTGCACACTTCCTTATTAACAGTACAGCTGTCATTTTTCACATCCTGCCCAAAATGTGTTTTCACATCTGTGGCACAGAATGGCATGGTCACTCTGTGAAATCACCTTTCGGGACAAGTGAATGAAATGACAGTGGCACTGTTCATGAGGTGGGGTCCCAAAAAGGCCATGTTGAAAATTTGGTGAAACATCTACAAAAAATGGCTGAGTTACACCTGGGCATTAAACATTTTCTACACATGTGTAACTTTGGTCATTTGGCAGCTCACCACAGCTGTATCTGCTCTGGCTAGAACTTGTTATAAAAGGTTCCTTATACATTTATAAGACCATTTTGAAAATGTTCCCATAGACTTATATGAGGCACACCCCTGTGATCTCCTGCTTAGATGTCACAAAACGTCTGAGCATGGGGGCAGAGGCCATGGACTGGAAAAATAGAAGGGATTAACTGGCTGTTGATTTGGCCTTAGTTACAATCACTTCCCATACAGACTGGACTTACTGAAAATGTTTCATTATTATGGGAAACGACTAATGCAGCACTAAGGCAAGGCTATAAAGCCCAATGATATAATGATGATCTTACAAATGAACTTTAAGGTAGTACCGCATATACCCCACTGGCATTTATCTTTGTCACTGTGTACAGCATTAAAGTGAAATTTAACTAACTAACATCCCCCTATGGAAGTTTTACATGATATACTGTGGCTGAAATTGGTTTGCCAAAAGTAAATTAGATTTAATACTCACTGCTATCAGCAAATAAAGTTAACTACCATGGGCAGTCCTATGGCTCCAAGTTATGCATATATACAGTATGTATGCAACCTATTGATGAAAAGTATGGTAGTTTTCACAGTGTTGTGACCAATATTCCACCAGCAACAAAACATGTCCCTGACCCCCTCATACATACATACACACACGCACAAACACACACCTACACTTACCTGGAAACAAGCTATCACACCTTAGTGAGCCTTTCTTGATCAACAATTACAAATAATTAAAAAAATCAGACACAGTTTTCAGTGCATTATGCGTATAACTGATTTGAAACAGATCTCCAATGCTTTTACAAATAATTTCATCTACATTGATTGATTGATTCTTCAAAAGACATGTAATAGATCACTTAAATGAGCATGTTTCACCAATACAGAGGTCTTATTAATGGGGAGGTTGAAGAAATGCAGGAAAAGTAAGTGCTTGACATATACAAGAATGCATGAACAATTTTTTATGATTTGTAATGAAGTAAAGATGGATAGAATTTGAACTAATAAAAGAAATATTCTCAGCATAAACTTGAATAAGTTATGCAATTATAATGAATCAATTTCCTTTAAAGATTTTTTTTGTGTAATAGTAACTGATATTGTTAAACATAATGAAATATAATTGTTTACATGGGCCACCTGCCTTGAGTAAACCATAATAGTGGTGAAACATTGGCAAATCGGTGTGGATGGTTTGAATAATAAAAAACTGTATAATGCAATAAGAAAGTTCTCTAAAATTGATTGATGAGTAAGGCACTTGTTTTTTGATACGTCTCAAAAATTATAGTTCCAGGGAGGTGCTTAGCCATAATGGTAGGGTAATCCCTGGTATAATGTACAACCCACTCCCAACATGCACATGTTGCTTTGAAATGGCCATGAATGGTGGCCCTGCTCCAACAGCTCCTTCCCTTACTTGGCCACCTGTGCAGCTCTTTAGGTGGAACAGGACTGGCCAGGGAACTGCACAACTCAGACTTGGGGGGGGGGGATGTTACAGGGGCCTCCTTGGTTCCATGTATAGATATATCAATATGAGAACACCTATATGCTATGTAGGTTTCATGAAGAGCACCCCAAAGTGAGAGTTTTTACTTTTTTGCGGAGGAATTTACTTTCCAAAACCAAAACTCCAATTTTCATTCTATGCAATAAATGTTGTTTTCTTAAACTGGCTAATAAATTATGCAATTGTTGGGTTTAACCTTCTAAGTTAACATATAAAGAGTTATTTTTTTTGCCATTGGATAAGCACAAAATACCTTCTCAGTTTTAAAAACATCAACTAAACTAAAGCAAAATCCTGCTGTAAACACTGATGTTTAATCCAATAGCACTTCTTTTGAACTGTGGTTTATCTTTTTTTTTTGGCAGGATAGTCACCTTCCCCTCTGCAGTAGACCATCTCACTGAGCAATCTGATGCAATCAACAGAGATTTAGGATATGCCATTGTTGCAGTCAAGTAGAAATTAATTTGAATGTTTAGCATGCTACATGCTACAGGGCTGACTTTTTATAAAACAATGAGATCATATGTTTGTCAAATTTCTTCTAATCTTTCAAATCTTTTTAAGTCTAGAACTGTTATTCTATAGCATTAATTAATGTGGATTGATATCATTTTCATAAACCAATGTAGAGTTTTATTCCATTACTGTAGCTGGAAAGCAATTTGTGCTAAAGTATGGTTCTGCCTGTAAACCCTCTGCATTCTCTATGTTGCCTAAGATGCTGTTTCTTTTCCTTTTCACCTTTCCACAATAGCTACTGGCAAGGAAAGTTGTGGTATATTAACAGAATACAGTAGCTGACTGTTATTTTTAGGGAATAAATAATGAGAACACCTGGTCCATCTCATGTAGAAACAAAATACTAGAGATTAGTTTTAAAGCTACCAGTGACCCTAGTTAATCCTGTACAGGTGTTAGAGTGCACATGGAATACAGAATTGTCCTTCCCTGCATGAACTTTCTTTAGCCTCCTTGAAACTTGTGCTTCCCATCTTTTTTGAATCAGCATACAGTAGGTAACTATTAAAACAGTCGGGACTCACCACCTCCAATAAAACATACACCAAGCTCCAGAGTTTTTTTGCTGTGTTGTCATTTAATCAAAAGACAATCACATATTGAGCAAAAGGGTAACACAGACATACAAATGCCTGCATTCAGGAGTGTAGGTAATGATGAACTGGTCATCCAACCATCTGTGTTGCTTGAACCCCAGATAGCACTCAAACAGGCAAACAAGCATTCTCCTGTATTTCTACAATACCCACTTCACCTCACCTATTACCTTACAATAGAGTTAGAACACTGTTATCTTCCTGTCTCTCTTGCCAATCACAGCCTTTTTCCTCCTCCTCCTCCTTGGATGGTTGATGCCCAGGCACCAGTTCTGCCCTTCTAGCCCCAATTGCCTGTTTATGTCTTTTAACTTAACTAGCCAGAAACTATCTGTTTCTGGTGTCCCTTAACAATAGGGCTCCCTTATCACCATATCTGCTGTTTCCTTCTCTCTGATCCATTCGCCATCCCTGCCATTCTCAAATATACCATATCTGTCATTGCATACAGTTCTCCCAGGCCTAGCCCCCATATCCAATGACTTGATTCTCCCATTATCCTCAGGCTGCTGGCTCACCTCCTAAACTACCATGGCAACTTCAACTTCCACTCCAAAATAAAAACATACCTCTTGAGAGAATCAGTCACCCTGCAGCAGCTGTAGATCTATCTCCCTGCCCTCTATAGTAGTAGTAGACTTTTATTACTTTTAGTAGGCTGTTGGTTAACTAAAATCTGCAGC
Source organism: Neoceratodus forsteri (assembly GCA_016271365.2). Lineage (NCBI taxonomy): Eukaryota > Metazoa > Chordata > Ceratodontiformes > Ceratodontidae > Neoceratodus > Neoceratodus forsteri. The sequence continues at coordinate 487,124,726 of CM028134.1, forward strand.
TTATCCAATAGGTAGGAAAATGGGAAGACTGGGTGGGTCAAGTGGTCCTTATCTGCAGTCAAAGTCTATGTTTCTATGTCCATTGTTAAATTGTTATATGCATACATAAAGCAGTCTTTACAACAATAACACAAAATGATATGTATTATATGTGCAGAGAATTAAAAATCTCATACAGTGAGTTTTACCAACATTATTTAGAAAGAGGTTATGCTATGACCTCTAATAAAGTATCAAGTGCTTCTGTTACGAGAGGTTACTCAAAATGATTAAATATGACATGTGCGATATTTATTTTCCCTGGATAGGAAAGAAGAAAAGGCATTAGAAATGTCATTCATCACAGCGGCATGTAAATCTGTTCTTCAAAGCTATGATGCTTGGCTAACTCTATCCGTTATAACAGGAACAAATAATCCCTATACAGCCAGAAGCCTATATGAAGCACAAAATGCCATATCTACAGTCATCACTAAGACAACCTGCCCTCTACAGGTAGATGATGTACATCGCCCCTTGCAGAGCACTAAGGATGAGCCGACGTCAAATCTGTGTTTGGTAAACATGACAAAATCCCACATTTTGGAACCAGCAAAGCAGGTCCAAAGAAACTCAGTTTCCCTTTGGCATATTAGTGTCATGCTACAGCACTCTGCCCAGAAATCTTACACTGAGCATGTCAAGTTTTTGGCTAGTCACAAGTTCTGCAAATAGTGGCTATGGAGAAGGAGCAGATCTGCAACCTCTCTGAACACACTCTTAGTGCCATTTCCATCTCTCTGTGCATCTCTCTTTCTCTATCTCTCTCGCACATACACAGGGGAAGGACTTGACCACTGAAGGAGCTCCTTTTATGTGAAAAAGAGAGAGATGTTTGATCAGAAAATGTTAGAAATAATCAGAGCATCTAACATTATCATTCTAGTTAGTAATCCAATACATTTAACGGTAGTTTCAAGAGGTCTAGTGAAATCAAACTGCAATGTAGAGGAGAGAGTGCACATAGTGAGCCTGCACCCCTGCAGTGGCAGCTGCAGACCCTGAAGCAGAAGCACGAAAAAGTAAATGTAAAGGACTGGAAAAGGTTCAGAGGGATTTTTCAAAGATTTGACAGATATTTTTATGGCGTGCTAGTGGTTTATAGGTTACATAAATCCATGGCTATTTATTTATTAATTAGTGTATTTATTTATTTATTTACTTACTTATTTTTCTTGCCCCCTGCTGCAAGGGCAGGGCAGTCTGAATACAGTACTGGTCCTAGCTATCCTGGAACCCTGTGCAAACTGCCTTTGCTGGGGCCCCATATACAAAGTTGCAAATTCCCCAAAGAACATCCTCATCCCTACCATGACCTCTCTATAGCTTCAATTTCAGCTTATTTTGTCATTTTTGCACTTTACTTGAACTAGAAGATAGCATACCAGGAAGAAAGGAGGTCAACTGCACAGCTGAAGCTTTTGGGGGGCCCTTTGCAAATGCACAGCTTACACCATACTGAGGATGGCTCTATCTGAATATAACAGACTGGGAAAGATGCAGGGGGGGTGAAGGCTTTAGATTACAATTTTTTTTCAATGATTGTTGGTGATGCAGAAGGGCACAGAAATACATCTTTTTATTATGATTTTTTTTTGCTTGTGTCTGTAAGCCTGCCAGGTAGTTGGAGAGCAAAAAGTAATATAGACTGTTTTATGAGATATTCTCTAAATGGGGTGGTGTGTGGGCTTGTTCACTGTTGGGAAAGGTGGTCTGAAGGTGCAGTCTTCCCTATCATCTTGTGATATGTAGGGCACTATGGTGTGTGCGTGCACATACTGTCTAAGAATCATCAATGAGCTGTGAGTCATCACTGCTAGTGTTCAAGGGTAATTGCACCATGTCATAATCTGTACTGTGCATGTTGCTGATGCATTTATAAAACTTGAAGAGAAGAACAGGAGGAGAAAGGGATGCATAGGGAGGAAAGCACAGATAAATGTTACACCATGCCAGCTCCAGCAAGTACAAGTTCTGCAAGTGGAATTTATGTTGAAGGAGCTGGTCATGGTGAGACAGGGACTGGGAGTCTTGGTCATAGAGGTGTGAGGAATAGAGATTGGCACACAAGAGTGTATAACCAAAGAAACTTGAGATAGAAGTGCCCATCCAGAAATTTAGAATCTAGTTCCTGAAATAAAATAATATTGCAGTCACTGTCTAGTTCATGAAAGACCCCACCCAGTGTCACTAGATGCTTCTGAAAATAGGATAAGGGAAGTGAGTCAAGCAGCTAACCCAAATCATAAGTTAAATTTTATGATTGATTTCTTTTTGGCACAAAAATAAAACAAAGTAATTAAAAATACAAATAATAAAAATGTCATCTATTGTATAATATGAACTGGATACAAAAATCAAGGAAGCTGATTGGCTGAGAGGTATTTTAAGCTATGACTATATTCTACAAGAAAAACACAACTTCTAAAAGCCTCCAGCCACTAGCCTCCTCACTGACAAAAAATAAATCCGATGGCAACAGGCAGCAAGACAGCCACACTGAAGTTGTGATCGGTAGTAGCAGCTCCTCTCTTGCTCCTACTCGCAGTTTCGATAACAGCAGTGCGAGTGGCAGCAATGGGCCAGACATTTTTTTTTCTCACTAAACTAAAAAAAAAACACAATGCACAGACCCCCAACTGGAACAACAATTGAGTGTGTTCCATTTGAAATGACTCCGGGCACTGGCTTGGGTCATGAGAACAAGTGATGGTTCAACTGGATATTCTGGGTGAGAGAAACAAAGTTACCTGATGTCTTGAGCAGTACTGTTGTCTAGCAGAACAAACTTTACCCAACAGTACTAGGACCACTCAACATAATGCAGTCTCTGTCCTCACAAATTAGCAGCACTCACCAAATTCTCGTTCGGTCCCGTTTGTTCATATATCCTCATACTGAGAGAACACGGGGTGGGAGGCAACAGTGAAACAATGATGGTCAAGGAGCCAAGGATGAAGCCACAGCAGAGAGCAAAACAGCAAGCACAGTGTCAATAGGGAGCAACACCTAGTTGAAGCACCACCTACTGGAGATAATAGAAATGGCAGATTTTTTTTTAAATAAATATTCTTCCACAGACATTCTCCACGAACCAAAAATAAACACAACAAATTACTTACCTTTTTTTTTTTTTACTTTAAATTGATAATAGCAATAATGCACTTGAGGGTGTGGTATATTATGGGATATCTTCATTTCTTGGGTGCATGAGGTACCCGGTGAATGCACCCAAGGCGTGACTGTATCCCATGATATACCACACTCTGGAGTGCATTATTGCTTAATTATATTACGTCATTTTATATCATATCAAATTATATTATCTCCTCATATAACACATCTGCTGCCTTGCATGCCCTTCCCAATGCTATCCAGATGTCATTCCACAGTGGCTCCAGTAAGAAATCACTTTGTCAATGCCGCCTAATTACTCCAGAAGTAACCCTCAATCCCACAGCTCTACCAGTACATTGTGACAAAAAAAAATTGATCCTCTTCAGTGTGGGAGTATCTTACAGATGACACCACAAATCCACTGAAAGCATGCTGTACTCAGTATGGTAAAAGCATTGTTTGGGTCAGTGAAGTTCACAAAAACTTTGGGAATCACTGTTCTGGTCAATTTTTTAAAACATGTGCATGACATCCTCCTAACAGCCACATCCACTCCCAATCCCTACTCTGATCAGCTGGATCAGCAGCAGCATCAGGGACAGCTGGGTGGTTAGGTATGGGACATTTGGCATTAAATGGTTCATTAAAGTAATTCAGCCATGATGGATAACAGCAAACTTGAGTCAGCTGATGAATCCATTGATACTAGATTGGCAGTGTGTCACAACAACCAAAAGCCAGAGCCAGTCTCAGCCAGATACCCCAGCCAGTGCTGAATTTTTGTAACAAAACAAAACAAACAAAAAATAAATAAATACACTCATTGCAGCAGCAGAATCAGATGAAAACCTTATTAAAGAACAGACCGAGCTGCTTCTGACACAACTTGCAAACAGGTATGACAGCATTAGATTGCACATGCAGTTTGGCACAGCAACACTACTGGATTCCAGATATAATAGTTTGTTAATTCTTCATGAATACATAGACTATATCAAACAGAAACTGTTGTGTACACTAATGGTGGAGTAGCAAAGATGGCTTGAAGAAAACCAGCAAGAATGTATATATACAACCCTACTCTTCCTCCTCCTCCTCCTCCTTTACTATGTTTGCATCCTGGCTGGATCCTGAGAATCTTGAATTCATAGCCTTTCTCAGACTCGACTTTTCAAGCCTGACTTTAACTATTCATTCAATTACTTATATATCCAACAAGGGACATCTACTAGTATCCCTTTTCCCATTCATACACATCCTGGTAGCAAGCCCATCCGGACTCCTGCAACTGTCACTGGTAACACAGTCCAGCCTACTACTCCCCAGTAGCAGAACAACTCCTTCTATTCCTGGTGACAATCCTACAGCAGTTTTTACATTGTCATAATCAGTAAGCTCAATATCATAGGGTGCCACTGAAAATACACAGGTACATTACTCAAAGTCAGCATATGTTGTAGAAGACCCATCATAGGCAATGCAATGCCCTGCATTTATTTGTCTTTTCATTTAATTTTATTTGCTTTATGGTTTTTTTAATGCATACTGTACCTTGTTTTTTGTGTGGAGGGGTACTATTGCATTATTTTAAAATAAATAGCGATAGACTCGAGAGAGATTATAGTATGTGACATGAAAGTAACGTAGAAGCTGTAGGGGGATACATACATTGAGATTAGCAGTGAATAGTAATTAATACTGTAGATCACAGTGGGCCATGGCAGTTTAGCTGGTTTTGCAGAATCTATTACAACACATCAAATAGTAAATTTACAGCAGATGTATGCCAACAGCACTTGCCACAAGTAAGGTACTACATTGCTGACTGCAATGCTTTTTTATCTTCTGTTTGTAGTCTACTTTACCCCACTCCAATTACTACACCAGCAGTGGAAATAGTTGGGGGTTGAATTATTGAAGCTGAACCCAATTTATGGCCCCAAATCAAAGTCAACCCAAAGTTGCCATCACCCTTACAGAGCACCGATGTGCCTTTTTCTCAGTGTTGTGGTGCTTAGCATCCACCCTCCACCCCAGAACTCCTCCTCAAATGTCACCCAACCTCTATACCCCCACTTTACAGCCAGTTGCCACTCCAGACTGGCAATATGCCAATACAGGGGAACAACTAGATTACAGTGGACCCAGATAAAAACCCTCTGCCTTTTGCAAACAGGATGGCATTTATCTTGTAGCACTTGCAACACTCCAAGAGTGCTTTCATCCTTCTTAGTAACATATTGTACATTGTTAGAAATATTATTTATTTTTATTTATTTAGTTTTTTTTGACCAGGTAAGTGCACTAGACAAATACTGACTATTTTCAGGCATGACAAGGGGAAGGGGGATACAGATGAATGTCAACTGACCTTGAACCAGATTAAGCTGTTGGTGGCATTTTTAGTGAATGGGGGAGAAATCTGGCCAGAGCACCAGGGAAATTCCCCGACTCTCCTGTAGTGGGACTTGCTGTTGGGTGCATGGGCTGCTTTCAGTCAGAAGCTGGCGACTGAGGAAAATGGTTGTGTTTTGGGGCCAGAGCTACAGCCTGAAGTTTCACTAGTTCCTATGGAGACTGTTTTTGTGCAGCCTTTGGTGGCTGCGAGAAATGTCGGAGTTGAGTCCCAGGATATTTCTGAGGATGACCTGATTATTTCTGACCTTCCTACCTCTGTTGCCCATCCTGCCACCTTGCAGCCTGTTTCAGAGTCAAATGAAGAGGCACTGGTACAAGGCACCATTCGGGAGCATGCAGCGATTCTCACTTCTGGCGTGGTCTTTGATGAGCAGCCCTTGTCAGGTTCTGCTTCAACTGCTGTCAAACCACGGGTAGCGCTGTTTCAGGCTGATGTTTGTGCTACCACGGCAGTGGGATTGCGGAAGTCTTTTCGGCTTCCCTCTACAGATGCTCCATCTGAGTCGGAGAGTTGGTCGAAGGAGGACTCCCTACTACATTCAGGTTGGATGCAGACATTTGAAGGTAGATGGGTGCCTGACCCAGACTGGATTTCATTTTCCTCAGGTGAGCGGCCTAACCTCAAATCTGATACACCTTTGGTTTCTGATTCTGCTCCTATAGCTCCAAAGCAAACTGTGTCTAGCCCTTCTCTGATTCCTGCTGCACCCGAGACAGTGCATTCCGACAGTCCACTGCCTAATTCTTCATGGGCGGAGGACACTCCACATTCCCTAGGCAGGAAAGAGTCGGACTGGCCCAACTTTTTTGGACCTTTTTAAAAATAACAAACTGGACCAAGCTCCCAGACGGAATGCTGTACGCCTTCGTTACAGGGGAGGTTTACAAGGTCACCCTGATAGGCAATATGTGGCTAAGAGACTTTTAAAGGATTCAATGGGATTTATTGCATCGAATGTTTATGCTTTCATTAACATTAGGGGAGAGGACACTTTCGATGTCAGCTTCCGGACTTTCTCTGGACTTGATGCTTTTTGGAAGAAATATGAGACTTTAAAGTATTCTCCATTGTGGGTTCCTTTTTGGGTCATTCCTCTAAATAAACCCCACTTTAAAACTATAAACATCATGTTTAGAAATGAGGGGGTTAATGTTAGTGACATTCACTTTTGATTAGAAAAGAAATGCCACATTTTAGGCCCACATTCTGCGATTATTGACTCAGAAGGTATTTGGAGAGGTAGTTGGCATTTTAAAGTCAAACTACTGATGCTGGGGGATGAAGTTCAGCATATCCCTAACATTTTTTTTCTTGGGAAGGACAGGGGTGTTGTGTTTTACCCAGGGCAGCTTAAGGCCTCTTATAAGTGTGGGAGCAGCAGACATCTAAGCAACACTTGTGACAGGGTCATCTGTGCTTTATGTGGTGATTATGAACACACTAGCAATGTTTGCAGGAATGTGCACAAGTGTAATCTGTGTGAAGAGCATGACCCCGCATATCACCAGTGTCCCTGGGCTGGACAAAATCATCAGGGAGGCCTTAATAAGGACAATTTGGTTTCTGAGGCTCAGGACCATTTTCGGCCTGCTAGGCCTGACCCCCCTGACTCAACAACCCCGTCTCCTCCATCACATGCCCAGCCTTCTGGGTGAGATGGCTCGGACCTGGGTCAAGGAGCTACTGTCTGTGAACCTTCTGTGGCTGTCTCTTCTGATGGCCCTAGTATGTCTGCTGCAGGTGGTACTGACTTCATTATGCCCCCCCGCTAGTGCTGATGTCTCTTCCAAACACGTTACTAGGTTCTCTAATAAGGCTACTGTATCTCCTGCCCCTGTGGTTACTATGAATTCTTATGATGTTTTACGGGATGTTGATGGGGTTAAGATTCCGATGCTTCTTCCATTTCAGGAGTGGTTTCTGAAATGGATTGTGAGGAAGACATGGTTGGCCTAAAGATTTAAAGAAAAAAAAGGGAAAAAACAGAAAAAGGATAAGGAACCTGGTTGATTTTTATTTTCCCTTTTCTCTTTCTTCTGGCTTCCTTATCCTTGGTCTCTTGTAACACTTGTAGCATTAAGAACGCTGCAAGGCATCGGGCTTGATTTAGTTTTTTTCCACCCTGACATCTGATATTATTTTTCTGCAAAAGACCAGGTTCACCTCTCTGCATGATGATGTGCAATCAAAAAAGTTATGGCCCTGGGGCCCTTCTTTTTGGTTCTTTGGTTCTGATATGGCAGATGGTTTAGGCATTTTATTCCACTCATCTGAACTTTTGGTCCATCGTTTTATAGACTTAGTCCCTGGAGGGCCATGCTTCTTGATTGTACTCTTCATGGGTTTTCTTCATCTCATCAATACTTATGCTCCTCAGAGCAAGAGTTCTACAATAGACTTATTTAATAAGATTGAGCCCTTTTGTTTACCACTAGATCTATTATATGGGGGAGGGGTTGATTTCAACTGTAGTCTGATATTAAGGTTAAAGATAATGTACAGAAAAAATGTATTGTGATTCCCATGCTCTGAAAGAAATCTTAGATATGGTTCTGTTATTGGATGCTTATAGATTATTATATAAAACTGAGGGATATATCGAGAAGTGCCTTTTCCACCAGAATAGATTATTTTTTCATTTCTAGATGTCTACATGCTTTGCAGGTGTCAGTGTCCCCTAATGAATTCACTAACCACAACATTTAATAATGCACCTGAGTATGGGGACGTCCCGCCTAGCTTTCCTTCTGTCCCCAGATGATGGAAGTTGAATTCCTTCATATTGCTACAAACAGCTATAAAGTTTCAAGTTGCTAGATGTTTTATTTTAGGAAATTGATTGCTGGCATGTATGAAGATTGGGGTAATTGGTGGATGGATACCAAAGCTGCTCTTAAAGCTCTTTTTCTAAAACTGGGGCAATGTATCGGTAATGAGGAGTATGTTTTGTATTTGGGTCATAGAGATCAATTACACAAACTACTGTCTCTTCCTAATGTTTGTGACTGTAGGATCCAGTCTCAAATTAATGTTGTTAAAGAGAAAATGAGAGCTTACCATTACTTTAGAGTGGCTTTTTTAACTGCTGAGTTTAAATTTGGAACTTTACCCCAACCATTTTCTGATCCTTTTGAGGTTTGTAAATTTTGAACAAAACATAAAGTGATGGAGGGTCTTTTTTATGCTTCTGGAGTTTTAAGGCATACGGATGTGGAATTGTTGGAAGTTCTTAAAGTTGCCTTCCAAGCCTCTTTAGGGTCGGATTTTGTTTTGGATTTCACCTGGGATCAGGTAGTGACCTGTCCTACCCCTTATCTTTCCACAAATGTCTCTACTACTATTGATGGCCCACTTATGCTTTCAGCAATTCTTGAAGCTATATCTAGTTTAAGAGATGGGGTCTCACTGGGTGAGGATGGATTAACAAATGAATTTTTAAAAATTTTTAAATCTGACCTTGGTGAGATTTTGGTCCATACATTTAATGGTATGTTACTTTCTGGGTGAGTCCCACAGGGTTTTACCAATGCCATTATGATTTATATATTTGGGGGGGGGTGACAGGCGTCAGCTTTCGAACTAGAGGCCTATTAGCCTCTTAAATACTGATTATAAAATTTGGCTTATGTCTTGTGCAAACGGAGCAGAAAGAGGCTGAGGAACTTATACACCCTGTTCAGACTTGTTCTGTATCTGGGAGAAAAATTCAACTAAATTTAAGATTATTGCGAGATGTTTTTGAATATGGTAGGCAAGGCAGGTTGAGACGATTTTTGTTGGCTCTTGATCAGGCAAAGACCTTTGACAACATCTCTCATGATATTTTGTTTGAAGTTTTGTCTAAATGTGGGATCCCTTCTATTTTACAAAAATGGATTCACCAGTTATATTATCAAGCTTTTACTTTTCCCTCCGTTAAAAATTCATTGGTGAATCCTGTGTTGTTACGGAGGGGGGTTAGGCAAGGATGTCCACTTAGCCCCTTGCTCTATGTTTTATTTTCTTGACCCTCTCTTATGGGTCATTTTGAGTGATGTCAGTATTATCAGTTTATCCCCTCATATAACTATACCTGCACAGAAATTGTCTGCTTATGCAGATGATGTTTGTCTTTTGGTTTTGGATGTTTCCTCTGGTCTTAAAGCTTTATAGCATGTTGATGCTTTTGCCCAATTTTCAGGTGTTGGGTTAAATTATGGGAAAAGTAAGGCGCTTCAGGTCAGTGATGGGGTCAGTATAGATACTATTGCTGGTATTGGAGTGGTGAAAGAGCACTTTAGAATTGTGGGTGTTTTATTTGGAGAAGGGGACCTGGCTTTTTTTAATTGGGATGATAAACTGCAGGAGAGGGATCAAAAAGTGTCCCAGTGGAAATCTTGGACCTTTGGTAAACTGAAGAGGGTTCAGATTGTTAAGCAGTTTTGGTTGCCACTCTTTTTATATATTGCCCATATTTTGCCTGTCCCTTGTGCTTTGAAAATGAGGCGTTATAGTATTTTTATTTTCAGATAATCTGGGGTAGCAGATTGAATCTGGTTAAAAGGGATTTTACCTATCTCCCAGTCAAACAAGGAGGGCTTAGTTTGATTAATCCTGTTGTGTTTTTTTCATTCTTTTTTCATTTTTTTTCATTTTTGGTCCTTCCCCTGGTACTCACACTTTTGGGGGCCTGTGGACTAGAGGTCTTTTTCAGACTTTTTTGGACAACTGGGTTACTGAGGTTCCTAAAGTTAATGGGCCTATTTCTATTCCCAGCTTTGCATCTGCAACTGTCAGAAAGTTCAAAATATGGGGCTTTTGTAAAGCTAATTACACGATTTGGCCTAGGAAAGTGCTGTATGTCAATATTATGTCTAAAGCGCATGCCCCTAGAGTCGATTTACCTAAATGTCTTCCTACTAGGCTAGAATTAACCTTAAAACTGTTATGTGATAAGCGGATCCCACGGCATATGTGGGATGTGCAATGGTTGAGTTGTCACGGTAGGCTGGGAGTTGAGGGAAACTAGAAGCATAAACCTATAACAGATCAACAGTGTTTAAGATCTGAATGTCTAGGCAGGAGGAAACTTTGGAACACTTTTTATATTTTTGTCCATATGCACAGGATTTTTGTAGGTTTTGTGCTCTTAAATGGAATTGGGTCCTGTACAGCATGTTCAGTATGAATGTTTGATTTTGGGGGAATATACTGGGTTTTATGGGAGGTATAATCCAAGTACTTTGAATGTTATTTTTGCCTGCCTTAAATATCATCTATGGCAGGCCCAATGCAAATTTTTACTGCAACATGTTACTACTCTACCATCTGTTTTATTGGCTAGTGTTGAGGCATCTTTGAAACAACTCATGCAGAAAGAACAAGCAATATTTGATAGGGGCACATTTCATGATTTATGAAGATGTGTCCTGGTTGGACTGATTTTCTTTTTGAGATTTTGACTTTTCTGTTTATTTCCTTTTTGTTCTTTTTTGGGGATACGTATGACTGATTTCTTTGTGTATTTTTTCTCTTTATTTTCATGAAAATGTTTGTTTTTATTTGTTTTACTTACTTGATGTTATATTTTCTTATTCTAATAAAAAAATTCCCTACAGTAGGGGGCACTGTGCACTTCTGGTCTAGTGGTTTGGTGGAGCCATGGCATCCCAGGTGGAGGAGTTCACTTCCCTCCCCATCTGTTCCACTCAGGAAGCCAGAATGGCACCTTTGAAATCCGCTGCAGAAAGTCTGACTAACGCTATTGCTGCCGCTAGTGTATCGGCCGTAACTACAGTTTCGTTGCCTGACACAGACATATCCAGTGTAACGGGTACGCACAGTAAACGGAGGGCCTACCTGCTAACTCTTCTCGAGGTGGAAGATCGATTTTGGAGTTGGAGCAGCTGAACAAATATTGAGTTGTACACCAGAATGTAGACTGAACTCACCAGTTGAAATGACAATTGAAGGTAACTCCACCAGACTTACTGAATTTTCAAATGAAGCATCCATTTTATTTGAAATGGCATGGCAATTGATGGGGTAAAGCTCCAGGAGACTGAGAGGAAGGAATGCTGACATGGCCGTTGTCAGTAATGACGATACACCAGGTGGTGTTTCAGAAGGGGAACCGGGCAGTATAATGAGGGGACAATACAGCTCCTGCACATGAAATTACACCTTTACCACAATTACCAGACTATGATGAGCATGTTTCTGTTTCAGGCCTTACAGTGGGAGATGCCCTCAGAAAAGTGGGCTGGATTAGACTGTCGAAAGATCAGCCCTGAGTGTCCCCTGATAGACAGCCTGACACACGGCTGGACCCTTTAGAGAGCCCCTCCTCTCTTGAGCTGATCAACTCCCCACAATTTCAAATTCCACTGGCTGGCAACCTTAATGGGGAGCAATAATTAGTTAACCCACGAGTAGCTGATGATACTAATGTTGGAGATGTGGGCCTTCCTCTTCCCGCTAGTATTCCTGATCCTTCTTTCCCTTCAGACCCCTGTCTACCGCAGCCTCTGACTAGCACAGAGCATCCATATAGAGGTGAATGTCCTGGCACTAGAAGAACAGAACCACAGTTAAGAGGGACTAATCAAGGAACCTTTGCTGGACTGTTTCACACCCCGCCAGAGCCTGCAAAAAGGTGAATACCATGCGCATTAAGTACAGGGGAGGTTTGGACATGTACCCAGACAGAATCTATGTGGGCAGAACCTTATTAAAAGAAAGTATGGGCTTCTCAGCACAAGAAATATATGCGCTGATTCACACATCTGGTGATCCGAATTTCAATGCTAGCTTCAAAATGGCAGCAGGACTGGAACTGTTCTGGCAGCACTACCAAAGGATAAGACAGACACCTGAATGGGCCCCATTTATTGCTTTTCCACTCTCCAAACCAGCATATTGCACCATAACTGTACTGTTCAAAAATAATGGAGTAGCAATTGTAGATATCTTATATTGGCTGAGAACTAAATGCACAGTTTTGGGATTACCTGTCCTGATCATGGATACAGAAGAGATCTGGACAGGGGCTGGTGAATTAGAGTTTGACTTCCCAGTTAAATGGAACCATTCAACATCTCCCAAGCTGCTTCTACCTCAGTAGAGACTGAGGATTTATTTTTTATGCGGGACAGCCCAAAACATGTTTTCGGTGTGGGGCATACAACCATCTGACCAACGTGTGTGACCAGCTGAAATGTTCTCTATGTGGTAGCATAGGGCACTCAGCCATCAGTTACCCTGCTCCTATCTGTTGCAACTGATGTGACGATATGACACATTCATTTAAGAACTGTCCCTGGGCCTTTCACAATAATCCAGACAATGATGAAGAGGAAGAACAATGAGCAAACCCTACAGATCCTGGCCCGCCCCAGGATTTTCAGGAGAGTAGACTTAGAGAGGGGTCAGTGCCAGTCATGCAACTTACTCCACCTTGTACCAGTGTGTCAGATTCAGGTGCAATATCAGAGAGGATACCTTGATTAAGGAGATGATAGCTGGTCCAGCATTAACACGTTAGGGGATGATGCTGAAGTTCCACTACTGATCAGCCCCCCACCCTCCACATCCAAAGAGCCTGTTACTATACCACCACCACTTATGGAAAATGGGAGAGTCAAACCCAGGATAGTTACCTGCAGCTGTACCCAGAGAGGGGATGTTATACTCAAGCCTCCTAGTGAATTGACAGTACCAACCAGGAGCCATTTTACTTCTCTTTCAAACTGCAAACAGTGGACTGAGGAAGATGATGACTCTGATCTGTCATCCATGGCTTCCACATAGCCAGATCAAAACACTGACAAAGAACTGACCTCGGAGATTCTCAGACCTCAAAGAAGAAGAAAAAGTCACAAAAATCAAATGTCCAATCTCCCATGGAGGGGGCATGGACAATTAGAGTCCTAATACCAAATAAAAGGACATGCTGTGGAATCTCTAATTGAGTCACTAAATGCCAATAGTTTTAAGAACCCAAACCATAGATGTGCCACATTTTCCATCTTGAGAGATTTGAAGGTGGATGTATATTTTCTACAAGATACCAGACTGCACACATTAAAAGAACAACATATGGCCTCTAAGGAATGGTTCATGGACCCTTCCTTTTGGTCATTAGGAGAGGAACCCTGCACAGGTTTAGCAATTCTAATTAATGTTACAGGCCTTTCAGTATCATGCCTAATTGATTTACTACCTGGTAGAGTTGTTATATTAGATGCCAGGTATAAAGGGCAGGATTTTAGATTTATTAATGTATATAATCCTCAGACACAGTATAAAAGTTGAGGTACTAAAATGTATACAGTCTTACCTATATACCTCAAAATCAGTAGTGTTGGGTGGAGATTTTTATTGAATATTAACATTACGACAAAACTAGAACACCCAAGTTGCACAGAGACACCAATTTTTGAACACCTTGTGTAAATAAGCAAAATTAAGGGACTGTGCTGCTACTAATGACTACATCTCAGAGCATACATTCTTTAAGGGTGGCTATCCACCTGAATAAATTTATTTTTGCCTCACAGTGATTGCGGTCAGCAGTTTTCAGGCATTCCTGATGGAAACGTCTGACCACAAGATGATTTTCAAAGGTTTTGAGGACTCCTAATAAAGCCTTGTTCAACGCTATCTGGAGATTTAATTTCTCCACCTTGGAGGACCGGGCTTTTGTCTGGGTTTGCAAGAAAGAATTACAAACTAGAATCTCTGTATTTGATTTGTATGATAATCCCTGTTATGGTGGCAGGATACAAGAAAAGATGTCCGCTCTTATTGCAGCTGCACTGCCAAACAAGCCTCTAATACCAGTATCTAAACTATCTTAGATGTAGGGATAAACTTCAGCTCTTAATTTCCCAGTCCATTGAGTTGGGGGGATTATTCAGACCAGATACAGGCTATCAAATTGGAAATGCATAAATATCAATATGATAGGGCACAGTCTCTGTTTATAGAGCAGAAGTTTGGCACACATGGGAAGGCACAATAGGTTAATCCCTCGATAATTGTAGTCAGAGGGCAGATTCGAAATATATGGAGGAAATACAGATGGCATACGGGTTACCACAAAGGAAGGCATTGAATTGCACAGACTGTAGATGGGTATGTGCAGACTATGTTTGGGCAAGCCACACCCATTGCAACCTCCTGGAAGAATTCTTGCATGATCTGCACATCCCTGGGATAGCAGAGGAAGACACTCAGTCCTTAAACACTAATTACAAAGGCGGAGTAGCAAATTGCCATCTCAGCGGTAAAAGCTGGGATGGCCCCGGTCAGATGGTTTGCCTGGGGAATTCTATAAAAACAATGGAGCTTATGTCAGATCATTTACTGGTTGTTTTTAATATGATTCTGGCAGGAAAGCTCCTTTGCCAGCTTCATTTTCGGATAGCTTATTAAGTTTCTTATATAAAAAAGGGGACATAACTCTACTCAGTAAATGGAGGCCCATAAGTCTACTAAATGTAGACTGGAAGCTGCAATGTAAAATTATATGTCTAGACAAGCACAGGCCACACAGCATGTTATCTCACCTGTGCAGGCCTGTGCTATTCTGCAACAGAATATAGTGGATAATTTAAAGGTTATTAGAGAAGTGTTTTTACAGCTGACCACATCAGGACTCCTGCTTACGATAGATCAAGCGAAAGCATTTGATGCTGTGCCACATGGATACCTTTTTATGGTATTAAAACATTATGGGATCCCAGATATTTTCCTATCTTGGATTCAATTGTTATATAAACACACATCCACATGCCCAGTGGTGAATAGCAGGATGGGTAGACATATTTGAATAATGAGACGTGTGAGGCAGGGGTGCCCCTTGAGCCCCCTGCTCTATGTCTTCACCATTGATCCACTATTAAGGAAATTGGATATGACAATGGGGATACACCCCATTATGTGTTTGGATAATTTTACATTTCCCATTGCTATGACTTATGCCAATGATGTCACCATTATGATGGCAAATAAAGAATCAGGGGGAAAGGCTTTAGGGTTGTTACAAGGTTTTCTGAACTCTCAGGGAAAAGATTAGTATAAAAAAATGTGGTGGCATAGCAATACATGGACCGGTGGTAGGAATGGCTTGCTCCATATCTGGGATGCCAATTACTAACTCCCTGTGAAAATTCTGGGCATTACATTTGGAACATCAGACCCTGCATCTACTAATTGGGAAGAGTATATCATTAAAGCTGAAAAAATAGATTTGTGGAAATCATTCCTGATGATGAGGAAGAAAAGGATTTATATGTTAAATACCTTTATTATTCCACTATTTTTGTTAATTGGCACCATTTTTCCATTACCACTTAAATTAGAAACTAAGATACATAGCATCGTGTTTAGATTGCTTTGGGGTAGTAGGCTAAAACCAGTGAAAAGATCGAAAACATATAGGTCAGTTGGGGGGGGGGTGGATATGCTGCACCCTGTAATTTTCTTTTTTTCTATATTTATATATTCTAATCTGTTGCCAGTGATTTTAGGTAAACAGCCAGTTTGGGTACAGTTTTGTGCGGTAAGTATGGCCCCTCTACTACAACAGTGGGAAGCACAGAATTGGGCCCCACATAGAAAATCTATCCCTGGGTCTCAAGTACATTTATTAGACTTGTTTAAAAAATTTAAAACATGGAACATTACCCCACAAGATATGAGGCACTCCACATGGAAAGAGGCCTATAAAGATTTATTTCTACAGAAGTGGCGCACACTCCGTGCTTTACACTTCCCAGCCATATTAGTGTTAGTGAGGTCACAGCTCAATTGGTTGAAGCCCGGGTCCCCCCGAAAGTGTGGGACACATTGTGGCTATGTTGCCAAGACCGCCTCAATGTGAGAGGTAATCACTATAATAAGCGATGTCTGAGCAGTTATGTATAAGGGTAGATTGCCAAATCAAATAGAGACAATGCCCACTTATTTTTGATTGTACATATTTGAATCAGTTTTGGGATACACACTTGCCAGAGAATGGGGAATGCCACAGTTTAAAACATGACATACTGAAACTCTTGTATATGGTCATTTCGGGAGGAATGGACTAAATTTCATAAGGGAACTCTTAGGGTAGTTATAGCCATACTTAAGTGGGTCATCTGGCAGGTTAGATGCCAGTTTGTTCAAATACAGATAAATGTGATCAAACTAGGTCTTATTGGGAAATTCACTACAGAACTACAGGGGATTTGCAAATGGGAAAAGCGCATACCCCACTGCCAGCATATGAGTTTTGGTGGAGATATTGGCCTAAAGCGATAACTGGTTAATACTAATATAAACTAGTCAAGGACCTGCTACATTTCCATTATGTTATATTATGATTATTGCCTTTAGAGGCAAAGGAATGTCTAGCGACCAGTTAATTATGTTATTTTTAATAATTTCCTCTTTGCAGGTTGGCTAGATCAAGTTCACTTTGTAGACGTTTCCCCATAATTTGGGGTTAGATTATGACTACTAGCTGGACAAGTAAAAGGGAGGTATGTAGAATGTATTAGCGAGGATAGCTTTCAGAAGATTTATGTCAAATGTGATCTCTTGACTGTCTTTCTTGTATGTACCTATGAATACTTTCCATGCCAATAAAAAATTCCCCTACTCTTTTCGAGAAATGCAATGGGATCTTTAACATCCACCAGAACAGGCAGATGGTACCTCAGTTTAACGTCTCATCTGAAAGACAGCACCTCAGGAGTACAGCACTCCCCTCATGCTGTACTACAGTGTCAGTATTGGGATTTAACCCAAGTGCCTGGTGTGGGGATTGCATTATTTCATGAGTACACAAGAGATGAATACAGTATATGTTTATTGAATGTAATATACAGTATTTGGATGCTTTTTTGTTTTTGTTATGAACACAGTTGTGATTATTGCTGAAGTATGAGTTTTTTGCACGTGTGTCATGCGTGTTTTAGCTGTAGTATACAATCACATGTCATGCATGAAAGTACAGTGTTGCTCTCACATGTGTGCAGGGTCACTGAGGATGCTTCCTCCTCCTCCTCTAGTGGTTGAGATTGCTGAGCTCCTCTCCTCCTCCTCCTCACATGGTAAAGCAAAAACAACTTAGCTTAGTACTTACAGCTTCTCTGGTAGTTTAGAGCTTAGAGTCAGGCAGAGTTTGTAGCTTGAGGGAGGACCAGAATCTTCTCCTCTGGCATGAGTGAATGCAAGAAGTTCTTCATGTATGGTAGAAGTCCACAGCAGGGTAAATTTATCAGGGAACTAGTGTGTGCCCTCAGTGAGAGTGGGTTGTTGCTTCATGGTTGTTGCACAAGTTTGTTTTTCCTTTACCAAAGTTTGTGTTATGGTTTACCTGGTGGCATGAGCAAAGGTCTCACTACCTCACAGAGCTAACTGCTTTTACCTGGGGGCAGTGGGTCTTAGTGGTGGGTCCTATGGGTGAGCAGCACTGAAGGGACTGGTGATAGGGCATGCAAGTGGTACTAGGTTTTGGTGGTGTGCAGTTTCTTTGATCACTGACAGGTCCTGGAGGTGTCACACTGGTGATTAGAAAATGAGCTTAAAAATACAAAGAATCTGATTGGCTGCCAGTGCAAGGGGGGTACATTAACTTTAGAGCTCCACAAAAAGCAAGTGTCAAGCATGCCAACCCCATTACTGATATTCTAGATGCTGATGAAATGTTCAATTTAAAAATGCTGACATTTTCTTCTCTCACTTAGCAGGCGAGTTGGTGGCCGGCCAAGCCCCCACCCACGAGTCTCTCTCTCAGTTTTGTTCACTAAATTTAAATAGCTCTGTCACCCCCTGAGTACAGAAAATTTCACAGATATTTAAAGCAACTACTTACATTTTCCTTGCTGTTGTTTTGGAATGGAACCTCCTGCTCTGTCACACACATCTCCCTCTATTGCTCGTCCTCCAAACACGCCGAACCGGTAAATGAGATATCTCCTGACATAAGCAGCTATTGCCCCAAATAAAAAAGAATAATTCTGCTGCTGAGTTAAACATAAAATAGTAATTTAAAGAGCTGCTGTCTCTCCTCGCAGTTGTAGGTCTTCACTTCTTGGTTCAGTGTAATAGAGTCACGCAAGGTCACGTGCCTGATCACTCGCAAATCCCTTCTGCCGTCCACCACCCAAGTAAATAAAAAATAAAGTTGAGGTAATACAGCAGCTTCTCTATGTCATAGAAACTGTACTGGCCATTATCTAATACTTCAAGAAACACAGAAACTGTTTTTGTGTAAAGAATTACAGTGATGGGGAGAAACTGTACTGCAGGTGGTGGAGTGGAGGGGAGCAGAAGAGATTATTCTGTTGGGGGCAATAGGAGATGGGGCACCACAGAAATGGAGGGACTACTTTACAACAAAAATACTTTAACTTCATTTTTACTGTATTTTTTAATTTCCTTTTAATTTTATTAAATCCCTTATAAAAATGCCACAGGAAGCCCATTTTCTAAGCGCAATAATACCCAATAGTGTGGGCAGTAGGGCAATACTGGACCTTCCAGTGGCTATAAACCCTCTGCCTGGAGGCGTCAGGCCACATTATGCCCTGGGTGGTCCAGTATTGCCCAATACTGCCCACTCTGTCAGGTATTATTGCTTGCATGAAACATGGATGGAGAAGCAAGAGAGGATGTGAGTGATTGTGTTTACCACATTCGATTTCTTCCCCACCACAGCTTCTCCCAGTTGAGGATTTGCAGGGCCAAAAAGCAGACCATGTGATCTGAGTGTCCAGGACCTGCATTGCCCTTTGTTTTGTCTGTATGCCAGCATGGTTTTTGCTTCCCCTTCCTCTTACCCTCTGCAATAATACAAGAGGAACTAAGTAGTGGTGCTTGGATAGTATCTGCTGGGGTCTTTTACCAGCAGATACCACTTTTTTTTAATAAATGTCATATGCTTTCAGATATGGATGGCATCAGACCATGGATCTGATCCCCTCAGAATCCAAGATTGGATCTGATCAGAAACATAAGATCTGATATGCAGATTTAGATGTAGATCTGTATATGTGTACTGAATAAATGCTATGGAAGTGTGGCATACCAGGATATAGCCCCACTGAGGGGGCTAATTTGCTTAATAACCCATGATCCTGCTGGGTGAATGGAATTATAAGACAATTGCCCCACATTGAGATGGAATTATATCACAAGTGCACAACACTTCCCTAGTATTTATTTTATATAATACAGATGGATTGCTGACATGTGTTTCACAAAGACTGAGACATTTTGCAGTAATGGAATAATTTTATTACATCTGTTGCAGTTTTACTGATTGACAGAAAATAAAAGAATATTTCTCAACAGATAATGGCACTGTGAGGTTTGTAAAACATTGTTCTGAGCAGTTAGTGGCCCACATATTCAAAGAGAAGTGCAGGTGCATCCCTAGATGCACCACATCTCAAACTTATGAGGACCAACAGGGTGTGGCAATATTCAGAAGCCCCGATGCACTGCATAAACCTAATTGTGCTGCTGCATGGAATATTGTGATGCGACATGCAAATGAGGTCCCTCATGAATATTCCCTGCATCAAAAATATTCAGATATCCCTGCAAAGACATAGCCAGCTGTGCCGGCACAAAGATAAAACCAAAACCCTACCCTAAATATGCGGGGCAGGGTGATGCCTCATGCACAGTCGAGGCCAGGCAATGATCCTCCCACCTGAGCCCCGATCCATGTCTGTAGTAAAATAAACCCATCCATTCCTGGTAGTCTAGTGGTCCCCCACATAGAAACATAGAAACATAGAAGTTGATGGCAGATAAGGACCGCAAGGCCCATCCAGTCTGTCCATTTCTTTTTCTACCTTATGAATGTGCCATAGGCCTTTGCTCTGTCAATGGCCTATCTATTCAAACTCATCTGTATTGCTCACTTATGCCTATCCCATGCCTGTTTGAAGCCCTGCACTGTATTCATATCCACCACTTCCTGAAGTAGGCCGTTCCATGCATCCACCACCCTTTCTGTGAAAAAGAACTTCCTCACATTACCCCTTAATCGGTCTCCCTCTAATCTCATGCTGTGTCCTCTTGTCCTGCTATTTTGCTTATATTGAAATATGTTAGACTCTTTCACCTTGTTAATGCCCTTACGGTGTGTGAATGTTTCAGTCATATCACCTCTCTCCCTCCTTTGCCCTAGGGTATACATATTGAGGTCAGTTAATCTGTCCTCATATGTTTTCTGATGCAGTCCCTGCACCATTTTGGTTGTCCTTCTCTGGACTGCTTCAATCTGGTTAATGTCCTTGTGAAGGTGTAGCCTCCAGTACTGCATGCAGTACTCCAGATGGGGCTTAACCAGTGTCTTGTAAAGAGGGATTATTACCTCCCTCTTCTGACTTGTGATACCCCTACTAATACACCCCAACATCCCTCTAGTCTTACTTACTGCTTTAGAGATTTGCTTGGATGATTTCAAGTCATCGGTGATGATGATGCCCAAGTCTCTTTCTTTCCTTGTGACTGCCAGCGACTCCCCTCCCAGCCTATAGGTGGCTTCAGGGTTTCTCTTTCCTATGTGCAAGATCTTGCACTTCTTTGGTTAAACCCCAGTTGCCAGTCTTCCGACCATTTTGCTAGTTTATCCAGATCTCCGTCTCATTCCGCCCACCCCATCTAGATCATCTACTCTGTTACAGATCTTGGTGTCATCTGCAAACAGACAAACCTTACCCTCCAGTCCATCTGCAATGTCACTGTTGAAGATATTGAAGAGGACTGGCCCCAGGACTGATCCCTGAGGTACCCCACTTGTGACTTGCATCTCTTCTGACTGTATACCATGTACCACCACTCTTTGTTTTCTGCCCATCAACCAGTTTGCCACTTAGTTGACCAATGTCTGGCCCACCCCGAGCCTACCCAGCTTATTAATCAATCTTCTATGTGGAACAGTATCGAAAGCTTTGCTGAAGTCAAGATAGGCAACATCAACTGCTCCCCCTTGGTCCACCACTCTGGCTACCCAGTCAATGAAATCTATGAGATTAGTTTGACAGGACCTTCCTTTTGTAAACCCATGCTGTCTTGGATCCTGTGCTCCTATGGATTCCAGGTGTTGCACTATCCTTTCCTTAAGGAGTGTCTCCATAATCTTGCCCACTACTGAGGTAAGACTGACTGGTCTGTAGTTCCCTGCCTCCTCCCTGCTAGCACTCCTGTGGAGCAGGATTACATGAGCCTTTCTCCAGTCTTCTGGGACCTCTCCTGTGCTCAGAGACTCACTAAACAGTTCTGATAATGGCTCTGCTAGTTCCATGCTTAGCTCCTTTAGTACCCTGGGATGTATGCCATCAGGTCCCATTGCCTTGTCCACCCTGAGCTTATTGAGCTCTTGTAGGACCCTTTCTTTTGTGAAGAGACTAGTGCACACCTCCCCCCCCCCCCGTGTCCATGGTGCAGAGTTGTGGGACCAGCCCTACCTTCTCTTCAGTAAATTCTAAGCAGAAGTATCTATTTAGGATAGATGCCTTTACATGGTTCTCCTCCTCACATACCCCCTTATCCCCTTTGATCTTAGCAATACCCCCTCTGGACTTTCTCCTTTCACTAATGTATCTGTTGAAAGTCTTGTCACCTTATTTTACTATTTGTGCTAGTGTCTCCTCTGTTTGGGCCTTTGCCTGCCTTACTGCCTTCCCCTGCTTCCCTTAGGGATGTTTGGTATGCCTCCCTATCTTCATCCTGCTGCGTTTCCTTATATTTCCTGAAGACCAGCCTTTTGGCTCTGACCTTTTCTGCTACTGTGTTTGAGAACCAAAGTGGTTTCCTTCTTCTTTTGCACTTTCTTTTCTCACTAACACAATAGGATGTTGCTTCAAGTATTGCATCTTTAATGCTTGCCCACTTTGCCTGTATCCCCTCACCTGTATTTCTTTTCACCAGGGCTAGCTTAACTCTGTTGGCCATCTTATCAAAGTCAGCTATTCTGAAGTCCCATATTTTTGCCTTGGAATGGGATGATTTTGTTCTAGTGGCCAAATTGAACCATACCATGTGATGGTCACTGGCCCTCAGGTGACCTTCTACCTGGACATCTGTGATCCTTTCCCTGTTAGTCAGTACTAGATCTAGGATAGCCCTGTCTCTTGTGGGTTGTTGTACCAGTTGTTTGAGGCCCTTCCCCTGCAGGGAATCCACCATGTGTCTAGCTCTGGCAGATGTCCCTGCTGGTATTGATCAATCTGTATCTGGCATGAGCCCCGAGCCCCGATCTATGTCTGTATTATAATAAAACCCATCTGTTCCCTGGTAGTCTAGTGATCCCTCCTCCCCTGCTCTGGCCATCGTAAAGTACAATAGATCCACAAGCCACTGTTCCATAGTGTGGTTCGCCCCTCCCTGCCCCAATCACAGAGTGACATAATAATAAGAAATAAAGATCCCCTTTTCCATGGTATAGGGACCCCCTCCCCACCCCGATCACAGAGTGACATAATAATAATACATAAAGATCCCCTTTTCCATAGTGTAGGGAACCCCCTCCCCACCCCAGTCACTGTATGAAACAGAATGAGACACAGATTCCCATTTCCATACTGTAGTGTTCCATAACCCTGATAGGCAGTAACCCCCTCACACACACCCCTCATCTCTGACCTGTGCCAGAAACTGACACAGTTTCTGAACATTGCCATGGCCAGCCACTATCTGAGCTGCACCCGAGCAGGTATGCATTGATAGTACATGCCTCATTACTTTGGCAGACAACCAATGGGCACATACTATGTACTGTTCTCTCAGGTACAGATCATTTGGTGGCTGGCCATAGCAGGGTGTGAAGGGCTATGCCAGCCACTGGCACAGGTTGGGATGGGGGGTGGGAGGGGGCTATTGCCTACCAGGGTTGGTGGTGGGGTATACTACACTATGGAAATGGGAATTAGTGTCTCATTCTATTTCACAGTGATTGAGGCAGAGGAGGAGGGGCCCTACACTATAAAAAGGGCTAGGAAATATGTTTTCTTCATGGTGTTCAGGGCTGGGAGGGGGGTCTCTACACCATGGAAAAGGGGATCTTGATTCATTATTATTATATCACTTTGTGATCAGGGTGGGGAGGGAAGTACCTACACTATGGAATAGGAGATATTTATGTATTGTTATTATTATGTCACTCTGTGATCTGGCTGGGAAGGGGGGACCCAACACTATGGAACAGGGGGTTGGGTATCTATTGTACTTTACGGTGGTCAGGGCAAGGGATGGGGACCACTAGACTTCTAGGGAACAGATGGGTTTTGTTATATTATGGACATGGATCCAGGCTTGGGGTAGGGGGACCACTAGACTACCAGAGAACAGATGGGTTTTATTTTACTATGGACATGGATCTGGGCTCGGGGTGTGGGGAGGGCTGGCCTGGTTCATTCAGCCTGTCACAGCCATGCTAATGAGCCCATAATGGGCATGCATGCAGTGCATTTGTGCCATGCATGCCCCATGAGCTCATTTGCATGTTTGGGCTGAATATCACCCATGGGGGACTTGGTGCATCCAGGTATGCACCATGCATTCCCCTATGGGATGTCTTCAGCCCCACACCCTGAATGCGCTGCACCAAACATGGTGGCCACCTGCTATGTGCCGTGCATCTAGGGTCTGATATTCAAACAGAATGCGTAATCTGTTCCAATCATGTATTCTTTTTGAATATTGCATCAGAGCCAGCTGGACCAATTTTTTTGTGCAGCGCATTGATTTGCACGCATATCTGTCCAGCTCTAAATATGTCCCCCAATGTCTATAGTTATATTCATTAACTTCTATGTTGTCAGTTATTTGGTGACTGTATCAGATTCAATAACTCTTTTTTGATTAATGTATTCTTTTCCTTTTGTGATGTTGTATATTTTTATGTTAATGTTGCCATAGTTGATAAATGTGCTTCCAAATATTGTTATGATTTTGTGTCCTTGTCTTGTTAGGGTGATAGCTGAGGAAGTCTGAGAGGTGGAGAAACAGAGTGGAGTATTTTTCTGCAAATTCTGTGCATTATCTTGTGCTTCTGGTGTATTCTGATGCATTTTGGTTACTGCAACTGGCATTCGCGTATGCATCATGTGTCATGGTTTAGGGATATGTGCTGTGGAGGAAATAACTTCCCAGTTGTGCTGTGGATACATTGCTGGTAGCATGCTTTGTTCCTGCACTATGTGCAGATCAAATTCTGTTATACTGTGCTCCACCGGTTTGTTTTCTGGTCAGATGCTGGGAGTAATACGTTTTGACACATGCATCGTGTGTGGCTGTGTCAGGTGTACATCATGCTTCATGCATCTTGCTTGCATGATGCATCTCATATTTGGTAGCAATTCCCCTAAAATGTAGTTGGCTGCTGGTTGAAAATGTGAGCTTATTTGTAGCATATAAGTGGCTGCTTCAGCTGTAGGTAGCGCCTCGGAAGGAGGCATCTGAGGAGGAGGCATAGTTCCAGTGTGGCCAGCATGGTTAGGTGTATTTATTATTGCGTTGTATTTTTGTGTCACCTGAAACTGATTTTTCCTTTCCAGGTCATTTCTTGCAACTGTTGAAGTTTTTTGGTCTTCTGTTTAATATGGTGCCATATGACAAGTTATAATTTTTCTTCCCAGGCTTCTGGTTCAGGTTGAGAAATACAGAATGTGTCCCAGTCCAATGCAGTTTTCTGTCTGGAGTTGGATTTTTGTTGCTGTTTGTAGATGTTTGAAATTAGTTTTTGTTTCAGATCTGAAAGAGTGGAGTAGTTGTTTATAGCTTGCAGATTTTTGTGTCTGGATATTTGTGCAATTCCAGGTGGAGGTAGTTTATTATATACAAGTATTTGGATTGATGTTTATTGGGTGCTGTGGTTAGTGATCCATTTTTTCTGGTGGTAGGTGTGCATTTTATTTTATTTCCTTTATCATGCTTCTTGTTTTGTTTTCACCTATTTTCATATTTCTAAACCACAGTGATTGCTCTTTGCAGTTTGTATTTGGAACCAGATAAAAGGGTGAATCTGGTGTTTTCATTTGGGCGATCTTTGAACACTGTATTTTCATATGCTATGACTGTATCTCTTTCTTGGTTGCTGTCGGTTTGCTATAGTTTTGGTTTTGTTATCTGTATGTCTCTTGGGTTGATACCTGTTCTTGTTTTGTTTTCCTTTCATTGTACTCAGGGCCCAGATATTAAGAAATGTGCCAAAGGCTGGTGCATGTCTGGCACTAGCGCAAATCTGATGTGCCATGGTACAACAAACCATATTCAGAGGTTGTGGTGGCGACTGTGCCAGCGCAGCACAGCTGAATATGGCACAGTTGCGCCAGCGCAGCCAGGCATGCACCATGGCACAACCAGAGTTGCGCCATGGTGCAAACACGGCTGTGCCATGGTGCAGAAAAAAGATGCCCCAGCACATCCATGGGAGCAGAGCAGCACAGCAACAGAGTGGGGCATGGCACAGAGAAGAGACCTAGGAACAGAGCCAGGGAAGCACAGAGACAGGCCATAGGAGCCCCCTCAAAGCTGAGTGTACTAAGCTCATAAAACCCCTTGAGCTGGATATTTAACATTATAATAGTTCTACAAAATAAGAAAGTGAAGTCTAATCTTCGAGTGCAGGAAAACACAAGGCAAAAAACAGAGAGGTACAGAAAATTTACTGTGGGCAACAGAGAGTGGGCTAGGAGATCATTAGTGGAGGTATAGCGAATATAGCCTACCCCACTTTTTCTGGAACAAATCCATACGGTTACGCAGACTAGCTGTCAGTCTTTCTGCATTAAGACATGCAGAGAGCTCTCTCAACCATTCGGGATATGACAGGGTCAGTTGGTCAGTCCAATGTCTAAGGACCAATCTCTTGACCACAATAGCTATCATCGCCATATGATATCGGCTCCACACTATCGATATTGGCATAAACTCCCAAAATACAAATCTCTAGGATAAAAAACTCTGAAAGGCCTAAAGTGGATCTAGATTATCCCGAATAGCGGACCACAGAGGGGAGACCTTGCTACAGCTCCAGAAAATGTGTAAGGAGTCCCCCTCACTTTGCCTACATCTGGAGCAAAGCGGAAGGGGAAGTTTTTTGAGTTTAAAGAGCTTCTTAGGAGTGTAGTACATATTATTAATAATACAGTATTGGGTGAGCCTCAGCCTGTCCTGAGTATGGAACCTATGGAGGTCTTTCCAAATACGAGACCAGTTCAAAGTAAGATGAGGAAAGGAGGAGGACCAGACCTTAGAACCAACAACAGGCTCCGAGAATTTGTAATTAAGAAGAAAGGACTATATTAATGAAATGGCGTGCGGTTTCGAAGCGAGGGTTAATATCTGAGAAAGGAAGGGGCGGGCCTCAGGGCTTCTAAATTGGGTGCCGAATTTCACTGCAATGAGATGCCTCACTTGGTACACTTTGAAAATTTGGGCACTGGGAATAGAATGTTTACCAAGGATATCGGTGGAAGAGAGAAGAGATTCATGATCATAGAAATGTTCCAGATTGGTGTCCTTAACTCATGGAAGTCAGCGGAGTGATCATTGAGTTACCCACCCTAATATTTGGGTTAAGCGAAACGGTTGGCCCAAATCGCTCTCGGAAAGATTTTAAGGAGCGCAAACATTGTACCAGGGATTTGAGGGATGTGAGGACTGTATGATCAGTTTTCCAGTGCGAAGTATAGAGGGAGGAGAGTAGAAAATAGCATAGGATCAATCCCAGAGTCTAAAAGAACTGACCTCTCAATTTGAAGCCAAATCGGGATGAAGGATCAGAATTAACAGGAAACCATCTCCCAATTAGCCAAATGAGCCACCCAGTGATAAAGCAGCAAATTGGGAAGCCTTAAGCCGCCTTTTGTCCTTAGGAAGAGATAACTTAGAGAAGGAACGCCGAGGTCCTTTACCCTGCCAAATAAAATTTGAAAACATCACGCAAATTGTCGGAAATAAGAAATAGGCAACCATAAGTTTAGTAAATTGAGAGGGTAAAAAATAGAGGGAGGACATTCATTTTAATAATATTGATCCGACCCCTAAGGGAAATAGGGAGGGTGGACCACCGTTGCAGATCCTGCTGGATATAAGTCTTAAGGTCGTCTAGGTTGAGCTTCCTAAGTAAAAAAGGATCCATTGAGAAGTGGATCCCTAAGTATTTAATTGATTTGGGGGACCACTTCATGCCGAAGTTGGCGAGGTCTTGTTTACATGTGTGAATATTTAATGGAAAAATTTATGACTTAGAGATATTTAATTTATATTGAGAAAGAGCCCCATATTGTCTGATGACCTCCAACGCATGACTTAAAGATTTAGCAGGATACGCAATATGTAACAGTATATCGTCTGCATATGCCGAAAGGACTAATTCTTGCCAACGTATTAAACAACCTCTGATGAGCGGGGAGGATTTAAGTTTGATAAGGAGAGGTTCCAGATATAAATTAAATAAAAAGGGTGAGAGGGGGCACCCTTGCCTGGTACCAGTATACAGCCGGATCAACGAGGAAAAAAGTCCATTACAGTATATCTTGGCCGAGCGACATTTATAAAGGATCTGGACCCAACTCAGAAACGAAGGCGGGAATTCCATCCTAGTCAACACAGCCCAGAGAAAAGACCAATCCACCCGATCAAAAGCCTTTTCTGCATCCAACGAAACTAAAGCCATAGGAGCTGGAGCTGTACCGGCTTGCTGGGAAATGTGAGAGAGAGTTCTAAGATGGTCCAATGGAGATCGAGAATATACAAAGCCCACCTGCTCTGGACTAAGAAGGTGGGTCCAGACCCCTTTAATGCGCTCAGCCAAGATCTTAGAGAGAATTTTCATATCATAATTTTGGAGAGATATAGGCGATAACTCCGGTAAGAAGGGGCCTTACCAGGCTTAAGAATCAAGATAACATTAGCCTCAAGAAGAGGGGGCCTATGTCGGAGAAGAGAAAAGATATTCATAAAGTTTGAGAAGGACCGGAGCAAGCTCTTTGGAAAAGACTTTATAAAAATTGGCAGGGAAACCATCCGGACCAGGAGTCTTATCTGGAGTCAGAGAGGCAATAACACTCTCTATTTCAGAAAGAGAAATGGGGGCAATTAGAGCCTTCTTATGAGACGTTAAAAGTCGAGGGATGTCAATCTCAGCCAGATAAGCGGCAATGTCTAAAGGGGATGCAGGGGAAGCTGGCAAATTATAAAGATCCCGATAATAATTTTCAAAGATCCGCACAATTTCTTTAGGGGAAGTTTGGACGGGGCCCTCGGGTATCTGTAGGGCCGGGATTAGCCTAGAACCTTCTAGGGTACGAAGCCTTAAAGCTAATAGCCTCCCAGCTTTTTTGCCATGGTCTATGTACTTAGCCTGGGTTTTAACTATACAATATTCGGCCCTGTCCTTGAGAAGGTCAGTATACTCATTCTTAATCACCATAAGGGCTTCCAGGGAGGGTATCGACAGGGTTGAAAGATAAGCAGCCTCCAGTTTCTTGATTTTATTCATTAAGGAAAACGCTCGTGCTTGCCGGGCTTTTTTCCTTGTTGAGGCTACCTTAATTAATTCCCCTCTAAGGTAGCATTTTAGGGAACACCAGATAGAATCAAATCTTGAAGTGGACCCGAGATTATCCACCAGAAACAGAGAGATTAAGGATTTTATTTGCGTCACTGTATGGGGATCTTTAAGCAACTGAGTATTCAGCTTCCACGCGGTATCCCGATGAAAATCAGGGTCCAGAGAGATTTTAGTCCAGACAATTGCATGGTCAGAGAGAATTATCGATTCAATACCGGCCTGAAGAAAACTGGAGAGAAGATTCGTACTAATCAGGATGTAGTCTATTCTAGACCATGATCCATGGGATTGAGAAAAGAATGAGAATGCCGAAGAGGATGGGAAAGCGCCAAGGATCACACAGCCGTAACATGTGCAAAAAGTCTTGTAGAGCCCTCTGCGAGGGGGTGAGGGGTCGGATAAGTTGGGGTTCCCTGTCCAGGGAGTGGGAAGGTGATATATTCCAGTCTCCTCCCAGAATGAGCTGCGAGGGAAGCAAAGCGGTAATTTTATCTGCGAGAACCATGAGAAAGTCAGGGTTACCCCCAACCGGACCATAAATGGAACCCAGGACTACCATATTCCCATTAAGGGAGCCTTTAACCAACACGAATCTCCCCTCTGGGTCCGCAACTACTAAGTCTTTCGAGAACAAGACATGTCTTTTAAGGAGTATAGCCACTCCTTTACTAGAACTAGATCCACTTGCTGCATATATCTGTGAAAAGCCAGATCTAGATAACCATTTAATTTCACCATTAAGTAAACGGGTCTCCTGAAGGAGTAATATATCCATCTGCAATAAATTACAGTGATTGAAAACTTGGGTTCTTTTAACCCTCTCTCTGAGCCCACGCACATTCCAAGACATCACCTTAACAGCACCATTAGCCATTTTAACAAAAACATCACAGGAGATAAATACAGAGATGTCCAGCAACATAACAAGGAAGAATGCACACGAATTCTCAAAACCCATCTACCCCCCAGCCTGCCATCGGGAAGTATTTAAGAAACCTTAACAAGAAAAACTTGACTGCATTGGGGTACCCTCCTGTGCAAGTAAGGTTGGCAGGCTAACCCCTCCCTCCCCAAAAACTTTCAATAACCCAAATCCCCAAACTATCCCCCCAAATGTCCCCGTAACCCAAAACCCCAACTATGTACAATATGGTGCCAGGTGCAGAAGATAGCCAAACCAGTGCAATAAAACCTGAAGTCTGGACACCAAACCCCCAGCACGAATCCTGAAAGCCCCAACTTACAGGGACCCCCTGAAAAAAGGAAATCCCAGACTCGAATCAAGCAAAAAAACAAACTTCTCCCAAACCAGGCTAGAAAGAGACCTGGGGGCCCTGTAGGATTGGCTGGATTGGCAAACCCCCCTGCCATCAGCTCATGATTCAGCTACCCACCGACCCAAGGGCCCAAAGTCCACCCCCCCCAGCCCAACCGCCTGGTCATCAAGTAAATTTAATATCTAACCGCATTTCCCCTTATTGAGAAAATCGGAGCGGGGACGGTAACCAAGAAAGCTGCTCAAACTCACCCCTCTGGAACAGGACAGGGAAAAGAAACTCACAACCCGGTAAATTGCGGCCTGGTAATCGAAAAACCCAGCACAGATGTTCCCGGGGGGCTCTATTTGACAGCGGGACCAAGGAGGTCCCACACCCAAAATCAACTCCATCGGGGAACGCCACCCCAGGTAGGGAGTTCCAGGAAGGAATCTTACGGTCCCACTCTGCTGAATCGGCTTCACCTCCACTCGACCATCCTGGATCCTCGCCCCACCAAACAATCCAAGGACAGTCTGATCAGGTAGGTCAGATTAGGGTGTGGAAATAAAGTACCTCAAGGGAGGTAGCCAGATGGGGATATCACATCTCCTCCATATGTTTTAACTAATCCAGAACATCAATGAGGAAGGGTTACCCACTAAACCAGCCATAATTCGCTTAGCAAAAAACTAATACACTGCAGTCTCCACCAGTGATTCTAGAGACTTTAGGAGAAGTCAGCAAGAAAAGGGAAAAGCAAGACCAATTAAATTCAGGGCTTATTTTGTATATATATGAGTCAGCAAGTCACTCAGCCCTGGGGTTTGAAAAGGTCAGGAAGCCTGATGGAGAGATCCTTGTAGGCCGCTTCTGGCGAGTTGAAGCTATGTGTTGCATTCCCCACCGAAACCTTGAGCATGGCGGGGTATATCATCCTAAAAGGGATGGACGCCGCAATCAATTTCTGGACCGTAGGATGGAAGGCGGCCCTCTTCTCTCTCGTTTCCTTCGGGAGATCTTGGGTAATGTGAATCCTGGTCGATCCCCACATGACAGCTTGCAGATCTCGGGATTTACTATAGACGTGCTGCCTCTCGATGTAACTTAAAAACTTAACGATGATAGGTCGTGGGGGGGAATCTGGCGGTGGCCTGGGCCTAAGCGACCGGTGAGCCCTCTCAAGATGGTAATTTGGGCTGAGTGGTGAGGACCGACTACCTTAAGAAGGAACTTTGCAGGAAGGCCAATAAGTCGGGCCCTTCTTCCAGCTCCGGAGGCCGAAAATCAATAGGTTGTTCCTCCGGTTGCGGCCTTCCAAATCTTGATTTTAACTGGAGCCTCCGCACCTGTTGGGCCAGCCCAGCCATTTCCCCTTCAGCTTTCACCTTCCATTGTTCTAGCGAAAAAAGTCTAGCCTCCACGTCCGACACTCTTGTAGTAAGAGTGGAAAGATCCCCCCGCAGGGACTTCAACTCGGAGGTGATATCCTGTAGAATACTCTTCAGTGGGGCCAATTCCTGCATGAATTTGTCCTCCGTGAGAGGACCAGATGATTGAGATTTCTCTCCACTTCTTTCCGACCCTTGGGCCGCCTGATTCGCGGTTTTTAGACGATGACTTCGAGCGCAGGCGGTGTATGTCTTACCGTGGCCTGCTTCTTATCCCCTTCCATCTTCTTATATGGTTAACAGAATCACCAGAAACACACACTCAGGACAGCGATCAAGGTGTAGACAACTCAGTAAAGGTGATTTGTGTAAAATCAACGCTCTGGAGATCCCAGAAAGTGGCGATTAGGAAGGAGGGAGGGGAGAGCTCTAAGCCCCTGCTGCCATTCAGCCAGCTGCCATCACGTGACTCCATATATATATATTTTTTTAAAAACAAGCATTGAAAGTACATAAAATAAATATATATATATTTATACTTATTTTACATTTGAAACTTGAAAATATATGATACAGTAAACATTCATAAAGATTCTAAAAATATATATACTTTCTGCTAAATGTTTAAATATTACAAAAATATATATTTCCCCATCCCCCCACCCAGTTTTGTTAACTTAAAAGATACTGGTTTCTTCACCTAGAATTATAG
Source organism: Neoceratodus forsteri (assembly GCA_016271365.2). Taxonomy (NCBI): domain Eukaryota; kingdom Metazoa; phylum Chordata; order Ceratodontiformes; family Ceratodontidae; genus Neoceratodus; species Neoceratodus forsteri. The sequence continues at coordinate 487,157,226 of CM028134.1, forward strand.
TATGAAAATGAAAATAGAATAATAATGCAGGGAGAGGAGGTCATTAGAGCTGCCTCAGCTGCTGGAGGCTGCTGCAAGAGACACCTGAAGGGAGTGGCGGTAGGAGGGTGCAAGAGGAAGCGGAAGCTGGTGTTGGGTTGGGGAAAGTGCACTAGAGGGGCAGAGGAGGGACAGGTGTTGTGGTTACTGGAGACCAGGACCTTGCTGTGCTGCTACAGGTTCTGCTTCTGGAGCCCTTGCTTCTCCAATGGCCGTTATCGGTGCTGATTACTGTGATCCTCTAGGTTACTTGATGCAGCCTGCCGATATGAGTCTCCTCCCCCCTTTCCTCCTCCACGGCCCCCTTGTTTGTAGACTGGTACACTGTATGATAACAGTGCCATAATTTACACAGTATAGATTTTGAACAAATGAACAACATGAAAAGACTACAGTGTGATTGACTAAAGAATTGAGTAAAAAAATGTTAGTACCATTGCTGTAAAATACAGTGCTGTAATTTTTTGGAAAAAAAATAAGTTATACTGTCTGTGAAATTTTGTTTACTTTAGGGACAGGTAAATCTTTAATACAATTGACAGAGCTTAGCTACAGTATGCATACGGTGAGATGGTCCAGGCTCTGGGTCTTCCTGCTTAATACCAGGTAAGGCCCTGGTCTCCAGTGGTTCTGGATTAAAAAAAAAAGGATTTTATACAATAACAAGAAAGAAAGAAACATGGCTTCTGACTGGTCTGTTGCCCATGGCAATAGGGATGTTACATTCTTGCTGATTTTTTACACTCCGTGGGAACAAATGCCAGTCAGCAGTCAGCTGCATCAGGAAATAATAGTCCCTAAAATCACTCTGAGCATGCTTGAACAAATAAAAAGTATGCTGAATGACTACCACAATAAACAGTGTCTGTAACAATTTTCCCCTACAAATAGTTGCCACTATGTCTCGAGAAGTTGGAAAACCCACATGACAGGCAAAACAGTATTACTGTAGCAGTGGGCTCACCTTTCAAACATTTTATTTTACTCTGCTCTTTCACTGTCTAAACCATTGGATCTCTGTAGCTCACTACATCACTTCCATAAAATGGAGCTGTTATCGCTGTAACAAATCTGATACATGTCTCATCACAGTGATGAAACTGTACACATATTTTAAAACTAATAAGAGCTTTCTGCTGGAGAAGGTGGCTTGAAATAAAAAGCTAATGCTGCCTACAACTGTTAGAAATCACTGATGACAAGTGTATCTGATACAGTGGCCACACGGATATGCATATGTATATCCACTAATATAGTATATACATAAGTGTGGGACCAATGTCATGGCTCTGGTTATAACCATGAAGTCTAAAACTTTTAGCCTCTTTTTTTTTTCTTTTCTAACTCTTTTTTTTTATGGTCACCAGAAAGACCACAGTATAAACACAATGTACTAGTTAATACGTGTACATTGTAGTCTGTGTGTGTATTTGGTGGCACTTACATTCTGTTGTGATGATGATGATGATGTTATCATAACCATCATCTGCAGCTGTCCCCTCCTCTGCAGGGACCGGGTCTGTGGCAGATGTCGTTTCCTCAGCTGTGGCTCCAGGTGCTGTTGTGAAAGAAAAATGGATATGATATAAAACTTCAATTTTGTTCTGTGGTATGATGTTTTGTTAATATTGTACAAGAGTTTGTTTTCTACAAAGCACTATAGTTAGTTAAGATTCTTATGATATCAGTTTTTAAAACTAACAACAGTGATATTGTATCTTTAGTTTGAATTCCATCATGTGGCTATATTGCATTGACTGAATGAGACAACTATTGCTGACACTGCTTGTGGACAGGCATACACATTATATGTAGTTAAGGATCTTGATTAAAGTTATTATCACAATAATGACTTCAGAGCCCATCATTTCTTAGAGATTGACAACTGGCTGGATAAGGGTGGCTTTTGGTTGCAACTTGGGGCACCGATGTGCCCTCCCAGTTAATTGTTAATGTCTAGGAAATGATCAGCTCTGAGGTCATTATTGGTTCAGTGGTACATAAGGTTGTTTCATGTAAATATGACATTTTACTTACAATGCAGGACTCAGTCTCCAAAAGCAGGTTTCCCTGTCTGAAGCCACAGCTGGTATGCCTGGTCATACTAGGCCCGGTCCCTCACTGGCACCTTCCCCTGAATCCGTAAGTTTATAAAATTTCTGCAGGACCAGCTTCCACTTCCTCTTGCATTTCCTCCACCTCTTGTCCTACAGCCCCATCTCATTCCTAAGTTACCTGGTCAACCCCTTCCAGGCCTCCTGAAGTGGCATGTTAGTACCATGCATGAAAATCACGGGGGTCAGCAATTTTAGTCATAGCCTCCAGCAGCAGAGGCAGTTGTTCAGTTGTCCAATACTTGCTCATATTCTGAAACAGAAAGAGACATAAGAAAAGGAATTTAAATATGTAAAGATATGTATATCTTGTGTGTATGGTAAGACATCAAGGATGACATATGTTGTTTCATGCATGTTGTATAATAGTATGCTATATATGTTTAAGTAATCCCTGCAGTGCATGTTGTGATTCTAGTTGCATGATGTAAAATTCTAACATGTGATAACAGTGAGTAGGTGAATACAGTAAAAGTGGTGCAATAAGTAACTGATAGTAAGTAGAGATATGCCGAGACACTGGTGTTTCGATTGGTATCAGTATATGTTTCCACACACCCCCCCCCCGCAATGAACTAAGAACAACAGTAACCACTGGATGATAAACTACTAGAAATTATTCATGTAAGTCTGTGCCAATTAGTGTACTTTCGTGATTGGGAGCTCTGATGTGTTACTATGTGGTTAACTGGGATTTGACAGTAAAAAAATTGTCTGCCCCACAAAAAAAACTGAACAAGATGAAAAAAATCTATTTCCAAAATATGAGGTGGTGGTTAGATTTGGGTATTGTTAAGTTATGCAAACAGTGTGTAGTGTGCAATAGTATGCTGTTGCATGGTCACTGTTAGGTAAGGCCCCCCCTTCCCCCCCCACCTGGTGTAGTTGTGCTCAAATATTTTTTTTGAGTATTGGAAGTGTGTATCTGTTTTTTTGGCAAAAATAAGTCTAGTAAGCATATTATGTGCATGACTGTGTTTGCTATAGAATGTTTTTCTTTGCTGTGTGAATTTTTTTCTATTTTTTTACCAGAACAGCTTGGCTCTTAAAAGAGCCTTTTTTTTCTGAACAACTTGACAAGACACACTGTTCTTTAGATCACAGAGAGAATACCATATCGGAGGTCTCCCAAGAACAGGCAATTGCCAGCATCTGAGAAGTGCACACCATCTCTTAGGTACAGCCAATCTTTAAAATACTTAATTTGAGAGTGATGAATTGTATGCATACCCAGATTGCGTAAAAATGCAGAGATGTGTATATTAATTTTTTCCTTGTTCTGTCAAGCAGATACATGTGTTGATCTGCATGCCAGACCATACGCTCTATAATGTCTGAATAGACAATCTTACAAGCGGGTAACATTTCTGAATTGAGGCTAGGTCCGATTTCGTTTCAGCAACTAAATCTATCCACATTTTTGCCTAAATCATTCCTTCCGAGAATTAATCAGCAGTACATCTGGCACAGAGTGGTTATTCAACAGGAGTAGCATGGTTGGCATGAGCTCCTTCCATTTCATACCTCCCTTGCCAAGCCAGTAAACTTTGCAAATGGGAAGGTTCAAGTCATTATCAAATTGACTTCTATGAGCATATTCACCACCTTGATGAATTAAACTGCTGCTTACCATCCACATTGTAATTATGGAGTTTTCTGCCATGCTGAGTGTTCCTTAGAAAACAGAGTGACAGAGAGCTCAAAAAGTCAGTCTGTGTCTCTTGGTGGCTAGTGAGATCTAATGGACAGACTGAGCAATTTTCCTTATGATAGTAGATTCTTGGACAGGCAGGTAGCAACAGTGGATTCAAAAAAAATATTGGCTAATAGCACAAGGTGTGTGCCAATAAAAAATCACTCTTCACAGATGCCTGTAAACAGGTTTTGGTAGGGTGTACCACAGACAAAACACAGTACGTTTTGGTGGGAATTTGAAAGTTTCTGACAGGGTCATTTTAAAGAACACAGCACAAGTGATTTGCTGTTAGCTTGCAACATATACATGTGCCTACTGTGGTCTCCCTCCCTTCTGAGCTGGCATTTGTGGTGGTGAGTACTGCTTCAAGCTCTTTCTTAAACTGCCAAAATTTGGTATAAAATAAATAATTGTACATGGTTGGCCTTATACTAACCTATGTAGAAAAAAAAAAACTTTTAAACAAGCCTATCTTAAATAGGAAAGAAGTAAAACTAAAGCGTTAAAAGTAATTTCAGTGTGCTGTACTTACTGTCAATGTAGTCAGTCTCTTCAGTTTGCTCAAAATGGAGCTATTTCCTTCTTCTTTATTATTTTTTTTCTTGTATGAGTGGCTGGAATGAAGAATTTCCTGTGATGCATAAAGAATATCTTAAAAATATAAACAAATGCATAAATTAGTGGTGTGTTGTCATTTGCTATTGTAGACCATCAGTCTTGTTTCTCTGGCCTGTGATTGGTTAAATGTGGTATGTGGGTGTTTTTTTTCTGAAAAAATACATGACCGCTCATAGTGGGCTTAGTTAATAATTTAGTCACATTATCACTTATTTCTTAATAAGTATGTTGATTCTGTGTGCTTTTGACAATATAATCAGGGTCTGTAAGTTTTATTAATGTCCTTTACATCGTTTTGTGGTCGCTGGCATTTTTGGGAGCCAATTTTAGCCACTTCCTGGTTACTAAGCATCATGGGCAGGAAAAGAAAAGGGTTCAAATCAGCTCGACAAGAAAATCATGGTGCAGTAACATTCAATGTTATAGCACATAGATTCTAATGTAATGTATATGGCGAACTCGGGCATGTTATTTGTGGTGAGGTAAAATAAAATTATGCTGCAAAATCAACATTGCTCTCAATGGGGCGCATTCGTGTACCTCGAAAACTTTCATGGCAATTTTTATTGTCCTCAGCAACATAGTTTATTTCAATGGCGTGCATTCACATACCTCGAAAACTTTCAAGGTTACTTTTTACCCCTCAACAACATAATTAATTTTAATGGAGCTCACTCACATGTCTTGAAAACTTTCTCGGTTACAATTTTTTGGCTAAAAAACATTATTTCTTCAAATGGAGTGCGTTTATGTACCTCGAAACCTTTAGTGGCAAATTTGTTGTCCTCTAGCACACAGTTTATCTCGAAAACTTTCACGGTTATTTTTTTTTACCTCAACAACATAATTCATTTCAATGGAGTGCATTCACATGCCTTGAAAACTTTTGCAGTTACAATTTTTTTGCCTCAAACACATGATTTCTTCAAATGGAGCGAGTTCGCATACCTCGAAAAATCTTTGCGGTTACATTTTCTGTCCTTGAAAACATAGTTTGTTTCAATGGAGAGTATTCTCGTACCTCAAAAACTTGCATGGTTCCTTTTTTTTTAACCTCTACAACATCATTGATTTTAATGGGATGCATTCACATACCTTGAACATTTTTGCAGTAACATTTTTTGGTTCTCGGCAACATAATTCATTTGAATCGGGCTGGCTGACAAAGCTCAAAAACTTTCACCCACATAGAAATATTAGCTTGAAAACATCGTTTTTTATAAAGTTGATACATTTTCAAAGGTTTTCTCTTTGAACAAACTATTTGTAACAATAACAATTTATTTGTTTACATATGGAAGCTTTATTTGTTTAATATGTGTTTAATTATTACAGGCATTACAAGCATGATAGCATGTATTGGTGTGTTGAATCTGTATGGAAATTGGATGTCATGGTGATATTTCATTTTATTATATCTGACCTGAATCTATCATAGCAAATGAATAGTTTCAGGAGAGTAATTATTGTTTCTTTCTTTTATAGGAATATGATCCTGTATCATTACATAATGTGAAGCCAGTGTTCAGAACTCCGTTAGAATGTCCAGAAGAGATAGACATGAGAATAAACAGGAGGGATAAGTATTATAGTAATGTTAAGTTGATGGAGAGTAATGTAGGAAGTAAAAATGCCACAAGGAAAGCCAAGAACACTGGAAGGTCTGTATATAGGAAAAGGTTGCCTGCTGCTTGTAAGATGTCTGCATCAGTTAGTTGTTCAGCAACAACTGCAAAGCGCACAGCTCCTGACCATGTTGTTGGTAGTGTGGAGCACAGGAGAGCTGTTCGGGTTGCAGGCATTGGCAATGTAACCCATAAACAAAAACACAATTCTGTGATTAGTGGCCATCTTAGCAAGTTGACATTTTTCCGGAAGTAGCTTCAAAGGCTAAAGTTGATCAGATTATTTCTGCCATGATGAGACGTCAAAGCAAACAACTCAAGAGTCAACTTGCCTTTATGAAACTATGCCTTAGGGTTCATAGTTTTGTGAACGTGGCACTTGCTGTCCTAACACATCTGTAGAGACAAATGATAAGGAAGATTGAACAGTTCAGTGGTAATCGAAACTTTGTTCATTCTAGGCTGCAAAATGTTGTTACTCTGAACAGAGGCAACTTTTGTGACATCTTTAAGGGAACATGGCTACATAAACAACACTCGGAGGCCTTTTTCTGGCAAGAGTCTTCTCATGCAGTTTCTAAGGATCTCACAATTTCTGTTGATGAGGTTGGTAAGGCTTGTAATGTGTTGAGTGTCAAACACACTGATGAAGCAAGTGTGTCAGATGATGACACAGATTCAACTAGTGAGATGCACCGGAAAAGCTGTGTATCATGGAGATGTGTTGAAATCTGTAATCTCAGGCAAGCACTCTTTGATGCTATAGCACAGTTTGTGAATCACTTTGTTGCCACAAAGAAGAAACAGATACAACTTACTATACAAGATTGATCTCTGTGAAACTGGCAAGCATAAAGGATTGCTGGGGCATTCCTTGGCTTGCTTAGATAGCGGTGTGTGCAACAGTGTGTTTCACTATGTGCATGCTTGCTGTACACAATCCTGTGATGCTCAACTTTGTGCATAAAATATACCAGGTGAGAAAAGCTGTGTCAGTATACAAACATCTTGATGAGTCATTGAAAGCAGGAGATATGCAAGCTGCAAAAATTGTGATAGAGGATGTGCAACATAACAGTAACCGTTATGATGCACCATGTGATGACACTTCTGCCACTGCACCATGTACTCTCACACTTCAGGAATCCGACATAGTAAAGACATTTGGGAAACCCATTGCCAAGTTTGAACTGGCAAAGAGAGAGAAGTTTGACTCTGTGTGTGTCTCATGTCACAGATTACTTTACAGGCACCAGACTATAACTGTTGACCTAGAAAAGATTACATCTTTTAATGACATGTGGGCACGACTGTTGGCTTACCTACTAGTAAAGCATGACTTTGACCTGGATCCACTGGTAACCATGTGTCAGTACTGTTTCACAAAGGTGAAGCATGACACTCTGCCACAGAGGTCTGTACTGAACAACATGGAGGCAGATGTGACACCTACTTAGATTGCTGCACTGAATATGTTTGAATGGATCCTCATACAAACGATGAAACCATTTCAGACAATTCTGTGCTTGAATACTAAGACACAAAAAGTGCCCCAGAAAGAGCCTGTGAAATCTTTGAAAGGGTCTATCATGTATTTACCACTGCCTCTGAAAGAGAATGTGGAGACAATCTCAAATGAAAACAGTGTTGTCATACTAGTGAACGGTGTCCCAACAAAGTCAAAGGTCATTTGGCAAGATGTTGTCAATGTGCAGAAAGAGAAAAGTGCTCCACACTACCTAAAGAGCAATAATCCTTTCTATACTGGCCTTGACATTGATGAACTCTCCGATATGAGTGCTCAGTTTAGAGTTATGGATACTAGGAAGCCAATGATTGAGAAAGTCGATGTTGCAGCTCTTGATGATGTGTATGAGCAGTACACAATTCACCCTCTATGTGGCAGGGATCCAATTGGTGATAATATTGACCTGTACCAGATGAAACAGGTTGAAGGTAGTTTTGTCAGCATAAGGGAGGAAACACTGGAAGCACATTGCTTCGCAGATTTATTCCCCCATGGTCCAGGAGGTTGTTTGGATGCATGTGAGGTGCATGTTCCAGGTGCTGAATATCATACATAACAATATTAAACAAGGATGGCAAATTCCATAGGAACATAAACGCTTGCTCCACCTACTGTGGGAGAGTGAGCTTAGTACCCTCTCTGCATTCATTGTACATACTCTGTGGATGACTACTCCGCTAGATGGAATCACAGCAGTTCAGTTTCTTCAAAAACTGAAAGAAAAGGATGAACACTGCAGGTGAATTTGACATCTATATTTTTGAGTTTGCATGGCACAGAAGAATACTGGTATCATAGATACTCAGAGGTCATGACTATGCTGAGTGAGTATGGTGCAACTACTTGATTTGTTACTCTGAGCTGGGCAGAGTACAGCTGGGAAGAGTTAGTTGAACTGCTGAGGTGGGTCAATGCTGATGTTGATGGTATTTCATCAATGACACGGTGAGATGTGCTCACTGGATCCAGTTTCTGTGTCCTGACATTTTACCATCACTTCCATGAGATATTGACATTCATACTGTCAAAGGACAATCCGCCTCTTGGATTAGTAGACCTCTACTTTTGGAGGATGGAATACAGGCACGAGGTGCACCACACATCCATATGTTGTTGTGGATTAAAGATGCTCCTCATATTGGTGAGAATGAAGCAGCTGAAGTTCTGAACTTCATTTAGAGTTATGTCACTTGTCACATCCCTGATAAGTATGACATTCCAACACTGCAGAAGCTGGTGCAGAAGTGTCAGCTGCATCTTTGTGGGAAGTACTGCCACCAACCAGTCAAGAATCATAATGAGTGGTACACCAGGTGTCAGTTTGGTTTACCTAGATCTGTCTGCCAGCAAGGACGTATGAATGACTTGTTCCCAGCCATGCATCACCATCTCAAGGCAAAGTCCACTAAAAGGGTTTATGAGTTACCCAGACAGGAGAATGATGTGTTCATCAATGACTACAACCCTGCTCTTCTTCTGATGTGGCAGGCAAACATTCATGTGCAGTTTGTTGCTGATAACCCTCTGTCTCTTGTTTGGTACGTCACCTCATACATTACAAAATATGAGCAGACAAGTTTGCTTGAGCTTTGGGAGAATATTGCAACTTCCAGTCGGTCATTGAGCTCTCAGCTCTGGTCAATGGGATTAAAGACACTGTCTCACAGGGAATGTGGAGCATATGAGGCCAGTGATCATTTGACTGGAACACACTTGTATGGCAAGTCTGATGCTGTATGATTTCTCAGTGTTAATTACAAAGAGAAATGAAGAAGTGTTTTGAAGTCTCATGATGAGATCAAAGAACTGATTTTGCACTGCCCTTCATCCAGGAACATTTTGAAGAACAACCTGATTGACATGTACTACCCACCAGGATAGTACTGTGGATGATATGTGCCTCTACCATGTTGCCAGGTGGTACGACTACAAGACTGATGTAGCACCTGCCTGAACATGAAAGATTTACAAGGTCAGAGGCTTTGATGGATACCTTGCTAAGAGGAGCAAATCCTGACTGACTGATCACTGTAAATTGAGTCTCTCCACAACTGACAGTAAGGAACATTATTATTTTGCTCTAATGTTCCTCTTTAATCCATGGTGGGATGAGACTACACTTAAAGGAGACTGTGAAACATATGAAGAACAGTTTTACATTTCATATGAGAACCTTCAAGAGTGAACAGTCAGAAACATACATTCGTAGACTGGAATTAGAAAAGGAGCAGATGGATCAAGCTTAGAAACAGCTTGGGAAGATACCTAGGAATTCTCAAGAAAACATAGATCCTGAGGGATAGGGTACTCTTGGAGCTCCTCTCCCTATGAATAATCCTGTGATTCTGATGAGTGAAGTCGAGAGTGCCATGGAACATTGGTTCTCATGTGACAAAGGATCCTAGTCTACTGATAGACCAACTGAATAGACAGCAGTTTCAGCTTATGATGCTGTCATGGAAGCAATGAGACATGGCATCCATCATGAGAAGAAATAATGTACACGGAAACTATGAACCATTGCTAATGTTTGTTAGTGGTTCCATTGGCACTGGCAAGAGTTTTGTTATTGAAGCCATCACAGCAGAATAAGTAAACATACAGGAGAAGTGATGTCTGTAGCTGTAACTGCTCCTACAGGCTTGGCTACATATAACATTGGTGGTGTGACTCTACACCAGTTGTTTATGCTCCTGTAGAATATGGCAAAACAGGAGCGTACTGAAAACTGTCTCATGAGGTGGCATCTGAACTACACCCAATGTTTGCCAAGATGAAACTTCTGACCATTGATGAGATCAGCATGGTTTCAAATGTCAGGCTTGCATGCATCCATCACGTCTCCAGGAGATTCCTGGAACTGACTATAGTAAGCCATTTGTAGGAAAGAGTATTGCTGTGTTTGGGGACCTTCTGAAAGTTGCACCTGTGAATGGAGAGCGTGGCCCCAATTCTAGAAAGTTGGAGGAAGTCGCTGCCAAATGCGACTTGTGCCAATCATCATTGTGACATGGACCCTGCACCCTATTCTAGAGCGGGCAGGGTCCCCATGTCTAAGTCCTGTGACTTGCAACATGCAGCCAGGTATGCTGAACAGAGGGCATACCTGGTGAGAAAGTCACAAGCCGCAACCCAAGGTGCAAGTGTCCCCCATGCCTGAACCCCAGTGGAGCCCCACAGAGCAAGAGGCCCCCCAACCACTGCCATGCAACCATGTGTCCCCCAACACCAATCCCATGTCCCTTGTGACTGGTGGTACTGTACAGTACACACCGTCCAATGTTGTTTTGTGGCACCTGGTAGTCTAGTGGCCCCCACCCCACCCATCACCAGCTAGTGACTGGTACAGCCCACCTCTCACCTCCATGGCCAGCTGCTGACTGCCTTCAGTGGGGCGCTTACTGAATAGACGCACTCAGAAATTAATTTCACAGCACGCGTCTATACAGTAAGCGCTCCTACTGAACTCAGTCATGGCTGGCCATGGAAAGTGAGAGGTGGCTGTGCCAGTCACCATCTGGAGATGGGTGTGGGAGAATGCTAGTGGACTGGCACAGCTGAGTGGGGGTGGGAGGCCACTAGACTACCAGGGATGGTCTGGGGTATGGACAGCAATTGTGGCAGTGTCACAGGGGTCTGGGCATGGGTGGGGGTTGACAGCACTGCCCTGCAGGGTATTTAGCGTGGGGGGTTCAGGTATGCTGGGCCTGGGGGCGGGCACATGTGGATTGCTGGCTGGGCTGCTGGCAGGTCAACAGAACCCCCAGGCATGTACGTAAGTTACACCAGCTAAATGCTGGTGTAACTTACATTGCCAGTTCCCCTCCGGGGGTCCTTGTAGAATCCTGACATTGGGAACTTTGTTGATGCCCTTCAGAATGGGGTGCAACTGCTGCCATAAATCCTCTAGCACCATGAGGCAGGGGGTTTATGACGCAACTGCTGGCGTAACAGCTCTTTAGCGTAAGTGGCCTGCGACATGTAGCAGGCCACATTATGAAATAGTGCATGTCACAACTGCCTGGTGTAAGTTGGGTTACATACACCATTCTACTTGGTGCAAGTGCTGTTATGCCAGGCGTAACATTTTTAGAATTGGAGCCCATGTCTTTACAGCACTAACTGTAAAGCAAACTAAGAGTACTATAGGGTGCATTTTAGGAATCAATCTTTGGGAATTGTTCTGTTACATTGAGCTGTATGAAAACATGCAACAGAGTTGTGATCTTGCCTACAAGGTACTGTTGGATCAGGTTCGTATTGGCTCTTTGTCACAACATAATGTTTCTCTGTTGAACACACGCTGTATCAGTACTGAGTGTATAGTAAATTTCTGACTGCTGTATGTGATGTCTTTAGTAATGTGTACTCAGACACTGCTTGGATTGTGTGTCTCATGCCTCGACTCAAGTAGTGTGCTGAATTTAACAGCATATGTTGCAGAGACAAGGTCAGGAAATCATTACTCTGCATGCAGTTGACACCATTAATGGTGTGGTCTTGAGTCAGAATCTGGTAGCAAAGCTCACTGAATGACTGTCTGAGGTGAAGTCTGATGTGTCTCACACAGCTGGATTAGAAGCTGTTCTAACTGTCTGTGTGAATGCACGCATCATGCTATGACAGAATCTTGATGTGGAACGTGGTATGGTGAATGGTGCAATTGGACACATCATTGACTTCCAGTACAATGTACAGAAGACATTCATAGAGGCACTCATTGTCAAGTTTGACAACATTGAACAGTCATTACCTATTTCCAGGATAACTGTTATGTTCCAGATTGTGAAAGGCATATATGTGACTAGAAAACAGTTTCCTGTGTGTGTTGCATATGTTGTATCCATACACAAGTCACAAGGCTTAAGTTTGGATTCAGCTATGGTTGACAAGGGCTCTGGCATCTTTGAAGATGGCATGAGCTATGTTGCACTTTCACGTGTACGGAGTCTGTCTGGCTTGTATATCATCTGCTTAGCACTGCATAAAATCCATGCTGACAGACAATGCATTACAGAGTGCAACAGACTGTGTATTTTTTACCAGCTGACATTGCTTCTTATACTGTTACCAGGCATGTAGCAGGTGTAATGCTACATCACAGGTTCTGGCATGAAAAAGAGTACTGGATAGATACAGCAGCATTGAATTCAGACAGCAGTAAGAAGGAATCCACAACACAAAAACAGACAAGTTCTACTCCATGAAAGAAGGTGCTTGGTATGAGTGTTGTCCCAGTGTTTGACAACAACACTGGAGTAAACTGCTATGCAAACTCAGCAATGCAAGCATTTCTCCACATGCCTCACTTTGTTTCCACTATCAGATCTTCACATGACACATCACTGTCCAAGTCATTGAAGAAGATTGTGAATGATAGTGACAAGCATGACAACAGCATATAGACTCTTACACTCTTACGATTTGTGTTGGGTGAATATGATGGCCATCAAACATTCACCAATAACATCCAGCAGAATGTGACTGAGTTTATGATGGCTATCATTAACAGCTTGAAATCAGGTCAGATTTCCATGCAACAGTACTTTACTGTCAGCCATGTGACAAAGTACACTTGCCTGTCTTGCCGACATTCACACAAAGAAGTAACAGAAAACATGCTGTGGATTTCATTATATGTTTCACAGGCATGTTCTCTGAAGTTCAGGGAACTACTCAGGAATGCAGAGTGTGGCTGGAGGTGTACCTAGTGTGGAGGAGAGTGTCTTCAGTCCATACGACTTAAGACCTCTTCTCAGTATCTTCTTCTAGTCTTGCAGAGATTTGATGCAAATGGACTGAGAGTTAACACACCAATCAGTGATTTTGTAGCTGGAAGAGTACACTTCATGGGAGCATGCTTTGATACTCAGGATGAGATATTCCACTATGGAGCATCTGTACATCCAGGACATTATGTGACATGGTTGTGGTATAGCAATGGCTGGTTGGAATGCAGTGACTACATGAGCACTTTTAAACAGAGACTACCTTGAAACCTAAAGATGCTTATGCCCTGGCTCTCAAAAATTACAATGGGCTTCACCGGGCAGAAGAGTCGTTGACGTAATGTGATGTTACCTGTTTGACACACTCTAGTAGTCATAACAGTTGCTGCTAACCTTTCCTTTACATGTACTGCTCTTTCATATTAATTTATGAATAGTAGCAAACAGATTAGGCACATACAGACACTTATGATGCCAATAATTAATGTAGGTGTTGTGATTTTGCTAAAATACAACCTAAGTGGGCCTGAATCATAGCGGCTGAGTGCATAATCATGTGATATACAACACTTACTTTTGCTGTGGAATAATCATATAGCCTGCATATTGACATCTCTTGTCTATGCAGTTCTGTTGTTCTATTCTGTAGTTCTGCACTGCTGCATTATGTGCTATAGAATGTGTTGTGACTACTGTCAACATTATTGTGTGTCAATGCTCTGTACATTTAGTATGCTGAGAAACAACCATATTTGTTGGTTTGTGATGTTTCTTGTACATTGTGTACATTATGTACATGCTTCACATCTGCCTGGTGATGCAGCAGGACAGACTGTGATATAATGCTGCCACTGCAGCTTTAGATCTGTTTGCGCACATATTGTTGTACAATACTTTTTCATCTACAGTGAGTATATGCCTGATATTTTATATATACAGGTAGTGTCTCACTAATATCTGTCTAGTGTTCATTTGAAATGGGATATTTACTGCCAACTTTACTTAATGTTGGGAACAGCACATTACTATGAAGTACTATTACACTGAAGTTTTATATAAATAGTTACTGGTTTCTGTTGTATATGTGTACAAATTTTAATTACATTTTCTGGGACTATGTACACCTCTGTGAACTCTTTATACTGTTAAGTGTAATCATAATTTAGTGGTGAGAGTTACATACTACCTGTATAACAGTGTGTGTTTTGTACTGTATATACTTTTACCATTAGAACTTGTTACTTTTCATACCTGCAGTGATTAAATGCTATGTTTTTGCTGCATTGTAGAAAGATGAATATATGGTTTAGTCATCATTGAGTATATTTTAAAACATTTTAATGTTACTATTAATTAAATATTTAGATTGTTATACTATCTGATTTCTGTTAATTGATATTTCTTATAAATAATTCTTAGATAATATTTAAAGAATTGTATTGACTTACAAATACTTAAGTGAATTATTACATTGTTTCTTTTGTCATTGAATTAATTTATTTACAAGGTTTGTTACATGCAATGAGATATGAATTATTAGTTATTTATGAAACAGCATTGTAAATCACACACTCTGCTCAATCTCAGTTTAAGGTATTTTCCTGATTTTTTTTTAGATTGCCTTTATTAAGGGGTCAGGTGAGGAATTTTTTCAGATGTACTTAACATTAAAATATTACAGCATAGTAACACTCTATGGCAGCAATCTTCGGATATGTTGCTATTGTGTAAGCAGTTTAATTGTTTGCCGCATTTGTTTTTTGCCCACCCCAAGAACATTAACTTACTTAGTATCATATCATTTTTGAAAACATATTATATACTTCTGTGATGAATTATACAGTGGCATTATGAGACTGAGTGAGTTGTGCAATTAAGCCTTCTTTAAAACACAATTGGCATTTAATGATTAAATTAAAAAAACATATTTCTCTGTGTCTATTGTGCTTCTTGTTTACTGTACAGTATATGATTCACATATTGTTCAGGTTTCCAATGAAGCAGAAATGAAAATAATGAAATGGTGCTACACATACATGTGTAGGAGGTATTGTTATATATGTAAAACAAAGGTTTGGATACTAGTTACCAGTAATGTATGGTACATTTTTAAGGGTGTATTAGAGTACAGGGTGCACAGGGCCCATGCTCTGACTTTAACAATTAATGCTTTAAAATCTGTGTAAGTATTTACTTCATTACAAGCGTCTCAAAAGGAAGGAAATTCTTTCAAAAACTCTATTAATGCAATAGTTAGTGTTGCTCCAAGTGACAAAGAGAGAAATTCAACGCTAGGGTTTTCAACCTAACTCTGAATCCCCACACACACACACACACACAATACACATACAAGCAGGGGATGGTACAAGGCAACACAACCAATCAGAAACAGACACCATAAGGTAACAGAAAGAATATACAGCTCTGTAAACATACCACAAAAGGCATCCATCATCATGTTTCAGCAACTGTATCACTTCTGCTGCCATCCCTATGTCTTGGGGGGTACACCCACATGCTGTGCAGACATGCAGGGAGATGTTAAGAAGGCTATGAGAACATTTGAGATGAAAATTCTTTGACATGGGATGGTTATGACTATTTCTTTCTATGTTGCTACACCTACTTATAACTTAATGAGTGGACATACAGGGGTCAGACTCTACTATATTTACACAGCTAGATGCATTTGTCCATCTGTGGAGGGATAGGAACACAAGGTTTTAAGCAACCTATAGTGTAACTGTGAGATATGCATACTGTTCTTCTGTCTCGATGGAAGGATGGAAGTGCATGGTCAGAAGTATCATGTGGTTCCACTGTTAGAAATGTACACTCTTGTACTATCTGCACATAGAGATGTGACTGTATGGTGAATAACCCCACACTCCAAACCTGATATATGCAGTCTTTTGTAGTTTTTTGGATGGAAGAATGGTGTTCCCACTATTACATATAGACACTGTTCTGTTATGTCAATTTGTGACTGGTGGTGCATTGTCTTTTGGACCCTGTAGCCCCATCCATACATCGGCATAGTATGTCAGAATCCATAGAACACACTATTCATATGTCACTGTGGGACCCTTCCCTTCCAGTCCTTCATCAACATAGTGCAACACTATCCACATGTCACATTGTCCATATGTCACAGTAAAAAACACAGATTCTTTTGGACTGTGCACTATCATACCTCTATTGAGATAGTACAACACAATCCATATCTCATGCTATCCATATGTTGCACTGTTCTCATTGTGACATATAGATATTGTGACATATAGATCGTGTTTTAGTGTGTCGATGGAGGAATGAGACTGCAGGGTATAAAGAACCCTGTACTCTGAGCATGACAAATGGATAGTGTGATATATAGATTGTGTTGTACTTATATCTCAATGGAGGGATGGGAGTGCAGTATCTGAACAACATGAGGTTACACTGTGACATATGGACAAAGTGACACATAGATAGTATTGTATTATGCTGATGCAAGGATGGGAGAGCAGGGTCCATAGGACCCTGCATTCCCACTGTGATATATGGACAGTGTTTTTCTATCTCAGTAGAGGGATAGAAGTACAGGCTCCAACTCATCATGTGGTCCTACCATGACTTATGTGTACTGTTGTACTATCTGCATGGAGGTATACAGTTCATGCAGTGGCCATCTTATATGGTTGCACAGCATGGGTGTACCCCAAGACACTGGAATGGCAGCAGAGTTATACAGTTGCTGAAACATGATAATGGATGCCTCTTGTGCAGGGCCGCAGTAATGGGGGGGAAGTGGGGAAATTGTCCGGGGCCCTGAACTCAGGAGGGGCCCACCTGAGGAGCTGGCATTACCCTTGGCATTAGCTGGTTTGGGAAATGGGGGCCAATTTTGATTGACTTGTCCTGGGCCCCAAAATTCTTAGCTGCAGCCCTACTCTTGTGATATGTTTATAGAGTTGTATGTTCTTTCTGTTACCTTATGGTGTCTGTTTCTGATTGGTTGTGTTGCCTTGTACCGTGCCTGCATGTATGTGTGTTGTGTATGTGGGTGGTGGGGTGGGGGATTCAGAGTTACGGTTGAAAACCCTAACTCAAATTTTCTCACTTTGTCACTGTGGAAGCAACCCTAACTGTTGCATTAATGGAGTTTTTGCAAGAAATATATATATATATATATATATATATATATATATATATATATTATATTCCTTGATTGATGTATTCTGGCATTGTTACCGTTATGTTGATTACCTCACCACTGTATGTTAGCCTAACACACTTGATTCTAGCTACTGTTCATATCTGTGCACTGTTGTTCATTCCTCACTGTATTTCACATTGTTTGTGCCAGTTTCTGACCCGGGCTATGCCTGAAAAATGTCTTTGGATCAGTGCACCAACCCAGCTAACAAATGAATAAGTAAATAAATAAATAAAATAAAAATATGGCAGCCCATAGCATGCAGTGGCCCTCACAAATCCACTGCACAAACTGCTACACCAACAAATGGTAGCCTCAATCACATCTGAAGAATATGTGAGCAATATGGTTGGGTCTGCCAAGATAGTGCAGTTGCCCTCCATGGACATGCATAGCATGATTTTCATGCTAAATAGCTTCTGGGTGGGCAAACAGACCATGCTAGGGGGGCCCCATAAGTCTTGCACCCCCTGAGTCAGCTACCCCCAATGCTGCAGATTTCAAATGCCCCTACAGCTATTTCCCCACAACCTTCAGATACATCATGGATGGCTGGAGATATGTCAGTGCCTTGGTTTCTTAAAATTACAATTTGTTTAAATGTGGATATAGCATTGCAGAGGATAGCTGTATCCCAAAATTCCCTGCTCTGCAGAGCAGAGGAGTCCATTCCCAGGCTAACCTAGGCTTCTAATTGGAAGCCCTGTGCCAGCACAACTCTGCTCCTACCAGACTGCCCCTACATCTGCATGCTGCCAGGAGATAAGGTGTCATCTAATGCAGAGTAGCATGAGGGGTGCAGTAGTTGCATGAGCCAGCAACACACAAATCTAACTTATGTCAGCCACGTCTGGATCTGAAAATGAAACTAAATTTGCTTTCCTTCCCTTCATTCACTTTGCTGACACTGAAGATGGGTTTCAGCTTTACCATTTAATAGTGCAGAAGCCTGATAAGCAGTATCACTGCACAAAGGCTTGGTATGTTGAAACATATGTCCTGGGTAGCGGGATTCTAAATTTTAGTCAGATGGCCAGTGAGATTTTAGTAGACATTCTCCCATAACACATTATCTGCTAAAAGGTGATCTCTAGAATGTGCTCCACCATATGTAACAAAGTAGAACTCTATTGTGTGGCTATTCTAAAATATTTCCTACATTCAGAATTGTTTCTCTTTTGTACAGCTGTATGATCTTCTTCTGAGTTTATTGTTTAACTAAGCACTGTAAATCAAATGGGTATTCTGATTAAATTAATGTGACTGATTCAAAGGGAAGAATTATAAGATAAAAATGCATACCCTCAGGTGCATCTGAGATTTGTATAATTCAATTTTATGTTTGCTTGTGCACGTGCAAGAAGCGAACATGTTGTTACTGTAGTGTAGGGGGCTGGGTAGGTGTATACTGCACAAGCAGTTGCCTCTTAAAACCCAGTACTGAGAAGGCTGACAATGACAGTGATCAACTGGCTGATGGCATAAATGTCTTGCAGTTCAAAGGAGAAAGTCCTGCCAATCACAGTGGTTTTCTGCCCATTAAACAGCTAGCAGACACCATCAGGATTTGAAGATAAACATCAAGCGTGTGTGTGTGTGTGTGTGTGTGTGTGTGTGTGTGTGTGTGTGTGTGCGTGCGTGCATGCTTGTGTATGTGTGTTTCCTCCCTACTTACAGACAGGTAGCCCCTATTTGAATGCACTAAACAGGGCTGGGAAAAAAACAGCATGCAGAATGCAAATATAATAACTTCAAATACGTTAACAAATGTCAATAATGATCAGAACCAGTAGTAGTTGATTTAAACTGCATATTGTTTATGTTCCCTTTAAAAGATCCCTCTTACCAGATGGACAACATTAAAAAAATGTGAGCGTTGGACACAATTCTGTTTATCATTCAAATATTTCTGCAATCTTTCTTTTTCATATGGACATTATCCTCCTGTCCTTCCCCATCAGCCCCTTTCTACTGTCGAACACCAGCCCCTTCATCTCACTTTCAGGACCTACCCCATCTACTTCTTACCTCAATGTTATGAGTGGGTGCCATGGATGGTGGTGGTGCAGTGCCTTTAGAGTTGAAGACAGGGGTGATTTTCTAACCATTACTCCCCTTAAATCAGATCTGGCAGCATGCAATAGCACACATGCAGATCATGAAGACAGTGCACACTTTCAGTGCCCACCTTCAACTTTCTCAATTCCAGTGACCACTACTGTGCCACCTACCTTCCACTAGGTGGCAGCCAAGCAGCACTGCACTCAGTCCCCCACCTTGAAGGAGAAGATCCTTCAGTAGACACTAAATCCCACCAGCCCTCCAAGTGAGCGTTGGTTTATTCCTGAACCCAGGTTGAGGGTGTGGTGGGAGGTGAGCATCCAGCACCTCAGCCTGCTACATTACTGGACCAACTACAAGTTTACTGTAATGCAGATTTCCTTAGACAATATTGTTTGTGGCCTTGAGGTGGGGCTGAACCTGCAACCCACTGTTTTACAGTTCTGTGCTTTTACCCTCTGTACCATTCAGCCAGAACAATATATTTTGTGCAATTATTTCCACTTTTCCTTGTTTATTGAGGGAAGTGACATAACTTTTTTAGCTCTGGCTGCTTGTCTATGCATGACGTCATAATGTCCAAGCTGTTTACAATATCATAATCATCTCCACAGCAACATGTTGGGATGTCATCATGAACATAATTGTGCCTGCAGAAGTAGACAAGCAGAGAGAGCAAATACGGCAGAGATCCTGTTTCAATACAAATGTCCTTAGTAATAAACCAATAAGGATGATAGTTACAAACAAGCATTTGTCAATGAATGTTTCCTTGCATGGTGTATGTGGCAGGAGTATATTGTATTAAGTGAATCACAACTTTTTATTTATTTAGTGATTGATTGATTGATTTTAAAGTTTCAGCAAGAAAGCACACTGAACAAACAAGTTGCTTGTGTCCCGGAGAGTCCTGGGGGGAATGAAAAGGGGAGTACAATAGCACAGACATAATAACAGTAACACAGACATAATACCAATAGCAAGATACTTCTAATACATTGTAGGAACATAGTAGGTACATGAGTAATCTACTGCACCGTAGGTACATGACTAAACAGTAGATAGATAGATAGATAGATAGATAGATAGATAGATAGATAGATAGTTAGTGCATCAAACTGAGGTGCTGTTAGTAGGCCAGTATAATAGTAGTAGGCTAGAGTTAGTAATATAACAAATGGTCTAATCTGTAACGTACATTGTAGTAAAACAAAGTATAAACAGAGACAGTGAACTGCTAGATAGTCAGTTTGAAAGAATCCTCCCCTACCTTGCTTTGAGCACAATTATTTTCAAATAATTTCCACTTACCTCACCTGGCTGTGATGGGTGGGTGGTCAAAAGTACCCAGCAAAATAAAACTAGTAGCTCACTGCTGCAACCTCAGCTTGGCTCGCTCTTGAAATTGTGCTGCAGTGCGGGTGCCGGTGCTCCATTCTCGACCTCACATCTCTGCCAAGCACCAATGCAGAAAAAATATTAAAACTAAAAAAAAACACAAGTGTACACTGTGGTTTGTGGTCATGCCAGTGTGCCAAGATGAGAAGAAGAAGTTCAGTTGTTTCTTCTTAAATGCTCTCCTGGCTGTTACATTTGTGGCTTCTGGCTGTTACAATCATGCTGCCGCCTACCATAACCATTACCTCAGCCTCAACCTGCCATCCAAACTGATCAACAAAGTGGTTCATCCTGTTCCTGTTCTGTCCAATACAGAACGAAATGCCGTTCGCTCGAAACACCGCTTCTTATACCCGAGTCACAGTACACCTAGTCCAGCATTCCCTAGGCTTTTTCCTGACCCTGGCAATTTATCACCAGAGGGATTTAAATACAAATCCGCTGCTGATTGGGTGAGGTGATGGCTCAGCATCTTCACTACAGTGGACACAAAAGACAGCAACGGCTCAGCCCAACAGCAAAGCAATCTACATTTTGTCTGCCGAAACAAAACGGAGGAGGAGGGAGCCAAATAGCAAGGCAACAGCATGGCAGGAGGGTTGAAAGCGGGACACGGGTGGCAGTCAGTGCAAGGCAGCAGAGGGACAAAAGAAAAATGACAGAAAAAAATGGTATAAATAGTAAGGGAGGGGAAAAAGGTTACCGGAGTAGCAACAAAGGAATGGAAGCTTTGGAGGAGGAAGCAGGCAGGGAAAGAGAGTGGTCAAGGACGCAGGGAAGGGAAGATACTAGAGGCAAACACAGAGAAATACAAGATGTGGAAGGGGAGAGGACAAGGGAGTACTAAAGGGAGCAAGCAGAGAAACAAAGGCACATAACATGCAGGGCTCAGCATGATTTCCAGATACCAAGCAGTGCCCTGCTCTGAGATGAATTCTATGAATGGGATGTGTATGAAATGAAAAGAAATGAAACGCTCTCATTGGAGCACTTCATTTCTTTCAACTAGAGAATGGCTTCCAGCTGTGAAACTTGGACTAGTGTAACAATCTAATCTCACTGGTCTGTCAGGGCCAAGCTCACTGTAGAGTTCTGTGCATTGGACTTGTCCCTGACGCATCTCCAAAATGTGATTCTACCACAAGATGTTTCTTGTGCACATGCAAAGAAACATACAAAGGGTGAATTACAAGCTAAACTGTGTCTAGATATTATGTTTTTCAGAGCTGTCCCTATAACATCAGGGGCTCTTTGAAGCCCTGTTACACTACAAACAAACATTCAGCACTGACAAATGCGTGTTCATTTAGGGGTTGTTTGAAATACTTCAAAACAGAAGAACCAGCAAAGTCTTTACTTATTTAGTTTTCATTAACCAGGTAGGGTGTACTAGACAAGCATTTGCCTATTTTCAGAAGTGACCCGGGAGAGTACAACCATAAACTATACAATGTGTGACAATGACAACTTTAGAAAAATGTTACAACAAGGTAATACACAAGGCATACACAGGTGTACAATCTACATGAGGCAGATATTCAAAAGGTTAGCCACGCACAATAGGGTTACACTAATATGAAGTCCAATCGCCATTCTGCGATATTCAGCAGGAGGCAGTTGCACCACGAAAACATGCTGAGCAACAGCGCAATGCAAATGAAGGCATGCGAACCGAAGGGGTGGAACCATGCAAAGAGCGAATGTGTATAAGAGCCGCGTGAGTGCGCAACAGCCGGATCAGCCAGAAGGTACAGACGCGAAATGAGCCAAATAAAAAGGCTCAAGGAAGAGGCGCAAGAACGCTACAGGGAAGCCACAAGAGGCAGGGAGAGAGACAAGGCAAGAGGGACAAAGAGGGCAGGCCACGGAGATCTGAGGACAAAACAGGGGCAAGGGAAGGTGTGTGGGGCCACAGACTGCAGAGGCCAGTAGGTTTACCTGGTGCAGTGGAGGTAGCAGTCAGGACAGCGGGGGTAACAGAGCAACAACAGCCAGGAGGGAACACAAGCCAGGGACATGGACAGTGCCAGCTTACGTGGAAGCTGTAATGAGGGGGGTGAGAAGGCATGCTGCAGGGGGACATGGCCGTGGAAGGGCCCGTCGGTGGTACGCCCCCAACAGGCAGTACCGTGCCCACATCAGCTTTGAGCTGTACACGGATGTTGAGATTGTGGGCCGGTACCACCTGAACAGGGCAATACTGAGGCGGCTCTGTGAGCTGTGCAGTGATGTGATGCAGGCACCCTCACGACGGAGTCACGCTCTGTCAGTGGAGACAAAGGTAACAGCCTGCATGTGCCTGCTCACCACGGGTACCTTCCAGAGGCCAACAGGGGACACCACAGTCATAACACAGTCGGCCACGTCACGCATCCTCACCCAATTCCTCAGCGCACTGCTGCCACATGCTGCGGAGTACATCCATTTCCCCAGCAATGCGGCAGAGCGTACAGCAAACATGCAGGAGTTCCACAGGGTAGCACGTATGCCTGGCATGCTAGGGGCGATAGACTGCACCCATGTGGCTATTCGCACACCACCTGGCCCTGATGGGGCCGCATACCGAAACCGGAAGGGTTTCACCAGTGTCAACTGCCAGGTGGTATGCGATGCCAGTGGGCGCATCATCAATGTCTGTGCCACACACCCTGGCAGAGCACATGATGCCTTCATATGGTACCAATCTGCACTGTGCCATCGATTCGAGAGTGGGGACATCCCCACAGGACATCTAGTGGGTGAGTATGCATGTAGGAGTGGCAAAGTTGGGGCAAGAGTGGGAAAGCCACAGGTGCCATGGTAGTGGCACACAGGGCTATGGGCAATATGGACCTGAATATGATACTTATCTCCACTATCTCCACACAGGTGACAGCGGATACCCACTCTCTGGCTGCTCACACCCTACCGGCGCCCCACGACCCCATCGCAGCAACACTATAATGAGGCACATGCCACCACACGCAACATCATCGAGCGGGTGTATGGGATGCTTAAAGCATGCTTCTGATGCCTAGACACCTCCGGTGGTGCCCTACAGTACAGCCCCTCAAAGGCCTGTGGGATATTCCTGGCTTGTTGTATCCTGCACAACATGGCCAAAGACTGTGGGATAGCCGTACAGGTCGAGGAGGGGGACAGCGATGGGGACGCCGGTGACGCCAGTGATGATGGGGATGAGCAGACCCCCCGTGGACGGTGGGACCCCCGACTGATCCGGCAGGCCCAGCTGCACCGGGACACCATCACGGAGGAGCATTTCGCATGACACAGGTAAGTCATGGGGCCATGTGCAACCAACACTGTCTAGGCGCAACCCACAGGCACACAGGGTAACACACCAGGGGTGCATGATGACAAGGGGAGTGGAAGGGTCCAGGCGCACAAACACACCATCAGGGAGGGGTGAATAGTCATATGGACACACACAAACACACACACACCAGGCACAAAGCGTACATGGGCATGTGCACAGCAGAGCAGGAACAGACATGTGAAACACACAGATCCACGGACCACCCCCACCACCTGTACTGTCCAAGTACGTGTGTCAGATGCTGGGCACCCTTGCACCTTGGTGTACAGTACAATGCAGGCATCATCATGCAACGCACCTGTGGACAGCAGTCGGGTGGGTGTGCAGGTGGTCCGTGTGTTGGCGTGTTGGGCAGGGCACCCACCAGTGCACTGCCCACCATGACACACATTGCACACAGGGCAGCACCAGACAGGGCCCGCACTGGGAGACAGGTCAGTCAGGTGGCACTGTGCCACGTCCACCTCGGATGTGTGGGCAGCCCCGCTGTGACCCAGCAACACTGGCAGGCTGAGCAAGGGCCACATGGGGTGGCACCGATGTACCACCAGGGGTCCCACTGCACGAGCGCAACCTTGTCCTCACAGAGTTCTGCAGCATGCCGAACATACCTGCACCAGGGGTGCTCGGGATGCCCACAGCGGAACCCGGCGTCGACAGGCTGGGTGTCGCACGATGCCGGGAACGAGGAGTGGAGAGCATACTGCGTGGGGTGCACGGTACAGGGGCACCTGACTGTGTGCCCAATGAGGCCACGACAGCGACCAATGCCTGGGTCTGCCTGTCAATGGCGGCGGTCACATCCATCCGCATCTGGACCATCTCTGCAAGGATCATTGCATTGTCCCTGCTGTGCCGCTCCACAGCCACACACAGTGCCTCCACAGACATTGCAACCCGCATCTGCTGTTGTACTGATGCCCGCAGCAGGCGGGTGGCTCGCCAAATGGGTCGCCTGCCACTTCGGCAACCTGTCCCCCAGGGTATGGAAGGGCCTGCTGCTCAACACCCCTTGAGGGTGGGCACTGTTCACCAGGACCAGGTATGGGCCAGTCAATAGGCAGTGTGCATGTGCCACTGCTGAACCCTGTACCCCCAGACCTGGTGGGTGACTGCTGCTGCTGCTGCCCCTCCAACTGCTGTGCCCCAGGGACCAGTCGTTCCACTGCTGTGTCCGCAACAGTGCCAGAGACCTGCACGGCCACCGGTACTGCCCCACCGGTGCCGACAGGCACAGCCTGGGACTGTGCTGATGTGCTGACACACACGTTGGAACCAGCTAGGTCCAGGGGCACGTGCTGTCCTGCTGTGTGTCAGTTATGAGACACACACGTGTCACTGTCCATTGCGGTCCTTGCATCATCAATGGTGCAGGTTCATGCAACAGCCACAGTCACAGCATGCTGGCATGCTTGCATGCCAGACATCTGTGACACAGGATGGGCACCCCCCACACCTGACTCACTGACATCGGAGATGGCAGCCAGGCGTGCACACTGGTGCAATGCATGCCGGCTGGCAGCAGAGGTGGATGGACCCTCCTCCAACTCTGGCTGGATGTCCACACTGCATGGTCCCACCACCACTGTCCCCTGCAGATGCACAGGCTCTGTAACAGAAAGTGAGAACATGTTAGTGCATGGGATCAACCCCCCCCACCACCATGTCATACCGTGCAGTGATGGGCTTCCACCTGTCTGGAAGCCACCTCCTGAAACGCCCTCGAATGCACTGTGCTGCATGGATGCAGCCAGATGGTCCTCCGCCGGGGTCAGCTGCACCACCTCTGGCTGGCCCCCGCCTGTGGCAACACGTGCCGCCCTGAGGGCTGCCACCTTCTCTTTCACCCGTCTCCTGTCGGTCCCAATCATTTTCTTACATTCCTGCATGGAGCGCTGGTGGCTTCTGTGCAGGTTTACGGTGCAAGCTACCCCCTCCCATGCAGCAGCACGGGCCTGAGGGGTGCCCCGCCGTCCACTAAGTAGTGGCTCCTCATCCAGGTAGGCCTGGAAGAGTGCCTCTGTCTCAGACTTCGTGAAGTTGGGCCTCCTCCTTCGCCCACCATCATCCTCCTCACCCAGTCCTTGCTCGGCCATGTCGGTCTGTATGGGTGAAAGTGGACACCTGTCACTGTGCAGTATACAGCATTATACCATGACCATTGCCCAGAACATCAAACAGCATGCAACTCACCTCTCACCTGCAGTAACCGACTCTTGCCACCGCAGATTACTGTCGCACATTTATAGCGCAATGCATGCAAATTAGGAGTGGAGCAACTTTAATGAGATGCAAATCGTGCCACTGCACCTTTGAATGGCTGATCAGATGATTTGCATATGTCGGCTTAATATGGCGCTGTTGCACTTTGCGCAATACGGTTGAGCCGGCTGAGCCAATGGCGCATTTCTGTGACTGCGTAGTACACCGCATTGCGCATGCCCAGGTAGCTTATGACGTGCTCTGCACAATCAGCAATTCAGGACATGGCCACTATTGTGCCAGTGGCGCTACAGCACTGGTCACCACATAGCGCTGTGGCACAACTGTGCAATAGTACACTGTTGCACTGGCACGCAGGTGACCGATCGCGCTGGACGTGTAGACGTCCAATGGCGCTGTGCGTGGCCTTGTGCCACAGACCCATGACCTTGTGCACGACCTTTGCCCCCTGGTGCTGTACGTCTGGCATGTCTACGGCTGTATCGCGCTGTTCGGTAACAGCGCGATGTGGACCGACGGCGCTATACGAACTGCGATAGGGACTGATGGTTGTATTGCCAATATTTCCACTGCACTAGCGCGCTGGAGTGCCATATTGCCTACTATACAACTGCAGGATGGCACGCAGAAGAGCTCCACAGTGGAGTGCATTGAGTTGCCAACCTGGTGGCTGTGGTGGAGCCCCACCATGGGTCACTGTTTGGGGGAGAACCCCTGCACATGGCCCGCACCCATGTGTGGCAGCAGGTGGCGACCAATCTGGAGCAGGCCACTGGGCGGCGGAGGACTCCAGAGCAGTGCAGGCACCAGTATGGTGACCTCTGCAGGAGGGAGCAGGAGCTGCTGGAGTGCCTCAGGTCACGTGCCAGGAGGGGCATTGTGCCTAGGCCAGGTGGGTGTGCTGTCTATGCACCTGTATTGTCCGCATGGGTGACACTGTGTAATGTGACCTGCGCATGGGGGTAGGTTGGGCTATGGTTTGCTGTGACGGTGTTTGCAGGTGTGTGCTGTATGGGTCTGGCTGTGTGGGCAGGCACACTCAATGGGGCAGGGGGGCTGTCTGCTTTGGGATCTCACTGATGTGTTTCTCATCATTTGTTTCCCACAGGCGTGGAGGAGCGGAGGCGGGCCCGGGCTGAGGCAAGGAATGGCGGTGCAGAGGTGGCTGGCAGAGGTGGCATAGGTGTTGGGCCACAGCAGCAGCAGCAGCAGCAGCAGCAGCAGCCGCAGCCACAGCAGCAGCAACAGCAGCTGCTTGATGAGGGTGAGTGTCATTACATCATGGATGCTATTGCATGCTGTGGGGGGGGAGCACGGCCACCATCCATGGACAACACTACCATGCACGCAACAAGTGACAGTCATCACTGTCCAGTGGCACTGCATGTCTGTGAGTGCATCACTGGTGGTCCATGCATGCACTGGGCACATGGCTGTGGCACTAGCATCCCACCACGTAGCCACGTCACTGGACAGCCTTGGTTGTGCTGTGATGGACATGGGTGGTGTGTGTGTGCAGTGGTACACATGGCTGTTGCTGCCTGGTTGGGCATGTCTTGTGCACGGTCACTGTGGGTGGGTGCAATCCATCACAGGAGCGGGGCACTTGGCTGTATGCCATGCATGATGGGTGGGATTCAGGGATATGGACAGTCACAGCCATTGACTCTGATCCCTTGTCCTAGGTATCCAGATCCTGTGACGCATGGAGTGGTCACTGCAGCAGCTGACACAGGTGGCCATTGATTCACTCGCCATCCTATTGGACCTTCAGCATCATGGAGTGAGGCGCAGGAGGAGGCCCCGGGTCCAGCACCAGGCGGCAGGAGAGCAGGCTGGCAGGCAGTAGCTGCCCATCACCTCACCCTACCTTCCCTCTCCTGGTTGTTCACCCCTGCCCCTTACCCACCCCTACCCTATACCCATACCCCCACCCCTGCTTTGTATATATATGTACATAGTTCTATTTGTTGTTCTTCTTATTCTTGTTTATAACAATTATATATTTTGATATGAATACTGTGGTGGTCTCTGATTTGCAGCTGGCTATAGGTGCTCAGTTGCAGTGGTGTGCATGGCATCTGGGGTGGTATGGTCATGGGTATTTGTGTGCGTGTGTGTGGGGTGGTGTCTCTGGTGTGGGTGTGGCTTTCAGTCAGTATTGTCATGTGCTGCCACCCACTGCTGGGTGCTCATGGTTGGTCTGGCTTGTATGGTTCTGTGGTACACGAGGTTGCAGTGTGTGCGGGGGATCGTGAGGGATTCCTGCAGTGCTGGTCACTGCTCTTGGGTGAGTGTCCTGGGGTCACAGTGCAGGGTGTGCTGTGCTGGGGGGCTGCTGTACACTGGGGTGGTCACCCCTTTGTGTAGCAGTCTCAGCTTGCCAGTGGGTGTGCTGGGGTAACACAGCCGGGATGTGCTTTGTTTGCTTGTCCCCATGGGGCGGTGGATATTCCGTCCCTCCCCCAGTTATGCTGTGCTTGGGGTGTGGGGGTACATTGTTAGTTCTGCAGTGTATCCCTGTGCCCATCTGTGGCATAGGTGGTGGGCCCCTGCCTACCTCCCTGGTTGTGCAGTTCCATTGCTCTGCTGCTGGGGGTCTCTCTGGCGCCTCTGGACTGCTCAGCTGGGCTGCCTTTGTTGCTTTATGGCGTATCATCTCTGCTCAGCTTTCCCTTCCTGGTTGCGCTATAGCGCAGGTTCTGCAATATTCAGACGTTGGCTGGTTGCACAATTTGACTTGCTCCATGTTTGAATATCGCGTCTATTACGCATGTGCACAATTGACTTGTGCTTGCTCCTGCTGTTGCGCACTTTTTGGGTGCAGTTTGAATATCCAGCCCATAGTATATATATACAACATGAGAAATGCAGGAGTAGTATACACCTAGGCAAATAGTCATAATTCAAAGGCTAGGAATAGATATCAAGAGGTTGTATTTTTAGGACTGTTCAGCATAGTCAAACAGCTCCAGTTGTAATACGGCGGAGGAGTGGTACTGACCCTTTGCCATGTGGAATGCACTAGGGGTCACAGTTGTGTCAGGTTTATTTCCCAAGCTGCTGGCAGTTCTGGGCTCCACATTTGAAGAGAGATATTGAAAGAGTGAAGGGGCCCAGAGAAGAGCAATGCAGATGATTAAGGGGTTGGAGAACAAACAGTATAAGGATAGGCTGGAGTTACTGGGAATGTTCAGCTTGGAGAAGAGGAGGCCGAGGAGAGACCTGATACCCGTGATCAAAAGGATACACAAGAGCAAGCAGTGGTAAAGCTTAAACATTCATCTTCAGGGTGAAGTAGGCCGACTAGAGAGAACATAGTTAGCAACTTCAAACTGACGAATTCAGTTGGACAGAAGAAAACACTTTTTTTATTTATTTGTATTCTTTGGTAACCAGATAAGGCCTACTAGGCTCAAGACCTATTTACTGGGGTGACCCAGGAGCACTGCGGAGGTTAAGTAGCTTACTCAAGGTCACATAGTTTGCAAGTGGAGGTTACAGGAATCAGTCCCAGGTCAGCTGAATGTACTAACCTCATTCGCAGCTTGCTGCTCTAACCTGTCGGCTATACTTACAGTATTTTGATATTTCTATTGCTGCCCTGACACTGTAGTAAATACTAGGACTCTGTGTACCTTCAAGACTGGAATAGACAGGTATATGAGGGATACCGAACTCAAATATTTAGTTTGTATTTAAAATTTATTTTACATGAAAAAATGTATGGGATATATGCTACATTTTCAAACATGGTCTGGTTAACACAAGTATAAAAGCATACATGTATTCAAAACATGTACAGTTCAAATTAGAGTAAAGAAAAGATCGCAAACTTTTTAAAAACATTTACAGTTTTTACAACTACTGAGATGTAGGCAGAGACAACAATGGGTGTACCAGCCTACCTCCATCTTTAAAGCTTATATTATGTCAAAGCTTACTAATTTTCAGCAACAGTTTATTCAAATACTGAAGTCATTATCATCAGTGATTTTAATTAAAATTGGCAAGTTTAAAAAAACTCTCTTAGGTTATATCTCATCCCACTCATTTTTGCCAATTGCCCTGACACCCAGTCCTCAAACGACTGGATATTAGTAGCATAATCTGATAAGATTAAACAGGCTGGGTTAATTTTATATATATATATATATATATATATATATATATATATATATATATATATATGTGTATATCTATTATAGGGTGCAGTACAGTCCCTATAGTTAGGGTTGTACTGGCACTTCTATGCTAAAATTAAAAATGTTATCCCCACCCCATCAGTGTCAGCCTCTGTAAAATAGAAAACCATCCCTCAATGTTTTTTCCTTCCTGCAAAAAAAATGATCCTCACTGATCAACCACCCCCACCTCCCACTCAGCACCCACCACCACATCCCCAGTACACCCCCACACCCCTCACTCACCTGAACAGGTCCCAGGTTTGAGACTCACTCTCTGATCAAAGACTCATCTTGCTGCTGCAGACGGCTACTTCAATATGAAAACTAAGTGTGGTTCAATGTAATTCAATGGGGGCTTCAACATTTATGCATAACTCAGCCATTTGTTGACATTTTGACACCAAATCTTCAACATGGCCTTTTGGGGACCCCACCTCATGAACAATATGACTGTTATTATGCAGCTCCTGCCTGAAAAGTGATTTCACAGTCACTTGGCAAATTCACCTTTCAGGCAGGATTTGAAAATTTGTCCTGCCCTTGTTCATGAGGTGGGTCAGAAGAAGACTATGTTGAAAATGTGGGGTCAAAATATGTAAAACAGCAAAGTTATGCCCATTTATTGCAATTTTGCTACGCATACTCATAACTTTGGAAATTTTAAATATTTTGACCACAAATTTTCAACATAGCCTTTTTATTACCTCACCTCGTGTATGTAACAGCTGTCGTTTTTATGTTTGCTTGCACGCATGTGCAAGAAACATTATGTGGCAGCTTAGGAGAGAAGCGGGTTGTGGAGGCGCGGCACTGTAACAGCCAACAGAGGCACTATGTTCGGGGACTTGGCACTGGTGGATGAATGGAGGCACAGTGTGCTGATGACACTGGTCTCCGAAAGTGCCACCAAGTTGAAACGTTTTCGCCGCAGCAGTCAGGGGCTGCCTCGTCACTGCAGTGTCAGCAATTCCGCTGCAATGAGGGAGCGACCCATCATTGCTGAGCAGAACGTTGCCTAGTGTAATATTGTTTATGAATGTGGTGGCAAGCGCCGCCATGTTCACAAACAATATTACACCCCTATGCCGAGAGGGTGCCCAATCTCCCCTCGGCACCATGTGCCCTCAGAAACAATGTTTTGCAGATGAGGGCCCAATCTCTGTTGGCTTCACTCCCCCCATGTCATTTGCTGATGGTGGAGCCCACTCCCCATTGGCACAATATCCCCCCAAAAAACATTCAATTTGTGCTGATGGGGTGCCCAATCCCCCTAGGCTCTTGCCCCCCATATGCTGACAGGGAGCCCAATCCCCCATCGGCTACAGCCCCCTCCAAAAGAATAAGTGGGGTGGCCTGCTGGGAGCCCACCCCAGCGTGCCAAATGACCCTGTAAAAGGGAAACCGTTCCGGGATGTTTTGTTTTTTTTGTAACCTGCAAAGCAGAAAACGGTCCCTCGTCAAGTCTGGTGGCACTCTTCCAACCCGCACCCACCATCTGCGCACCCTGCCTCCTTACACACTTACCTCCAGAGCCTGGCACAACAATCTTCAGTGGACCGGGAACATGTCTGCACTCTTCAAAGCCGACCACAAACTGAGGAAATGCAGGTAAGCTGTACACTGGCATAAATAGGGTTTTTTCAACTTTGGTGTATATCTCGGGCATTTTTGGGAATTTTGGCACCAAATTTTCAACATGGGGTTATTGGGCTCCCTCCTCATGAATTCAGCCACTGTCATGGTGTTAATCAGTCCTGAAAGGTGATTTTGCAGTCAATGCGCAGAATCACCTTTCAGGCCTGATTAACGAAACGAGAGTGCCAGTGTTCATGAGGTGGGCTCTCAAAAAGTCTATGTTGCAAATTTGGTGGGAAAAATCCCCAAAATGACTGTTTTATGAGCGTCCATTCCGCAGTTGCTATGTACGCTCGTAACTCCACCAATTTACAATATTCTCACTCCAGATTTTCAACATTGCCATTTTTACGCACCTCCTTATGAATAGTGCAGCTGCCACTTTTGACATCCTGGCCGAAATGTACTTTCGCACTTCTGGCGCAGAATAGCACAGTTGCTGTGGGAAATCAGTGTTCAGGACACATTAATAAAATCACAGTGTCACTGTTCATGAGCAGAGGTCCTAAAATGCCTATGTTGAAAATTTTGTGATGAAAGTCCATAAAATGAGGTGTTATTAGCGAGTGTTGTGCAGTTCCCACACATGCTCGTAACTTCACAAATTTGTTATATTTTCACTCCAGATTTTCAACATTGGCATTTTTACACACCTCCTTATGAATAGTAAAGTTGTCATTTTTCACATCCTGGCCGAAATGTGTTTTTGTACTTCTGGCGCACAATAGCATGCTCATTGTGGGAAATCAATGTTCAGGATACATTAAGAAAATCACAGTGACACTGTTCATGAGCAGAGGTCCTAAAATGCCTATGTTGAAAATTTGGTGATGAAAGTGCATAAAATGACTGTGTTACATACATGCGTTACGCAGTTTCCATGTATGCTCGGAAGTGCAAGCATTTTTACTATTCCCACTACAGATTTTCAGCATTGCATTCTCTTCACACCTCCCTATGGATGGTACAGCTGTCATTCTTCATATTCTGCCCGATCTGCATTTTTGTACATGTGGCACAGAATGGCACGATCACTGTTGGAAGTCAAAGATCGGGACACATTGACAAAATCATGCTACCACTCTTCAGAAAAGAGGTCCCAAATGCTTTCATGAGGTGGGGTCACAAAAAGACCATGTTGAAAATTTGTGGTGCAAATACTAACAAACGCCTGGGGCATTAGGATTTCTAACCATAACACCCAACCCTGCACAGACTGACAGGCATCAGGGTGTGCCTTTGGATTAGCCGACTGTACTGCTCATGCAATCCCACCCCGCTCAGTGACAGGCATTGAGATGTACCTTGGACTCTTCGCCCTACAGTTCACCCCATTCTCCTATGCTGCGCCCATTTCAGCGTATGTCCTTATGGAATGGGGTGACTGTAAAGCCAAACATCCCAAGACACACCTCAACATGTGTCACTGTCAACAGAATAGAGTGAGGTGACATAGCATGAATGTCATGGGTGATGACCCAAATATTAACCCCAATGCCTGTCCATCTCTACAGGATGGAGGTGGGGTTGGCGTGAAGTTCAATACTTCACCGCCATTCCTATTCTGCATCTGTCTACCTCCTGCATTTCCAATGCTAATACCAGCAAGCAAACATTTGGCATTGACAAATGCTTGTTCAAATTCTGGCCATAATGTGTTTTTGCATCTGTGGCACGGAATGGGGTTGCAGTTGTGCAGAATTATATTTTGGCAGGGACTGAAAACATTTTCTGTACTGGGTATGTGAGGTGGGGTAATAAGAAGGCTATGTTGAAAATTTGTGGTCAAAATATGCAAAAATGGCAAAGTTATGCCCATTCGTTGCAATTTTGCTATGCACATTCATAACACTGGAAAGTTTAAATATTTAGACCCCAGATTTTCAACATAGCCTCCTTATTATCCCACTTCATGCATATCACAGCTGTCATTTTTCAAATCCTGGACAAAATGTGTTTTCACACCTGTGATGTGGAATGGCTTTGCAGTTGCGCAGAATTATGTTTTAGCTGGGATTCAAAAATGTTTCTGTATTGGTACATGAGGTGGGGTAATAAGATGGCTATGCTGACAACTTGGTTACTGTTGTCCTATAAATGTGAGCACAGGGCCCTTCCACAGCTACATACATATATGCATCTATGGAGGATGGAGCCAGGGCCTCCAGACCCTACATTCCCACAGGCAAATAAGGATATGATTATACTATCTCAAAACTATAGCTTGGTGGGAGCACTGGGCATGGAGAGCTCTGTGCTCCCACAGAAATACAGCTACAATTACTCTATCTCAAAAACTATAGATGGGTTGAGTGCTGCACCCCATGGGCAAATAAGGCTATAATTACTCTAACTCAAAAAGTAAGGAAATTCTTTGCAAAAAAACAACATTAATGCACCAGTTAGGGTTGTTATCAAAGCATAAAGAAGGCAAATTTGATGTTAGGGTTTTCAACATGATCTGCATTCCCCCCACCAAGCAGCAGAAGGGACAAGGCAGCACAAGCAACCAGAGACAACCATCATCAGGTAAGGCAAACAACTACAGTGGGGGGGGGCACTGCAGGTTCCGTATCCCAAAGTGCTCCCTAGAGACCTACCAGCACTCAGAACAGATACCTACCAGAAAGCTATCATGGTCACGGGGGATGGGTGAGTGAATGCCAGACAAATGGGTGATGGGAGGACTGTCACCAGCATCACAATGGTATTGTATGAGTTCTACTGGATGAAAGTGTGTTGGGAGGTACACGGATGTCTGCTACAATAGCAGTGAGTTGGATTGCACACCTGGCTCCAGTCTTATACCTGCCCTCCCATTCACTCTTTCATCCCCTACAACAACGGCAGCCTCCCCGTAGGTCTCTAGGGAGCACTTTGGGGTGTGGTGCTCGCAGTGGCCCCTCCATGGTGTGTTGTTTGACTTACCTGATGGTGGTTGTCTCTGGTTGCTTGCGTTGCCTTGTCCCATCTGCTGCTTGTGGGGGGGGGGAGGATGTGGAGTTAGGGTTGAAAACCCTAGCATCAAATGATCCTGCTTTTTACGCTTTGATAA
Organism: Neoceratodus forsteri; assembly: GCA_016271365.2. Taxonomy (NCBI): domain Eukaryota; kingdom Metazoa; phylum Chordata; order Ceratodontiformes; family Ceratodontidae; genus Neoceratodus; species Neoceratodus forsteri. Next base: position 487,192,648 of record CM028134.1, read on the forward strand.
CAACCCTAATTGGTGTATTAACATAGTTTTTTGCAAATAATGTATTAGATAGATAGATAGAGTAGATAGATAGATACAGACAGAGACAGAGATATAGATATATCACGTACACCCTGGAAGAGAGGAGAGAGCAAGCGGGGACATGATACAAACGTACAAGTACCTCACAGGAGTGAACAGGATACAGGAAAGGAGTCTCTTTCAAATGTGAAAAAGCACCAGGATAAGGGGACATGCAATGAAACTGGGGGAGGGAGTTTAGAAGGGATGAGAAGAAGTATTACTTCACTGCAAGGGTGGTAGCTACCTGGAACAGATTGCTAGCAGAAGTGGTGGAGGCAAAAACAGTGAGGGCTTCAAGCATGTGTGGAATAGGCACTGAGGATATTAGTAAATAGGCAGGGAGGAGGGAAGGTCGCTGAAGACCAATTAAGGTTTGCTGAGACAGACTAGGCAGGGAACATCTGGGCAGACTGGGAAGGTCAGGCAGTCCTTTTCTGCTGACAAATTCTATTCTTCTATGTTTCTGTGTAATTGGTGGGTGTGGCTTCTGCAGAAGGGAAGCAGGAGAAATAGATAGTAAACCCCCAAGGAGCAGTAAGAACAGGAAAGAGTGCTAGGACAGCGGGAAAGCTAGGTAACCCCTATCTAGGGTAGGTCTGTAAGTAAGGTCAAGGGAAGGCAGGACAGAGGCAGTAAATTGTGAAGGGGAAGTAAGAGCTGGAAAGGGAAAGCAAGGTAAGCCCTATCAATAGTGAGTTAATAAGCAAGTTCAGGGGAAAGCAGAACAGTGGGAGACGATTACCACTGAAGTAGTGGTAGAGGCATAATCCAAATTAGTGAAGGTACAAACTACAAAGTTAGGACAAAGGAAGGTGTAATGAGCATGGGAGTGGTGCAGCGTAATGGATGTGGTGCCCAAGTCTTTTGGGAGACTGAGGTGCTGCCCCACCTGTACTCACCTCTCTGGGTTGTGGGGACAGGTTGCTGGGCTCTGTGATAAACTGCCAAGAGTACAACAGACCTCAGTCCCACCCTGGGGCCACGAAGTCCAATGCCGCTCTGCCAGAGGATGCCTAGACAGATACAGAGTGGATGAACCCTGGTGATCTCTGGGAGGGTGGGTGTGGGTTAAAAGTGCATGTCTCTCCACCAATACCACTGCAGAATACCTTCGCCATATTGGCAAAATAGGGCAACTGAGAGCTACAAGGGGGAAAGAAGAGGCCCCCAGCCCAAGAGTACTGTATACTGGTGGGAGACTTTTAGTGAAGGACACACAGTTAGAGGTTTGGGAGGGGATGGAGAGGAAGGTGAGGTGCCTGAGGGGTACAATGGCTTGGAAGTAGATTGCTAGGGCAGCAGAGACTGGAAGGGAGCACAACATTGTTGTCCATCTTAGGACAAATGACTCAGCAAGGGAAGATAAGGGTAGTACAGGGGAATTTTTGGGAGCTGGGGAGTGGCCTCAAGCAGATAGCACACATGGTGGCTTTTGTCAGTGTGCTACCTGTAAAGGGCAGGGGACAGGCAAGGGTACTACAACTGGTTGATGGCATGGTGCATGGAGGAGGATTTGGCTACATTGGGGACTGGGGACCTACTTGAGAAGATGTGGTCCTGTATTATGGAGACAGCCATTATCATTCAAGTAAGGGGAGGCAGTATAGTGCAGTGGTTTAAGGCTCTGAGCTGCAAATCTGGTGACATCCAGCAGACCAGACCTGGGTTTGAATCCCCAGCTTCCACTTGCATACTGTGTGACCCTGAGCAAGTCACTTAACTTCCCTGTGCTCCCAGGTCACTCCTGTAAAAAAGCTTTCAGCTTAGTGTGCTACTCCTGGTTAAACAACTAAAAAAAAAGAAGAGACCACAGTCTTTGGTGGGAGGTTTAGATGTTACTTGAATGAGCATTTAAACTAGCCGGGGGACAGAAAAAATGAGGGAGGAAAAAAGTGCCCTTTTGATGGTAAAATGATAGGAAAAGAGAACCCAAGGGGTGCAAACACCCCAAAGACAGAGGCAGAGGGCAAGGACTGGGACAGTTTTGGAGTCCACACCTCAAAAAGGGCGTAAACATGTTGGAGGTGGTCCAGAGGAAAGCAATTAAAATGATGCAGGGTTTACAAGGGAAGCCCTATGAGGAGACACTGAGGGATCTTAATATGTACACACTGGAAGAGATGAGAGCGAGAGAGAGAGGTGACATGATATAGACCTACAAGTAGTTCTCATGGTTGAACAGGGTTCAGGAGATGAGCCTCTTCATATAAAGACAAGCACCAGGACCAGGGGGCATGCGATGAAGCTGGAGGGGAGAGTTCAGAAGAGATGTGAGGAAATATTTCTTCACTGAAAGGGTGGTAGACACACGGAACCGACTGCCAGCTGAAGTGGTGGAGGCTAAAACAGAGGAGGGCTTCAAGCATGCATGGGATAAACACAGGGGTATGTTAGAGCAGAGGCAGGTTGGGATGAGGGTCACTGGAGACTGGATAAGGTCTATGGACATAGAATAGACAGGAAACACTTCAGTAGATGAGATGGGCCAAGCAGTCCTTTTCTGCTGACATATTCTATCTTTCTGGTGCATTGTCTGATTCAATCAGTGATCAGTGCCGATTTTTTGCACCTGGTCTGCCACAAAACCCAGGCCTAAACCTGTTGTAGTTTTAACAAGACAGATTTGATGCCAGATGTGATTCACTTCGGAACCAAGAATCGTGTACTCTGCAGTGCAGATCGGGTTATGGAAAGGTTCAGGGAATAAGGTGGCAGGCTGTGTGAAGTTGCATGTAAGGTAGCCTTCTCAGAGGAACTGCCAGTGCCACATGTAGGAAAGATTAAAAAGGCCAGGATTTTGGAATTCAATGCATGGTCAAAAGGTTGGTGTGAGACGAGGGATTCATGTTTGTGGGGGACTGGAGTTTCCTCTGGAATTATGACAAGCTGTTTGGAAGAGACTGCCTGCATTTGAGTGGAGGGGGTACCAATTCCCTGGGGAAGAAGTTAGATGTCGGCATTAGAAGTATTTTAAACTACATGGGGGGGGAAGCTGTATTAGAGCACAGAGACCAACATGAGATCACTGTAAGAGCCTGGTTGCCCCCAAAACAAGCAGGATGGTTGGGACTACTAGGGCGTATTGGAACAAAGGTAATGGCAAGGAATAAAGCAGAGAGGTTAAAAGGATGGAATCCTGGAAAGAGAAGGAAGACAAAATGAAGGTATATACAAACAACAGATGTCTGGGCAACAAGATGGATAATGTGAAGGCAGTGATCGCTGCTGATGCACTAGACATAGTGGCCATTTCTGAAACTTGGGCCAACGCAAACAACTGCTGGGACCTGGAAACAAGCATTGGGTCAGTGTGTCTTTCCCAGTTACCAAATTTTTAAATAAATAAATAAAAATGTTCCAGGGTACAGGCTCCTCAGGAAGAACAGCAAAAACATGAGGGGGTGTGATGGCAGTGTATGTATGGGATGATTTTAGGGTGTCTGAAGATATCAAAATCAAGTGGGTGGGTAGAGTCATTGTGGATAGAGGTGATGAAATGGCAGGAAGATGTGCAGTGGGGTAGCATACAGGACACCAGGTCAAACAGTTCAGATGAATGAAGTTCTGGATACGGTGATGAGGAAAGTGGCAGGATCCGGAAAAGTAGTGTTCATACGTGGCTTCAACCTTTCAGACATAGAAAGGGGAATGGCACTGGCTAGGAATCAGAAAGGGAAAAAATTTGTGGATGTCATTCAGGATGGCTTCCTTACACAGTGGGTGAGGCTACAAGATGATAGGCTGTACTAAACCAGGTGATGTCTAATCAGGACATTATTAGAGACATTAGAGTGGAGGCCCCAATTACCCAGAGTGATCATTGCATGGTAATATTCATCATGAAGCTGGTGTCACAACAAGCAGCCACTGACACATGCATGCTGGACTTCAGGAAAATGGGTGAGTAAATATAGGAAAGACTTAAGACTTCTATAATAGAAAAGGGGTGCTGGGAAGTTGGGCAGTATTTAAGGTTGTTATTACAGAGGCCACCCAAGAGTGCCTCAGAACTATAAAAAGTCCAAAAATACAGGAACCCATATGGTTAGATGGATGGTAAGACAGGCTATTAGGGACAAAAAGGGGGCATTTGTAGCTTACAAGAAGGAACTGAGTGAAGCAAATAGATTGAGGTATAAGGAGAAACTGGATATTAAGCAAAAGCTCATTAGGGAAGCAAAGGCATAGGCAAAATTGAGGTATGAGGCTAGGAGAAAGGGTCAAGGAGAATGCCAAATCCTTCTTTAGATATAATAGTGAACGGAAAAAGACAAGACAGAACATAGAAAGGATAATGAATGATGGGGTGGGTACAGTGGACAATGTGGAGAAGGCAGGGATACAGAATAAATATTTTTCTTCAGTGTTCATGGTCGAGGAGGTAGGCATAATCCCTAACAGCAGGAGAAAATTTAAAGGGTATGGAAGGGACAGATTTCAGATGAGCAGGATAACTAGGGAGTGAGTACTAAAGGGACTAGAGAACCAAAAAATCAATAAAGCACCAGGGCCAGATGGGTTTCACCACAGGATGTGGAAGGAATATCCTCACTTAGCAGAGTCACTGGTAGTTCACTTTGGAGAACACGTAGCAACACATGTATTGCTTGAGGACTGGAGGGTGATCAGTGTGGTTCTCTTATACTGTACAAAGGGATAATAAGGGAAAATCCTGGGAACTACAGGCCGGTGAGCCTGACATCAGTAGCGGGGAAACTTCTGGAGACAGTTGAAGAGGAGATAGTTAAATTCTTGCCCCTGGTGAGAGAAATGCAATGGGTATGCTTAATGATTGCCTATCTGTGATCAATGACTGGATGGCCTCCAGATGACTATGGATGAACCTGGACAAGACTGAACTGCTGCTGGTGGACTCCAGGTATCCAGAGGGCAGTTGGACTAAGCAGAGGGATGGCTGGAGTACATCTCAAGACCACTCAGCTTACAGCCAGAAATAGGGTGAAGAATCTGGGCATCATTATGGACCACAAGACAGAGAACCTCAGTGCAAAAGCACTGAGGAATGGGTTCACCCAAAGGGTATTTGAAAATTGGCCATAAAGCCAAGTTTCAAAGAAATACAAAATCACTTCTTCTCAGTTTCTCTGGCAGGGGAACCCCCAAGGAGAGCTCTGACAAAGTTAATGAGACCCAAGGAAGCTGGTGGGCTGAAAGTTCCCAACGTCCCTCTTTACTACCTATCCATACACTGTTCTTGACTTTCCTTCTGGTTCTGTCCTACCCCTGGGAGCTTGAGTCCAGTCTTTGTACCCCAGTGGCTGGACACTGAACACTCACTGTGCAACCAGTTTAACCTAAACCCCTGTGCCTTGTTGTATATTCCCTTTAGGAGGATTCTCGACCTCTTGAAGGACACCCCTGTTGGCTGTTCTCTTTGTGCTCATAACCAGTTATTTCACTTGCTAGCTTTAGATTCCTGCCATGACATTACACAGCCCATCCTTGAAAATCAGAACTTAAAGATTGCTGGGGAGAAGCTGACCAGGAGGGTTTGGCCTTCTCTGGAGCTCTTGTCGGTTGATCAGTTAGTCCGTTGACAAACTGGGCTCAACAAAAATTTAGTTGGCCTACACACATGTGTTTTAAGTATTTGCAGCTTAGGCACATGTTGTTGCAATACTTCGGTACTGGTGTCTGGTCCAGAGAATATGGAAATGCACTGCTTCCCCTGTTATCGACTACCCCTATCTCTCATGCAATAGCTTTCTTTCATATATGGCTGTGGGACCTATTCGCCCAGAGGAAGCATGCATTTTTTTATTCCTGGGATAAGGTTCTTCCCTCACAGGGAAGCCCCTGTGACTGGTCCCACATTTGGAAAGGGGGATACAAATATATTAAATGGAACAGACACCATTTCATGCAGTTTCAAATACTACATAACATGTTCTACACCCCAATTAAGCTTCACTGAATGGGTAGGTTGACCTTGGATATTTGCATCAGATGCCAGAAGGAATGGGGGTCTTTGTTTCATATCCTCTGGATCTGTGAAAAGGTTATGCCATTCTGGGAAGATATTAGGCAATGGTTGGATCCCCTATTAGGGCTTGATCAGGCTTTCATTCCTGAAATTTATGTTCTGGGGACTTTATAAAGCCTTAATTGGTAACCAGAAGTCACATATTGCTTTAATAACGGCCTCGCCAAGAAAGTAATTCTTCGGCAATGGCGTGACCAGCAACCCCTACTTATGTGGAATGGCACCAAGAAATTATTTTTGCGCTGCAGGCTGAGCGTATTATTGCAAGTATGTCACACTCCCACAAGAAATATAATCAGATTTGGGAACCCCTTTTTTACTTTGTTGACTCTAGATACTGGGTGATGGTCAGTTACCCATTACTCATTACTTAACTGCTTATTGTTTATGGATTACAGCTTTTGGCTCCCACGTTTCATACTCCTGGGAAGAATTAGACCTCACTAGGTGCTGAACCTACATATTAATTTGATACATATTTCTCCCTTTTTTGGGGGGACACTTTCCTTCTGCAGTGTTCTAATTGCTATCAACTGGGCTCCATTTGGGACACTCCAGTTTCTGGAGAACGGGAGAGGGGGAGGTTGGGATGGGTGCAGGAGAGAGGGGGGTTGAATTGTTATGATTATAGCATGGTTACGAAGACAACGTGTTTTTTGACATTCTCATTATATAATTGTTACACAGCTTGATGTACTTAATGTGATTGCTTTTTGTAGGTTATTAGTGTATGAGTTCATGTGTCATCCATGTTCTTTGTGCTTTACTTCCAACCAAGCTCAATAAAGTATTCTGAATTAAAAAAAAAAAGGAATACAAAATCACACATTACGTGGGTATGTGTGATTTTGTATTTCTTTGAAACTTGGCTTTATGGCCAATGCCTTTGGGGTTCTTTGTTTTTGGCTTGTTTTTGTTTTTTTTCTGGGGACTCACCATGACCCAAACCCATAAGACCATCTTAGGGCAGGTTCATTTCTGGAAGTCATGCAGTGACCAGGCACACTGATAAGTCCAGGGTAGGATGAAACATGTGTCTGTGTTCTGTTTGCACCCATTGCAGCTTGTGTGAGAGGCCCTTTGGCACCATGCATTCCTGCTTAAAGTTGAACCAGCCTAAAATTTCATGGTGATTTGCATATATAGCCCATGATGCTTTGCATTATGGGGGGTATATATGATGGTGTATTTCTTATTATGGACCACAAGTTGACTATGGAATATCAGGTGTCTGATGTAGTCTGTAGTGGTTTCTTTCATCTTAGGAACAATGCCTGACTAAAGCCCTTTCTCACTTCTCAGGATATGAAGTCCCTGATGCTGACTTCCTGACATCTCTAAACTATCATAATGCTCTGTATCTTGGGCTGTCTGGAGGTTTGATGTGCCACAGCTGTTGCAGAATACCACAGCTAGATTGATTGCTGGAGTTTCTCGCTCTGAGCATATCTCTCCAGCTTTGCAGATGTTGCACTGGCTGTCTATGAGGTGGTGCATGCCCTTCAAGAAAAGTTTGTTAACATATAAAGCCTTACATGATGTGGGTCCTGGCTACCTAAAAGAGCTCCTGTGTCCATATGCTCCTGATCGTCCTCTCTGCTCTTCTGAGGTGGGCCTCTTGAAGGTCACCAGATCTTATCTGAAGCTGTCTGGGGACCATACCTTTGTGGTAGCTGCTCCAGTTTTCTGGAACCAGCTGCTGAGAGAGTTTCAGGAGGGACTCCTCAATTAAAATTTTTAAGCGGAGGCTAAAGCACTATCTTTTCATAACAGCTTTCCCTAGTGATTCCTTACCTATTTTTTATAATTTATTATATATAGAACACTATATGGGGTAGTGTGTGTAACAAGAATTTTACACACACCCGAGGTGTTGGATGCTACATAAACCCAAACAGTGAAGCTCGAGAGGTTTATTTAAGCATCCAAAACTGAGGGTGTATGTAAAATTAGAGTTTCTGCACCACACCATATTTTATTTTATATAATTGCTTGGTTTTCCTTTTCTTGCCACAGCAATTATATAAAATAAAAAGACGTTCCTGTACAGCTGTGGTTCGGTTAGGTTTCAGCACGTGGTCCGCAGTCACCTTATTTATTTATTTTAAAGTTTATTTATTTGTTTATTTCAGTGAGCAGCCAGAAGTTATTTTGTTTGTGTGTGTGGTAGTTGATTTTGTTTTTTAAAATCACTTACCGCTGAGTCCAAGTGGTGGTTCAGTCTCCAGGGGCAAGACAAGGTGGCCAGTGGTCCAAGTTGAAGAGCTGCAGCTGGCACGTGCTTGGAGCCAGGGAAACCAGGCACATGTTTGCCATTTTAAACACTCCTTTATAATGGCAAATTACGCCATGGGTTTCCCTATGGGGAAAAAGGGAAACCCAGGTATTATTTATAATAGTAATTTATTATGCTATTGTTATTGTCTTTGTACTGATGTGTAAGGTGCCCAGAGCTTGAGAGATTGGGTGCCTAAGAAATAAATATTTTACTACTACTACTACTACTTAGAGGAAAAGGGTTAAATGGATGAGAAGCAGCATGGATTCACAAAGGGTTACTTGTGCCAGACTAATTTATTTGACTTTTTAGTGTAGTGACACAAATGGCAGACAGGCACCAGCCATTGGACGTATTGTACTATACCTGGGTTTAAGCAAAGCTTCTGAGTTGGTGCCTCATAAGAATCTAGTTAAGGTGAGTGATCTAGGGATAGGGGAAGGAATAACTAGATAGGTCAACAACTGGCTGACAGAGAACTCAGAGGGTGGTCCTAAATGATAAATTCTCTGAGGACAGGGTGCTGACTAGTGGGGTACCAAAAAGGATGGTCCTGGGATCACACCTGTTTTATCTGTGATGTAGGAGATGCTGAGGGCTGGCCATGCTGTTTGTTTGCCTGGAACTCAACCACTCACATGCATCTTTGCACTGCTGCTACTCAGCTAAATTACTCTGGTCACTCAATCTTTGGGACTTGCTTTACTAGACTGTGCTGGGAATGTATGTTTACTTGTACCCTGCTAAATTCTTAATAGCTCAGTGTTAATATGTGGTCCTACATTACTAAATCTTGCTCAACCCACTCATTATAGCTGTGCAACTGGTACAGTGTGCATGCACTTTTCTGGTTAGTTAATTAATGCCCTGTGCTTTGATGCATTTCTGCTCCTTGCTCCAGTTTAAATCAAGCAGATTCCTGATTAATTCCTATCTGAGTAGCCCCTGTATCTGGATTTATGTTGGTTCTTTCCTGAGTGGAACGATCCTCACGGGATGGCTGTATCTGTTTGCCCATCCAGGGGCCTCCCCTGTTCATGAAGTGTTCCCTTGTACCTACTGCATCTTATAGCTGCTGACTGAACTTAGTTTGCTGTTTCCTAGAGTTGAATATTCTGACTGTGCTATTATAAATGTAAGGTATTGATGTTTGACTGCAGTTTCCTAGAGTCAAATTATATCAGCTATGGTGCTGCACATATAAGGTACTGATTTTAGATTGCATTGCTCCTAGGATTGAATGTTCTACTTTGCTGTTACACTTCTAAGGCAAACATCCTTCCCCTGTGCCCTCCCTAAAATGGTGTTGTCTCCATTCTTACCTAACCTTCTGCCTTGCCATGTCAAGCCATATGCATATTTGCAGTATGACTTGTGGCCTCTTTGGTGCTATTACTTTACTAGTAATTCACAACATATGTCTGCCAGTTTTCCCGGTTTGCTCCCCTTCTAGGTACTGCTACTTGCTTGTTTATCTTAGTTATACTTTGTTTCTAATTAAACAATCTCACTAGGTGTTGCTTTCTTACCTATTGCTTAGTCATAGTTACACTGTGTTCCCCTGCTTGACCCATTTCTAGAGTAGCCTTCATATCAACCACTTCCAGTAGTATAAGGGCATTGTTTGGTGCCTGGACTGACTGTGCATAATGTATTTGCTACCTGCTTCTGTTTTCTGTGTTATTGCTTTGTTCTTGCTGGCGTCAAACCCAACACTATAAGACAAGTATCTCTAGCCCATGTGGTGCCAGTCCAATACTGACTTTAACTTCCCAGGGTACAGGAACTGGTGATACTACTCCCTCCCTACTCCATCCTGTGAGGAGGGTAAGTTCACTGTCTCTAAACTCCTGACCTCCTCTCCCAACCATCCTATGGAGCGGGCCCCAGAAATTCACCATCTTCACTCCTGAACCCTGCCACCAGGCGCTATATTCTAAGAAGGTTTTTAGAGTCCTGGGATGTCTGCTTTAACCTGGTTAATGCCAATACAACATATGTCAGCGCTATTGCCTTCCCAAAGCTCTACAGTAAGAGGTACCGGAGACTCCCCAGACACAGGCATTTGGTACTTTTGCTGCTACTTATGTCTGGCACAGTCCACCCCCACTCAGGTTCCCTGCACCATACCAGCAAACAATCTGTAATGCCTACCCTGAGTTTAGTCTACCTGAACTTTCAGAGCATTCCAGACAAAAAAGATGAACCGGAAGCGTTGGTTATGGCATCAAATTATGACATCATTGCCCTTTCCGAGACCTGGCTATCCAACAAAATCTCTGATGATGAAATAAAATCAACAGCTATGCTATCTTTGGAAGAGATAAGATAAATAAAACAGGAGGGGGGCTGCCTTTTCTACATTTTTAGACATGTTATGGCTAACAAGTTCCCTTCCCAACTCACCCCAGACCCATGCTACCTCCTATCGCTCAATATTTTGTTTGCTCAGGACAAGACCCTCATAGAAAGCACTATTTACACACACACACACCAACTATGTTGAAGACAGCCTGACCACCATCTCTAACTTTTGATGTTCTCAGACCCAAAGCAGGGAATGAATACTTCTTGATGACTTTAATATGAACTGGCCCACCTGCCAAGCCAGCAAGGCCAGAGATCTATTTGTGAACCTTGATTTGAGCCAGATTATCACCAACCCCACCAGAGTAAACTACATATCTGGGTACTTACCTACCCTAGACTGGATTGCAGTTTTGAACCTCTCCAATGTCTGCAACTTTAGGGTACTCTTAGACTCGATTAGTGACCACAGTCTGGACTTCTGCGACTGGTCCACCAGGCTTCCTCATGCCCCTTCAATATTTATTAATGCCAGACCACTCAAGGATTTAAACGTGCAGGCCCTCACTTCTGCTCTGATTTTCATAAGCTGGGCTTTCCTTAACAATACAGAGGACATTGGCATGGCCTACAATGGTTTATGTTAAGATCTTCATTATCATTATGATATGTGATGGCATCTGTCCTATGAAGCAACACAGAATTTGAGGCAGCAAAAGGAATGAATCTCTAGGGATCTTCTCAGGGTCTTCAAAGCTAGGGACAAAATGTGTCCCCTACATAAGAAAATGTAAGTCCCATTCAGTTTGCCGAAATACAGAACTTCGCAAACTAACTGTAAATCTGTGGTATGTAAAGCAAAAATTAGGCATAAAAACTTGGTTGGACTTCCAGTCATTGGAATCCAAATAAATTGTGTAACATTTACAGTTTCTTTGGTAGCTCAAAGGGCTCCCAATCCTAGACCATTGAAGATAAGGACAGGGCCGTCTGTGACCCCAAGGCTATTGCTTCCCTGTTCAAAGAGTTCTTCGGAGACCTTGGTAAATGCCAAATTTATCTCAGTGCCCCCCCCCCCTTTGCAGGTTGCACTTGTAAACTCACATGGTACCACCACCCACTCAAAAAATTTCTACTTCAAACACTTTACCGTGGAGCAGGTGGCTAAATACCTGAGATATACCAATCCTAAACCTGCATCTGAACCTGATAGGATTGATTACTGCCTTGTTAAACTGGCTAGTGAGGTGCCGGCATATCCCACATCATGTATTTTTAACCTCTCCTTTTGCACAGGCACCTACTCCTCATTCCCATCCATAAATCTGGGCCTAAACACCTCACTTCCAACTACCATCCCATCTCAGTCCTTCCCCCGCCACAAAGTCTTTTAAAGAATAGTCTTTGACCAGATGTCTGCATATACCCAGCAGTATGGCTTGCTGACCAGTGCCTAACATGAATTCCACCCTCAGCACAACATTGAGACGGCCTTGGTGAAACCCACAGACTATGTGCACTATGTGCACCATGCCTTAGACTCTGAATTATGTTGCTGCAATGTTTCTGGACCACATCAAGGCTTTTGATCCTGGTGACCAAGAACTGATGATCTGTGCCATTACCTCACTCAGTTTCTCCCCTGATGTCACTACTTGGTTCAAAAACTATCTGACTAGCAGGATGCGCAGAACTGTACTTGACAACATCCACTCAGATTTCTATCCACTTGACTGCAGGGTCCTACAGGGTTCTTTCATGGTCCTTTACTTTTCTGGCTTTTCCTAAGCTCACTCTCTGATGCTTGCCCAACCACTAAAACCATACTATACGCTGATGGTGCTGTCATCTTCAGTTCAGGTAGGGACATGGCACCTTAAACAAAATCATTTAACATGAGTTTGACCTCCTCCAGACATGGTTCTTAAATAATTGGATGGTCCTCAATACCAAAAAACCTAAATCCTTTTTTTTTTTTCTGGAATATATAAGAAATCGGCCTGCTCCTCTTTTCTTTTTCATGATTCAGATGGCGCTGTGGTGGAGTTTGTCTCAGAGTTTAAATGACTATGCATATTTCCGAACAGCACACCATCCTTTGACACCCACGTCAATAACTGGTAAAAACAGTACACCAGAGACCGGTGCTCTACATTAGGTCAAAAGGTTTCTGGTTCCTGAAACAGAAATACTTGCACACAGACTAATGTTCCCTGTTGTTGATTACAGTTCTCTTGTGTATGCTGCTGCTCCTCTGGGCCCTCGTCAAGGTGTGTGTGGTTTACAACAGTATTTGTCACCTGTCACTTCCTTACTGACCTGCCCTATCATGCACATCATTGCCAACTGTATAAATCCACTGCCTCCTTTATCCTAGAGGATCATTTCATCAATAGGTTGGCAGTGTTCCTACACATGGTAGCATTAGGAAAAGCTCCCTGTTGTATTTCTACACTGTTTCCTTGCTCTAGCAACAAGTTGGGGACATGCTTTCAATCCAAATCCACTTTTCAGCTTCCCTGTAGAATCATTGCTGCAGGGCAAAAAGCTCTGTTCTTCAAGGCAATTGGCCCCTACAACTTCCTACCTTCCAAAAGCACCTTAGGAACTAGCATCACTTCATTTATCTTAAGACTCTCTCAGCATCTAATTGATAAAATGCACCGTAACTGTACCTGCTTGTTAATTTCCAACATGTACCAAGTGTTACCAGCATGTACCAGTGTTACTTAGCCTGTTCCTTTGTATTACCTGCATTGCCAATGTTCCTTTCTTTATACAACTGGTCGCTTGTGAAAATGGGCTATTCTAACTCATCTTGCTCTCCAGTATAAAAACAACAAGCATTTGTCAATGCCAAATGTTTGCTTTCTGGCATTGGCATTGGTAGTGTAGAAGTTACAGAGCTGCATAATAGGAATGGCAGCGAAGTATTGAACTAAGCCAACCCCACCACCACCCTGCAGTGACAGGCATTGGGGTGTGCCTTTGGGTGCGGGCATAACGACCATGCCATTTCACCACACCCTACCCTGCAGACACTTACAAGTGTCACAGTGTGCCTTGGGGTCTTTGGCCCTTATGCGCACCCCATTCCATCAGGAAATGCGGTGAGATGGGTGCGGTATAGGAGAATAGGGTGAACTTTGGGGCGAAGAGTCCGAGGCACATCTCGATGCCTCTCACTGGCTGCAGGATGTGGGTGGGGGTGGAATGGTATGAGCATTACAGGCAAGAATCCCAAGTCACACCCCTGATGCCTGTCATTCTCTACAGGGTGGGGAGTTATGGTCAGAAACCCTAACGTCTCAGGCATTCGTTGGTATTTTCTCTCCAAATTTTCAACATGGTTTTTTTGTGACCCCCCACCTCATGAACAGTGGCAATATCAGTGTGTTAGCCGAAAACTGCTTTTGCACAGCGACTACGGCATTTGGCACCACAGGTGCAAAAACACATTCCGAACAGGATGTGAAAAATGACAGTGGTACTGTTCATGGGGAGGCGTAAAAAATGGCAATGTTGAAAATCTGCTGTGAAAATATTAAAAAAACTGGTGAAGTCACGAGCGTGTGTAGAAACTGTACAATGCACACCCGTAATGTAACTAGTTGGGGGACTTTTTACAGCAGATTGTTAACACAGGCATTTTGAGACCTCCGATCATGAACAGTGTCACTGTGATTTTCTTTATCTGTCCCAAACAATGATTTCCCACAGCGACCACGCATTTCTGCACTGAAAGTGTGAAAACACATTTCGGCCATGTTGTGGAAAATGACAGCTGTACTGTTCATAAGGAGGTGTGGAAAAATGCCACTGGTGAAAATCTGGACTGAAAATATTACAAATTCAAGAACTTGTGAGGGTGCGTGGAAACTGCGCAATGCTCACTCATAACACAGTCATTTTATGGAGTTTTGTCACCAAATTTTCAACATAGCCATTTTAAGACCTCTGCTCATGACCAGTGTCACTGTGATTTTCTTAATCTGTCCCAAACATTGTTTTCACACACCGACTGTAACATTGTGCGCTACATGTGCAGAAACACATTTTGGGTGAGATGTGAAAATGGTAGCTGTACTGCTCATAAGGAAGTGCGGTAAAATGGCACTGTTGAAAATCTGTGTGCAACATTACAAATTCACAAACTTGCCAGCGCATGAGGAACTGTGCAATGCGCGCCAAAACAGTCATTTTGGGGAATTTTTCACCAAATTTTCAATGTAGCCATTTTAACACCTCTGCTCATGACTAGTGTCACTGTGATTTTCTTAATGTGTCCCATACATTGATTTCGCACAACAACTACGCCATTGTGCGCTACATGGGCAGAAACACGTTGTGGGCGAGATGTGAAAAATGATAGCTGTAATGCTCATAAGGAGGTGTGGTAAAATGGCAATGTTGAAAATCTGGAGTGAAAATATTGAAAATTCGCGAACTTACGAGCGAGGCTAGGAACTGTGCAATGCATGCTCGTAAAACAGTCATTTTTAGGAAGTTTTCCACCAAATTTTCAAAATAGGCTTTTTGAGAGCCCACCTTATGAACACTGGCAGTGTCATTTCGTTACTCGGTCCCGAAAGGTGATTTCACACAGTGACTGCGAAATCACCCTTCTGGCCTGATTAATGCTATGACAGTGACAGCATTCATGAGAAGGAGTCCCAAAAACCCCATGTTGAAAATTTGGTGCAAAGATTCCAAAAAATGCCTGAGATATGCAGCAAAGTTGAAAAAACCCTATCTATTACATTATACAGTTTACCGGCATTTCCTCAGTTTGTGGTCGGCTTTGAAGAGTGTAGACATGTTCCCGGTCCATCGAGATCGTCGCGCTGGACTCGGGAGGTAAGTATGGGGTGAAGGGGTGTGGGAGAGCAGGGTGCATAGTGGTGGGTGCGGGTGGGCTGGAAGAATGCCGAGGGAACATTTTCTTTTATATAGTTTTTTTTTTTTTTTTAAGGAAGATGACGGGGGACATTTGCCACGCTGGGGTGGGCTCCCAGTGTGACAGCTAGAAGGCAGTTTGGGGGGGCAGGAGCCAACAGGGATCGGGCACCCCATCGGCCATACGGACTTATGCCACGCTGGGGTGGGCTCCCAGCGTGGCAGCTGTAAGGATTGTTTCGGGGGTTAGAGCCGGCGGGGTGGGCACCCCTTGGCCACTCTGAGCGTGTGCCATGCTGGGGTGGGCTCCCAGCGTGGCAGCAGGCTTTTTGGTGGGTGGCGTGGAGATGATGGGGCATAGGGCACCCCGTTGGCTATACAGTATGTGTGTGTGGGGGGTGTGAGCACAGATAGATATGTGTTGGGGGGAGCTCTGCTCATGGAAGTGGAGCTCTCCCTTTCAATTGTATGCCACTGCATTTTCAACTGCTATCATAGACAGCTGGAGCAATGATTGGAGCACTGCGACCGCGCCTGCAAATATACTGACTGAATTGGAAGAGGCTGACACACCTCTGGAAAACTCGGATGATGGCACTATGTTTCTTGCACATGCGTGCAAGCAAACATAAAAATGAAATGAAATGAAACATTATGAGACAGGATGTGAGAAGACTCGAGACATGGTCAATTATTTGGCAGTTCACATTTAATGCCTAAAAGTTCAAGGTGATGCACAGGAGAGGAAAAGACAGGAACAATGTACTATATTGCTAGAATGCTGGTAGAGAGCATTGAGGATAAGAGGGACCTGGGAGTGGTGATCAGCAAAAACCTAAATGCGTGACCCCCCCCAGTCACCATTTCCATTTTCACATCCCTACCTGGTGACTGTACAGGGCCCACCTAGTTAAGGGGATTGGGTTCATTCTTTTTCCTATGGTTGGGGGACTTCATCCTAGAACAAATAAGAAATAGTATGAAGCCTCCACCCAAAGAGAATAAATGGGCCAGATGTTGTGTGCAGTACCACCCACTGGGATGCAGTACTTACCCAACTCCCTAAAAGGAACTGGACCACCCCCTGGGGACCAATAAGACAGTTGTTACCTTCACCAATAAATACTTCAATCAGGTTATACAAACTGGGCACACATGTAGACGCAAATTTCAATAGATTAATAGTGCTTTTACTTAAGAACCCAAGCCTGGAAGTAGGAAGAAAAGAAGGAGTTAGAGAGTTGCAAGTTACTGTGAGTGCTCCCATCCTATAAAAATGTCTCCTGGGAACCACTGTACTGTGGGCCTTTAACACCCTCTCAAATCCCACACAGTCTATGGAGCACCAGCCCAATCAAGGGGCACAGATTAAGGAATTATACTACACAGGGTGTAGTACACTTGTCAGCTGTTACCAAGAGTAAAACTACAATTTTGAATATGACACAACAACCAATGACTCTGGTTACCCAGGAATTACACTAGGGTCCTGGTGCAGGCCTGGTAGCTATGTTGCATGGGTTCTGTCAGTGAAGCACTTGATGAAAATTAACAAGCTTGCAATTTAATTGCCAACAGGCCATAATGTGCTAGCTCAGTTTAAACAAACTTGAAATCCAACTCGGAATTTAAATACAGGAATTGTAATCTAAAATTGAAAAAGTACAAAAGACAGCCAGCAATGCAAGCTCTCACATGACCTACGGATGCAGCAATTCAGTCGAGGCATAGTATCCGAGTGAGCAGTAGTCAGAAACAGGGCTCAGTGGCCTGGGGATGAAGCATTTCAGATTCTGTCAGACGTTCTGCAGCCCCACAGCCCTTATGACCCACACCAGGACACAGCCCTTCTGGCTCAGCTCTCAGTCTCAGGAGCACTATGCAGTGGCTTCCCAGTTTCCAAGTAGCCCAGATATTAAGAGTGACCACCCCCCATCTGACTCCCTTCCAGATCAGGAGCACCCATGTACTCAAGGCATATGCCCCCTAGCCCCCTGTTCCCTGATCCACTCCACTAGATAAGGGCTAAAAGACCCCTTACCTGGCTCTGACACAACCTGAATAGGATGCAGGTCTTTGTCTCTGCTCTGAACAGCTTAGCAGCAACAGTATGCAGCGATGCCACACAGACTCAAACTCTCAGTGGTTTATTCCAGTAGGTGCTTGTCTTGCATAATTTCACATTTTTCACTAACAGATACTTTTCCCCTGTCACAATCTCTGAGTAGTGTAAGCCCAGGATAAGGCTCACAGGGAGTTTGCAGGATGAACCATGGTGAGGGCTCACAGGATTGTTGGTTCAGCTAGGCCTTTTGCTTGGTCTAACTATCAGCAGGTCTCAACTCCTCAATCTCTCTCTTAGATTGCCACAAGCTCCTTGGGAGCACAGAAACTTCTCTTTCCAGTTCAGTGTCCCATTGGACAGACAGGACTGTCCATCAGTCCTTCTACCATGTCCTGCCTTCTGATAGACCCTCATAGCCCCCAGTCCATTAGGGAGGGTCTGACTGCTTCTTCGAGGAGAGTGAGTGTGATTTTGACAGTCTGGATGTGCCCATTGAACCGGACATCTCTCCAGACAGACCTTCAGGAGTATCCTCTCCCAGGCTATCTGAGTCCCTTCTCATTTTTTGTTTTACAAGAAAGTTGCTGACACTCTGCAACTCCCTGTTGAAGAAGCTGTTGATGATCAAGAAGAGCCTGATTTTGTGGAAATGATGGATATTCAGAGTCTGGAGACTGTCTATTCCCTTGCATAAATCTTTTAGGAAACAGACAGTAAAAATTCTGAAAACTCATTCTATCCTCCCGTGGATAAAAGGATGGACAAGAGGTATGCTTTATCAGGCTCTGATATGGGTTTCTATCTCAGCAGTGCAGCCATGTGGGGTAGTGCAGGCTGCAGCCTGTGACAAGGCTAATATTCCTCTAGCCTCTCACCCTCCTGAAAAGGATTCCAGGAGGATGGATGCCATGGCAAAAAGCAGTACATGGCAGCATCTTTGGGACTCAGACAGGCAAATTATAGAAGCTTATGCAGCTAGGTACCAGAAATCTAGGTGGGATACTGTCTTGGCCCTAGCAAACAGGCCCCTGAACAGCTTGCCAGGGAGCTGGAGCAGGTGGCTGCGGATGGTATTGAGGCATCCAAGGTGCAATTTCATGCTGCTGTAGACTCTAATGATGTTTCATCTAGAGTTATGGCTACATCTGTGTCTCTTCGCAGAATGGCCTGGCTCAGATGTACTGCCCTGTCACAGGATACCCAGTCTAAGGCTATGGATTTTCCTGTTGTGGGAAATTCTCTGTTTGGGGAGCAGACAGAGAATTATATGAAGAAAATGGATGAGTATAGGACCACCTATAGGAGTGCACAGGCCAAAGAAAGGCAAGTCACTCCTCAAAGGCAGTATGTCCGGGGCAGGGGCAGGCCTTTTCATAGGCCATTTTACCAAGCCCAGGCCTCCTCTTCTGCTTATGCCCAGAGGGGGTTCTTTAGAGGAAGGAGCAGAAGGGGTTCTAGTAAGCCTGCTTCTACCCCTCAACCCAAAGCCCCTGCAAAACAGGCTCCCTGATGGGGTAGCCAGGGCCGATTCTCCACTACCAGTAGGGGGCAGGCTGGCTTACTTTGTCCAGGACTGGAAGTCTTTAACATCAGACAAGAGGGTCCTGGAGGTAGTAAGCCAGGGACTGGTTCTCAGCTTCAAAAAATTTCCGAAGATGAGAGCCAGATCTTTTCCACCTGCAAACCCATCAGAGGCACTTGCCCTGGAAGCAGAAGTTTCTGTCCTCCTGGCTCTCAGAGCCGTGGAAAGGGTTCTACCCATGCACCAGGGCAAAGGGTTGTACTCCAGGTACTTCCTTACCCCAACAAAGACAGGAGAATGGCGGCCCATTCTGGATCTCAGGTATCTAAACAAGCACCTTTTAAAACCAAAGTTCAAAATGGTGACCCTGGGGATTATTTTACCCTCTCTAAGGCCAGAGGACTGGCTAGCCTTCCTGGACCTCAAGGATGCCTACTTCCATGTTCTCATCAGAAGCTCCCATCGAAAGTACCTCAGATTCGAACTGCCCTCAGGCCATTACCAGTTCAGAGCAATGCCCTTCGGCCTCTCCTCAGCTCCAAGGGTGTTCACAAAATGCCTGGCAGTAGCAGTTGCTCATTTAAGAAGGCAAAAGATTGCCATCTTCCCTTATCTGGACGACTGGCTCATTGTAGGCCATTCTCCAGAACAGGTCAAACTTCATTTGCAAGTAACCCAGCAGCTGCTTACATCTCTAGGTTTTCTTCTCAATCTTCCAAAGTCAGTTCTGGAGCCTGTCCAGCTTCTCACCTTCATAGGCGCAGAACTGAACACAAAAGGAGCCAGAGCCTTCCTTCCTCTGGAGAGAGCAAGGACCCTGGTGTCTCTGGCCTCCTCTTTCACCCTGCAGGTCTCTCGACCAGCAAGGCATTTCCTACAGCTCCTGGGGCACATGGCTGCTTCTACAGCAGTAGTGTAGGGAGCGAGATTTCAGATGAGGGACATTCAGTTCCATTTGAGAGCCTTTTGGTCTCACAGGACGGATTCCCTAACCAAATTGATTCCAGTGACTCGAACCCTGATCCAGGACCTTCAGTGGTGGCAGGATCAGAACAATCTGAGTCATCGGGTTCCCTTCACCCCCCAGTCTCATTCCTTGACCCTTACTACAGATGCATCCTTCCTGGGGTGGGGAGCTCACATGGGCGACCTTTCCACCCAAGGGCTGTGGTCCTCAGGAATCCCTGCTCCACATCAATTTGCTGGAGCTCAGAGCAGTTTTTCTAGCACTTCAGGTTTTCTCCACATCTGTCCAGAACAAGGTAGTTCAGGTCAGAACAGACAATACCACTACAATGTGGTACATCAACAAGCAAGAGGGCACTCGGTCTACGGCCATGTGCACCGAAGAAATGAAGTTGTGGTCTCTGGCTTACTATCTGAACGCCTCCCTTACGGCAGTTCACCTCCCAGGCAAGGACAATGTCCTAGCGGATGCTCTCAGCAGGATTTCCCAGGGCCATCACGAATGGGTACTGGATCCCCTGGTACTGGAGGTAATATTTGCCAGATGGGGCACTCCGCAAATAGATCTCTTTGCAGCCCCAGACAATCACCAACTTCCCCTTTTTTGCTGCAGGTCCCCAGTGTTGGGCTCCGTCCCTCTGGATGCCTTCCTTCTCAGTTGGGAAGGTAAGTTTCTCTATGCTTTTCCCCCCTTTCCTCTTCTTTACAAAGTGCCAGTCAGAATCAGATCTCAGTCCTGCAAGATGATCCTGATTGCTCCAGATTGGGCCAGGCAGCCCTGGTACCCACTCCTCATGTCCTTAGCAGTCCACCCTCCCCTATGCCTTCCCAGGAATCACAACCTGTTAACCTGTGCCCAGGGGAGAGTTTGGTATCCGAACCTCAAATCTCTCAATCTCAAGGCTTGGCTCTTGAAGAGTTAGAGTTTGCTGACCTACACCTTTCTCAAGGTGTATTGGATATCTTGAAGGCCTCTAGGAAGCCTTCCACCAGGGCTACCTATAATTCAAAATGGAAAAGATTTTCCATATGGTGTGCTGGTAAATATATTTCCCCAGAATCTGCTGGTGTGCCCATGATCCTGGATTATTTGGTGCATTTGAATTCCTTGGGGCTGAGACCAGCTACCCTAAAAGTGCACTTGGCAGCTGTGTCTGTCTTCTTGTCAGCAGGTAAGCCCTCTTCTTTATCAGCTCACCCTGTGCTCTCCAAGTTTTTTAAAGGGTTGCTTCACACCAATCCCCCGTTCAGGGATCTTGCCCCTGCTTGGGATCGTAATATTTGCATCACTCAGCTTATGCAACCCCCTTTTGAGCCATTGTCTTCAGCAGAGCTGAAGTACTTGACTTGGAAAACTGTATTTCAAACACCATGAAGTCTTGCTATATTATGACTTAAGGCAGTTAGCCACAGCACTTGAACTGCCCCGGAGAGGAAACAGTTAACTCCAGGGAGACTGGAGTTCTAAAGCGCGAGAGCGCTATGCCAAAGCTCTATCTGACAAGTTTCAAATGAAACTGTCAGATTCTTTACTCCGCTTCACTGAACAGTGGCTCCGGAGATCAGCCCCTTCAGCTCGGTTCATTTCTCGGTTCAAGCGAGTATTTTCGGTTCATTTGAACTGGCAAAAAGTATTTATTTTACCGCATTTCGGTTCAAAGCTCTATCTGGTAAACCGTAAGTACAGGATTTAAAGTCTGTGTGGAAAATTAATTATCGGTTCGGTTTTGAACCGATTGGTTTGCTAAAATAAGCATTTCTATTCATATTTTGGGCTTTTTAGAGTGCGGTTCCCGGTTCTTATCGGTTCAAAAAAAACCTATACTTTTGGGGTTTTTTCAAATACCCGTGACACGGTTAGGAACCGATAAGGGTGTCTTGCCTGGCACTGCCATCAAAAGGGCAAGTTTTTGGATAGGCTGGCATTATGTCTGAGAAACCCAAAAGAAAAACCGGGCCCACTGGGTTTCAACACTGTGATGTCTGTGGGGAAGCCTTTGCCAGGGCTGACCCACACACCACTTGTGTTTATTGTCTGGGGGCTGACCACCTGTCAGACTGCCAGGTGTGTAAAAATTTCCCTGCAGCCACCCTGGAGAAGAGATTGGGCCGGCTCAGGGAACGAGAGGCCAAAAAGTCCGCTGACCGGATGGCCAGCCCGGTCCAGCACCCACTGGACCAGAGGGAGTGCCCTCTGACCAGGCGAGACTTCCGGCAAAAGGAAGGCTGGTTCAGAGGAACCAGTCCCAGTAAAAAAGACAAAGAAATCAGCAGGTCTGGAGTCCAAAATTGTCTCTCCAACTGCTGCAGAGATAGCTAAAGCCATACAGATTGTCCAGTCACTGTCTCAGGGACCTGTCGAACCACCAACAGCTAGCAAAAGGTTGGTTTGTTCAGTTCCAGTGGTTCAAGAGTATGATGTTGAGAATTTTATGAACCACAGGAGGGGAGGAGATTTGATCATATATATGTGGCTGGGAGGGTCTGGACGTGCCCTTTGAACCGGACATTTCTCCAGACAGACCTTTAGAATCTCCCCCTATGCTGTCTGAGTCCCCTTCTCATTTTATGTTTTATAAAAAAGTTGCAGAAACCCTCCAGCTTCCTTTAGAAGAGGCTGTGGATGAGCAAGAGGAGCCTGATTATGTAGAAATGATGGATATACCAGAGTCTAGGAGGTTGTCTTTTCCTTTGCATAAGTCATTTAGGAAGCAAACAACAAAGATTTTAAAAAATCCTCATTCTGTCCCTCCTGTAGATAAAAAAATGGACAGAAGGTATACTTTGTCAGGCCCTGATACAGACTTCCTCACTGAGCAGTGTAGTCATGTAGGTGTGGTACAAGCTGCAGCCTGTGACAAGGCTAATATTCCCCTGGCCTCACATCCTCCTGATAAGGATTCCAGGAAAGATTGATGCCATGGTGAAAAACAATATATGGCAGCTTCTTTGGGACTCAGGCAGGCAAATTCTATGGCTTATGTGGCTAGATATCAGAAATCTAGATGGGACACAGATTGCAGTTCTCAAGCAGGCCCCTTGGCCAGCTGGCAAGTGAGTTGGAACAGGTGGCTGCTGATGGCATTGAAGCCTCTAAAGTTCAATTTCATACTGCTGTTGATGTTAATGATGTTTCCTCTAGGGTCATGGCCACTTCTTGTAGCTTCCGTAGGTTGGCATGGCTCAGATGCACTAATCTGTCCCAAGACACTCAGTCAAAGGCTATGGATTTTTCTGTAGTGGGAAATTCTCTGTTTGGGGAACAAACAGAAAATTATATGAAAAGATGGATGAATACAGAACTACCTACAAAAGTGCCCAGGCCAAGGAGGGCATGCCACTCCACAAAGGCACGCTCCAGAGGTAGGGGCAGGCCTTTCCACAGGCCTTTTACCAATCTCAAGCCTCCTCTGCGTTTGCACAGAGGGGTTTCTTCAGAGGCAGAGTAGGCAGGGGCTACAGTAAGCCGTCCCCTCCCCTCAGCCTAAGCCTGTTGCAAGCAGAGCACCCTGATGGGGTGCCCAGGGCCGATCTCCTGTACGGTGGGGGCAGGTTGGCTTATTTCAGCCAGAACTGGCTGTCCTAACCGGACAGATGGGTTCTGGAGGTAGTAAGCCAGGGTCTGGTTCTCAGCTTCAAACAGTTTCCAAAGATGAGAGCCAGACATTTTCCACCTAAATCCTTCACTGAAGCCCTTGCTTTGGAAGCAGAGGTTTCTTCTCTTCTAGACTGCAAAGCAGTGGAAGGAGGTCCTCCTTGCCACCAGGGCAAGGGGCTGTACTCAAGATACTTTCTTACCCAAAAGACAGAAGAATGGCAGCCCATTCTAGATTTAAGGTACCTGAACAAGCATCTTTTGAAACCAAAGTTCAAAATGTTAACTCTGGCAATAGATTTTGCTTCCCTGAGGCCAGGACTGGCTAGCTTCCCTGGCCTCAGGATGCCTATTTTCATGTCCTGATCAGGCCTTCTCACCGAAAGTACCTCAGGTTCGAACTGCCCTCAGGCTACTACCAGTTCAGAGCAATGCCCTCGCCTTACCTCTGCTCCAAGGGTATTCACAAAATGTCTAGCTGTGGTAGTGGCTCATTTAAGAAGGCAGGGGTTGTTGTTTCTCTTACCTGGACGACTGGCTCATAGTGGGTCAGTCTCAGATCAAGTAAAATCCCACTTGCAAGTCACCCAGCAACTTCTCACTTCCCTGGGATTCCTGCTGAATTTACCAAAGTCACTTCTGGAACCAGTTCAGGTACTAACTTTCATAGGTGCAGAATTGAACACAAAGTTAGCCAGGCATTTCTCCCCTCGGAGAAAGGGTAGACAGACTCATTGCCTGGCATCCTCCTTACCCTGTGGGTCTCTCGACCAGCAAGGCATTTTCTGCAACTCCTAGGGCACATGGCTGCTTCCACAGCTGTTGTGCAGGAGCAAGATTCCAGATGAGGGACATTCAGTTCCATTTGAGGGCCTATTGGTCTCAAAGGAGGAACCCCTTTCCAAATTAGTCCCAGTGACCCAAACTTTGATCCTGGCTTCCAGTGGTGGGAGGATAAAGCAATCTAACACAAGGGTTCCTCTATTCCCGTTTCCCACTCCTCACCCTCACCACGGATGCCTCCCTACTAAGGTGGGGGGCTCACTTGGGCGACCTTTCCACTCAGGGAGTGTGGTCCCCTCAGGAATCTCTGCTCCACATCAATCTTTTGGAACTCAGACCTGTCTTTTTAGCTCTTCAGGTTTTCTCAGCTTCTGTCCAGAACAAAGTAGTTCAAGTCAGGACAGACAACACCACAACAATGTGGTACATCAACAAGCAAGGGGGCACTCGGTCATCAGCCTTGTGCACCGAAGCAATGAAGTTGTGGTCTCTGGCTTACTCCCTGATAGCAGTTCACCTTCCAGGGAAGGACAATGTCCTGGCGGATGCTCTCAGCAGGATTTCTCAGGGCCATCACGAATGGGCTCTGAATCCTCAGGTGCTGAAGTCGGTCTTTGCCAGATGGGGCACCCCTCAGATAGATCTTTTCGCAGCCCCAGACAACCACCAACTTCCTCTATTTTGTTGCAGGCCTCCAGTGCTGGGCTCAGTCCCTCTGGACGCCGTTCTGTTGGATTGGAAGGGAAGTTCCTATGCCTTTCCCCTTCCCTCTTCTCTTCAGGGTATTAGTAAAAATCAGATCTCAGCCCCTGCAAAGTGATTCTGATTGCTCCAGATTCCAGACAGCTCTGGTACCCTCTGCTTCTGTCCCTGACAGTCCACCCTGCCTGAGTTTGCCCAGAGCCCACGACTTGCTGGCCTGTGCCCAGGGAGAGTGTGGTATCCGGACCTCAATCCCTCCATCTCAAGGCTTGGCTCTTGAGGAGTTAGAATTTGTTGATTTACACCTTTCCCAAGGTGTCTGATATTTTAAAGGCTTCAGGAAGCCTTCCACTAGGCCACTTACAATTCTAAGTGGAAGAGGTTTTCCATCTGGTATTCTGAGAAACAAATCATCCCAGAATCTGCTGATTTGCCCATTTTACTGGACTATTTGGTCCATTTAAATTCCTTAGGCCTTAGGCCAGCTACCTATAAAGGTTCATCTGGCAGCTGTCTCTGTTTTGTATCAGCAGGGAAGCCTGCTTCTCTTTCCTCTCATCCTGTGTTTTCAAAGTTTTAGGTTACTTACACACTAACCCTCCTTTTCGGGAACCAGCTCCTGCCTGGGACCTGAATGTTTGCATTGCTCAGTTAATGCAACCCCCCTTGAGCCTCTGTCTTCAGCAGATCTCAAGTTTCTAACTTGGAAAACTGTTTTCTAGTGGCTATCACTTCTGCCAGATGCATAAGTGAATTACAAACCCTGTCAGTGGAAAAGATTTTATATCTTTTCACAGAGATAAGGTAGTCCTCAGGACTAACAGAAAGATTTTTGCCTAAAGTGGTTTCAGATTTCCATCTGGACAATCCATCTCTCTTCCAGTATTTTCACTGAGCATTCTTCCTCGGGTGAGAGGAGACTGCTACAGTTTAGGCGATCAAAGAGCTTTAAGCTACTATTTGGAACGCACCAAGGGTCACAGGTTCGAATTCCTCCAACTCTTCCTTACCTATGGCGAGGTTGGCAAGAAACCTGCCACTAAAGAGGACAATTGCAAGGTGGATTGTCTCTTGTATCAATTTGTTACCAAAAACTAGGTGAGAAACCCCCTCAGGACTGAGGTTCACTCCACCAGGGTACAGCTGCATCTCTAGCGGCTGCTAGAGATATTCCCATTCTGCAAATCTGTCAAGCTGCTACTTGGAAAACAGTTCCACACTTTTACCAAGCATTATTCCCTGGATGTCCAGTCCAGGAGAGATGCTCGTTTGGCACAGCTGTGCTTCAGAGCCTATTTTTCTAAGTAGGTTCTGACCCTCCTCCATGGAGGTACTGCTGTCTAATCTGCCTTAAGTCATAATATAGCAAGACTTCATGGTGTTTTGAAGAAAATATTACTCACCTTAGTAATTGCTTTTCTTCTCATGGAGTCTTGCTATGTCTCAACCACCTAACCTACCCCTCTCAGAACTTCTACTTGGGTAGGGGTTGGCAGAATTAATGCAAGCACTGTGTCATGCCATTTTAGTTCTTCCCTTTTCCCCCTTTTATTTAGGGTTAGGAACTAGGTATTTCTGTTTTTAAGTAATATGGCCCCTTCCGGGACTTGAGTCTTTTAGGAAGGGGGTCTAATAGTGCTTATTAGGGGTGAAACTAATAATATTATTATCATTGTTGTTATTATTTTGCTCTTGTTGTTGTTGTGTTTGCTATTTGTTATTCCTACGGTAGGTAGCCATTTGGCTAGTGTGAGGCTTTCACACAGACTTGCTGCTTAGTATTGGCTTAGTAAAGATCTGACAGTTTCATTTGAAACTTGCCAGATGGAAGCTTTTGGCATAAGCTGTCGCTTTAGAACTCCAGTCTCCTGGGTTAACTGTTTCCTCTCGGGGCAGTTCAAGTGCTGTGGCTAACTGCCTTAAGTCATAATATAGCAAGACTCCATGAGAAGAAAAGCAATTACTAAGGTGAGTAATTTTTCTTCTGGTGGCCATCACCTCTGCCAGGTGCATAAGTGAGCTACAAGCCTTGTCAGTGGAGCCTGATTTCATCTCCTTTCATAGAGATAAGGTAGTCCTCAGGACTAACAGGAGATTTTACCTAAGGTGGTTTCAGACTTTCACCTTAATCAATCCATGTCTCTCCTGTGTGCTTCACTGACCATTCCTCCTCTGGTGAGAGGAGATGCACAGTTTAGATGTCAAAGAGCCCTTAGTTACTATATAGAAGACATACCAAAGGGTCACAGGTTGAATCCCTCAATTGTTTCCTCACCTATGGTGAGGTTGGTAGAAACCTGCCACTAAAAGATCCATTGCCGGGTGGATTGTCTCTTGTATCCAATTCTGTTATGAAAACTGGGTAAGGTTCCTCCCTCAGGCCTGAGGGCTCACTCTACCAGAGGTACAGCTGCATCTCTGGCTGCTGCCAGGGACATTCCTATCCTAGAGATATGTCAAGCAGCTACCTGGAAAACAGTTACACTTTTACTAAGCATTACTCCTTGGATATCCAGGCTAGGAGTGATGCTCGATTTAACACAACCGTTACTTCAGAAGCCTATTTCCCAAGTAGGTTCTGTCCCTCCTCCATGGAGGTACTGCTGTATAGTCTGCATATGTCATAATATAGCAAGACTTCATGTTGTTTGAAGAAAAAATTACTCACCTTAGTAATGTTGTTTCTTCTAATGAGTCTTGCTATATTATGACCTCCCCAACCTGCCCCTCTCAGAACCTCTGTTTTTGGGATGTGGGTGGGCAGTGCAATATTGCACTTCTTTGATGCCCACTTCATTTCACCCTTCTAGGGTGCTTAGGTGTGTCTTAAGTTTCTTCTTGAATCCCCGACTTGAGTCTTTGTTTTGGGATCAAGATCAAAAGGTGATCTTCCTTGTCAATCTTCACCATTCGGCTACTTCCTGGGTGTAAGCAGGCTGGCACTCATCCGCAGGAGCTTTTTTTTTAAGCACTGCCTGTCCCTGCCTGCCCTCGTGGCGTCATGCGCGAAGCGGCCGTTAAGTAGCGACCGACTCCTCCTCCAACTCAGTTCTGTTTCTCCCGCCGTCGAGGCCAGCACCTACTCACGGGCATTTGTATTTTCGACTGCGTCAGCGACTCCTCTTTTCCACACACTCGACGCCAACCGGTAAGACTGTTCCTTTTCTTTCTAAAGCGGCGCCGGGTGTGTTTTCCTACTGTTTTTTCTCATTAGTTTCGCGTTATGTCCAGTTCCGGAGCTAAGCGTTTTTCTAAGACGGGCCGTGCCCCTATGCGTCGGTGCTCCTGTGGCCGGCATTTCTCCATCTCGGACCGGCATGACGTTTGTCTTCGTTGCCTGTGACCCAACCATGACATGGATTCATGCGACGCCTGTTTCTGTATGGACCGCCGTGTCCTCGAAGTCCGCGCGTTCAAGCTCGGCAAGACCCCACCGACCTTGGGGGGACGACGTCGCTCAAGGGATTCTCAGGTAAGGTCTCTAGGCCCTTCCCGGGTCCCCTCCGGGCCTACTCGATCCGAGGAGGAGGGGTCCTCTTGTCTTTCTTCTCCGAGGAGGCCCCTTCTGCGGTGTTGGGGAGCATCGTGGTCCCTCCGGGACTGCGATGCGGCTACCGCCGGCAGTCACCTCACCTCGGAGGTGCAGGCTCCCCGTGTCGAGGCCCTCCACGCTTTTGGGCCTAGCACGGTGGACCCTCGACGCCGCCTTTCAGCGCCGTTTTGGATCCTAGCGCCGTTCGCAGTGCCGGTGATCAGCAGCGCCGTTCAGCGCCGTTTGGATCCAGCGCCGTTCGCGGCGCCGGGATCGCGTCACCGTTAGGCGGCGCCGCTTTGGATCGGCGCCGTTAGCGGTGCCAGTGATCATGGCGGTGCCGTTGGCGGTGCCGCTTTGGGCCTCGGCACCGTTCGCGGCGCCGATGGTCATGGTGGCGCTGTCAGTGGCACCGCCTCACCTCCCGGTGCTGTTGGCGGCGCCGTGGGTCTGGTCTTGCCTCCTCGCTGCGCCGGGTCAGTTTCCGGCACCGGGAGCGGTGCCGTTTGTCCTGCCGGCGCCGTGGGGGGTTGGGACTCGGGCCTGGCTGCTGCCGGCGTTGGGGGGGCGAGCGGCGCCGCCATTAAGTACCGGTGCCGTTCGTGGGCGCCGTGGCCTCTGGGACCCCTGGGGTGGCCAGCATTGAGGTCAGCTGGTCTGCGTCCTCCTCGGAGGCGATGAGCTCAAACGTGGACCATCCTACGCACCACTCTTGGTCTGGGTCCCTGTGGCTAGAGGTACCAGGCGGCGCGGCGGGCCCCTCTCTGTCCTCCCTTCCGTCGTCTACTGAGGGCTCCCCGACTGGGGGTGGCCGGGGGTCCCAGGGGCAGGCGTGGGGGTGACGGAGGGGGAGGCTCCCCTCTCCGGAGGGCCGGTGACAGCTACCCCACGGGTGCTGTTGCCCCCTCTGGAGACAGGGGGACGCTGCTGTCGAGGAGGGCCCTCTCAGAGTCTGAGTGGTTGAGGGGCACAGGGTCTGGCGCTTGGTCTTCTTTGGCCACCTCGGGGTGGCCAGGAGCCGTGGTGCGAACCCGCCCCTCCTGCGGAGGCTCTGGGGTGCCCTCCCGGTAGCGTTCTTAATGGGCTGCCCTTCTGGATCCATGCAGTCCGGACGTCGTCACAGGGGAGGTTCTCCCCCTGGGCTCTTCCAGGCTCCGCTTCCCCAGAGTTCCGTTCTGCGGCCTGGTCTGTTGTCCGGGACCCCTCCAGCTAGGGCTCCGTTCCCCGGATTCCAGAGCCCTGGCAGAGAGCTGTTGCCTCCTCGGAGGTGCCCCTCTCCCATCTCTCTGCCTCCACCACCCCCGCTCCCAGGCCATGTCGGTCCTACGGGTCCGTTATCCTGGGAGCAGTTCAGGGGTTCTCCGGCGGCCTTCCCCTCATATGTTAGATGCATGCATGAGCGGGTCTTTCGACTCTCCCCCACCGCAGAGTCCTCTGGACATTCCAGCTCCCCATCATCCTTGTCTCCCTCCTCTGAGGAGAGGAACCTCTGCTCATCTCTCCTCCGATGCTGATTTCCGGAATATCAGCGTTTCCTTTCCGAGGATGGTGAGGATCTTGGATTCCTATGTTGGGAGACAATACGAGCAGGAGACACGGAATTCCTCGGTGAATTCAGTGCCCAGCATTTGGTGGTACCATCCTGGCCTATCCCCTTCCAGGGCGTCTGTCTGGTCCTGGCAGTCCCAGCCTCTTCTTCTCCAGCCCGGCTGACTGTCAGCGTTGGTATTGTGCACCCTCAGAGTCTGTAGGTACCCTTCCCAACCCCCCCTCTGGTTTGGTCTACCTGGACACTCCTTCCGGTTGCCGCTGCCTGGCGCACGACCGCCCACCGGATCCGGACTCTCTCCAGTTCAACCGTTGGGGGCGAAGAGTGTTCTCTTCTTCTCGTGTCGTTGCCTGTATTGCATCTCATCAGGCTCACCACGCTGCCTACAACCGGC
Organism: Neoceratodus forsteri; assembly: GCA_016271365.2. Taxonomy (NCBI): domain Eukaryota; kingdom Metazoa; phylum Chordata; order Ceratodontiformes; family Ceratodontidae; genus Neoceratodus; species Neoceratodus forsteri. The sequence goes on from CM028134.1 coordinate 487,223,304, forward strand.
ATTTGTGGTCGATGATGTCCCAGCTGTTGGCATCAATCTGCCTGATATGAGCAAACCAGACAAGCCGTTGCCCTCTCATGATGAGGCCTGGAGCTGGCAAGACACCAAGCAAGGGCATCTTACTGCGCCAATGAGGTGGCTTCAGGCTTGCAGGGACAGCGATCTGCATCAGGCGAGACCCGGCAAGCCGTCTCTCAGGTTGTCACCCTGGCCGGTAGGGTGATTCCGCCGCCTTCCGGGGACCGTCTCTTCTCCTCTAGAGCTAGGAGACTTTGCAGGGCTCTCTCCATCTCCTCGTCCTTGGGAGGCACCTCCTAGCTCTTCTCCCACTTAGGATTTTCTGAATAAGCCAGGGTCTTCTCCTTCTGTTTCTCACCAACAGGAGGCTGGGGTCTTGTTCCCTCAGGGTATTTACCTCTTCCCCAGCGGGAGGAGCTTAATGCTCACCAGGAAGTAATGAATGGTGAAGATTGAAAAGGGAAGATGAAAATTACGTACCTACCGTAATTCTTGATCTTCTCTTGTATCTTCCTCATTCATTCTACCACCCACCATCCCTCAGTGGCCTCCTCCTGTGGCTTCTCCCTCCCGTCTCCTTCCTCTCTCTGCAAAAAAAAAAAAAAACCAAAAAAAAAAAGGAAAAATTTCTTGATTTTCCAAAAAAAAAAATATATATATATATATATATATATATATATATATATATATATTTTAGGGGTCCTATTTCTATCCAGAAAATTATTTACTCTAAGATTCTTGGGCGTTTTCCTAGAATTGCGGTGTGGTGATCAGGCTGCACAACTATCTCTTGCCATACCTTCTGCGAGATACTTCTGGGGTTTTGCCTGACTCTGTCTATACAGTTTTAATCCGCAATTCCCTGCTACCAGCTGTTAAGCCCTAGAATCACCAAACCCCCTTTATTCTTGCCTTGCAGCAGCAGAGGCAATACGATTATTTTTCCTTCAAAAAAAAAAAGGGAAAAATGGGGAACTCTCTCCGACTGCTGTAAGGCAATCTCTGGCTTTCAGGGTCATGCTCCTAAGCCTGCAAGTTATGCTCTATCAAAAAAAAACAAAAAAAAACAAAGGCAAAGAAAATTCTTTCTTATAATAATATTGATGATTGTTTTTCCCTTCAAGTGTCCTTCCTGGACAGTTTTGCAGAGTAGCAGTGCTGACCATGACCAATCTTCGCCAGCTTAAGCCTCTGGCCCTGCCTTGGCAAGTCCGACTGAGTTCCATTTCAATACCTATAAACCGCCTGAAAGGCCTAGATTTTCCATTTCTAAAGCCTTGAACAGCTCTTACATGCTGCCTGGGATTTATCCTTTCCTACTCGGGTGTCCTCCAGTTAAAGGCCTTTTCTCGGCCAGGAGCCCAAAGTGGGAATCAAGGACCATGGCATGTTGAGGACGAGGACTATGCCCTCCTGAGTCTGTCTAGCGGGTTCGGTGAACCTTCTCTTCAGCTCTATCACCGGGGATTCTTGCTTCCCTGCTAATCGAGCCTTAAGCTTTCAGCTAACTATGCTCGTTGGGCATTCTGGTCCCTTCAACATCCCATCTTTCTCTTCTCTTCTTCTTCTTCTTTCTTCCCATTACCTTCTTCTCTCTCCTCCTAGAGTCGCCCAGGTAAGGAGGCCCTGCGATCCCTAGGTTAGGAATGCTCTTATCTCCTCTGTCCTTTCTCCATCGGCTTATTCCTTTTTCAGTTCATTCTTCCTTACTTTGCTATCCCTTGGCTATCTTGCCTCGCTATCTCTCTTTCTATGCTTTCACTTTTTGCCTCTCCGGCTCACAGAACTGAGTTGGAGGAGGAGTCGGTCGCTACTAACGGCCGCCCCTCGCGCATGACGCATGACGTCACTCTCGGTGACGCCGTTGGTCAAGCTTTTTAAAAAAAAGTTCCTGTGACGAAAAGGCCTGCTGGCTTACACCCAGGAAGTAATGAATGGTGAAGATACAAGAGAAGATCAAGAATTACGGTAGGTAATGTACTTTTCATTTTTGTAGTTAGTAGCCAGTGGCTAGTGTAGGTTTGGCTTCCACACAGAACCTTAGTGAGTTTTGCTTGTAAAGATCTGACGGTTTAAGTTTGAGCTTCAACAGACAGAGTGTTCAACCGAGCTCGCGCTCAAGATTCCATGCCCTGCATGGAAGTTAACTCTTTCACCTCCGGAGCAGTTCTAACCTGGGGTTATACTGCATATGTCATAATATAGCAAGACTCCATTAGAAGAAACAACATTACTAAGGTGAGTAATTTTTTCTTTGTGACTTTGTGAAGTTTGAAGTCACTAATTTCTAATCAGTAGTGACGTGTTTATCGGCTAATTATGACATCAGAATGAGATGACTACAAAAGAGCATGTCACTACTCACCAAATACACAAGACATAAGTAGCACCTAATGGTACGTTGTCTTATAGGGTCACAGCCCCCTTTTTTCACATGAACAAATGAGACTGACAGCATGCTTGGAGGAAATGACCACAGCCATATATTTTATTTATTAAACAGCCAGTTAGAATTGGTAGAAGTATGCAATATATATCAATGTCTGGTGTGACATGCACAGCAAGGCAGTTGCGACAAATCATTGATAACCGTAGCAACAAAACTATGTTGGCTTTCTACTCCCCTTTGGAGGGGGCTGACACACTAGCTATGACCTCGCAAGGGACTCTAGCCTCCAAGGTATAAGGGACGGCTTTTAGTGGGGCAGTCTCCAGGGCACTTCCCCTGTCAGAGGGTGCCACTAACTGTAGGCCGAAGCCCAAGAGTTATCCTTAACCAGTGACTGGCCCCCTTAATGGTAATCAGTCGCCAAGACCTCCCCTCTCCCTAGCCTCAGGGCAGTCTGCCTGAATAATTTTGAAATTCCCTGTTAACCCCTCTGTACAATCGTGTGAAACTATAATTTATATTTTTTTATTTTAGTCTTTGGTAACCGAGTAAGGCCCACTAGGCACAAGTGCCTGTTTTCAGGGGCGACCTGGGAGCACTGGGCAAGTTAAGTGACTTGCTCAGAGTCACACAATATGCAAGTGGAGGTTGTGAGAATCAAACTCAGGTCTGGTCTACTGAATGTACCAAGCTCATTCACACCTCGTTCCTCTAACCTCTAGGCTATACTGCCAGCCTGTGCCTCTGCTACCTGAATGACTGTGACACCTTACCTAACCTAATCACCTACTACTAACAGCACGCCAGAGAAGGCAAAAAAACAGAAAACCTGGCGGGAAAAAAACGTACATTTCTTCTCTACCCCTAAGGCAATCCACCTTAGTGGGACGGGGCATTCCCTAGTTCAGTGTTCTTCACCCCTGCTTTTTTAAGGGGAGGGAATGGGTGGGTATCTGCTGGAGAGAGAGAAGCTGAGAAAGAGGGTAAATGCTCCTACTTTCCTGACCCAGACCCTAGTGGGTGGAAGCTAACCCCTGCCTGCTCAGGTGTCATCTGGGAATGTGTCCGCAGACAACTCTTGCCTGCTGCCATACCTTGCAGGCTCCACCACTGTCTTATAAGTCACAGCCCCTTTCCTTCACCTGAACAAACAAGACAGACAATGTGGCCAGAGAAAATAGCCACAGCCATGTATTTATTAGACAGCCAGTTAGAAATGGTAAAATGATGCAGTATATATCAATCAGTCTGGCGTGATGTGCATAGTGAGGTAACCACAGCTAATCATTTGGTAACCATATCAACCAAACTATATTGGCTCTCTGCTCCCCTTTGGTGGGGTCCAACATGCACAAGGTACGACCTTGTGAGGGACTCTGCAATCCGAGGTACAAGGGATGGCTTTTCGTGGGCCAGTCTCCATGGAACCTTTCCTCATCGGTGGGTACCACTGACTGTAGGCCAAAGCCTGAGGGTTATCCTTAACCTGTGACTGGCCCCTTTAATCCTAACCTGCTGCAAGGCCTCACCTCTTCCTATCCTCTGGGCAAACTGCCTGAAAGGTGCGAAATTCCCTGTTAACCTCTCTACACAATCCTGTGAGACTGCCATGCCTCTTCCACGCCTGCATGATTGCTATGCCCTGCCTAACCTAATCCCTACTACTAACACCTCTTCTTGACCCCTAAGGTGATCCATCTTAATGGGACAGTGAGTTTCCTAGTTCACAGCTCCTCGCCGCTACTTTTTTGAGGGGAGGGATTGGATGGGTATCTGCTAGTGAGTGGAAAGGTGAAAAGGAGATCAAATGCTCCTCTACTCCAACAAGGTAGCTCCTGCCCCCTGGAACCCTGCTTACCTTCTTGACCATACCCCTACTGGGTGGAAGCTGACTCCCTTGCCTACTCAGATATCATCTGGGGGGGGGTGCCCACAGACAGTTCTCACCTGCCACCATACCTTGAAGGCTCTTCCATTATGCTATAGGTCACAACTCCTTCCTTCACCTGAACAAACAAGACAGACAACATGCCTGGAGGAGATGGCCACAGCCATGTATTTATTAAACAGCCAATTAGAATTGGTAGAATGATGCCATATAAATCAGTCAGTCTGGCGTGATGTGCACAGCAAGGTAGTCACAGCTAAGCATTTTATAACCATATCCACCAGACTACATTGGCCCTCCACTCCCCTTTGGAGGGGGGCTGACATGCTAGGTATGACCTCATGAGGGCCTCTGGCCTCTGAGGTATAAAGGGTGGCTTTTAGTGAGCCAGTCTCCATGGCATCTTTCCCCATCAAAGGGCACTCCCTATTGAAGGCCAAAGCCTGAGCATTATCCTTAACCTATGACTGCCCCCCCCCCCCCATGTTAATCAGCCTCCAAGGCCTCAGTCCTTCCCATCCCCAGGTCAGTCCATTTGAAAAGGTGTTAACTTCCCTGTTAACCCTTCTGTACAATTCTGCGAGACTACCATGCCACCCTAGGATGAGCATCACTCTGCTGCTTGGCTGCCAGATGAACAAATGATGCTCCTCCCCCACCAAGCACCTCACACCATAGCTTCCTGCAAACCATGTTGTAGATCTGATAAAAACCTGTCATTACCTAAATCTGATAAATGGACTCCCATCTTCAGCATAAAACCAGGGAACCTTTGCAATGGTCTTGTCATGCTGCAACACAACTCCACTAATGGAGTCAATAACCTACCTGTATGGCCATGTTAGGCAACCCAACATGCTTTCTTAATTGTAATTGGATTCCGAGCTTGGCATCAGTACTACCTTTGTCTTTGAATTGTGTGTGGCTATATGATTTGCATATCTGGCCATTCCTGATGCAAAATTGCCAAGTCCTCTTTCATCATCCACTGCAGTTCTAGCGATTTTACCATTTCCAAATCATTTTCTCCCAGGTGGATGATCAATGTATGTGAAGGGCAGGGACACTGAGCTTCAGCTAAGTTCAAGGGGAGCAAATCCCCTCACTTCATCCTCTGCCGGCCCATCCAGTGAACTGGTGCATGCAGTGAATCCATGAAGAGAATCTAGGCCCCCAAAAACTGCCATGCTCTCACTGTACCCCATGAATGAAAAAGTGGCCACACTCGTTACTCCAGGAGTCATGCCCTGTGAACACATAATAGAGCCTGATCTGTGCAACTGTCCAGCCCTCTTCCCTGGAGTGTGAGGCAGCACCTATCCAACAGTGGTGGGTGTTACACTCCTGTGATTCAACCTGTAGGGCCCTCACAACCTTGCTGAGCACATGATAAAACTGTAAAACTATCAGGGGAGACCTGTCTTTGTGACGGACAAATTGCCTGACCCCCCAGTATTTTACTGCTGGGCTCTCCTACCTAAATTGAGAACAATTACTATGCTGCTTGGCCTCCTGTTCTGATGCCCCTTGCATTTGACAATTCTCATGTGTTTGTTGCTCTTATTTTGTTACTTGCCTCAGCATGGAGGTGATGACCTCAGCTGATTGGTATTTACAGTGCTTGCACTCCCCGACTGATTTTGAAAGATGCTGCTGGCTTCTGGTGAGCTCACAGAACAGATTTCTCTGATTCACCCCAGGGAAAATATTACCATAATGACCTTAGAACATGCTGTCTACCTCCTGTAAGTATTAGATTACCCACCATTTTCATTCAGGATTTTTGTACAGTACCTAGTTACCCTGCTATTCTCTGAAGATGTTCTAGTGAATTATAGCCTTAAGCATATGGTCATCTGTTTGAGGGGCCATAGTTTTGTACAGTTCCTGCACCCAGTCACCTGCATTTTAATGTTGACCATGAGAGCAGATCTTTGAGGTGATTTGTCCCATTAAGGAAACAATAACTGGTGAGAATTTCTTGTGCCTCTGTAGCCATCCTTCTACAGGCAATGCCCCTCATGATAACCTTTGAACGGCCAACTTGTCCTCACTGAATCACTTTGGGAGCAGCTCCACCGGTGGTTGAGTCTCCAAAGCCTCTCTTACTCATTGTAGTGAGGGATGTAGTCTACAATGATCTACTAGAGGGCTCTCCCCCGACGTCGACTGTTGGGTCAGCGGTCAAGGTCCAGGTCGAGATCTTCATTGAGCAAACCCTGTCTCGATCCTTCTTGACCAGGAGGTGGCATCATCAACGCTCCTCAATCTCCTCATCTTCTGGTGAGAATAGGCACCAACAGAAGGTATGCTGGTGCTATGAGGAGCTTCTCTGGTAACAGTGGGACTTCGTGGGGGCCAGGACTCTACCATCTGGATCTTCGGTCACTTGGCAGTCACCAATTACACCCTCTCTGACCAAAGCTTTGCAAGTGCTACCAAAACTGCTTCTCCACCCCTGAGGGTGAAGTCTCCACCACTGCAGCCAAAGGTGGGTGCTGTGACCAAGGAGGCCTGGTTGGTCACTGACTTCCAGGCTGATTGCCAATATAGATCTCCCAACCTAGGGATTCTCAGGTGGTCCACAGCGAGAAACAGGGACTGTTTTTGAAGAATCCTTGGACACTTGAATCAGTTGTCCATTGTTTCCTCTGGGAATTATGTCTTTGATCAGGGTTCTGTCAAGGAATTGACCAGTGACCCTAGGCTGGTGTCTTTCATGGCTCTTATCAGACTCATATCAGAGTCTATGAATGTCCATCTGGAGCCCATCCAAAAGTGAGCAACTACCCCTTCATGGACAACCAAGACAGGGATGAATCCCTGTCAGTTGCCTTTATAACTGAGATCATCTTGGGACTGGCCCTGGAGCTTTGGCAGCATCCAGCATCCTGGCTGGCACCCTCTACCCATATAGTCCTCAAGTACACGGTCCCTGCTGGGGTTATCAGATCACACTTTGTCCAAAAAGCTGGCCTCGTTCTTGGCCTTCCACAAATGCAGCTGCCAAGGGGATGTGGACAAGTCTCTGGACAAGGAATCCAAAAAAATTGACCATGCTGCTAAAAAGATGTATGCTGCAGCATCCTTGGGTTGCCGTCAAGCAGATTACTCCATCATGATGGCCAGCTTCTGACATTCCCTGTTGGGAGTCTTCAATGAGATCCTCCCTCACCTCCCTGCTGACCAACAGTTGCCAGTGAAATTGATCAGGGACCAAGGTCAGTCATTGGCTAAACACCAATTCCAGATGGTCACTACTGTGCCTGTGCCATGACAGCGGATCTCTCCATATGTCGGAGGGCCTGGGTGTGCTTGTCCACCTTTACAGTGAACAACCAGCACAAGCTGGCTGATGTCTCTTTCTTGGACATCGACCTGTTTGGCCCTGGGATGGAAGAACATCTCAACCACATAGAGAAATCCAGTGCAACCCTTGGCTCTGTGGCATCATCCCATAAAGGCCTAAAGCAGAAACCTAAGAAAAAGACTTGCCAGTATCAGTTCTTCAACCACAGCCTCCTTGGCAGCTGCCTCAGCAGGAGAAATACCAGGCCTGGCACCCTAAGCCAAAATTTGATGGTCAGGGTCCCAAGTCAGGTGGGGGCAGGGGTGGTGCCCCTCAGGTCACAGCAGCGGGTGTCATCCCACTGCCCATCCTGTCCCTGACTGCGCTCGCAGTTGATGGTCATCAGAGCCACTTCCTGCCAGGTTGGTCTTCTATTACAATGGACAAGGAGATGTTAGAGGTGGTAGGCAGAAGGCTGCCTCTGGATTTCGAGGCTGTCCGACCTTACTGATCCCACGCTGTTTGGGAGTTAAGGTGTTGCAGGACACTTGGCCCACCCTTCTGGAGGACATCGCTCAGCTCCTCGTAAAGGGAGCCATATCCCATGTCCTGGACACCCTTGCCAGTCAGGGTTACATGTCCAGATACTCCCTGGTTCTGAAACGGACAGGGGCTAGTGCCCCATACTAGATCTGCATGATCTGAGCCAGTTCATGTGGAAGCGCATGTTCTGAGTGGTCAGCCTGAGTCAGATAATTTCTTCTCTGGAGCAGGGCATGTGGTTCTGCTCTCTGGACCTCCAGGACGCATTCTTCTTCATCAATAAGTTCAGGATTCTCCTGGTCTACCATATACCTGGGTGGGACTGGAGTTTCCTGCAGGAGATGTCTGCTTTTGTCGCCGAGAGGGTGTTGGAGTTGCTGAGATGGTTTATTCTTGGCGACTTCAACACTTGGGTGAATGACGAGATGTCATCTGGGGCCAGAGACTTCCTTTTAAATATGGAGGCTCTGGATCTCACCCTGATGACCACAGCGGGGACCAACCGCTCTGACCATGCGTTCAACCTGGTGTTCTCCCTGGGGCTCGAAATCGATACATCAAGACTGATCTGGTTATTTGGTTGGATCATTGCACTGCCAGGTTCAGCTTCAAAGCCCCCCTAAATGTCTCTTCCCTTGTGGAAATGGTCCAATTTCGCCCTTTGAAAGATTTATAACCAGGGGGATGTATGGCAGAACTGAACATTTCGTCTGTGCTTGGGGCTTGCGCTGACGGTCTGGGGAGTGCTCTGATGGCCTATAGTAGGGCTGTTGTTGAGGCCCTGGATCGCCTGTGCTGATCTGTGTACGCCCCCTGGTGTCGCACCTCAGGTTACCCTGGTTTGATGGTGAGTTGAGAATGTTGAAAACCTGGGGGCGGAGGTTGGCGAGGTGTTGGAGGAAGACCATGTCTCTGGGGGACAGGCTGGTTCTGATTACTCATTACGATGAGTAACAGTATGCAATCATCCAAAAAAAGGCAGCTTTTATGTCCAGGATGATTGTAGCTGGGAAGAACTGACCAGCTCAGCTCTTTTGGGTTGTGGACAGGCTACTACATTTGGCCTGTCTGGAACCAGTCAGAGCTTTTTCAGCTCACAAGTGTGAGAAGTTAGCTCTGTTCTTCTCAGACAGTGTCCTCTGTGAGGGCCGTGATCCCTCCAAGTGGAATACCATTCTCCAACAGTGGCAGCCTTCAGGTGGGCGAATGCACTCAGTCACTCTGGGGGGTGTTCCAGCTGGTGACAATGGTAGAGGTCTGTGGGGTGATCTCTGGGCTTAAACCAACATTCTGTGACCTTGACCCAGGCCCAATGCGACTACTAGTTGGATGCGTTGAGGTTCTGGGTCGGTTTTTTGCCTAAATTATCGGGAGTTCTTTGTTGGTGGGGGGTTTTCTGGAGTCCCTTAAACAAGCTCTGGTTAAGCCCCTGCTGAAAAAAAATCTTTGGTTCCTGACAGCTTGGCAAATTACCGGCCAGTCTCTACCTCCCCTTTCTGGAAAAGATTCTTGAGAAGGTGGTCACAGAACTCGAGGGTCATCTCATGGACTTCCAAATTTGTGAACCATTCCAGTCCGGATTTAGGGCCTTGCTCAGCATGAAGACCATGTTGGTTAGTGTGTTGAATGACCTGCTCAGGGTGAGGGATAGAGGAGAGCGAATAATTCTCGTTCTCCTCGATCTCTCTTCAGCATTTGACACTGTAGACAATGGGGTGTTATTGGACAGGCTGAGGCAGTATGTAGGACTCATCAACAAGGTCATCAGCTGGTTTGAGTCCTTTCTCTGGGGCAGGTCTCAGGGGGTGGTACTGGGGAATTATTCCTCGGGCCAAATGGACCTGCCCTGTGGAGTCCCCCAAGGCTCTGTCCTCTCCCCCATGTTGTTCACAGTGTACATTCTGCCCCAAGCGAGGTTATAAGGTGATATGATCTGAGTTTTCATTGCTATGCCGATAATACTCCACCTGTCCTTTGCACCCGGAAGATCAGACATGGTCGACATGCTGAATGAGTGCTTGGCTGAGATCCGGGCCTGGACAGCGTCAAACTGACTGGAATTTAACCCAGGAAAAATGAGGTGCTAGTAGTTGAGCCCGATTGAAGGGGTAGGGGTGGGGCCTCTGTGGATAAGTTGGGGCTTTTTATAGGCCTGAACGAGCTGGAGGCCTCCTTAAAGGTGAAGAATTTGGACATTGTTCTGGACAAGGAGCTGACACTTGATGCCCAGGTGTCAGCCGTTGTCCAGTCCAGATTTTACCAACTCTGGGACATCACCCAAATTAAGTCCCTTATCTCCCCCCCCCCTCGACGACCTGGCCACGCTGGTTCTTGCCTTCGTCACCCCGAGGCTTGACTGCCATAATGCATTCTACCTAGATCTTACCAAATAGCTGTCCAAATTCTGTATTACCAAAAAGTACATCTCTACTCTGTCTGGAGTGGTATTTTGGGAGCTGATTTAATTTTCCTCTTAAATTAATACACTTTTGTGTATTTGCACTCCACGGGACTGGGTGATGCACTTCCGGTCCACGGAGCTTTACAAACAGACCGTGCCAGCTAGCAGCATGAGCTCGGGCGCATGGAGATACGTGCAGAGACACGTGCATCTGAGCATGTGTCTTTTGTGTCCTGTGTGGGCTAGGGGACCACTTTCATCCTGCACCAAAAGGATCCGTTTTGAGGTACTAAACTAAAATTTTTGAGGTACTAAACTAAAACAAGGTAAAGAACAAAATTGTCATACCTAATAAATGCTGATAGGGGTTAATCAATATAGCTGATGAATGTTGCAGAAGTGAACTCGTGTGTTAATTTTACATCGAAATGGAGGCCAAGGATGTGGATAAGCACCACCTGTTGGACTCTGTGTGCCAGAGGGGAGTACTGGTGAGATGCATTATTTGCAAATGTATGCCAAAGTAAAACAGTACCACTCATTACTAAAGTTCACATGTAGTAAGTGTATGGAAAATATGTCACTAAAAGAAGAAATAAGGGTACTAAAAAGTATGGGTCCTGAGGAAAACTGTCAACAGAGAGAAATACCCCCCCCCCACACTGCTGTACTTGAACAAAATATACAACAAACAGAGAACAGGCCACCTATTGGGAACTCAAGTGGGGACTCAGACATCAAAGGCAGGGTTACTGCTTGTGAGGACTCTGATTCAAGTAGTTGGGCATTGGTGTCGAAGGGGCCTGCAAGAAAACGGAGGAGAGCACTTGGTCCATTTGAGTTAGCCTTGCACAACAAATATTCTCCCCTAAGTACAGTCACTGAAACTAGCTTAAACTCCCCTGCTAACGATTCCCCCAAGATAATAGACGCTCTGGTCATAGGAGACTCAATATTAAGGAGAACTGACACCATAGTGACAAAAGACAACAAATGTAACATAACAGTAAACTGCCTCCCACGTGCAAGGGTTAAGGATATAAAATGCCGACTACCAAAAATAATACAGCACACACAAAAGTCTCAAGCTTTAGTGATACATGGGGGCAGCAACAACATAGGCAAAGACCACGAGAAGGGTAGTGTTGCTGTGATTCTTGAGTGTGTAGCCCATATCCAGGGGAAGGGACAGACACCTATAATCTCAGGAATGTTTCTTCTGTTTGCCTGTGATCCTGGAAAAAATCATACAGAGAGTAAACAGTAGACTGATAAATGGCTGCAGAAACCGGGGGAGTAATTTTCATAAACCTTTGGAAGACTTTCATTGATAATAAAGCAATGTATAAAAAAGACAGATTACACCTAAACAGCCTAGGCACCCGCACCCTGGCTACTGCAATAAAAGACACCCTACAGAAAACTTTAAACTAGGTATGGGGTTGGGGGGTACCTGGGAAACACAAATATAAAACCCAAGAGATCAAAACATAAACTAAAACAAAATGATGATATATGTTGCTTGCTTCTAAACGCAAGAAGCCTAAACAACAAAATGGAAGAACTGGAGGCCGAATTAAGCAGTGGAATACAGACGGTGTTTGTCACCGAAACCTGGTGGACTGGACAGAATATCCCTGGATATGACCTGCATCATTTGGATAGGGAAGAAAAAAAGGGGAGAGGGGTAGCAGCATATACAGTATTTAAAATACCCTGAAATCTACAGATATATCAGAAAAAATAAAAAAAGGGAGGACTGGACCTGAGACCATAAGGATTAGGATTGAAACAGATTTAAATTCACATATTACCACTGGTGTATGTTATAGGCCCTTTGTGACCTCTGTTGAAACATCCAAATATTTATATATATATATATATATATATATATATATATAATGAGACAAAAAAAGCTTGTGAACTAGGGAAGGTTTTACTAGTGGGAGACTTGAATTATGAGATATAAACTGGAAGACACTTGAGGCAGGGTGCCCTCAGAGTCTTGAAATCCTAGAACTGTGTCTAGAAGTAGGTATGACCCAAAATGTAGACTCCCCCACCAGGGGAAGTAATATATTAGATCTAGTACTGTCAACAAAAGAAATAAATATCACATCCTGTCTGTTAACCCCCCTTTAGGGTATAGTGACCATAGCAGGATATTTTTCACACTTAAACAACATATTCTCATCACTAAAGGTTGTAGAGAAATCTGTAAATGTGGCTCAGCAGCTATAAATAAAATTAATGATTTGCAAAAGATAAATTGGGATTGTACTGTAAGTTAAAAAACAAAACTACGGAGGAGATGCGGAACACCTCTAAACATGAAGTTTTTAATTTATGTGACAAGCACACAAAAAATCTAAAATCTATAATGCAAGGGGGAAAAAACTAAATGGTTAACCAAGCAAATACTAAAACTTCTAAAAAAACAGAAACTGTATAACTTATACAAAAGTAATACGGGGGACCCAATGTTATGGAAGAAATATAAAACAGTACAGGATAAATTTAAGAGGATGATAAGAAAAAACAAGTTAAAAATGGAGGTAAACCTGGTATCTACAGGCAACAAAAACAACATGCAACAATTCTATAGTTATGTAAACTCTCCAAGAAAATCCAAACATAATCTGTGCTCTATAAAAAGGGAAATTAGATAGTTACAGATCCAGTTGTAGCTGCAAACCGGTTTAATGACTACTTTGGTGCAGTATTCTCTAGTAAACAACTAAGTCAAATAGTTATTAGGCCTAATAAGAACAGACCTATTGAAATTACTACTGAGATAGTACTGAAAAAAATCCAGTCCTTAAAAAGTACAAATTCTGCAGGACCAGACAATATTTCAAATAGGATGCTTAAGTTTCTTGCTCCTAACATAGCAGTACCTTTGACTATGTTATTTAACAAATCACTTATAAGTGGAACTGTCCCTATGGACTGGTTAGAGGCAAATATGGTGCCCTTTTATATTTTATCACCTAGTTTTCAACACAGCCTTGTGATGAACCTGCCTCATAAAGAAGGGCAGAGAAAATGCTCATCTCCTGGCCTAAAGGTGATGTTATGCAGGAACTGCAAAATCAACTTTTGAGCTGCAAACACACATTTTGAGCAGGAGTTGAAAAATGACAGCTGTCACATTAATGAGTCACTGTACCAAAATGGCTATGTTGAAATTTTGTGGTAAAACACTGAATATTACCAAAGTTATGAGGCCACATTTGTAAAATTCAGCATAGCCTTATAACTTAAAGCAACAGTGCAACAATTGGTGAAAATGTTGACCTACACTTTTCTATGCTATTTTAGACTGCCACTTACCTCCTGACTTGTATGATACCCTTCTTTCCACAATTTGAGTCTCCTTGAGTACCTTTTTCATGTCTGAAATATTAAAAGGAGCAGTCCTTTTAATGTGTCTCAAACTGGGTTTTCATTGGTATTTGTAGCTGTTTTTGGACAACTATTGTTCTATAAGGACAGAGAGCACGGCCTGCTGCATAATAGTTCATTTTAGTCATAACAGAAGTGATGTATGAACAACAGATGATCAAAATTAGCTTAAAATACTGTTGAAGACCTGGTTCGCAGCGAATTAACCCTTAGGCTGCAGAATGAGTTAGAGCATATAGAAACTTTGGACTGTTATATCAGTCTGTGGCCTAGCAAGGGTTCAAAGCAGTGCTCCTTTTATTCTTTCAGACATGAAAGAAGTACTAAAGCAGACTCAGACTGTGGAAAGGATATCATACAAGTCAGAAGGTAAGTGGCAATCTAAAATAGAATGAAAATTAATTGGCCAAAATTTTAACCAGATTATTGCACTGCTGTTTTAAGGGGGACAGTGTCCACCCCAGGAAAGGAGAGCTGCCAATAGGTGGCTCAGTCCTGCTCCTACCTTCCACTCTGGCCGGCTCCCCGATGACCCGAGGTAGTTCCCGAACCTGGGTCACTGGCATGACACAAGGTAAGGCTAGATGCCTCAACCCTCTGCACCACTGGGCTGGCAGGTGATGGCTTTCTAAACTGACCTGCCAATAGAGGCTGTGGACATGAAGACCGTAGCGCTGTCCCCAGTGTTGCCCATCCCGTAGCGTTTGCCAGCACTGGGCCGATATGGCTGTGGAAAGCTTTTAGGAGTGTTAAGAGTGTTGAAAAGAATATGAAGTGCTCTCGCCGCACTGGAGTCAGATGTAACTGATTCTGCTTCTTTTATAGAACTGCGCATGTGTGATACTCACACATGTGCAGTTTGCCTCATAGTCAGCCGTAACATGGCAGAACTGACATGACTATGTATGTGCCATACTCACATGTGGATAGTTAAAGTCAGCTCTGGTAAAAGTAAGACCCCACTGAAAATGAGACACTGCATCTCATCAAAGTTATCCTGTGTCAGTACATTGCCAAAATAGATAAAAGGATGACCCACTGAATATGACACATTGCATCTCAGCCAGGCTATCCGGCTGTGTTAGTACATTGTAACAATGCTATAATACCATCAAGAGGTTCTGGAGACATGTGAACAAAGTGGTTCTCGCTAAATCTGGGGTCACCATAAGTTTCTCACAAACCTCTCCCGAGGCGTCTACAAACAGTTCAAAGAGTCTCCAACTTTCATATTGGTGTCAACAGCACCCGAAGTCCGAGCAGTCCCACAACCTGCTTCCACAGCATTCACTCCCTGACTGGAGTCCTCCATCTCCATGACAGTGGTTCTCAAGGAAAAGGGGAATTTCTCCAGTACCCTGGCCAAACCCCCTCCCCCATTCACTAAAAATACCACCAACAGCTTAATCTGGTTCAAGGTCAGTTGGCATTCATCTGTATCCTCCTCCCCCGGGTTGTGACTGAAAATAGGCAGAATTTGTCTAGTGTGCTTTTCGGTACCCGGTCAACAGAAATTAAATAAATAAATAAAGATGCTTGCTGAAGAAGATGGAGAATCTGGGTGCAGCTAAGGTCACAGTAAACTGCATAGATAACTGGCTGAAGGGGAGGCAGCATAGGGTAATGGTCAGCGGGGTTAAATCAGAGGAAAGAGAGGTCACCAGGGGGGTTCCACAGAGATCTGTCCTGGGTCTGGTCCTCTTCAACATGTTCATCAGTGACATTGGTGAGGAGATTCAGGGCATCCTGTGTCTCTTTGCAGATGGTACTAAGCTCCGTGGATGGATGGATAGTGACAAGGGAATAAAGGAAATGCAGAGAGACTTGCAAAAGCTGGAGGGATGGCCAAGAGTTTGGCAGCTGAAATTCAACACCAAAAAGTGCAGAGTACTGCATGGGAGGGGTGAGACTCAGTACCACGGCTGAGGAACAAGACCTTGGAGTTATCATCAGTGACTCTCCAAAGCAGTCAAGTCAGTGCAACAAGGCTTATATCAAGGCAAATAGGTAGGATGCTTGGATGTATTGGGAGGGGTAAGAGGTATTGATAGTAAAAGGGAGGTAATACTTCCCCTGTATAGATCCTTGATTAGGTTACCACTGGAGTACTGTGCCCAGTTCTGGGGTCCTCACCTCAGGAAGGATGGGGAAAGGATCAAAACGTGCAGCGCAGGGTAACAAAAATGATTCAGAGCCAGCAAGCCATGTCCCTTGAGGACCGCCTCAAGGCACTGAACACGTACTTGCTGGAGACCAGAAGGAACAGAGGAGATATGACAGAGACCTTCAAATTCCTTAAAGGAATTAAGAGGATAAACTGCAGGGAACTGTTTAACTTGAATACTAATTTTCAGTTATGTGGTCATGAGTGGAAGCTAACAGGAGGGAGGTTCAGGAGGGACATGAGAAAATACTGTCCTACAGAAAGGGTGGTGGAACCCTGGAGCAGGCTGCCAGCAAAAGTGGTGGGTGCAAAAACCATTAGGATTTTAAGCTTGGCTGGGACAGAATGAAGGGTATAGTGGTTGCTCAGGGCATCAGAATAGGGGAGGACAATGCATGGGGGGTCGGGAGGGCTGGGATCCTGGAGAAGCAGTAGGCCCCAGGGCTAAATAGGGAAATTGGACAAACTGGATGGACCATTGGTCTTTTTCTGCTGTCGTTGTTTGTGTCTGTTTCTGAATACTTATTTCTGCATAGGTGTGTGTAATTTAGCTGCTATTTATTTTATTTCTTTTCCGGTATTTAGCCTTAGGGTAACTAGGTAAGTACTCTAAGCCTCTTTTTAGTAGAACATAATACTAGCAGCTCAACAGTTGGGTACAGTCCAGGAGATTATTGATACATTCAGCATAAAAGAACAGCAACAATTAACGTATTTGCTACCAGCCAGGAATAACAGAGTACACTCCACATTCAAACACAAAGCAAGATGCCCTTGTATAGGTGGCCTAATAGCAAGAAGATACAATTGGTAAAGGACAGCAACCAGAACTAAGAGCAGGACAGGCTGCATAGACAAAGGTGAAGTGACATTGATTTGAAGTGCTGATGAGAATCAGAGCACTTGGCTTGATAAGGAAGATGAATCCAGATGGAAAGCTAGACCTGCAAATCAAAAACAACCTAACATTGATAGCCACTGGGCATAAAGCAGCTACTGTAGATAAACTAGCCACAGCTAGTATTTTGCTGGTAGCACAAACTGAACAGTACTTGTAAATGCAACATATTCTACTGAAAGTAGGTAACACAAGAGAAAAACTGGGTAGACATTACCTTTAAAAAAAGAGGCAGGTAGCCAAGTCCCAGGTTGCAGGTACAGTAGGTAGAGAAGTGAGAGCAGCAGCAGCTAAGCTGGAGTGCTCAGGGTGTGCGCTTGTGGGCAGCATCTCCTGCCTAGCTACCACATCAGTGTGACACCCTTAAACCTCAGCCCTTGTGCTATGGACCGCTAGCAAACAGGGCTTAAAAGCATTAACAGAATCCCACAGAATTCCACCCCCAGCCACTGACTGTAGCTTCCAATTTGCTCTACTTGGGCAGTGTTTGGCAGTACCTCCTCGTACTGCCACATGGTTCATAAGATAGTGTGTTATGTGTGGAAGAGCCTAGCTGGCTTGTGATCCCCTCCTCAGTGACTTTAAGCAGCTCTGACCTCTAAGGGAAAAATGCTGCAGAGTTAGATGTTTAGAGCTTAAAAGCCCAGAGTCCAGTGAATCCGAACTCCAGACAATTGTGGCTTGTAGTTATCCCTACCTAGACAGTGATTGGAAGAATCTGCAGGTGATGCCAGGTGGTGCAGGGGATGGTACTGTATGTCTTTTGTGGGAGAGCCCAACTGGCATGCAACCCTTTCTTTGGCTGTCTCATGTGGCTCTGGCTGAAAAGGAGAATTGGTGCAGTTTCACAAGTGTAAAGGACTTAAAAGCCTGAACACAGTCTCGTGGAATCCCGCTTCCAGCCACAAATTGCCACTTCCGATTGATCCTACCTAAGCAGTGACTGCCAATGCATCCTTGTGGTGCTGTGTGTTGCAGGGGATGGTGTGTCCTGTGTAGGGATCTTGACTGACTTGCCAACCTCCTTTTCAGTAGCTTTGAACAGCTCCAACTACAAAGGAAAAATGGCTACAATACGTTTTTTTTATGTGCTCATTTTTGGCCTTTGGATGGCTGGCGGAGGAGATCCACCCCCCACATCCTGTAAGGTCCCGGTGTACCTGGATCCAGCGTCAAAGGGCTCACACTGACGGGCTGACCTACAGTACATATTTCAAAAATACATAGAAGATTGTTTGCGCTATAGAAAAGGTGTCAATACTCAGTGCATGTGACTTAGGAATACAACTTTTATAGATCTTATTAATGTTCCTTTCCTGTGTCACACCTTATTCTAGGGACATGGATATGTTGTTCATCCACACTGTCTGGCAGATTCCTTGCCACTTTAAATCTTGCTGGAAGGTCTTCAAGATGGCTTCTACCACCCACCCGGGTGGTAAAACTCTCGGCTGCGCCCCATGACAACAGATCTTCCTTACCGCTGGGAAGCTCAGGTTCCCTCCTTAACACTCTGCGTATAGACTGGATCCTAATTCTTCAGTTCGCCTGAAACTTGTTCTTAAATTTTCAAGTCCCTCATGGCTGCGATGGACAAATCAACTCCGGGTTTTCGGCAGTGCCCATGTGGGCAGAAAATGTCCAGGATGGATCCGCACTGTACGTGCATCTACTGCCTCGGCCTAGACCATGACCCGCAGGCCTGCGAGTTATGCCGTTCGTTTTCAGTCAACGTCCTGGAGGACCGTGCTGCCCGGTTATAGCTTGGGTGCCCCGAGAAGCGCTACCTGCCAGTGAAGTCAAAGGAGGCCCACTGGGCGGTGTCCGCGGTGGCTGGCTCGGCTGAGCAACTCAAGCAGATGATCGCCCTCGAGGAGGAGGCGGCACAGGCCGCATCATCCTCTTCCTCAGTCACGCCATTTATCCCGCTCTCTTTGGGATCCTCCTACACAGCTTCTTTTAAGGAGCTTTGCCAATCCCTTTCCATGAAGGGAGAGGGGCCATCGGGACATTCTTCTCGGTCCAAAAAGAAGGACTCAAAAGGTAAGTCCCACTGTCGGCGTTCGTGGGAGCGGGAGAGGTCCCCTTCCCCGGACAGTCGACACTCGACTTCAGTTGAGGTTGTGGCTAAGGCTGCTGGCTTCACGGTGTCCCCGTCAGGTCAGCTGGCTGAGACACCCATCGATGCGGTCGAGATTTTTCTTGACCAATCGGACAGGCTGTCGACTGGTGAAGCCGACAACCATTCTTCACTGGCTTCCCCGATGGAGACCGAGGACTTACCTGCGCCTCCTGTGCCGGAGTCCCTGGTCAAGGCTTCCGAGCCGAGGGAAGAGCGGGTGTCCCCCGCCCCTTCCCAGACCCGTCCTCGGAACACCGAGGATCTCGGTCTCGGACATCGTCTCGGTCCAGCTGATCCCGCCGACATCGGCGTTCTTGGCACCGAAATAAGCGGCGCCACCGCTCGTCCTCGTCTTCCTCCTCAGAAGAGGAGAGGTTTCGGTGCAAATTGCGTCGATGCTACGAGGACCTGATGTGGCAGCAGTTTCTTTTGTCTGGGAACAAGCCGACGCCGTCGCCTTCCCCGGCCATCAAGTGGCTGTCACCTGAACGGCCGAAATAACCTATCGCTGTAGTCGAGGTGCCCAAGCCTGGGCCAGTTGTTCAGCCGAAACCAGCTGCCCCACCGATTGTGGTGGAACCTCCACCTCCACAACCGAAACTTGCCCCACAGGTTGTCGGTCACCCTCACTCCCGGCTGTCCTCGGCAGGTGGAGGGTGGCTCAGGCCCCAGGCAGCTCTTCGCGGACTCCTCAGAGTCCAACAACTCCTCCCTGTTCTCCAGGCCCATTGACCTGGAGTCCTCCGGGGGCCAGTCCATGGACGAAAGCCCATCGTCCTTTATGGGTCTGCTTCGGTTCATCTCGGAGTCCACCGGGATGCAGCTTGAGCCCGTATCCAAGTGGGCCAAGTATTCCCTAACGGGGATACTGGGCCGAGGGGATTCACCCACGGGGGCCTTTCCAGTGGCTGAAGCCATTGTTGGCCCAGCCTTGGAGCTTTGGGAGTGGCCAGCTTCCTGTCCTGCGCCTTCGACCAGGATGGCCAGGAAGTATGCGGTCCCTTCCGGCTCTTTGTCTGGTTTTTCGTAACACCCGTCCGCTGAGGGGTTGGTCACCAATAGTGTTTTTCGGCGTTCCGGGAACACTAGGGATGTGGATAAGCCCCCCCAACAAGGAGCCCAAAAAGCTGGACTATGCTGGGTGCAAGGTATACGCTGCGTCCTCCCTTGGCCTCCACCAGGCCAGCTCGGCCGTGCTGATGGCACACTTCTCCTACACCCTCATGGTCTCCCTGGATGAGGTGATCCCTCATCTCCCGGCCAACCTGCAGACCACGGTCAAGCAGGTACGGGACCAGGGAAGGGTGGTGGCAAAACAGCAGCTCCAAATGGCTCTGGACATTGGAGACTCCTGAGCCAGATCAGTTGCGGCCGCAGTGGCCATGTGCCGCAGAGCATGGCTGAGGATATCCACCTTCACGGCAGATACCCAGCATAAACTGGTGGATGTCCCCTTCCTGGGGATTGACCTCTTTGGCCCTGGAGTGGAAGGTCACCTCCAATGGATTGAAAAGTCCACTACCACTCTGGACTCTCTCACCTCCGCCCAGAAGGTCAAGGGCCATCGACAACAACATAAGTCCTTTCGCCCTTCTGCACCTGCGGCACGTCCGGCCCAACAACACCAGCATCAGGGTCAGCAGGCTCACGCTTGGCACCTCAAATCCAAGCCTGCAGCTTCCTCTAATAGAAGTCAGGGAGGAAAAGGCCCAGGAGGTCCCTCGTCTGGTTCCTCCTCCAAGCCTGCCCAGTGACGGGTTGAGGGGAGTCGCCCCCAGCCTCGTCACTCCCCCCCCGGGTTCCTCCTGTGGGGGGACAGCTCCGCCACTTTTATGCCTGGTCTGCTATCACCACAGACCTCTGGGTGTTGGAGGTGGTAGGAAAGGGCCTGCCCCTGGAGTTCGAGCAGGCCCCACCCTTCCAAACCATCACCCCTCGGCGGGCTACGGGGTCTGCAGCCTCTCTGTCAGCTCGCCGAGCCGATATCGCCCTGCTCCTCGAAAAAGAAGTGATCAGGAAGGTGGCAGATCCTCCTCCAGACCTGGGGTTTGTGTCCAGGTACTTTCTGGTCCCAAAACGGATGGGGGGCTAGCGCCCCATTCTCAACCTGCACGACCTGAACAAGTTCCTAAGGTCTCTGACTTTCAGGGTGGTCACTCTGGCTCAGATAATCCTATCCTTGGAATGAGGCATGTGGTTCTGTTCTCTGGACCTCCAGGATGCATTCTTTCACGTCCCAATCTGTCCGTCCCACCAGGGATTCCTCCACTTCAGGGCAGAGGGATCCCTCTACGAGTTCCGGGCCATGCCTTTCGGCCTTTCCCTAGCTCCCAGGGTCTTCACCACATGCATGGCAGTGGTGACAGCATTCCTGTGGAGCCAAAGGGTCCAGGTGTACCCCTGCCTGGATGACTGGCTGATTGCAGACCCCTCCAGAACGGAGGTGGAGCGGTACAGAGATCTGGCCCTCCTGGTTTGCTTTCAGGTTGGTCTCCTCATCAGTGAGGCCAAATTGGAACTTGTGCCAAAGCAGATGATACAATTCATCGGGGCAGAGTTCGACTCTCTGCGAGCCAGAGCATGGCTCCCAGTGGACAGGGCCAAGGTTCTTTCCTCTTTTGCCCAATCATTTCAGGTTGGACAATTGCACCCTGCCTGGGACTTCCTGTGCCTCCTGGGCCTCATGGTGGCCTGCACCAGTGTGGTCCATTGGGCCCATTGGTACATGCATCCCCTTCAATGGAGGCTGGCTAGTCAGTGGTCACAGCACTCTGATCCCTTGGATCAGCTAGTGACAGTGACCCAGGGGATGTGGAACGCTCTCCAGTGGTGGACCGTTCCAGCACTTTTGCAGGAGGGCATCCCGTTTGTCCGCCCCGAGCCGACGGTCTCTCTATCGACCGATGCCTCTCTGATGGGTTGGGGTGCCCATCTGGGGGAGCACAGAGCGCACGGCCTCTGGTCCCCTCGGGAGTCCCAATGTCACATCAACCTGCTGGAGCCTCGAGCAGTTCGTCTAGCCCTCACTGCCTTCGCTCCATTTCTACGGGGTCAAGTGGTCAATACCACGACCATGTACTGTCTAAACTGCCAGGATGGGATGCGCTCCATGCCTCTGTGCAAGGAAGCTCTCCGCATTTGGTCACTCGTGCGCAGCCTGGAGGCGGATCTCCTTGCCATCCTTGTGGCAGGAGTCTCCAACATTCTGGCCGATGCCCTAAGCCGGATAGGGACTGCGTCTCACAAGTAGTCTCTCCTGCCGGAGGTAGTACAAGATCTGTTCTCCCACTGTGCGTGCCTCAGGTGGACCTGTTTGCCTCCAGGGAGAATGCAAAGCTGAGACTGTTTCATGCCCGCCCCCCTCAGCAGGGCTTGCTGCAGGGTGATGCCTTCTCGAGGGCGTGGACCCCGGGCCTCTTCTATGCCTTTCCCCCATTTCCCTTGATCCACAAGGTGCTTCTCAAGGCGAGGAGGGACAAGGTGCAGGTGATTCTGGTAGCCCCAGACTGGCCCCGCCAGTTCTGGTATCCAGATCTCCTCAGTCTCAGCTCCAGGCTCCCGAGGCGGCTTCCAGCCCACCCAGACCTGATCTCAGTCAATCAGGGGGAAGGTGTTCCATATGGACCTTCAATCCCTGCACCTGACGGCCTGGTTCCTGAGCAGCTAGAGTTCCAGGCCTTGGGTCTTTCCGAAGAGGTCCTCAACGTCGTTGAGGCATCCTGTAAGGAGTCGACCAGAAAATGCTATGCCTTCAAATGGAAGAGATTCTCCATTTGGTGTCAGGGCAAGGGCCTGGACCCTTCCTCCTGTTCCTTTGCAAGCATTCTGCACTACCTGTGGTCCCTTTCTCAGCAAGGGCTTCCATCGTCGACCCTTAAGGTGCACCTGGCTGCCATCTCTGCTTACAGGGGGGGCAGGGGCCGGGAAGCAGTCGGTGGTGCAGGAGAAGGTGGTCGGGTGCTTTTTCAAAGGTCTTGATCACATATCCCTTCCGTTGCGAGAACATCTGCCTCCTTGGGATCTACTGCTGGTATTGGCTAAGCTCATGGGCAAGCCATTGGAACCAATGCACAGGTGTGACATCTCTCACCTGTTGTGGAAGACCGCCTTCTTGGTGGCTATCACATCAGCCAGAAGGATGGGAGAGCTCCAGGCGCTTTCCATTGAGTCTCCTTATCTGGTCATCCACAGGGACAAGGTTGTCCTGTGCCCCCACCCTAAATCCTTTCTGAAGGTGGTGTCGGAGTTTCACCTTAACCAGGTGTTGACTCTGTTGGTGTTCTACCCCAATCACACCTCAGAGGCCGAATATAGGCTCCATACTTTGGACCCTAGAAGAGCGCTCGCTTACTATAAGGAGCGGCGGCTGAAGTTTGGGGAGAGGTTCGCCAGCTGTTTGTCACCTATGCTGAAGCCGCACCTGGCAGACCTGCAACCAAGTGGACGATAGGAAGGTGGGTCACCTCCTGCATAGATCTCTGCTATAGGTTGGCGGGCATGGAGCCTCCCAGAGGGATAAGAGCTCATTCTACCTGCCATACCGCTGCATCAGTGGCTGCTTCCAGGGATGTCCCTATCCAGGAAATCTGCAGGGCTGCTACCTGGAAGTCAGCACACACCTTCATCACCCACTACCACATCGACCTTGAGTCACACTGGGATGCTGGTTTTGGGGTCTCTGTTCTCCAGTCTTTATTTCCTAAGTAGGAGGTGTGCGCCTTGCCTCCCTCCTCCCAGAGAACTGCTAGGAGTCTGCCAGACAGTGTGGATGAACAACATATCCATGTCCCTAGAAATACAGGTTACTCACCTGTAACTGGAGTTCTAGAAATGGTATATGTTGTTCATCCACATGACCCACCCGGCCTCCCCGGCTTCGACGCACAACCTGGCTTCCAGTTGGCCATAGATCTAAGGCCATGGGGTGGAGATAAAGTTTTACTGTCTGGGTGGGTGGGAGGAGCCAGCTTGAAGACCTTCCGGCAAGATTTAAAGCGGCAAGGAACCTGCCAGACAGTGTGGATGTACAACATATACCATTCCTAGAACTCCTGTTGCAGGTGAGTAACCTGTATTTATGGTTCATTGCTGATATGAGTACTAAACAATAACAAGGTTGCAAAGTACTGGATTTTATACAGTTATTATAATTCACTATGTATTATAAAGGTATAAAAGTCTTGTGTTAATAAAAGTGTAATCAGTGAGTTTATTAGAACAGATTATGTTAGTTGCTTTTATAAGTACGGTTTTTTCACTGCAGTTGTGTTTGGCTCTGTACATCCAATCTGATGATGTCCAGGTGACTGGAACTCTGACATTCTTCTCTACTTATCCCTATACTGAGGCTGGTAACCACAGATGCATAGAGTACCTCTTACTGTGCCTATTGTCAGTTTGCTAAATTAAGAAACCACATTGTTTATAAAATACAGTAGATGTTTATAGCTTTGAGTGGCTACTTATTTGTCATTAACTCTTGATGTACTTCTTATTCTCCAAAAGAAAAAACAGAAAATCAAACCCTTAGAACATCAAGCAGAAAGGCCAGCAAACCCAAGACAGCCAGCGGAATGGTTTGAAACTTAAGGAGTTGAATGTGGCATCATGCATGGACCTTTTGAATGAGTGAAGAGACTAAACATGCACCTGCCTTTCCTGTGCTGAAGAGAAGCCTCTGCCACTCTGGTGATGCTGATTTGCTAGGGAGAAGCCTTCCATATTTTCCACTGACTACAACCACAGCTATGCAGTATCATCAAGGCTTGATTACTTTGTTTTGAGGAACTTAAGTGTTTTCTTTAGGGTGTTTCATGGATCTTCTTTTGATCTTGGGTAAATGTTCAGTTTTCATTTAGAAATGCCTTCATGGTTAATACTGATTCAAACTCAGGGAACCCAGTGGCTTGTGCAGTAACTGTAAAACAGTTCTCACACATGGTTCTCCCAGCTATGAGTGCATAACCCTATATAACAACCACTTAAAGTATTTCTTACCGTGACTTCATCTAGCGGTACCTGCTTGTGTAATTGAAAATTCAGCCTATTGGTGGCGACCTGGACAGTATTTCAACTGCAGCTAGAATTCAAGCATAGGATCTTTTGGATGCAAGTTGGGAGCTAAGTCACCTCACCACATCCTTTTGAATTTCACGAGTATAGCCTGTTGGTTTAGCAACATTGTATACAGTACAGGTTACTTACTGTAGCTTTGTTATAGCCAGTATCAATGACAGCCCCCTTCTCAACAATCTTGCTGCCTTTGCTACTCTTCAGAGACCCACATATGATGAGGAAACATACTGTAACCGACTATGCTCAAGATAATCTTTGCGCATTTCCTTGTCCCAGTAATCTTCTTTATGCACACCTTGTTTTATTTGTGAAATTCTCAGAATTTCATTTCTTGTGGTTATAAAATTCCGCAATTGTAAATGCAGTTGTTAGTCTTCTTACTTAAAACACTTCAGTATCCCAAAGTTATGTGTTTGTATGAATGCATACTAGTGCTACATATTAAATGTGCCTTTGTCAGTATTTGAAAGGTATTATATAATTCTATGCTTAATAAAAAATTATATGGTACCCCAAAACTGATGAATCTCCCACAAGCCCCTTCCTAATAAGCATTGTGTTTTTTAGTTATGTTTTTCTTGTTGAAACTATAATTTATTTTAAAAAGGAATACTAGTCATGTTTTTGATCCATTATAAATTATAAAATTGCTATAGTTTTGTGAAATCAGCAAAGAGTCACTGAGTATAATGTTATTGTGCCTCAGTTCCACTGATAAAAACTGATTGGAGTCAAAAGATGTACTGTCCCTTTTGCAAATTATTAGTTTAGCTTTGTAACAAAAATGTAGAAGTGGCCTATTATCTGCTCATGTTAAGATGCACATTGCCAGGTTTCTGCAAGCTTCGTACATTTTGAAGCCTTATAGACATTGCCTTTTTTACCAAGAATTCTTCTCAGGTTTTCCAGAGGTCTTCTTGCACAATGTTCATAAAAATAGTGTCAGGGTATTTTTGCATGTGTTTAATACAGGAAATATTATCCCTAGTATTTAAAAAAAATCAAACCTGTTTATTTTAAGCATTCATATGTGAAATGTGTAGTAAATCTAATACAGATTTCTGAAAATTATCATTTTCCTGTACAGTATTTTCTTTCTCAGTTCTTTTTTTATAAACTATTTTACTTTTGATCTCTCACTGCTTTTTGTGTAATATCTCTGATCTAGACGGGAAATTACGTTTACAAAATCTTAGTACCCATAACTTTGAAACCAAATACTAGACAAATGTTATTGAAATTGTATTTCACACTACACGGTTTATGCGCTAGTAAGAAATACATTTTAAATTTCCATTAACTCTATCTTCTGTTTATTTTGCTTGACTTCTCAGGATGATGATTTAATCTTCTTTGGGAAAGAAAGGAAATGTATCACTAACCAATCTATTCTATGAAAAGGTGTGCACCAAATAAATCACTCTGATAGGATGAGAGGTCTTGAGGCTACAGTATATAGAAAAATAATCTGGGAGATGTCTTGCATGTTTACATTAGTGAAACCAAGTAGCTGTCAGCCCTGCTAGCGAACACGTGGCTGTAGGGGAAGAGATTTTTTTTTCCTGTGAAACAGATGCAACATTTTTTAAGGGATTCAGCATCATTAATGCTGTTGTTATTCTTAGTGCAGAGGAGTGTACTAATCATTTCTTATTGCAGCAGTTCCTCATTTTTGTTTTAGAATGCTTGACCATCTGAAGTGATATATATATATATACTACTCTTGTATGTTTTTTTCCGACTGGATGTTGTATGAACATTTAGTGAGTTTTTGGTTTTGATGCTAAAACCAGCTTGTACAGCAAATGAGAATATAATAATGTACTGGTTTGAAAATGTAACTTGCCTAAGATTATTTGGGATTTCTTCCTTATACAATGTAACAAATTCTGTTATTTTAAATGTGACTTCGATTTTTTTTTTTTTTGTTATAAGATAAATTTATGCTTGGTATACTTATTTAAATGTAAGTTACAGCCATGTACAATGTGCACAAAATAAATTGTAAGCATGTATAAACATGGTACATTTGTAGCTCATTCACAAAGTAACAATAAAATGTCCACGCTTCCTAATTTTGTAGTTTTAATGCATTTATTTTAGACAGATGTCTGCCAAAGTGAACTGGATGTCAGAACATCTTGCTAGGCAGTAAAGTACAGAAAACCCTTGCTATTTTTGCAGCTTAGCATTCTGTGTGTTATGCCTAGGCTCATAAAACCTTCAAATAGGATTAGCCAATCATAGCTAGAAATTTACTTGAAGTAGACCTGAATTTAGACAGGGATGCTTGGCAAGCAGAAAGTTTTAAATCAGTGAACATTCTAAGCATATAACATTTCACCCCCTTCGTTTCAGTTGTCATTGCCCTGAAGCACCCATACATCCTCACCCCTGTACCCACCTTCTACTGTAAATTTTCTCAGTTCTAGCGCCAGGCAGAGTACTCTGTATCAACTCGTCAAGACTACCCAAAGAACAATGGGGTGCAGAAGTCCAAAATCCACTGTTGCATGAATGGATTTCCCTCTGGATGACCAGTAGCTGGCCAACCACAATGGGAGACTACTGAGCTCAGAAAGGCAGAAGCTGAGGATATCACCTAGCATAGGAATAGGACATATTTTTCATAATTAAGGTGGGTACAGAGGGGAAGGTTTTCATAGATTTCATAGATATGTTCAAGCTAATGGACTACGGTCCTTAAATGCTTGCCTTAAGGTTTGATTTTAAATCTAATAGTAATTACTCATGTCCCCAGTTACTATACCTTGTTTTGTTTAAAAAAAATGATCCAGCCTGTGTTTAAATGAATCTATACTTGTACTCATTACTGTATCAGTTGGCAATGAATTCCACCATGCAGTCACTCTCACACTAAACCAGTGTGTCCGCGGTAGTGTATGCCATCTTTGGGTCTCTAACTGGTAGGGTTTTTTCCCTAGATTCATATTTAGATTTCCTCAGTATCAAACCCAAATCATCTCTAAGACTTTCACCTTGTATAGCCCTATAAAGCTTGCAATAGTCCCCCCAGTGCATCTATATTCCAAGGTAAATAAATCCAACTTTCTAAGTCTCTCATCATAAGACATGCCCTTAGTACCCTTTACAGACCTAGCTGCCCTTCGTTGATTTCCTTCCAGTTTTCAAATATCGTCCTTTTTGTAAGGTGCCCACAGCTGAGCACAATATTCCAAGTTAGGTCTGACCAAGGCACTGTGCAGGGGCATAATAACCTTCCTGTCTCTGCCAGTTATATGTCTTAATATACAATTTAATATCTGGTTGTTTCTTTTTACTAGATTGTTACAATGAGTACTAAACTTCAGGTCATTGCTAATGATTATCCCTTAGTCTCTTTCATCAGAAGTATCACAAAGTACTATATTTTCTATCTTGTACTGTGGTTTGGTATTTCTTCTACCCATATGCATAACCATTTTTTTATTTAGTTCTAGTTTTTTTTTTAATTTTTGTCCTATTTTGTATTGTGTCCAGTGCATCTTGTAGCTTGGAGATATATTGTTGTGTGTTTGTAATAGTACCCAACCTACAGTCATCCACAAATGTGGTCAACCAAATCCTTTTATTCTGTATTTTTAATGATGTTACATAAATATTAAATAGGCAAGGTCCAAGCACTGAGCCCTGGGGCACCCCACTGGTCACTGCCGCCCAATCACACATTTCACCATGTATTGCCACTCTCCAGCTCCTGTCCTTCAACCAAGCCTCTATCCAGTTTGTTATATTTATATTAATTCTAGTATCTCGGAATGTGTTTACTAGTTCCTGATGTGGAAGTTTATCGAAAGCTTTCGAAAAATCCGAAAAAACTACATCAGCATTATTGCCTTCATCCAGTGCTTTGCCCACCTTCTCATAAAAGGCCAAAAGGTTTGTCTGGCATGATCTTTCCTTCCTAAATCCTTGCTGAACGGGGTCTTGTATGTTTTCCTGATCTAAATGTTCTATTAAGATGCCCTTTATTTTGGATTCCAATATTTTTCCCATAACAGATGTCAGACTTACAGGTCTATAGTTTTGTGGGTCCATTTTTCATCTCTTTTATATATTGGAATCACAAGTGCCACCCTCCAACCCTGTGGGACTTCCCCTTATCTAGTGATGATTGAAAAATACAAGTTAGGGGATCAGCTAATTGTTCAGCCAGTTCATATATTACTCTTGGATAAATTTCGTCAGGACCCTGTGATTTATTAATCTGATTTCTTTTAGTTTATCCAGTACATCCACTGCTGCAATTTGTATAAGTCCAGGTATAGAGCTATTTTTGTCCCCTTTATTTATTGAGGTGGCTGCATTGAATACTGAACAAAAAAAAAGTATTTTGTAATTGTGCAGTCTCCTTTTTATTCGGCAGTACACCTTGTTCATTTCTGAAAGGTCCTGTGATGTTATCACTTTTCTTTTTATTATTTATATACGAGTAAAAAGTCTTGTAGTTATCTTTTACCTGTGAAGCCAATTTAAATTCATAATCACTCTTTGCCTTTTTATTTCCTGCTTAACCTTTTTAACCAAGTGTCTGTATTTAGTTATAACTTGGATGTTTTGGCTGTTTTTTGTTTTGTGGTAAAGTCTGTTTTTTTATTAATTAACTTTTATTTTAGGCTTTGGTGATTTAGGAATGCTTTTTTTACTTGCATATTTCTCAATTTTAGGTATACCATTTTGTATAATTATTTTTAATTTATCTACTAATACCTCCCACATATCATTTACAGATTTTGTTTTGAATGCTTTTTTCCAATCCCACTGTTTCAAACTGTTTCTCATAGCAGGAAAATCAGCTCTGTTAAAGTTTGATATAAACGTCGTGCCTGTTCTGGTACTCTTACCTAATTCTTTAATATGAAAAAAATATTTTACAATGGTCGCTATTTCCAAAGGGACTATCAATTTTAATGCCATTTACTGCAGATCTCATATTAGTTAAAACTAGGTCAAGGGTGTTGTGAGTCCTGGTGTTTCCCATCACTGATTGTTTAAGGCCTACCTGATTTATCATATCCAAGTATTGGCAATCTAATGTATTACACCCTTGTTGTTTTTGCCATTCAATACCTGGCGAATTAAATTCACCCACAAGTATTATCCTGTCTGCAGGATTTAAATTACTAATAACCTTTACTAATGCTATATCTTTTTCATTTGTAATCGACGGTGGCCTGTATAGTAAGCCTAGTTTAATTTTTGGTAGTCCTTTTGGTATTAATTTTACCCATAGCAATTCTAAGTCCTGCTTATCACTAATAATTTCCTATATTATATTATTTTTTTGTCACTATAAATGGCAGTACCTCCCCCTTTTTTATGCTCTCTTGATAGAAAAAAAGATGATATCCGTCTATACTTTCAAACAACATGAAGTCTTGCTGTATTCTGACAAATTGCAGTGAGGTCCAACCTTCAAACTGCACCAGAGATGAAAGAATTAACTTTCCATGCCAGGCATGGAACACTGAGCTCGAGCTCGGTTGAGGCTCTGTCTGTTGCTGTTTGAACTCAAACCGTCAGATTCTTTGCTCTGCCTCACTGAACAGTCACTCCAGAGATTGTCTCCTTTGCTCGGTTCAATTTGTTGGTTAAAGTACTGTTTTTCTCGGTTTTC
Organism: Neoceratodus forsteri; assembly: GCA_016271365.2. Classification (NCBI taxonomy): domain Eukaryota; kingdom Metazoa; phylum Chordata; order Ceratodontiformes; family Ceratodontidae; genus Neoceratodus; species Neoceratodus forsteri. The sequence goes on from CM028134.1 coordinate 487,254,134, forward strand.
GACTGAATTTAAACTGTAACTTATCGGTTCAGTCTCTGTCTGTGGTTTTGTGAGTACTAGATAGGCTTATTTTTTGTTATTATTCTGTGTCTTTTAGAGTGCGGTAACTGGTTCTTATCGGTTCTAAAAAAAACGGATTTTATTACGTTTTTTTCCACTACCCGTAACACAGTAAGGGACCGATAAGGGTGTCTTGCCTGGCGGATTACCGAAAAAAGGGTAAGTTTTTGTTAGGACTGGCCATGTCTGAGAAACCCAAAAGAAAAACCGGGCCCACTGGGTTTCAACACTGTAGTGTATGTGGGGAAGTCTTTGCTAAGGCTGATCCCAACACCACCTGTGTTTATTGTCTGGGGTTTGACCACCTCAATTCAGACTGCCAGATTTGTAAAATTTTCCTGCAGCTACCCTGGAAAAAAGAGTTGGTAGGCTCAGGGAAAGGGAGGCCAAGAAGTCCACTGACCCGGATGGCCAGCCCGGTTCAGTTCCAACCGAACCAGAAGGAGTGCCCTCTGACCAGGGCGAAACTTCTTCATGCAAAAGGAGAACCAACTCAGAGGAGTCGGTTCCGGTTAAAAGAACAAGAAGGGATAAATCAGCCTGTGCGGATCCACAAGTTCTTTCTCCGACCGTTGATGAAATAGCCGAAGCGATAAAGATTGTTCAGTCGCTATCTCCGGTTCCAACCAAACTGGCACCATTAGGAAAGCGCTCAGTTTGGTCGGTTCCCCCGGTTCCGGATTATGATTTAGAGGAATTTTATGAACCAGAGGAGGAGGAAGGAGAGTATGAGGAAAGTGAGTGTGATTACAAAAGTCTGGATGTGCCCATTGACCCGGACATCTCCCCAGACAGACCTTCAGGAGTGTCTCCTCCTAGGCTTTCTGAGTCCCCTTCCCATTTTATGTTTTACAGAAAAGTGGCTGAAACTCTTCAGCTTCCTATGGAAGAAGCTGTGGATGACCAGGAGGAGCCTGACTATGTTAAAATGATGGATATCCCAGAGTCCAAGAGGCTGTCTATTCCCCTTCATAAGTCCTTTGGGAAACAGACAATGACAATTTTAAAGACTCCTAATCCTATACCTCCTGTGGATAAGAGAATGGACAAAAGGTATGCTCTCTCAGGCTCAGATACGGAGTTCCTTACTCAGCAATGCAGCCATGTTGGGGTAGTGCAGACTGCTGCCTATGATAAGGCAAATATACCCTTGGCTTCACACCACCCAGATAAAGACTCAAGGAGGACTGATGCCATGGAAAAGAAACAGTACATGGCAGCATACTTGGGACTCAGGCAGGCTAATTTTATGGCCTATACAGCTAGATATCAGAAATCTAGATGGGACACTGTAATGGCTTTAGCTAAACAGGTCCCTGGCCAGCTTGCCAAGGAGCTGGAGCAGGTGGCTGCGGATGGTATTGAGGCATCCAAGGTGCAATTCCATGCTGCAGTGGACTCCAATGATGTTTCATCTAGAGTCATGGCTACATCTGTGGCCCTTCGTAGGATGGCTTGGCTCAGATGTACTTGCCTGTCACAGGATTCCCAGGCTAGGGCCATGGATTTTTCTGTTGTGGGTAATTCTCTGTTTGGGGAGCAAACAGAGAACTACATGAAAAAAATGGATGAGTACAGGACCACCTACAGGAGTGCTCAGGCCAAGGAAAGGCAAGCCACTCCTCAGTGACAGCATCCCAGGGACAGGGGCAGGCCTTTTCATAGGACTTTCTACCAATCCCAGGCCTCCTCTTCTGCTTATGCTCATAGGGGGTTCTTTAGAGGGAGAGGCAGACGGGGTACAAGCAGACTTTCTTCCACCCCTCAGCCTAAAACCCCTACCAAACAGACACCCTGATGGGTTTGCCAGGGCTGATTCTCCACCACCTGTAGGGGGCAGGCTGGCTTACTTTGTCCAGGACTGAATGTCTTTAACATCAGACAAATGGGTCCTGGAAGTAGTAAGCCTGGGACTTGTTTTCAGCTTCAAAAAATTTCCAAAGATCAGAACCAGATCCTTTCCACCTGCAAATCCTTCAGAGGCACTTGCCCTAGAGGCAGAGGTCTCTTCCCTCTTGGCTCTCAGAGCCATAGAGAGGGTTCCACCCCTACACAAAGGGAAAGGATTGTACTCCAGGTACTTCCTAACCCCCCGAAAAGACAGGAGAATGGCGGCCCATCCTGGATCTCAGATATTTAAACAAGCACCTTTCAAAGCCATAGTTCAAAATGGTGACTCTGGGAATAATTCTACCCTCTTTAAGGCCAGGGGACTGGCTAGTCTCTCTGGACCTCAAGGATGCGTATTTCCATATTCTCATCAGAAGCTCCCATCGAAAGTACCTCAGGTTCGAGCTGCCCTCAGGCCACTACCAATTCAGAGCAATGCTCTTCGGCCTAACTTCTGCTCCAAGGGTGTTCACAAAATGCATGGCAGTAGTAGTTGCCTTCCTAAGGAGAAAAAGGATCTCCATATTTCCTTACCTGGATGACTGGCTCATAGTAGGCCAGTAACCAGACCAAGTCAAGTTACACCTACAGATAACTCAGCAACTGCTCACTTCTCTAGGTTTCCTGCTGAATCTTTCAAAGTCAGTTCTAGAGCCTGTGCAGCTTCTCACCTTCATAGGGGCAGAGCTGGATACAGTAAAAGCAAGTGCCTTCCTTCCCCTGGACAGGGCAAGGACACTTATTTCACTGGCCTCTTCATTCACCCCTCAGGTGTCTCGGCCAGCAAGGCATTTTCTGCAACTCCAAGGACACATGGCTGCCTCTACAGCAGGGGTGCAGGGAGCAAGATTTAAAATGAGGGATATTCAGTTCCACTTGAGAGCCTTTTGGTCTCAGGAAAGGGACCCTCTGACCAAACTAATTCCAGTGACTCGAACCCTGATCCAGGCGTTACAGTGGTGGCTGGATCAGGACACTCTAAGACAGGGAGTTCCTTTTGTCACTCAGTCTCATTCTCTAATCCTTACTACAGATGCCTCCCTCTTGGGGTGGGTAGCACACTTGGGACCCCTGACCACCCAAGGGTTGTGGTCTCCTCAGGAATCTCTGCTTCACATCAATCTATTAGAACTCAGAGCAGTGTTTCTAGCACTTCAAGCTTTTTCCAAGTCTGTTCAGAACAAAGTAGTGCAGATCAGGACAGACAATACCACCACAATGTGGTACATCAACAAGCAAGGGGTCACTCGGTCTACGGCCTTGTGCACAGAGGCAATGACGTTATGGTCTCTGGCCTATTCCCTGAACACCTCTCTTACAGCAGTACACCTCTGAGGCAAGGACAATGCCCTGGCAGATGCTCTCAGCAGGATATCTCAGGGCCATCACGAATGGTCCTTGGATCCTGTGGTTTTGAAGGTGATCTTCTCCAGATGGGGCACCCCACAGATAGATCTTTTTGCAGCCCCAGACAATCACCAACTTCCTCTCTTCTGCTGCAGGTCCCCAGTGTTGGGCTCAGTCCCCCTGGATGCCCTAGTTCTCAATTGGGAAGGGAAGTTCCTGTATGCTTTCCCCCCTTCCGTCTCCTGTTCAAGGTGTTAGTCAAAATCAGATCTCATCCCTGCAAGGTGATTCTGATTGCTTCAGACTGGGCCAGGCAGCCCTGGTACCCTCTCTTGTTCTCCTTAGCAGTCCACCTTCTCCTATCTCTTCCCAGGAATTACAACCTATTAGCATGTGCTCAGGGAAGGGTTTGGTATCCGAATCTCAAATCTCTCAATCTCAAGGCCTGGCTCTTGAAGAGTTAGAGTTTGCTGATTTGCACCTCTCTCAAGGTGTTATGGATATTCTAAAGGCTTCTCGGAAGCCTTCCACCAGAAACACTTCCAACTCCAAGTGGAAAAGATTTTCTATATGGTGCTCTGGGAAACATATTTCCCCAGAGTCTGCTAGCCTGTCCACGGTACTGGACTATATGGTTCATCTTAATAGCTTGGGGCTCAGGCCAGCTACACTAAGAGTGCATTTGGCAGCTGTCTCTGCCTTCCTTTCAGCAGGCAAGCCTTCTTCCCTTTCAGCGCATCCTGTATTCTCTAAATTTTTCAAGGGATTGCTTCATACCAATCCTCCATTCAGGGACCCTGCCCCTGTTTGGGACCTTAATGTTTGCATTGCCCAGCTTATGCAACCCCCTTTTGAGCCTTTGTCCTCAGCAGAGCTTAAGTACTTGACTTGGAAAACTGTTTTCTTGGTGGCCATCACTTCTGCCAGGCGCATAAGCGAGTTACAAGCCCTGTCAGTGAAGCCTGATTTTATATCTTTCCATAGAGATAAGGTGGTCCTCAGGACTAATAGGAAATTTTTGCCTAAGGTGGTTTCAGACTTCCACGTTAACCAGTCTATTTCTCTCCCTGTTTTCTTCACTGACACACCCACCTCTGGGGAGAGGAGGCTGCACAGTTTGGATGTGAAAAGGGCCCTTAGCTACTACATAGAGCGTTCCAAGGGTCACAGGTTTGACTCCCTCCAACTATTCCTCACTTATGGTGAAGTTGGTAAGGGAAGACCTGCCACTAAGAGATCTATTGCCAGGTGGATTGTCTCTTGCATTCAATTTTGTTATGAAAAACTAGGTAGGACTCCACCCTCAGGCCTGAGGGCTCACTCTACCAGAGGTACCGCTGCTTCCCTGGCTACTGCCAGGGATATTCCGATCTTAGAGATTTGTTAGGCAGCCACCTGGAAAACAGTACACACTTTTACCAAGCATTACTCTCTGGATATCCAGGCTAGGAGTGATGCTCGGTTTGGCACAGCAGTGCTTCAGAGCCTATTTCCTAGGAAGGTTCTGTCCCTCTTCCATGGAGGTACTGCTTGGTAGTCTGCAATTTGTCAGAATACTGTAAGTCTTCATGTTGTTTGAAGAAAAAAATTACTCACCTTAGTAATGTTGTTTCTTCTAATGGAGGCTTGCTGTATTCTGACCTCCCCCCCCGCCTCCCCTCTCAGAACCCTTGCTTTTGGGATGTGGGTGGGCAGCAGCAGTGTTGGCACTCAAGAGGTGCCCCGCCTCTTATTTCTCCCCTTTAGTTTGGGTGGGTGGGTGTTGTGTTTGTTTCATTTTTTGGGTTTCCTGACTTGAGTCTTTGTTTTGGGACCAGAAAATTTGTTTATTATATTTAGTAGCCAGTTGGCTAGTGTAAGTTTACAGTTTCCACACAGGACACTCAGTGAGTATAGCTCGTAAAGATCTGATGGTTTGAGTTCAAACAGCAACAGACAGAGTCTCAACTGAGCTCGAGTTCAGTGTTCCATGCCTGGCATGGAAAGTTAACTCTTTCATCTCTGGGGCAGTTCGAAGGTTGGACCTCACTGCAATTTGTCAGAATCCAGCAAGACTCCATTAGAAGAAACAACATTACCAAGGTGAGTAGTTTTTCCTTTTTCCCCATGTATCCTCTTTGGTCCACCAAGTTTCAGTTATAAGTGCAATTTGTATGTTCTTAGAGATTTATAAATGCTGAAGTTCATCAAACTTGTTTACCAGGCTTCTTGCATTTAATAATACTGCATTCCACCCTAAATTCAAATCATTAACATTTAAGTTACAGCTTGGCCCCCTCTCCTTTTCCAGTTTAAATGAAAGTTTATGATAGCATTTATTTTCCTGCTCAGTATGCATATACCAGCCCTATTTAAATGTAATCTGTCCTGGTTAAAGATATTTTTGTTATGAAAAGTGAATGAATTATCCATAAATCCAATATTTTGCTGTTTACAGAAGGAATGTAACCAAACATTGAGTTTTGTTAATTCTGAATTTTTAAAATCATATTTTCCTTGTGTAGGGAGCAAACTAGATATTATAATTTCTCCTCCTTTTCCTTTATTTTATTAATAATATACTGGTAATCCTGTTTTATAACTTCAGTATTTCGGTTGCCCACATCATTTATGCCTACATGAAGTATAACCAGAGGGTTTTTTAATCCTTCCATTAATACATCTAATAAAGATGCTATGTGTTCAATTTTAACCCCGGTAGTGAGCTAACTGTTGCATTCATTTTTCTTCCCTGACAAACCAATGAGTCTATTCCTTTAGTGATAGAATATCCTGTGATTAAGATATCTTTGTTGTCCTACCTGTACCCCCCCATCATTAGCTGCAGTGAGATCCACATTGGATTCAATTTGATTTGCATTAGCAGAGCCCCTTATATGTTTTCCTTTTTCTGTAGGCAGTTTGTGAAGGGCGAGGGTTACTGATAGGTGAAATGGGTGGTTATTAACAAAGAACAACAACAAAAAGTTTTCAGTAGAGTCATCATACTGTACTCCATAGGATGCCAAAATTACTCAATTTTGCTTCAATGAACTTACACCCTATGATAGTGAGAAGCAACACTCAAAAGACACGTGACATGTAATATCCATTTTAATTACTGTCACAGTGAGGTTACACTGTACTGTGCATCAGTGAATTAATAAAAAATGAAATAACTCAGTAAGCCTATATCAAAAATGACCTTGTAAGCTACCTGCCGGTGCAGCAGTACTGTTGCCACTCATGATGCTGGTGACCCAGGTTCAGGAATGAGCCAGGTCATTGAAGGCCAGCTGGGGGAGAAGGATTTAAAGACCCAACTGTCACTCTCCAGGATAGGAGGGTCACTGCCCCACCACTGTATTGCCACCTGGATGACCACAGGTACTGCAGGTAAGTTGGGTGCTCATCAGTGTTCTGCACAGGGTACATTCGTGCATGTGCATGGAACTCTGCTTGCTGACATCCCAGGGGTTGGGCAGAAAACAAAATAAAACAAAAACACCCTAGTACGTACAGGATGATGGTTCTAAAAGCAAATTAGTGCACTTAGAGGTCAGTGTATCCCAAGAAAGAGATTAATTCTCCTGAGATCTTTTTTTTTCCATTAAAAATGTTATTAATTTTGTATTAACAGGTTTACAGAGAGATACAAAGGTTTTTGGATCAACTTCAATAATACAAGAGTATATACCATAGATTCAGTTGACACCGAAAATATTAAATAAATAAAATATATTAAACACATAACTAAGTTTTGTTTGACAATAAAGTACTATTAAGTAATGAAGAGTGCTCAGTGCTAAATAACAATAAAGTAACCAACAAATGTGCATTTCCATTCGAGGTTCAGCAGATTTAAATAATTTCATATACATGTGCTCCATAACTTTAACTATTGTTATGAGGTTCTCCTAGGGAGGTTATAAAAGGGAACATTTTTGTTTCAAAGATTGCATTCTTCCCTAGGTTTGCTAAAGCTATTCTCTCATTGTTAGCTACTTGACTCATATTATTGCACCATTCCTTGAGAGTTGGGGCCTTTTGGGATTTCCAGTTGGACAGAATGAGTCTCTTTAATACTAAAGCCGAAGCTAGAACCTAGTTTTTTGCAGGGTTCTCAGAGTATAAACACTGAGTCAATACCCAGTATGAAAAAATTATGGGGAAATGGAATTTTGCAGTTGGTGACTGTTTCACAAATATTATGTACTTTGTGCCAGATGTTTATGATATATGGATAGCTCCAAAGCATATGAAGGAGGTTTGCATGTTGGTACCTCCAGTATTTACCCTCAGGCAAGTAATTCATATCTTCTGACCATCTGGGAGAGCAGTAGTAACCATTCAGTATTTTAAATTGGACAGTCCTACCTTCAACCTCTCTGCAGCATTTGTACACATTCTTCCATATGTTTTCCCATTCATCCAAGCTTATGGATTCTCCCTACTCTGTCTCCTATCTTTCTCTTGAGGCTTGTGATGGAGCAACAAGGTCAGTATTCTGTAACAATTTGTACTTTAGACTGGCCCCGTTCTTTGAAGATGCAACTTTACATTCCTGTTGCCATTCTGTATTTCCCCGTAGAACAAAATTTGTACCTAGTGATTGTATTTGTAGGGCATTTTTAATCAATAGGTACCTTGCAAATTGGGATCTATGTAGTCTGAACTTGGTTTTAACTTCCTCAAAGGAAACTAGGCATTTAGTCTAAGAATTGAGCATATCACCAACATTGGTGATGTCAGCCTGAATCCAGACATCATCATCCAATGGAAGGTTATTGTACAGAAATTTGTCATTACTCCACAAAGTAGTTAACTCATTAGGCATACTTTGCAATCCTAGGGATTTCTTTATTGTAGCTATTGAATTTCTAATGCATAGATTATCTTTCAGATGACTCTGGGAATGAAAAGTAAGTCCATGGGTTTATAAGAGGCGACTATCTGACTCTCAACTTGGAACCACAATGGAGTGTTGTCTTAAGCAGCTGAATTCAGACACCATACAGCTAGTTTAAACTGAAAGGACCCATAGTACTTTTCCCAGCTGAGCAGTCCAAACCCCCCTTCCTGCCAAGACATCTGCAGTTTCCTCAAGGAAAGTCTAGGAGGCCTATCTCCCCACAAAAATTTCCTGATAGGTTTTTCAACCAAATACATTTCTTTTTGTCAATTCTAGTGAAAAGGTTCTGGAGCAAATACAAAATTTTAGGTGCCACTACCATTTTAACTGCATTTATTTCCCCCCAGATTGAAAGATTAAGTTTTTACCACTTATTAGCGAGATCACTATCCATATCCTTTAGCAGAGGAGTTAGGTTCAGTTCATCTAATTTAAGAATACTTTTTGGAATTCTGAGTCCTAAGTAAGTGATGTTATCTCTGCACCAAATCGAATCCTCAAAGGGTCCCGTCTTCATATTTTGATGTGCATATGAGTTAATGGTCATTATTTGCATTTTTTATTTTTCCAGTTAGTGTTTAAACCTGACAGCAGGTGAAGTCACCTAACTTTCGACTAAGTTTGGTTTAAGAGAGGAGGTTCACAGGTAGTAATAAGCAAGTCATCTGCATAAGCAATGACTCTGTCAACCTGCCTGTTTTGATTCCTTTGATACGGGGTAAGTCAGAAATCATCCTGATCAGAGGCTCTGTCACCGTAATGAACAGATGGGATAAATGGCAGCCTTGTTGAATACCTCTATTTAGATTTAGGGATTCAGATATGAAACCATTTGTTATGACCCTAGCTGCTGGTTTATTGTATATAGTTGCAGTCCATCCAATGAATTTTTATCCTACCTCCATTTTCCTAAGTACCTGAAATATATAATGCCATTCTAGCAAATCAGATGCTTTAAAGAAGTCTAGTGCCAGCACGGCTGCTGGGTCTTTAAGTTTACTAGCTGCCCAGCTCACATTCAGCAATCTACAAACATTCTATACCACTGTTCTCCCTGGCACAAAACCAACCTGTTCTTTTCCCACAAGTCTGGTGATAATTCCTTTCATTCTGTTAGTTAGCACTTTAGCCATAATCAAACATTTAGCAGTGATATGGGTCTACAGTTTTCACACTGCGAGGCATTTTTACCTTTCTTATGGATTAATGGTATGTGTGCATGGTTCATGGATTCTGGCAAGGAGTTCATTTCCAAGGCCTCCTTCATCACTCCTGTTAGGTATGATTTACCAGACTGATTTAGTATTTTGAAAAATTCTCAAAACCATCCAGACCTGGGGTTTTCTTTGAAGGCATTTCCTTTATAGCGCTACATACTTCCTCCAGAGTTATTTGTCTATCCATGGCTTGCTTATCAGTTTCTTCTAATTGCTGCATTTTTTTCTATGTTGTAAAGGAATCTATGTTTTCCATACATATGTGTCCAGAGCTTTGATACAGTATATTGTAAAAACTTAAAATTTCCTTATTAATCTCAGCATTAGTTGTTACTGTTTTCTTTTGGGAGTTTACAATTCCTGGTATTATAGTCTGACCCTGTTGTTTTTCAATCTATAAGCCTACCTGCTTTTCACCCCCCAAAATTGCCTCATTCTTAAGAGGACATATTCTGCCTTGGATGAATGCATTTTATTTATCTCATATTTTATCTGTTATCATCTTATATAATAGATCCTTGGACCAATTAGATTTCTGCCTGCATGACCTCTTTAGTACTTGCTAGTTACTTTTTTTTAGCAGCCAGATCTTTTAAGCTCTCTCCCTTTATAGCTGTGGCAAAACTAATTATGTGATCCATAATAAAGGCTTTAAAAGCATCCCATACAAAAGCCTTGGAAATTTCCCCTGTATCATTACATTTAAAATATTCAGTAGTTTCAGCATCAATGAAGTCAATGAATTTTTTTGCCCTACAAAAAGGATGTATTTAGTCTCCTTATAAATGATTTACTCAACTCTTTATCCGAAGATAAAGATACTTCACAAGGGCATGATCTGAGATTACTATGTCAAGTATTTCAGAGTTGCTATCACATAGATTACTAGATACCCAAATATATTCAGTCCTACTGTAGGAGTCATGTATGTTTGAATAGAAGGAATTGTCCCTGTCCTGTGGGTGTCAACCTTCAGGAGTCAACCAGGTTTAGGGCCTCAGTGAGCTTTTCCAAAGCTCTTTGTGACCTTGTTTTGTTTTTTGAGGCTTGCACGCCATCTTGATCCAAAAGAAGGGTCAGCTGTCACATTAAAATCTCCCCCCAAAATAACCTTATGGTCCTTTATCAAATTTAATTCAGCTGCTACTTTATCAAAGAAAGTAGCTTGATCAGAATTTGTGGCATAAATATTGCAAATAGCCACATTCTGTCCATTTAATGACTCAGTGAGAAGTTGGAATCTACCATCTTCCCAGACATAAAGTCTCCACCACTCGTTCACACTGATGGGAGTACACTGGAGGCGCTAGGACCCAGTGGGAGCGCACTTTTGCAGGAGGGCCGGCTCCGAGGTGGAGCTGCTAGAAAGCGACACCGTGCGCCAGGTGCATGCGATAAAGACTATCTCAGTGTTGACCCTCCAACCACCTTAGTTTCTTTTTTCCTGCTGTTGAGTGCGCTTCAGTGATGACGACACTCACCCGCCGGGAGTCAGTCTTCAAACTAGCAGCTTAGTTTTCAGTTTTATTATTTTGTATTGTATCAACGATAAGTACCGATTACATTTTAATAAATTCCTTACTTGCACGAGAAAGAAGTCTTCAGCTCTCCATTGATGAAGTTGACCATGAGTGGGGCAGGTGACATTAGGGAGACTTCATAAGAAAGCTGTTCAGTCAGCTGGGCCGGGTCTGGTCCGCCATGGTCTGAGAATGGACAGTCCAGTGCTGGGGGGGATGGGCGATCCCCTCGAAAGCATAAAAAGAAACTGTCCCATTCATGGCACCGTTTGACCTCGAGTTCTTCTTCAGCCCACCCGCTGAAGAAGAAACGGCATCACTCGAGGCTGCCCTCTGGTATGTCTGCGTGTAGACGGTTGGTTTTTAGGGTCAGGAGCTGGTCTCTGCTTCTTTTGGAGTCACCAGTTTCTGTCTCTGGTAGCCAGTCTCTTCAACACTGGAGCTCCTCTCCACCTATTGGAGGGGCTTCTGATGAGCAGTTTTACCATTGGGCCTCTCTTATGGAGCAGTGGGGCTGGCAGGTTGTCCTGACTGCCCGAACCAGCCGGTCCATCGCCGGGGCCTCTGGGCCTGTCTGTTTCAGAATGGCAGGCAGGGCGGTTAGGACTTCCTAGTCATGCAGTGCCTTCTTTGGTGCCATCGACCCTGCGCTCTGGTGTCTATCCCCACATGGCTGCAGTGTAGGGGTCCACACTGATGCCTTTATCTCCTGCCATTTTTCATCCTTTACTTTCAAATTGCAGTCCTCAGACTTCTGCAACGGTGCCGTCGACTGTATTGCTGACTTCTCCAGCACTGAGGTCCTTTGCAACGCCGTGGGTGGTGTTTGCACTATATGCAGTGCTGCATATCCTGTCGGCGCTGTCCTCGGTGCCAAGGTTGGCGTCGACACCATGTGCGGTGCTGCACTACCCGTCTGCACCTTCTTCTGGGTCGGGGGTGCTGTCGGCGCTGTGTGCAGTGTCGCAGTCCCTGCCGGCTCCATGTGTGACACCATTTTCTATGTCGGCACTGTCTTTGTTCTCGGCACTGTTCTTTTAGGCGGCGCCAAGGATATGTACAGTGCCATCTAGTTTTCAGAGGTTTTCGACTCCGATTCTTTCTCCTTCTCTTCTTCCTCCAGGTTTTCATCCCATTCCTGTCTATACAGTCCCCCCTGGACTGTCAGGAGATGATTTTGAGCCCAATCTGAATCTTTGGCTGGGTGATGATGTTGATGCCAATTCTGCCCTGGGGCAGAGATCAGTCCTCCTGCAGAGCCTGTTGTTGAAGACCTTTCCTGTAAGTCTCTGCTCAAGAATTTTAATTCTACTCTTTCTCTCCAGTCCATGGAAATAGATCCTGGGAAGTTTGTGTGTCTACAATATCTACATGTTACGAAATCCCTATGGATTTAACCCCTCCGGTACAGCCCTCTTTCTAGACTCTTTCCCAGATGGTGTGGAAGTATCTGGTGCTTATTCCTTCTGTGGCCAAGTCCATAACAAGGAAATATGCCCTTCCCAAGGATCGCCCCATATTGGCCTCACAAGCCTTTGCTGATGCCATAGTGGTCCTGGCAGAGAATGATAAGGCTGTCCTCCCTCAGGAATCTACAGCCCATCCTTTAAACAAATAATATCACAAGACAGACACCTTGGGTAAGAGAGTCTTTGCTGCCTCAACCCTGGGCATGTGCATTGCCAGCTACCAGGGCTATTTTTCTCAATATGAATATGTTCTTTGGCATTCACTCAAAGCAACAGTAGAAGCTCTGCCCGAGTCAGAGGTTGACTCAGAGCTATGACAGACCATAACTAGAGGTATCGAGTGCAATAACCAACAAATTAAAGCTGCAATGGGCGCTTTCGATACTACTTCCCTGGTGGCCGCTGGCATTTGCACCCATCACCACTCCTGGCTGTGTACTTCGGGCTTTACGAATGATGCCCAACAGAAAGTCATAGCCTTACCTTTTGGCGGTATGTATCTGTTTGGGCCTCAGGTGGAACAAGCATTAGAGGCCACACAGAAGACTAGGTCTGCCATTAAGACAGCTAGACCTCCACCCACTCCATCTTGAGGAGATGGGAACAAGCATCAGTTTTACAACCGTCAGTCCTTTTGTGGCAAAGGCAGAGAAGGTTTTAACAGAAACCAAATCCCTCAGCTGCAAAAGAAAATACAACAGAAGACACTAGGCCCAAAAGTGCCCAGTTCCGCCTACTGAGTTGCTGGCCAAGGTCCCACCTCACCTGCCCGAGGGGGACTCTTCCTCGACAGTGGGAGGATGTCTGACTCAGTTCTATGACCAGTGGAAATCAATAACATCAGACAAATGGGTCCTCAGGATATTCCACGTGGGGTATGCTCTCAATCTGTCAGAAACCCCTCCGGATCATCCTCCCAAGCGACAGTGAAACACAGGTTTCTACTCCCATTACTTTCTGGTTCCAAAGAAAACTGGCAGCATGCACCCTATTGTGGATTTCAGAAAGTTAAATTCCTGCACAAGGAAAAGTTCTAGATGATATCACTCGGTACCCTGCTGCCTTTGATTCATCAACACGATTGGCTAGCCTCCCTGGACAGGCAGGATGCCTACCAGCACTTTCTCATGCACCCAAATCACCACAAATACCTAAGATTTGTGGCATTGGGTCAACACTATCAATTCAGAGTCCTGCCCTTTGTTGTGCAGTTCTCGTGGAGCATCTAAGGAAAATTGGAATCCAAGTGTTCCCATATCTGGCAACTGGCTTCTAGCAAGCCCCTCCAGGCAAGAGACTCTGGCGGCTATGGCTACAGCTTCAGACTTCCTCACATCCATGGGAGTCCTGCTGAACCTCACAAAGTCACAGTTGCAGTCCTTCCAGACTTTTCATAGGAACCCGACTGGACACTTCCCGTGTGAAAGCTTTTCTTCCGGAGGACAGCAGGAGCAATATCTTACAGATGGCCTGCTTCATCAGAGAACACAGCTCAGTGCGAGCTCTGTCAATGCAACGAATGCTGGGTCTAATGGTATCCTCAGTGTTCACTGTACCTTTGGCTCATCTTCACATGAGAACCTCTCAGTGGATGCTCAGTACTCAGTGGTCCCCAACCACTCACCCTCAGTCATTTCTCATCAAGGTGATGGAACCTCTGAAGAGGTTACTCTGCTGGTGGTCTCAGGAGGACAACCTTCTGGAAGGATATCCCTTCACCCCTCGGGATCATCAGATCTCCATTACCATGGATTCATCCTTGATGGGTTGGGGCGCTCACTGCTGGGATCTCCACACCCAGGGTAGGTGGACTCGGGACGAGTCTCAACTTCACATAAACATCCTGGAAATGAAAGCCATCCTGTATGCAGTCCAAGCTTTGAAGGACATACTCTGTCACAAGAACATTCTCCTTCAAACAGATAACAAGGCAGTGATGTATTACATCAACAAACAGGGTGATGCACACTCTTACCCATTATGCGAGGAAGCAGTGAGAGTGTAGGAATGGTGCCTGGAGCACAAGGCTCTGATTCAGGTGGTTTACCTGCCGTGAATACAAAATGGGCTGGCAGACTGTCTCAGCAGAACTGAGTCAGATCTTCACGAGTGGTCTCTCGACTTAACCATCGTTCAGCCACTCTTCGAAGAGTGGGGAACGACGGACTTGGACCTTTTTGCATCCCCACTCAACTCAAAACTGCCTCTCTTCTGCTCCAGAAATCCAGGACCTGGCATTTTTTGTCAGGATGCAGTCAGGCTGCAGTGGAAAAAACGCTATCTATACGCATTTCCTCCTCTTCCCCTGATTCAGAGGGTGCTGCTTGCACAGGGCAGAATGATTCTCATTGCCCTGTTATGGCCTTGTCAGATCTGGTTTCCCCTAATCAACAGACTTTTGGAAACCTCTCTGAAACTGCTTCCCCTCAGATGAACCTTCTGACCCAGGGCCTGTAGTCCATCCCAATCTGAGGTCCCTTCACCACCATGCTTTGCTTCTGAGGAGAGAGAGGTGAATAGGTTTAATGTTTCTTGTAGGGTTTTGGATATTCTTTTGGCTGCACACAAGCCAGCCACCATAAAGACCTACACAGCTAAATGGAAGCATTTCCTCTATCTGGTGTGTAAAATCCTCTTGGAATCCTTTTTCCTGCCCACCAAATAATGTGTTGTAGTATCTCTTAGACCTCTCAATCACAGGTCTGCAATACTCGACAGTCAAAGTTCATCTTTATGCAATTTTGGCATATCATGAGGCAGTACTCTCCATGCTGCTGGCTCAGTTGCCTGTAGTTAAGAGGTTTCTTAAAGGGATTCTGCATACCAAACCTCTTATTAGATGTCCAGTTGCAACCTGGGACATTAACCTAGTGCTAGACATGCTCACTCGTAAACCTTTCAAGCCTCTATCTACTTGAGAGTTGAAATTCCTCACTTGGAAGATGGCCTTCCTGGTGGCCATTACTTCTGTTTGTTGGGTATCTGAAATACTCGCCTTGGTCACAAACCCCCCCCCCCCGTATACTGTATTTCACAAGAACAAAGTAGTTCTTAGGACTCATCCTAAGTTTCTGCCTAAGGTTGTCTCAGAATTCCATTTAAATCAACCTTTAGTCCTTCTTACCTACTTTGCAAATTTCCAGAATGAAGGAGAGCGTACATTTCATTCCTTAGATGTAAAAAGAGCCTTGTGGTTCTATCTGGATAGAGCGAAGGAAATTCGCAAAACTCAACAACTGTTTGTTTCCTTCAGCATGACCGGGCTGGGTCTACCTGTTGTTATCGGGTGCATTTCAGCGTGGCTGCTGGCATGCCTTCGCCATTGCTATTCCATGGCACAGGTCAAGCTGGAAGGCAGAGTGTACGCTCACTCTGCCTGAGCAGTCGCAGCATCTCTAGTGGAAATTCGTAATGTCCCCATTGCAGATATCTGCAATGCAGCTACCTGGAGCTCCATGCATATGTTTGTAAAGCACTATGCCTTGGATGTCCATTCCGGATGACATCAGTCATTTGGCAGGACAATCTGTAATGGACTTCTGTCCTAAAACGTGAGCTCCTCTCTCTCTCTGCCTCTGATTTCGGGGGATTATTTAGCTCGGTACTCTCCCATCAGTGTGAATGAGTGGTGGAGACTTTATGTCTGGGAAGATATGGAAATTACGTACCTACTGTAATTCTTGATCTTCTTGGACAAAGTCTCCACCACTCATTCACACGCTCACCCACCGTCCCCCGAGCTCACTTCTCTGTTTCTGGTCTTCACTCCCTCAATGGCTGGGCTGTGAAGATTTTGTTGTTGACCCTTCTTACATGGGTCACTTGGACTATCTTATTTCTGGTTTTTAGGTTAGTCCTTTCTAGGTTAGTTACACTGAACCTCTTCGGAAAAAAATCTACTGAGGCGGTTGGTGGGTCGACGCCGAGATAGTCTTTACCGCACGCGCCGGGCTTGCAGTGCCGCTTCATCTCGGTGCTGGCCCTCCTGAAAAAGTTTGCTCCTGCTGGGTCCTAGCACCTCTGGCATACTCCCATCAGTGTGAATGAGTGACGGAGACTTCGTCCAAGAAGATCAAGAATTACGGTAGGTACGTAATTTCCATTTCTGCAGCTAAATAATGATTTGATTTAATAAAGTTGACACCTTTTGGAAGGAAAAATGGTAGTACCTCTTTTTTTTTTTAATTGAAGGAGCTATATTCCACTTTAGCAACCCAAGAATTTGCTAACTTTTCTGCCTCTTGATCTGAAAGATGAGTTTCTTGTATTAGGGCTATGTCTGTCTTGTTCTTATTAATAACACTTAGAATCTTTTTTCATTTTATGGGGATGTCAAACCCATTAACATTCCAGGAGCAAAAGGAAATGGTGTTAGACACCATTTCTGGTATGATGCTAGGAAGAGGGGATTAAAGAGACAAGAAACCCCTCCCTTTTTTTACCTTCTAAATCTGAAGATAAGTGCAGTACATTATAGGGGTCTGACTCTTAAGAAACAATATCTGTTCTGTACCAAACAGTGAGCACTTACAGTAGATAATGTATTTTTCCATTCAAACTTCACAAATGTGTTTATAAATATGGGGTGTAGAGGATATTATAAAAGGTCAACCACACACAGTCGACTAACTCTAGGTAGAGATAAAAAAGATAACGCCATTATTAAACAGTCAGAAATAATGCATCTTAATACTCTAATAATAAAATAAAGACTATTGACTAAAACAGTTCCACTATGCCGCAGCTCAAGAAATTTGCCGATCATCGGCACAGCAGCAGCACAACACTGCCAATTGGTGTTGTGCCATTGCTGGGGGAACAAGTGTTTTTGTGGGGGACTTCACCCCCCCGAACTCCTCGCACTAAAGAATACTAACTCCAGTCGGAGTTAGTTTGGGGAGGAGGATAAATCCCCCGGCGGCAGCAGCATCCGAATACCTGGAAACCATCACAGCAAATTGCCGAAAATGTCACTGTGATGGTCTTCGCGGTATTTGCGTCGCTGCGCCGTCTGTATACCAACTAAAACAACTAAGGGTTGGTAAACTGTATTGTACTAGAATGAAATAAAACTGAATTCCAAGGTGCCAGCAACTCAACTAAAACTCACAAAAGTACTTGTTAATAGCATAACTGATCCACGCTCTATAGCAGGGCTAATTTGATACAAACCCGTGAGACCATTGACAAAGCACACTAATGAGTCTACTCATCAGATGAAATACCTGTATTAACATAACTGTACTTACAATCATGCTTTAAGAGTTTTTAGGAGAGTGAGCAAGAAAAGAAAGAAGAGGGTGTTACATAATGACAAAAAAGGGTTAAAGCCAAACAGGAGCATGTCCCACATGAGAAACCCAGATTCTTCATTTGCTCCTTCTCCTATTGATGAATCACTGAGCCCTTGTGTTGTTCAAAGCTGCTGACCCTCTTAGGTGTCTTTCTTGCCTACTTACCTTCAGATAGCGCTGAGAGTTAAGATGGTGGCTCAACAGAATGACTCGAACACCTTTGCAGCCCATTTTGAGACATCAACAATGTCGCTTTATTGTTTAGGCAGGGTCTGCCTGTTGGAGTGTCATCTGAGACACACTTTTCTCATAGCTTCGTGCACACACAACAGATGCTGAGAATCCAAATGTAGTGGAAATCAGTTCAATACACAGCTCCATAAGATACAAGCAGAATATAGATTAAAGTTGGAGTTTAACAGAAAACTGTCAGACAACACAGGAAGGCTAAGTAGTGTTAGAAGACCTTAAGCCAGGAGCATGATTGAAACCCAGGTTGCTTATACAATCTGCAGCCCCCCAGTTTAACTATTTGACAAATGTAGCATTCCCAGCAGCTTCTTATGTTTGTTGCCCAGACCTATGCATATAATCACAAAACTCAAGCAATAAACATTTCATTAAACTGTAAGATGCAAAACATAAAATGCAGGATAATAAACATTGCCAAACATTTAAAATAAATAGTGGTTAAGTTGTGTCACTGGCAGTCTGAATTAACCACTTTGTGCTGCAGTTTTAAAGGTGTTAGTCAATTTTCAACCTTGAGTTAAACACATGCACAAATCACCTGTGATCTATGGTGGAAAGGCTGATAGTCTAATTCTCCTGAGCTCTTGACAAATCCAAAGCACAGCAGATGTCTTCCAAAAACAGACAAATAATTTGTCGTGCAGATTGCAGTTAAGAACAAATATGCAGCAGTAATTATGACATCAAGTCATTGTGACCATCAGAAAAATATTTGGGGGGAATCTATCCCACAAATACATGGATACTGATCTCCCACCTAGTGCTACCAACTGGACTCTACCCTAGCGCTTCACTCAAGGATGTATTATGAAGTGGGAAAGGGCAAAAGAAAGCATTTGAGTTTGTCCACTGGTTAAACGTCAGTGATCTGAATTTAAGATTTACATCTCTTACAGATGATAGAATCATTTTTACTGTCTTATTGCTGAACCAGGAAAGTTAGTACAGATAAAAGGGTTCTGCAAAGAAACTACCACTAATTCACTTGCTTGCACACCAAGAGTGCTCACCCATGGTCACTAAAAAGTTCATATGAACAGTTTTTATACATGTAGTAGTGAGAAGCCTTTTGGTGTGCAAGCAACTGAATTAAATGGGAACTGTCAGCAATAAGAGCTTCACACCCAAGTGTGAGGCTGATCCCAGTTTGTACTTTGTGTACAAAAACATTTTTTTTTTACTTACTGTTTATTGCAGTATAGTAGATTGTATTAGACTAATGTTGCTGGCTTTATAAGGTGGCATTTCCTATAACCAGAAATCACAGAACCCCCCCTGCAACTGACATCAGAGGAGGGCTGCAAAACTGGGAGATTCAATAGCCCACAGCATATGTTTTAAAGATTTTGTAAACTGAAATCAGATGTTTGCTGGTCCCGCTGTGCTCACTGGGCTTAGTACAGTCCTCTGTGACTATACCTAGCCCCAGGAGAATGGCAGAACTGCAAACAGAAGATTACAGATTATAAAAACTCCTAACATTCCTGCAGGCTATTGAATCTCCCACTGCTGCAGCTCTCCTCTGATGTCAGCTGCAGGGGAGTCTAGCATTTCTGGTTACAGGAAATTTCAGCTTATAAGTCAATGAAATTAGACTGATACATTCTACTACACTACAGTAAACAGCATGTAAAAAGTGTTTTTGCACAGAGTGCTATTTGACTGATACATTCTACTACACTGCAGTAAACAGCATGTAAAAAAGTGTTTTTGCACAGAGTGCTATTTGGGATCAGTCTCACACTTCGATGAGAGGCTCTTATTGCTGATAGTTCCCCTAAATTCAGTTGCTTCCACACCAAAGGGCTCCTCACTATTACAATTTTAATACATAAAAACTGTTCATATGGAATGGACTTTTTTAGTTACCATGGGTGGGTACTCTTGGTGTGCAACAGTGAACAGCTGGTGCAGACGGACAACATGTGTGGTGTATTACATCAACAAACTGGGAACTCACTCTTATCTCCTGTGTTGGGAGGCAATGATGGTTTGGTATAGGTCCATTAAACACAGTCTGGAGCTCTCAGCCATACATGTTCCAGGCGTCCAAAACATCCTGGCAGATAGTCTCAGCTGCTCCTGGTCATGGACTCATGAGTAGGAGTTTCTGACTCCAGTGGTCAAAGATCTCCTTGACAGATGGGGTAGGCCACAGTTGGACCTTTTTGCATCCCCACTCAATGCAAAACTGCTGCTTTTTTGCTCGCTCAATTCCGGGCCTGGAGTTTTTGGGCAAGATGCATTGTCCCTTTCCTGGAAGGGGAGATTTCTGTATGCCATCCCTCCCTTCCAGCTCCTTTAGTGGGTACTGCTCAAACTCTAACTGGAGGGAGCAGAGATGATTCTCATAGCCCACTTCTGGCTGCATCAGATTTGGTCCCCCTTGCTGTAGCAGCTGGTGGTGAAACCTCCAGTGCCCTTGCCCCTGTGCTCCGGCTTGTTCTCCCAGGACCAGGGCACCCTGGTCCATCCAGACCTAAAGTCTCTGCACCTCCATGCTTTGCTCCTACGGACTTAGCCATTGCACACTTTGGAGTCTCTCCTAGGGTCACCGACATTCTGGTGGCTGCTAGAAAGCCTTTCACCAGAGCCACTTACACTGTGAAATGGAAGCGCTTCTCCCTTTGGGCTACTTCGCACCGGCTGGACCCCTTCACCTGTCTGGTGAATCAGGTGCTGGAGTACCTTCTCTCCCTTTCAGATTTGAACTTGGGGTACTCCTTCAAGGTACATCATTCTGCCATCTCAACATATCATGTACCTGTCGAGGGTAGAGCTGTGGCTCAACTTGAGGTGTCTCACACCTTTCTGCAGGGCATTCTGCATGTGAAACCTCTCATTCAGGACCCAGTTCCTCCATGGGACCTCTATTTTATGTTGGAGAAACTCATGTTACCTCCCTTTGAACTGGCCATGAGTTACGAGCTGTGCTTTTATGTCATGGAAAACACTCTTTTTAGTTGTCATTACATTTGCTCAAGGGATTTCCGAGCTTCAGGCTTTTATGTGTAAGGAACCCTATTTGTTTTTGCTTACTAATCCTGTTTCTTCCTAAGGTGGTGTCGGAGTTTACTTTGAACCAATCCATCCACCTACCTGTTTATTATCCTGAGTATTCCATTCAGGGGGAGGGTTTGCTCCATACTTTGGATGTACATAGAATCTTATGATACTATACACCTTTTCGGAAGTGCTACTGGTCAATGACAAGGGGGAGGATAGGGCAATCCGCACCTCAAGATTCAACGCATGATTGAAGGACTGATGCAGAGCAGAGGATTTAATCTTCATTGGAGACTGGGGTCCCACCTTGAAGGATACAGGGCTGTACAAGTGGGATGGACTGCATCTGTCTGGGAGGGAACCAAGATCCTCAGTAAGAGGTTTAAATGCTTCATTTGCGAGCATTTTAACGAGCGAAGGGGGGGAGGTGAAAGTAGCCAGGAAGAAGCTAACTGCCCCCCCCCACACACACAGGATGAAGTAATCAGTAGAGAGGACCCTAGGGTTGGGAAATCAACACTAAAACCTAAAAGTGAGATAGGTAGAATGGCAGAGATAAGGAAGAATGGGAGTAGAAACAGGAGAGGAAAGGAGGGAAGACATGGGGATAGGAAGGAGCTACTAGAAGGGGAGGTTGCAAAACTTGGAAGGCCATGTGCATGAATGCACGCAGCCTGGGAAATAAGATCCCGGACCTAGTGGCCTTGATGGCAGAGGCGGACCTGGACATTGTCGCTGTTACTGAGACATGGTACACAGGGAACCATTAATGGAATATAGTCATACCAGCTTACACTCTGTTTAGAAAAGGTGGGGTGGGAAAAAAGGGCTGAGGGGTGGCTATCTACGTCAGGGAGGGAATTAAAGCAACTGAAGTTCAGGAAATGCAGGAGGGAGCTGAAACATTGTTGCTTAACCTGGAGACAGGAATGGCACCAAGGTGAAGTGCTGCTGGTGGGAGACTTCAATTTGCCTGATGTGGGTTGGAGCACCCAGGCTGAAGCCACAGCCAGGAGCAAAGGCATCCTGGATGCCATGCAGGGGGTGTGCCTCAAGCAGCTTGTGGCAGAACGCAGCAGAGAAGGAGCAGTATTGGACCTGGTACTACCAATGGGGACAGAGTCACCGATATAATGGTGGGTAGCCATCTGGAGTCCAGTGATCATTGTACATATGGTGTGGTTCAGTGTGAGAACAGTGGAGGAGTCAAACCACACAAAAGCAAGGGTCCTGGATTTCAGACAGGCCAGCTTTGCAAAAATGGGTGAATGTCTCAAGGAAGCCTTGGCACAGGAAGAAGAAGAAGGGGATGTAGAGAAACAATGGGCTAAACTGAAGGGAGCCATAGCAGAGGCAACAAGCCTTTGTGTAAGACAACTAAGCAAAACAAAGAGAAAGAAAAAAATACTATGGTTCTCAAAGGACGTGGCCAGGATGGTAAGAGTAAGAAGAGACTAGCTTTTAGGAGGTACAAGGAAACACAGAGAGGAGAAGACAGGAAACTGTATCTGGAAAAGCAGGATGGAGGCAGGGAAAGCAGTCGGGAGCACAAAGGCACAAACAGAGGAAAACATAGCCCATGCAATTAAGAAAGGAGACGAGACCTTTTTCAGGTACATTGTGTGAAAGAAAGAAAGAAAGTGGGATTGTGAGGTTAAAAAGGGAGGGAGGAGTGTTTTCAGAGGGGACCTAGAAAAGCAACAATCCTGAACAAATATTTTTGTTCGGTATTCACAGAAGAAGGGGGAGAAGAAGGACCACTATTGGGTGATAGGAACGCCAATGGGAAAGTGGTGGACACCAACCCGTTTGCGGAGGAAAGTTTCCTAAAGGAACTCAAGAATCTGAAAGGGGACAAGGCTATGGGGCCAGATGGGATACATCCCAGAATATTAAAAGAACTTAGATAGGTGCTGGCAGCACCACTAACAGCCCTATTCAATAAATCGATAGAGACATGGGTGGTTCCAGGGGACTGGAGGAGGGCAAATGTAGTCCCTCTCCTCAAAAGTGGGAACGGAGGAGGCTGGCAACTACCGGCCAGTCAGCCTTACCTCGGTGGTGGAGAAATTAATGGAGTTGCTGCTAAGGAAATGGATTGTGATATTTCTTGAATCCAGCAGAGCACAGGATCCAAGGCAGCATGGCTTCACAGCGGAAAGGTCTTGTCAAACAAATCTGATAGACTGGGTGATCAGGGAGAGGTGGTAGATGTGGTCTACCTAGATTTCAGCCAGGGCTTCAACACCGTCTCACATGGGAGGTTTGTAAATATGTTGGGCAACCTGGGAGTCAATCAATCAGTCAATCAATCAATCAATCTTCATTTTACCTGACGAAGCACCATTGAGCGAGTTCATTTGCAAGGTGGACCTGGACAAATACACATAAACAGTAGAACAATATAATACAGTATATTAAGGTAGATGTACAATCGAGGAATACAAGTGAAGAAGAGGACACAAACATAGTACAATATTAAGCAAAGGCTATACAGAAAAAAAACTTAATAAATGAACAGTAAAAAGGCAATATATACAAAAAGCTCCAAAAGATAGTCAATTCAAAACTATACAGTATATACAATACATGAATGATTCAGGAGAAGGGGTAGGTGGGTTGGTAGGGGGGAAAGAAGTGATAAAGCGGGGAGTCACAAGGCCTGGAGATGGATGTCCGGCACTTATTTCACCGGTCGCCGGGGGAGACAGTTACAGGATTCCTCGAAGGAGTGTGAGAACAGCTTTTTGAAGTAGAAAAATGTTGTCGGGGCAGCCAACTTCAGAGTGTTTTGCAATTTTTTCCTCAGGTAAACAAGTACATAGCTTATAGACGCGTTACCAAAACGTGAGTTATGAACATACAAAAGTTGCCAGCAGCAAAAGGCCATCCTGGTCTATCTAGGCTGCTCGAAATTGCATCTAGCTCCCTATTCAGCAGCTGCCCCACTCCCTGTCCCATTCCTCCCTTTGCCCTCCCCTTTGCCCTGTCCCACTCCTTCTTGAAATATTCCACTGTGTTACATGCCACCACCTCAGCTGGTAGTGTGTTCCACTTTCCCACCACCCTCTCCATAAAGAAATGCCTCCTCACCTCCCTCCTGAATCTACCCCCTTCCAATCTCATGTCATGTCCCCTAGTGTCTCTCCCCACCCTCCTCCTGAATAGACCCTCTGTCTCTGTCTTGATTATCCTCTTCATGTATTTGAAGGTCTCAATCATGTCCCCCCGTCCCTCCTCTCCTCCAGTGTGTACATGTTTAACTCTCTTAGTCTGACCTCATATGACAATTCCCCCAGGCCCTGAATCATCTTCTTTGCCCTATGCTGCACCCCCTCCAGCAGCCTAATGTCCTTTTGTAGGTACCAGTGCCAGTACTGCATGCAGTATTCCACATGGGGTCTAACCAGCGATCTATATAACAGTAGAATAACCTCCCTTCTTCTCAAGGTAATGCCCTTTGCAATGCACTACAGCATTTTGTTGGCCATTGCTGCTGCCTTTCTGCATTGCACCCTCAGATCCTTCTCCTCTTCTGTTACCTCCAGCCGCACCACACACACACACACACACACACACACACACACACACACAGATGGTAGCTTCTCCTCGGATTTGTTGTTCCAAAGTACAGTACCATGCATTTTTTTGCATTGAACCCCAGCTGCCATCTGTCAGACCATGCCTGTAGCCTTGCCAGATCCTCCTGTAGTCCCCACTACCCAAAGTGGTCGTCCACCACTGCTCCCATTGTGGTGTCATCCGCAAATAGGCTGATATTGCTGCTGATGCCCTCTGACACGTCTGCAATAAATATGCCAAACAGCACTGGGCCCAACACCGACCCCTGTGGAACACCACTTGTCACAGGCTTAGGGAATGAGTATTCCCCACCTACTACCACCCTCTGCTGCCTTTTAGCCAGTTCTCCACCCACCCACCCACCAGTTTTGCTTCTGCCCCTGTGCCCTGTAGCTTGCTTTCAAGTCTCCCATGTGGTACTGAATTGAAGGCCTTACTGATGTCTAGGTACAGGATATCCATCGCATGTCCCCTGTCAATTTGCCTAGTCACCCAGTCATAGTATTCTACCAGGTTGGTCTAGCATGACCTGCCCTTGACGAAGTCATGCTGCCTCTCATCCTGCAGCCCGTTCACCTCCAGTAGTGCCACTAGCCTCTCCTTTAGGATGGTCTCCATTAGCTTCTCCATTATGGATGTTAGAGTTTCTGGCCTATAGTTCCACGGTTCATCCTTGGGTCCACTCTTGTGGAGGGGAACCACTTGAGCCAGTCTCCAGTCATGGGGTATGCATCCTGTGTCTAGAGATGAATTAAATAATTCTGCCATGGGTCCTGCCAGGACCTCTGCCATCTCTTTCAGCACTCTTGAATGTACTCCTTCCTGTCCTGGTGCCTTGTCTACCCTCAATGCCCTTAACCCCTCCAGCACCCTCCCCACTGTGATTTCTCCATCCGTCATCCCCTCCCATTTGTTTCTGTCCTCCCTCCTACTATGGGTAGTGCCATCTCCCTTTCTTTTGTAAAGACTGAACAGAAGTAGTCATTGAGCACTTCTGCCTTTTCATCCCCCCTCTTCCACCCATCCCCCCCTCCTTCTTAATTCTTACAATTTGGTCCTTACAGCTTCTTTTCTCCCTGACATACCTAAAGAAATATTTTCCCCCTGTAGGAATGGAATAGGAGTGGGCTCCAAGGTGAGAAACTGGTTGAGGGACAGGATACAAAGGGTGGTGGTAAATGGAGTTCAATCCGAGGAGAGGGAGGTGACCAGTGGGGTGCTACAGGGATCCATGCTGGGACTAGTCCTCTTTAATGTCTTCATAAGTGACATTGCAGAGGGGCTGGAGGGGAAGGTATGCCTCTTTGTAGGTGACACTAAGATCTGCAACAGGGTTGACATTCCCGGTTGGGGCGGTGGAAAAAATGAGTAAGGATCTAAACATGCTTGAGGAGTGGTCTAGAGTGTGGCAGCTAAGCTTCAATACAAAGAAGTGCAAAAGTATGCATTGGGGCACAGAAATCCAAGGGAGGAGTACAAGCTGGGGGAGAGGTACTAATGGCACCAATCAAGAAAGAGACCTGCGGATAAACATATCTGATGACCTAAAGGTAACCAAACTATGTGAGAAGGCTGTGGGGAGAGCCAGTAGGGTGCTAGGGGTGCAGAGAGACATACCACCAACAGAAAAAAAGGAGATGGTTATGCCACTGTACAGATCACTAGTGAGACCTCATCTGGAGTACTGTGTCCAGTTCTGGAGGCCGCATCTCAGGAGTAACAGACAAAATAGAGGCAGTCCAGAGAAGGGCAACAAAAATGGTGCAAGGACTGCACCAAAAATCATATGAGGAAAGATTAGAGGACCTCAGTATGTATTCCTGAATGGGGGGAGGGATATGATAGAGCCATTCAAGTACCTCAGGGGTATATACTAGGTACAGGAGGGTAACATCTTTCAGAAAAGAAGGTGTACAAGAACAAGGGGTCATGATATGAGGCTAGAGTGGGATATTCTATGGGGCAATGTGAGGAAGTACTTTTTCACAGAAAGAGTAGTGGATGCTTGGAATAGCCTCCCTGAGGAGATGACGGGCCAAAAACGATAGGGGAATTCATGAAGGCATGGGGTAGACCTAAGAGTACTCTCGCAATAGGGAAGAGAGGCTAAGCCACAGATCAACTAGGGTCTGAGGTATTGCATTAGGTAAGGAAAAAGGGGAAGACTAGGTGTGCCACATGGTCCTTATCTGCTGTCACATTCTGTGTTTACACACCGGACCAAGACATCGAGGAAGTTTGACAAGTTATTTGTTTCATTAGCCCCCGAGAGAGGACACTCTGGTTTTCAAACAGTGCTTGTCTAAGTGGTTAGCAAATTGCATTGTTTATTGCTACCTTAAGAACAATGAGGACCTTCCAGGAGTGGTTCAAACAACATGAAGTCTTGCTGTATTCTGACTATATGCAGTTGTCCCCAGCACTTGAACTGCTCCGGAGAGTAAAGGGTTAACTCTGTGCCAAGGCATAGAACATTGAGCTCGAGCTTGGTTTTCAAACCTCTGTCTGTGGTATTCTGAAGTGTAACCGTCAGATTTCTTACTCCGCCTAACTGTGAAGTCGCTCCGGAGATCCCTCCTGCGCTCTGGTTCGGTATAGTTTAAATCGGTCTTTTTTTTTCAACCGCAGTTCTTATTTTATCAGTATTCTTACCTCTGTCTTGGTAACAGTAAGTGGTAGTAGTAGGTAGTGGTAATTTTTTGATGAATCTTTTTAGAAATTGTTTTGTCTTTGGTTCTTTTCCGGTCAGTTCAGTTCAGAACCAAAATCTATTGTGATTTGTGTATTTCTGTATTCTTTTTTTTTTTTTTTTACAGTTAATTTGTTTATTAAGATTTATCCATTACATATAGTACATTTTACAATGTCGGATATAGATAAAATTTCACATTATATACTAGGTAATAAAAGTGATAATATGTAGAACATATTGATTTGTCAAGTTACCAGTATACTAAGTCACATACTTAATACCCTAATAAAGGGTGTGTATATTCATGTGGTACAGTATATATTCTCTGTATGTACTATAATGTAAATCTAATAATAAAAAAAAAAAAGAACAAGAAAAGTTTCACTTGGCATAATTATTAATTTTATACTAAACCTAGGAGCTGCATAGAAAGTTGATTATACAACTAGATCTGTACTTGAGGTATATTTATATAAAGAAAAAGACAAGGACTTTGTACAATATTTATTCCGTATGAGTTTGAAGAAAATTTAAATAGTCCTGCCAACACAGATAGAACTCATTAAGTCGGTCTGTTATCAGTTATGAAATCCTTTCCAGGGAGGCGATGTGAGTCAAATTGTTTAAAATATCTTTAAGAGTAGGTATAAACTGAGTTTTCCATTGAATTAAAGTCAGTCTCTTAACTTGCATGAATAAGATCTGCAGCCATCTATGTTGGTATTTTGTTAGATTTATATTATTATTTGTAATTCCTAAAAGGCAAAATTTAGGTTCAAAAATGATATCACGTCTGATGATCTGGATGACTAAATCATGGACGGCTTGCCATAGATTGGATACAGGTTTGCAAGACCACAATATATGTAAGAGATCTCCATTTGGCGTGTCACATCGCCAACACTTATTATTGGGTACTAAACCTATATTATATAAATGAGACGGTGTTTTATACCATAAATGTAAAATGTTAAATTGAATCAACCTACTACGCATGTCTTTAAAGGTGTCATGACAATTTTTCCAACAACTGTTCCACTGAGAGTCCGTAATATTTACATTTAGTATCCGATTCCATTTATCTCTAGCTAAAAGCGATTGATTCGGTAGTATATCTCTAATCTGCTTGTATATTTTACTGATTAAGCCATGGGAGGTATTGATCCATATATTCATATATGACAGTGATGATTCTGATGTATTAAATTGTTGAAGGTTGGAGAATATGGCCTTACAGATTTGTAGATATTTCCAGAATTCTTCCTTAGGAATATTCCATTTTATTTGGATATTATTGAAAGAATTTAATGTGTTACCATTGTCCGTTAGAATATCACTCAAAAATAGAATATTCTTGTACATCCATGATTTACAATATATTGGTTTATTTTCTAGTAAATATTTTGGATTACCCCAAATAGGTGTAAAAGGTAGAGGAGAAGGATCAGATTTAAGCCATTTATGCATTTTAAACCAATAATAAATCGATGCATTAATTATGGGATGCTTTTTTAATTTAGGGGATAATGAAAAATAAATGTTACTGTTAGGCGTATATCCTGGAGACAAAGAAGCTTCCATATCGTACCACAATGGTACATTATAATTGGGTTTAATAAACCACTTAATAGTTTGTGAGGCTCTAAAAGCCCACAGATAAGCCGTATACCATGGTAATCCAAAGCCACCCTGAGACCAGTGCGATCGTAATTTAATACAGTTAAACCTTGGAATACAACCTTCCCATAGAAAGTTTCCTATAATTTTGTCAATATTTTCCAATAGAGAGGGAGAAATCTTGAGAGGAATACAAGCAAATAGATAGAGAATTTTAGGTGTGCTATTCATCTTAATTGCAGATATCTTGCCAAGTAGGGATAGATTCAGATTTTTCCATTTATCTAAATCTGCTTTAATATTAATAAGTAATGGACGTAAATTGTTTTCCCATATCTTATCAAAATCAGTTGATACTTTAATCCCTAAGTAGGTAATGTAACGTGGGGCCCAACGAAAGCCCAAGTGTATATTCATAATGGGCGTACAATGTTTATTCAGTGGTAATACCTCAGATTTTTGATAGTTAATTGTAAGTCCAGAAAGTCTGGAGAAAAGATTGAAAATGTTTTTAAGTGATTCTCCAGATATTTTTAGATTTTCTAGCAAAATTAGCATATCATCAGCATATGACAATGTTGTATATTGCGTATGACCGATAGAAATGCCCTTTATATCATTACTCTGTCTGAGAAAAGCAGCAAGAGTTTCCAGAGCTAAGATAAAAAGAGATGGTGAAAGAGGACATCCTTGCCTGGTACCCCTTTCTAGCCTAAATGACTGAGACAATGTAGAGTTGGTAAGTACCCTGGCATGAGGTTTAGTATAAAGAAGTTTAATCCAAGAACAGAATTGGTTACTAAAACCGAAACAGGATAATACCAGAAAGAGAAAATTCCAGTCCAGAGAGTCAAAGGCTTTTTGAAAGTCTATAGCAATCGCTGCCGCAGGAGAGTTAAGAGACTTGGCTCTGTAGATAAGATTTATTAAAGAACACAAATTATCAGAGCCCATCCTTCCCTTAACAAAACCCACTTGAGATTTATGAATTAGCTTAGGGATATATGGTTCTATATGGTTTGCCAAGATCTTTGCAAAAATCTTGCCATCTGTATTAAGTAATGATATTGGACGATAATTAGCCGGGATGGTAGCGTCCTTGTCTTTTTTTGAAAGAATTGTAATTATTGCATCTGTCATGGTATATGGTAGATGTCCTAACAAAGAAGATTCATGAAATACCTTACATAATAAAGGGCATAGTTGTTCCTCAAGAAGCTTATAGAACTCAACAGGAAAACCATCTCCACCCGGAGAGCGCCCAGATTTAAGAGCGTGAACGGTCTTTTTTATCTCTTCTACAGTGAACGGTGTGTCTAAAGAATGTATTACCTCCTGCGAGAGACAGGGGAGTGCTATTTTATCCAAAAAGGAGCAGATGTCTGAAGTTGATGATGAATGAGATGAAGAATAAAGTTTTTTATAGAAAGATGTCATTATCTGGTTAATAGCGGGTTCATTAGTTTGAATCTTCCCTGTGTAATCTTTTAAGGCAGCTATGTGACGTTCCATCTGTTGCATTCCAAGTCTGTAAGCAAGAATTTTACTCCCTTTTTCCCCACCCTCCCAGAATTTTTGTTTTATTCTAAGTAAAGCAATCTCTGTTTTCCTGTATTTCTGTATTCTTTATTGTGGTTTTCCGGTACTTATCAGTTCCTAAAAAAATCTGGATTTTTGTGGGATTTTGTTAACTGACCCATGACACAGTTGAAATCGATAAGTGTTAGTTGCCTGGCTTAACGCTGACAAGGGTGACTTTTTCTTGTTTCGGCATGTCTGAGAAACCTAAAAAGAAAACCGGTCCCACTTGGTTTCAACACTGTTCCAGGTGTGGGAAAGCCTTTGCTAAGGCTGATCCCCACCTTGTATGTGTGTATTGTCTGGGGTTTGACCACCTCAAGGAAGACTGCCACATTTTTAAGAACTTTCCCAAAGCCACTCTTGAAAAAACGTTTGAGTAGGCTGAGGGAAAGGGAGGCCGAAAAGTCCTTTGACCCAGATGGCCAGCCCGGTTCAGTTGCGACCGAACCTGAAGAGGTGCCCACAGACCTGGGTGATACCTCTTCGGGCAAAAGGAGAGGTGACTCTTCGGAGTCAGTTCCCAATAAGAGGAAAAGAAAATCAGCCGGTTTGGATCCAAAATCCCATGTTCAGACTGCTGAGGAGATAGCGAAAGCGATTACAATAGTGCAATAGCTTTGCCCGGTTCTGACCGAACTGATATTGGTTCAAATGCGATCAGTTCAGTCGGAAATTGTTGCCTCAGACATTGATCCAGAGGCATACTATGAGGGCAATTAGGAGGAGGAAGAAATGATGAAGGAGAGTTTGTAGGCATAGATGAGTCAGTAGAGCCTGACATCTCCCCAGACAGGTCTTTCAATGTTTCCCTTTCCAGGCTTTCTGAGTCCCCCTCCCACTTCTTGTTTTTCAAGAAGGTGGCTGAGACTCTTCGTCTTCCTATGGAGGAAGCAGATCAGGATCAGGAGGAGCCTGATTATGTGGAAATGATGGATGTTCCAGAGTCAAAGAGAGTGTCTATCCCTTTGCATAAATCCCTGGGGAAACAGACACAGAAAATCATGCAATTCCCACATCCATTCCTCCTGTGGATAAAAGAATGGACAGGAGGTATGCCTTATCTTATGGGTCTGTCCTCTTTGGGGAAGATGCGCTGAAAATAATCACGAACATCCAAGACTCTGGCAAGGCCATGCAGTCAGTCCACCAAATGTATAGGTCAGAACTCTTTTCTGCCAAGAAAAAGCCATTTAGGCGTCCGACCTCCCAGAAGTCAAAAGGACAGCAGTCCAGAGGTCCTTTCAAAAGAAAGGCTCCCTCCCAGCCCACTGGAGCTATGGGACCTCGGAGTGCCAAATCCTCCCAGGCCTCCCTGCCCACCCCTGGGATCCATACCTGACTCCTTGCCAACCCCCTCCCATCTCCAGTGTAGTCTGTAGGGGAGGCAGTAGGGGTAGGTTCTCCCTTTACCTATGTAACCCCCCCATGCATGGGGGTTCCTAAAAGTTTTTCCAGAGCTCGGGTGAGTGCTTTTGAAGCCTCCATGTCTGTCTCTTTAAGGGTTGCCTGTTGCAGCCGTAATTAACTAAAATGGGGGGCTGTGTGGGTGTATGCCTGAGTCTCGCCCGGGACACTGGAAAATTGCCCGTTTCTGCCATCGTTAAGTTGTGCAGAGGAAGTTCTGCTGGGGGATGTGATTGTTGCTGGAAAACCCCATAAAATGATAATGATAATGTAGTTGTTCTGACCTGCCTTCCTTTGCAGTAGGGACTGTTTCGACTGCTTCCTCCATTTTTGCCCAGAACTGCTGAATTGGGCCAATCAGTACCTCAGGACCCTACAGAGTCGGCTGGCCAATGGAGGGACTGTTTGTATTTTGGGAAAGGTATTATGGGTTATGGCGCTTTTTTGCACCACTGAGGGTAGGAGGAAATGACTGGCATGTTCAGCCAGCCAATGGAAAATGAGTAGTGCCCGATCTGGAAGGAGTGCTTAGTGCTGCCAAAGAGGAGTTGGGAGTTGGCTGGTGAAGGGAGAGAAGCTGTGTGCTTCTGTGCTGGAGGAGTGCTTGCGTGAGAAGCACGTGAAGGCCTGCATCGGCTGTTTGGTTCTGCCATGAGTGAGTTGAACTAAATCCGCTGCGTGCGGTCAGACGAGGCTGGTGCCAGACCAGCTACCCACCAGGCTTGACCTGTATGGAGGATTGGAGAACCTGCTGAATCGCGCTCGGTCCCCGGGAAGGCTGAAACTGCTGTTGCAGCACCTTAGCCAGCTGAGAGTTCGTGTAGGCCTTGGAGGCTGCAGCCTGGTGTGGTACCCCTCTGTCATTTGCCATATAAATGTGCGATGAGGCTGGTGAAATTCAGGCTCAGCCCTGTCAGTGGTGAAGGAATCGCTACCTTGTGGAGACGTGAGTACTAGACCAGGGCAGCTCCCTGCCCAGTATACCAAGATTAGTTCCAATTTGTACTGTTCTGCTGCAGACTGCCTGACTGAATTTTTGCTCCTTCAGATCCTCTTGGAATCTTTAAGATCATCTGTGTAAGGGCCCCAACCAGCTGCCACGTTGGACTAGCCGTTAGGGCTTGGGTACCCAGGGACAGCAAATATTAGGGGTAGGCCTGTGTACAGAGCCCTAGTTAGATAATTATAGTGATGAGCAAATTAACTTGATTGTCCCCCTTCTTCCTTGTTAGCGTCCCCTTTAATAAATCAGATTTTGTGTTGCATCTACACCCTGGCTGGTCTGTGCATCCCTGGTGAACTGCTGCATAGTGACTGTGATATAATTGTACCTTGCTTTACGGGGGGTCCCCGGAGCGAGCTGAAAGACACCATCCAGGGGGTAAGTGTGCTGGGGAAAAGAATTGTTGGCACCCAGTGTGAGCCACTAGTGGGACAAAAGGGGGTTGCAGTGACCCAGAGGGCTGTAGCCGAAGCAAGCTCGATTGTATTAACCCCGACCTCTGGGTGGAGGCACCCGTTACCGGATCTGGGCCCTTCACTCTGTCTCCCGGGGAGGCAGGCAGGGGTAGTAGCCCTAAGGGTAGTGCTCTCTGGGAGTTACACCTAAAAGGGTGTACCAGCATCACGTCCGACACTTGGGTTCTGGACATTATTGAGAAAAGACACACACTGGAATTTGTTGAGATTCCTTCCGACAATCCCCCACTTCCTTCTCTGTACTCCCCATCCCATGCAGCTCTCATCTCCGAGGAGATACAAGCTTTGTTGCCCAAGAGGGCCATCAAGTCCGTGCCTTCATCTCAAAGAGGGACAGGGTTCTACTCCCTCTTCTTCTTGATTCCCAAGAAGACGGAGGACCTATGTCCCATCTTAAACCTCATCCTCCTGAACAACTTCATAGAATACAAGAGGTTCAGGATCATGACAGTGCCAGGCCTGATCACCATGCTGCTTCAGGGGGACTGGCTTTGTTCCCTGGACATGCAGGATGCCTACCTGCACATCATGGTCCTTCCAGTTCACTGGAGATTTCTCAGGCTTGCTTTCCAGGGAGAGCATTACCAGTTCAGAGCCTTGCCCTTTGGCCTCTCTTCAGCTCTGTGAATCTTCACAAATGCCTTGCGGTAGTGGCCATGGCCTTAACATAGAACCATAGACTATGACGGCAGATAAGGACCGCTTGGCCCACCCAGTCTGCCCATTTCCCTGCCTACAGGATAAGCTGCAGATCCTAGTTAACCAACAGCCTGTTTCTTCCTACCTCCCAGAAGAATTGCCTTATGTCTGTCCCATGCATTCTTGAATTCTCCCACAGTTTTAGACCCTACAACCTCCTCAGGAAGGATGTTCCATGTGTCCACCACCCTGTCTGTGAAAAAATACTTCCTCACATTGCCCCTGAGCTGTTCCCCCCTTTGTCTTCAGATTGTGTCCCCTTGTTTTTGCACATCTCTTTTTCTGAAAGATGCTATCCTCTTGGACTTTGTTGATTCCACTGAGGTACTTAAAAGTTTCTGTCATGTCCCCTCTCTCCCTCCTTTCCTCAAGAGTATACATATTAAGCTCCTGTAGTTTCTCCTCATATGGCTTCTATTGCAGACCTTGCACCATTTTAGTTGCCCTCCTCTGGACTGCCTCCATCCTGTCTATGTCCTTGCGGAGATGGGGTCTCCAGAACTGGATGCAGTACTCCAGATTAGGTGTCACCAACAAAGGGAGAACAACTTCCTGTTTTCTGCTGGTGATGCTTCTCTATACATCCCAGTATCCCCCAGTCCTCCCTGCTGTAAATGGTGCAATATGTTTGTTTTAAAATATGTTTGGTGCCTTGGTTTTGGAAAGGCGCCTTAAAAATAAAGTTTTATTATTATTATCAGGTCCTGCATGGAATTCCTTTCAGCACATTGCAGCCATGTTGGGGTAGTGCAAGCTGGCATCCTCTTTGGGGCTCAGGCAATCAAATTACATGGCATATACAGCCAGGTACCAGAAATCTTTGTGGGATATGGTTCTGGAGCTGGCTAAGAATGCCCCTCCCCAGCTAGCCAAGGAGCTGGAGCAGGTGGCTGTAAATGGTATAGAGGCATCCAAAGTGCAGTTTCATGCTGCTGTGAGCTCAAATGATGTGCTTTATAGAGTCATGGCTATATCTATCTCCATGAGGAGGTTTGCTTGGCTTAGATGTACTAATCTTTTGCAGGATACCCAGACTAAGGCCATGGATTTTCCTATAACTGGTAATTCTCTGTTTGGTGAACAACCAGAGAACTACAGCAAGAAGAAGATGGATGAATATAGGACCACCTATAGGACTGCTGCACCAAGGAAAAGTGGGCCACTCCTCAGAGGCAGCAATTTAGGGCTGGCAGGGGCAGGCCTTTTCAAAGGCCTTTCTACCAAGCTCAGGCCTCCTCCTCTTCTTTTCCAGCAGATGGGATTATTTAGGGGAAGAGGCAGATGTGGGATGATCACGACCTCATCATCCATGCAGTCCAAGCCCCCTGCCAAACAGACACACTGAGGTGTCAGTCAGGGTCGCCTCCTCAGTTCCAGTAGGGGGCCGGTTGGCTTACTACTCCCAGGCCTGGGAGTCTATTACTTCAGACAAATGGGTCCTGGAAGTAGGGAGCCAGGGACTTGCTGTCAGTTTCAAAAGGTTCCCAAAAATGACAGCAAGGTCCTTCAGTCCTCCCTCTCCCTTGGAGACAAGGGCCTTAGAGGCAGAAGTCTCCTCTCTTCTGCTTCTGCAAGCAGTAGAGAAGGTACCTCTTTGTCACAGGGGAAAAGGACTATATTCCAGATACTTCCTCACCCCAACAAAGACAGGGGAGTGGCGACTGATCCTAGATTTAAGGTACCTGAACAAACATTTAACAAAACCATAATTCAAGATGGTGACCCTGGGAGTAATTCTTCCCTCTCTGAGACCACGAGACTGGCTAGCCTCTCTGGATCTCAAGGATGCCTACTTCCACATATCTATCAGACATTCCCACAGAAAGTACCTCAGGTTTGAGTTGCCCTCAGGCCATTACCAGTTCAAAGCTATGCCTTCCGGCCTAACATCTGCTCCAAGAGTGTTCACCAAGTATCTTGCAGTAGTGGTGGCATTCCTCAGGAGACAGGGTATCCTTCTGTTCCCATACCTGGACGACTGGCTCCTAATGGGCCAGTCCTCAGATCAAGTCAAGTCAGCCTTAGAGGTCACTCAAAAGATTCTAGACTCTTTGGACTTCATTCTAAATTTAGAAAAGTCTGTTCTGGAACCAGCCCAGCTTCTCACTTTCATAGGGGTGGAACTAGACACAATTCAAGCAAGAGCATTTCTTCCTCTCTCAAGGCCTCAGTCCCTTGTCACTCCGGCTTCCTCTTTTTATCCTCTAGTTTCTCGTCCAGCCAGACATTTTCTACAGTTATTGGGTCACATGGCAGCATCCACAGCTGTGGTCCAGGGAGCAAGGTTTCAGATGAGAGATATTCAGTTTCATCTCAGATCTTATTAGTCTCAGAAAAAAGACCCTCTCTGCAAATTGGTTCCAGTGTCTCAAACTCTAGTTCAGGCCCTCCAGTGGTGGCTGGAGGAGTACAATCTTTGACAAGGTGTCCCCTTTATCAGTCAGGCTCCTTCAGTGATTCTCACCACAGATGCCTCTCTGCTAGGTTGGGGGGCTCATCTGGATCAGCTTATAGCTCAGGGAACCTGGTGTCACCAGGAGTCTCTTCTACACATAAACCTTCTTTAACTGAGAGCTGTCTTTCTAGCACTTCAGACACTCTCAACTGCAGTTTGGGGGAGAGTGGTACAGATCAGAACAGACAATACCACAACTATGTGATACATCAACAAGCAGGGAGGCATTCGATCCTCGGCCTTGTGCACAGAGGCCACAAAGATATGGTCTCTAGCTTATTCCCTTCAGACTTCCCTGATGGCCGTGCATCTCCCTGGGAAAGACAACATTTTAGCAGATACTCTCAGCAGGATTTCTCAGGGTCACCACGAATGGACCCTGAATCCTCTAATTCTTCAGGTCATTTTCAAGAGGTGGGGCACCCCAGAGATAGATCTCTTTGCAGACCCAGACAATCACCAATTCCTCTCTTTTGCTGCAGACCACCTCTTCTGGTCCCTGTCCCTCAAGATGCTCTCTTGTTGAATTGGACAAGCAGGTGTCTCTGTTCATTTCCTCCTTTTCCTCTCATATTCAGGGTCCTGATCAAAATCAGGTCTCAGCCTTGCAAGATGATTCTAGTGGCTCCAGACTGGGCCAGACAGCCTTGGTACCCCCTTCTATTGTCATTGTCAGTAACAATGCCTCTGTGTCTTCCCAGGTAGTTCAATCTCCTTACCTCCTCACAGGGGAGGATCCTTTACCCCAACCTTCAGGCTCTAAGCATGGCTCTTGAAGAGCTAGAATATGCAAGCCTGCACCTTTCTCAGTCAGTCTTGGACATTTTAAAGGTTAGCAGGAAACCTGCTACAAGAAAGACTTACAATTCCAAATGGAAAAGATTTGGATTTTGGTGTTCCCAGAAGCATGTCCAGCCAGAGCTGGCTGATCTTATCTGTGTCAGTCTTCACCATTCATCATCTTTGGGTACTTGGCAAGAGGGATTTTTTTTTGGATCGGTGGAGTCGATGCACCATCGGTACTGCCCTTGAAGTTGACGCACTGCGTGGCGGTCACAGGTTGGCCGTTAGGTGTTGTCGACTCTGCCCTCCTGCCAGTTCTTCATCTCCTGCTGTCGAGCTCACCTTGTGGGTAGCTGAGAGGAACATTTCTAGAGGCCTACCTCTGCTGTTGAAGCCTTCGACTGTTACACAATTTGTCGACTCCATGTTGTAGTCCGTCGACTCCGAGTTATCCTGCCGGTTCTGTTTGCTCTACTCGACGTCACCTGGTAAGACTGTTCCTTATTTTACTTTGTGATGTCTGGTCTTGTTTTGGTGTTATTTTTCTCATAGGTCATGTCTCGGTCAGGGGGCAAGAAAACTTCTAAGATGGGACGGCCTCCCATGCGTCAGTGCCCATGCGGCCAAAAATACTCCATCACCAACCAGCATGACCGTTGCCTCATGTGTCTTGGTCCGCTTCACGACATGGATTCCTGCAATGCCTGCTTCTCCATGGACCATCATGTCATCGAACAACGCATGTGGAAAGTTGGACGAGCTGTGCTGACTTTCGGGGGATGGGCATGCACTTGTCGAGCCGAGCTGCGTTCTCTCAGCGTTTCCTCCGGGTCCCTTCCCGGTTCTATATGGACTGAGGAGGAGGAGGGGGCTTCTGCCTCTTGTAGACTAGCCGTGGCAGAGGCCCCTTCCACGGTGCAGGAGGCCCAGTCTGTCTCCCCAAGGGGACAAGCTGGAGGCACCGCCATGGCAATCGCCCCTTTGGGGCCGAAGGCTCCCCTGGTGTCTTACCCTCAGTTTGGAAGGCCTGGGTCGGCACTGTCCTTGATGCTGTCTTGGGCCTTGGTGCTGTTCGCGGCACCGTGGGCCCTGATGGTGCTATTATCAGCACCGGTCTGTCGCTCGGTGCCATTGCTGCTGTTGACTCCATCTGCGGTGCTGATAGTGCTAGCGGTGCTGTGGGAGGCTCTATGACACTGTCCCTGACTGTCTCTCACCCTGGCGCCATCCACAGCACCATGGTTGAGCACGGCATTATGTCCAGCTCTTGAGCCACTCGTGGCTCCGAGCGATGACATGGCACCATGGGGAGTTCGGAGCTCAGTGCCGTCCGTGGTGCTGAAAGCGTGGTCTGGGCCATCGGCGCCGTCTCTGTCCTTGGCGCCGCTTGCAGCACCTTGGGGCGGGAAGGCACCATGGGGGTTTCCAATCTCGGTGCTGTTCACCTCACCAAGAGCGCAGTTGGAGCTGTCGGTGGTGCGGTCTCTGGTCTTGATGCTGCTGGGGCACCATGCGTCAGAACGGTGGCATGACAGGCTCCGGCTCCGAGGCTGCTGCCATTGCTGGAGCCGTGTCTTCTTCTGGCACCATTCGCAGTGTGGCTGGGGACATCGGTGCTGACTCTGGTGCAGTCTCTGGTTCTAGTGCCCTTTTCAGTCGGGATAGTAGCAGGCGTCCACATGCTGTTTGGCACAGGACTTCAATCTCCACCTCTTTAGAGGAGGAATCAGACTCTAAGTCAGACAGACAGTCTGACTCTTTGGAGTTGAGTGCTTACATTGACACCTTGGTAGTGTCCTCGACAGGCTGGGGCCAGACCCCCTCTGAGGAGCGGACAGTGACTCCCGGGCCCAGGGTCAGGGTGCTGACCAGCAGACAGTGGTGCAGGTCACCATTGCTCTGCAGTCTGGTCTCAGAGGGTTCTCTGACCCCTCAGTGGTGGTACCCCTTCATGTAATGTGCCCGGATCGCCCAACTTTGGGTCTGATCGGAGCACCCACAAGATGGGAGGGTGCTGCTCCCTGGATAGCACTTTCAGGGGCTGACCAGGGCTGCCAACTGCCTAGGCTGGCTCTCTCAAGGAGAAGGGCACTCTTGGATTTCATGGGGTCGAGGGGTATGGGGTCCTTACAGTGGTCTTTTTCCAGGGTCCACCCGGGCTCTGGGAGAAGCCATAGCATGGATCTCCACCCTTCCCTTTTGGTTTCCTCGAGAGGGCCCCATTCGTTGGAGGTAGGGGACCATCCTTTTGGACTTTCACAGCCCCAGTCACCTCACAGGGGTATTCTTCAGGGCACAGTTTTGGTTGATCAGCTGTCAGCTGTGGAGTTCTCTGGAGCTCCTTCTTACCTTAGGGCTCCTGGTGCACTCCTTTGCCCAGGTGGAGGTCAGCCAATTCCTGTTGTCAGCTCTGCCC
Source organism: Neoceratodus forsteri (assembly GCA_016271365.2). NCBI lineage: Eukaryota > Metazoa > Chordata > Ceratodontiformes > Ceratodontidae > Neoceratodus > Neoceratodus forsteri. The sequence continues at coordinate 487,293,788 of CM028134.1, forward strand.
CAACTCCTCTGCGGCATTCTCCTACGCTCCCAGGTATTCTTGGTCCGAGTGGTCCTTCTCTCCTGGGAGCAGTTCACAGTGGTGGCTGCTCAATTTCCCTCTTATGTTAGGGCTATCGACAGACAGGTTTTTCAACCTCCCCCTGAGCAGCCAGCTTCTGAACTCTTAAGGTCCTCTAACTTCTCATCCCCCTCTTCTGCGGGAGAGGAGCCGTCTGTCCACATCTCTCCAGCTGCTGATCTCGCAGAGTATCAGCGATTCCTCATGAGGATGTTGGAGGACCTGCACATCACCCCTCCCACTCAACACAATCCAGAGGACTCGACGCGCACCTTCCTAGGTGATTTCAGTACGGACACCCTTGTGGTGCTCCCCTGGCCTGCTCTCTTTCAGGAGGCATCGTTGCGTTCCTGGCAGAGACCCTTTTCCGGAGTCCCAGCCTCTAGGGATCTCTGCCAGCAGAATTGTGCCCCCTGGAGTCTCCAGGTTCCACGCCTCATCCTAGCTCAGGATTGATGCAATTGGTTACTCCTGATGGGTTTGCGCCCTGCACCATGACCGGACCCCAGATCAAGATTCCTTGGATTTTGACTACTGAGGGAGGAGGACATTCTACTCAGCATGGTTGCTGCTTTCTATTGCAGCACGTCAGGCCCACTATGCATCCTATGACAGGTTCTTGTGGTCCAGGCTAGGTCAACTCCTAGCTTCGATGCCTGACACGGAGGAAACCAGACAAGCCATTGCACTCTCTGCACGTGGCCTGGAGCTAGCAAGGCACCAAGCAAGAGCATTGTAAGACACCAATGAGGTAGCTACCAGGGTCATAGGGACAGCAATCTGCACTAGATGGACAGCACGGCTGCGTCTCTACCTGTTGTCACCCTTGGCCTGGTGTAGGGTGATTAACTCCGCTCACCATAGAACCTATCTTTTCTCCCATAGGGTGAGACGGCGTCTGTCAGGGCAACTTCCTACCCCCTCCAGGGGGTTCCCATCTCACTCTCCCCACTCTTGGGCCTCTCCAGACCAGTGAAGGTTCTCCCTCTTAGTGTGTCACCCACTGAGAGCTAAGGGACTCAGTCCCTTAGGGTTAAAACCTTCTTTGTGGGGGCTCGGCACTCACCCAAAGGTGATGAATGGTGAAGATTGACACAGATAAGACATGGAAATTACGTACCTATCATAATTCTGATCTTTCTGTGTATCTTCATCATTCATCACAATCCCACCATCCATCCACCCGGGCCTCAGTCTCTGGGTCTCCCTCCCTCTCTGTGCCCATCCTCTCCCCCCCTCCTTTCTGTTAGTCACGAGTGGGGTAAACTGGGGCACATGGGGGATAATTTTCTTTAGGGGTAGAGTGGTCAGGATGGGTGCACTCCTTCTTCAGTGCTTCGGCTCCACCCCTGTGGGTTGGGGGTTGGCAGTTACCCTCCTTTCTTTCTTTCTCCCCTTCTCCTCGTCAATCCTTTGATTTCCTTGTCCTTTGGGCGTAACCTCAATTAATTTAAGAAACTAGGTTTCTTACACCAAAATCTCCTTTTGAGAGGGGGGAGATATCCCTGTGTCCTGTCTTTTCTTCCAGAATAGCCAATTCTGCCTTGTGGGAGTTATTGCCAGTGATTATGTGCCTTGAATTCTGGCAGTTAGCCTCTTGGCTACTCCTTTGCAGTTCCTATACAAACTGGAGACAGGTCAAGGTTACAGGGTATGTTTCTCCTGTCTTTCCCCACCTCACTCCTATCCTTATTTCTAAAAATCCTTAACCAACCCTCCCTCCTCTTTTTCTACTTCCAGAGATTGGGGCCCCTACCAAATCCCCTTACTCTTCAAACTTGTTCTGTCCTCTCAGTCATTTATTTCTCATTTTATTTATATATCTTTTCCTTTGTCTGTCCTTTGACTTCCTTGTCCCACCCTCCCAACCCTTTCTCCACCTCTACAGTGACTCAGAACTGGCTGGAGGGTGGAGTCGACAACACCTGTCAACCTGCGAGCACCACACAGAGCATCGGCCTCAAAGGCTGTGCCGATGGTGCGTCGACTCCGCCAATCAAAAAAAAAGCTCCAGCGGGGTCATGACCTCCAGCCAAGTACTCAAAGGTGATGAATGGTGAAAATACACAGAAAGATCAGGATTACGGTAGGTACGTAATTTCCATATAATGTATGGTAGAACGTTGTTATGCAAAAAAATCTATCCCTGACAAAAAGTTGTTATGCTGCAGTAGCTTGTTGTTATGCTGCACTAGATACGTAGCTACTGCAGCATAACAACTTAGAACCCTAAACTGAGATCTAATAGCTCGAGCTGCATTCTCCAAACCCAGCGACAGCACCATCATACAGTTAACATGTGGTAATTTCAAAATCGAGTCCCATAAAAACTATGTCGATGGCTGTTTTCTTGGGAGCTATCCAATCGTGAGAGGTTTATCCAGGAAGCTATTTTTTCCAGCAAGGGACTATTAATGTAAAATCATCAATTACCTTGCAGGCAGACAGCGGCTAACTGCAATGTCACTCCCAGCTAAAGCGGTGAGTAAATCACTCTTGTAAACCCCATAGTACTAACTTGCTGTGACCTTTGGCTCAAAAATATTTTTTGTTCCATTTGCAGGTCACGCTGTGGTTTCATTAGGCGTACAGCTTCAGACTCCACATATTACGTAAATTATGACTGTAGATAGCAGCCCATACACTATAAAAGAAAATGTATAGGGGCGCTATCTGTATAGAGTTTGAAAACTCTTCTTGAGGTAGATCATGGCAACAGAACCTCTCGAGCTTTTCCTCGAGGTTCAAATCACCATGACTAATTCTCGAAGAGTTTACATACTTGTTACAGATAGCCTCCTATACATTATCCTCTATATATAGCCACTGTATTGGACTATTTGGTGAATCTTAACAGTTTAGGCCTCCGGCCTACTACTCTCAAGGTACATTTGACAGCTGTGTTTGCCTTCCTTTCTGCTAGTAAGAGCTCTTCCCTAGCTTCTTATCCATGTAACCCCTAGATGGCGCTATCCCAGGGGCTACTACCCCTGCCTGATTTGCCACTAACAGGTTGAGGGGCCTGGATCCAATGGCGGGTGCCTCCACCCAGAGGTCAGGGTTTGCAATAGTTAAACTTACTTGGTCACAGCCCTCTGGGACACTGCAACCCCCCTTTCTTCCCACTAGTGGCCCACACAATATAGCAGAATTACCTTCACAGTATACACTTACCCCAAGGCTGGTTCAGGCACGGGACATCCTGTAAAATAAGATACAGTGCAACAATCACAGTACAGTACTTTAACATAGACAAATACCTCAGGCAGTATAACTTTGTTGAAACAAACAGCTCTGATTTATTTAGGGATATAACAAGGACAGGGAAATCAGGTTAATTAGCTTATCACTTTACTATCTACCTATGGCTCTGTGCACAGGCCTATCCTACCAGTTACTGTCCCTGGGTACCCAGGCCCTAGTGGCTAGTCCAAACCGTGGCAGCTGGTAGGGCCCTTCACAGAGAGAAAGGAAAATTAAACAGTCAGCAGTACAGTAATTCCATTTGGATTTAATGTGGCAATTCAACAGGGAGCTTAATTTTAATTAGTACTCACGACCTCCAAAGAAGATATGGTCCTTCAATGTCAGCAGGGCTACTTTTGATCTCCAAGAGACTCCTCACACATTTATATGGTAAAAAAGAAAGCACTATACCAGGCAGGCTGCATCTGTATCCCAATCGCAATTACTGCACAATAACCAGGAGAACACACAGCAGATTCAGTTCCTGACAGACCGAGTGTAATTCAACAATTTCTTCAGTCTTCTACAGGGTGAGCCTGGTTTCTACTCTTCAGAGATCCTTTGATTCTTTTCACAGGACGGATTCAGTCCTAACAAGCAGTTACACGTTGTAGACCGGAACTCTGGGCCTTGCACACGTTTTTGACTGAAACTGTGCACTGAAGGAGCACAGGGTTTCTTTCCCTTCACTTTCAGATCTCAAACTGAAACTCCCAACAGACAAAAACGGGCACTTCCTTGAGTTCCTCCCAGTTCTTGACTGGATTGGCTGTCACTACAATAGACTGCTGCTGTTGGTCCAAAAGGCACCAAGTCTAAACTACATCTCCCAGAGTCACTGCCCATACAATCCTCTTGTGGCTGGCTCAGATTATGAGTCCCAAGTTCTGATTCGTCCAAGGCATCATTTTAGAGCTAGTTTACCCCACACTGATTGGTCCAGTTCAGCAGTTCAAAACCAGAATGGGGAACTAGGCAGACAGTTCTGACTGCAAAGAAAGCAGGTTAGACAAACTGTAATTTTATTATTACTGTAAATGATTTCTGGCAATCAGTTACATCTTTCAGACAGGTTCCTTTGCACTCCTAGTGACTGCAAAATGGGGTGAATTGGCAGCAGCTTGAGTGGTACTCAATCAAAGAAACACAGTCCCCATACAACTAATTATGTCTGCAAGCAGACAGCTCTTAAAGAGACAGTACCAGAGGTTCTAAAACACTCACTGATAAATGGCTTAACGCCAAACACCATTCAGGCTTGGAGCATTCAAGCAAGCTCCTGGAAGTCTTTTGGGAACCCCATTTGCAGGGGGTTACACCTTCCTGGTTTGGGAAAAGCTTGACGTCCGCGCAAGTACCCATAAGTTTCAACTGCAACCATATACATTTGCATTAGGCTCACACATGTAATCATCAGTCAATACATCATTTTACCAAGAACCATTTCTGAAACATTGCAGTACGTCACTCTTTACACAGTATAACACACACATTGTACCATAACTCAAGTTATTACCTCTTGTACATGAAACCTGAAGAGAGGGGACCCTTCCCTATCAGTTACCTTGGGGCTGGATGGGGCAAGGGCACCATACTTAGAGGGCAACACAAGTAACTTGGAGTTAGCACTGATGCTCAGTTTGGGCAGTGAGTCTGGGACACATACACTCCTTTATGGACAACATTGAGAGGCAAATCCACAGGCCTCCCAAGGAATCATAACTGAGGTGCACCACAGGCTTTACAGCTCGACCAGTCTTTCTAGGGAACTGTTACAGTCTCTGCACTCTGAGCCTCATTTTCAGCATTGTCCACACTTGTCAGGGAGTCTCCATGGGGGTAGAGAGGCTAGAACTTGGGGCACTTTCAGCTCCAGGAGTTACAGTTTCTGAGTCCACAACATTTGGCTCGCATGGAGCTTGGACACTGGCAGTGGACTGTCAGGGCACTCAAAATACTCTTCTTGTTCGGTGTATCACCAGTCTGCCCCAATCTATCATTTTCCTCCCTGAAAGCTCAAACAGTTCAACCATGCACAATGATTCCATTTCATCTGATCTGATGCTTTGCACTTCACTTTCTGGGAGCATTGGCTCCAGGGATGAAGCTGGGGCATAGACAGTCCAGAAGGCCCAGCTTTGTCTCCAGTATTGACTAGGGATTGCCCCAAACAATTGACTCAGTTCGTAAGAAGGATAGTATTCAAAGTCACTCTCACTTTCTTCTGATATGGACTGACAGTCATGCTCAACTGGGACTTGTGCAGGGGAACACTTTAACTCTGCTTCTGTAGGTGCAGACTTCCTTGATCTTTTCTTAGCAGCAGCTCTAGTCACTGGTCCAGAGGGGGCATCTTCTGGGGCTCAGACTCAATCAGGATTTGTCCAATGGGTAGTAAATGATTTCTATGCATTGTTTTACATCTTTTGAATTGTTCTCAGGCCTTACTTTGTACACTGGCAGATCATCTAGTTTGCCCACTACAATGTGAGGGAGATGGTGCCATCTGTCAGCAATCTTGTGTTTGCCATGCAGTCCCAGATTTCTTAGCAATACCCGATCTCCCTCCTGGAGTTCCTGTGCTTTCACCTTTTTATCATACCTTTCTTTGTTGGCCAGATTTCTTTTGGCAGCCATGGTTTGAGCCAGTTGGTACGCATGAGTTAGCTGGGCCTTTAACTTTTGCACATACTGTAAATAGGTGTCAGCTTGAACCCCATCAGGAGAGACCCCAAAACACACATCTACCGGTAGTCGAGCTTCTCTTCCAAACATCAGGCGGTAGGGGGAGAACCCAGTGGCATCACTTTTGGTGCAGTTATAAGCATGTACCAGGGTGCTAATTTGTTGGCTCCATCTAGGCTTGTCCTTTGGGTGCAGGGTGCCTAGCATATCTAGCAAAGTGCGTTGAAACGCTCAGGCTGTGGGTCCCCTGGGGGTGGTAAGGAGTGGTTCTGGACTTCTCACTCCCCACAGAGAAAGCATCTCTTGATCAGACGACTCTCAAAGTCTCCCTTGATCAGAATGGATTCTTTGTGGAGCCCCATAGTGAACAAAAAGTTTTCTACGTTAGTACTACAGTGGATGCTTTCTGGTCTTTGGTGGGAAAAGCTTGGGCATATCTCGTGAAATGGTCAGTGACCACCAGCACATTACTGATATTTCTTTGATCTGACTCCAAACTCAGAAAATCAATACAGACCAGCTCCATGGGTGCACTGGTGGTTATGTTAACAAGGGGGGCAGCCCTCTGGGGCAAAGCTTTCCTCTGTAAGCAGCGACTACAAGTTTGTATGTGTTGCTCCACATCAGCCCCCATCTTAGGCCAATAGAATCTGGATCTCACCAAGTCAAGTGTTCTGTCTATACCAAGGTGCCCCATGTGGTTGTGCAAGGACCTCAATACTGAGTCTCGAAAGGCAGTGGGCAGCACCAGTTGTTGTTTGTCTACTTGTCCCCTCTGTCTACTGTTTTCTATATAACAGTTTATTGATCAGTTTCAACTTAGGACCTTCTTTTGTATAACAGTGCAGTTCTCAAATCAGTGGGCGTAATTTGGACACATCTTTTCCTGCATAGAGGGCTTCTAAAGCTGATTTGATCATAGGATCGTGGGATTGAGCCCGCCGAATACTGTCATTGTCCAGCTGAGGCAGTGCAATGTCTATTGCAGAAAAGTGGCAATAAGCAGCAGGTATGCAATTCTCAGAGGGTCCCAAGCAATCCACCATGCAGTCCACTGCGTCCGTGGACATTTGTTCCTCCTGTCAAACTTCGGCAGAGTGCCCAATGTCAGGTTCTGCCAATCGGACCCAATCATTCTGGGGAACAGGCCTCGGGAGAGAGCATCAGCATCTATGTGGTTCAGACCTGCTCGGTATTCGAGAGCATAGTCATATGTAGATAATGCAGAAAGCCACCTGTGGCCAGTGGCATCCAACTTAGCTGAGGTCTGCACATAGGTCAAAGGATTATTGTCAGTTTTACTAGTATTTTAGCCCCATACAAGTACTCATGGAATTGGTCAACAATAGCCCACTTCAAAGCTAGGAACTCTAACTTATGTACAGGATAGTTCTTTTCGGATGGGGTCAGGCTTCTACTGGCAAAGGCCACTGGTCTCAGGCCATTCTCGTGCTTCTTGGTACAACACAGCCCCCAACCCTTGCAAGCTAGCATCAGTGTGCAGGACGTAAGGTTTTCTTGGATCGGCATAGGCCAGCACTGGAGCATGGGTAAGTTGATATATGATCTCATGAAAAGCAGTCTCACAATCAGAGTCCAGCGGCCCCAAATACTTCACTCGGATGAAAATACACTCTTTCAGTCTTGAGGGACGCTTGACTTTTGGTATTTTTGTGGGTTGGGGATACCCTTGAGTAAGGTTAAGTAAAGGGCGGATCACTCTTGAATAGTCCTTGATGAAACGATAATAACCACAGAATCCCAGGAATCTTTGCAGTTCTTTAGATTTTTGGCTGTGGCCAGGTGGTCAAGGCCTCAACTTTACTTGGGTCGGTCTCTATTCCCTCGGTGGATACTATGTCCACATACTTTACTGATGTTTGAAAGAATTGACACTTATCAATGGACAGTTTAAGGCCAAAGTCCTCCAGTCGATCCAATACCTTAAATAATCTGCTCTCATGTTCCTCCAGTGAGCTGCCAAACACAATAACATCATCTAGGTATACCAGGCACTCTAGTAAGTTCATGTCCCCACTGCACGCTCCATCAATCGTTGAAAAGTGGCTGGGGCACCTGAAATCCCTGAGGCATCCTCATGAATTCATAGAAGCCAAGCGGACAGATAAAGGCTGTCTTCTCACGGTCCTCTGGGGCCATCGGGATCTGGTAGTACCCACTGCGGAGATCCAGCACAGAGAACCACTTGCTCCCGTTTAGGCAGTCCAAAGCATCCTGAATGCGGGGCATTGTGTACTGATCAGGGATAGTCCGCCGGTTTAAGGTGCGATAATCCACGCACATCCTTACTGTCCCATTCTTTTTCCTCACTACCACAATGGGGGAAGCATAAGGGCTTCTGGATTCTTGTATTACACCAGCCGCTAACATCTCTTGCAGATGCCGTCTCACATCATCTATATCAGCAGGTGCCAGGCGTCGAGACCTCTCACGAAATGGTCTTTCGTCATGCAGCCGGATATTGTGCTCAGCTCCTTGCACGCATCCTACGTCCCATTCCTTTAAAGAAAACACCTGGTCTCTCTGGGCAAGCTTCTCACTGATCCTCACTTTCCATTCAGCTGGCAGCGGGAGTTGCCAAATCAAACAAGTCAGGCGTTACTCTGTCATTCTTCCTTGAACTCTTGCTGGGTAGCACTGCAGTGTCTGCACAATGCACATTAGCCAGGATGCAACCTCTATTTACTCGAATGTCTCTTTCAGACACATTATGAACTTGGACCATTACCCTTCTGGCATAAGCATGGGCTGTAGCGGGCAAAATACTAGGCTTGACCAGCAGTCCCTCTGGCAATTTTCCATCGCCTGGTGCATCCAACATTAATATTTTATTCTTAACATCCTTTCTGATACGGACCTCTCCTGTAAGGTACACTGGGCATTTGGTGCCAGGATCAGAGACTCAGGATCCTTCTTCCATACAATTCCGACCGGTTCCTCTGGTTCTGTTTTTCAGCATCTCTGTGCCTCATAGGCCTTCTTAATTAAAGCGGAACTCTTAAAGCTCTACTAGTCTTTGACCCCTGTTTTCATAACACAACTGTGCCAGCCTTCCAACATGTGAGCATTTGTTCCAATCAACAAAGGACACCATCATACAGTCCAGTGGGGGGACACACTAAGGCTAGGGTCTCTACTTGTTCGGCCACTCCAGCCACGGAGGTGGGGAAAGACAGCCAAATTCGGATATACCCGAATAGGGGTAGGCCTTCACTTAACCCCATACATGCAGTCCTTCTAATGGTTGTAAGGGTACATCTGACAAATGCTTCTGATACCAATCCTGGAACATAATTGTCACTTGGGAGCCACTGTCTAATACAGCTCTTGTAGACACTCCATTCACCTTTACAGTGGTCTCCATGGAGGGACCCACTATTCTGGACCAGTCTGGGGAGGCGGTAGTGGGGCCTGGGCAACTGACCTTGCCACAAAGGACGTGAATTAGCATTTTGGTGCCCTCACTGGGATCATTTCGTGCACCTCTTAACCACTGATTTGTTCTCCAAGCTCTCCTTGTAGCCTATATGCAACTTTGTCAGTGTCTTTTGGGGATTGGCATTCCCTTTCATGTGCCCATCCTTCCCACAATTATAGCAAAACATACTTTTGGAGTTTGAGCTGGCCGAGGTGCCACACTGGGAGCCAGGGCGGGGTATTACTAACTGGAAACCTTGGTGCCATCTCTGTCTGCAGCGTGATAAGCATTTGGAGACATCTCGTCAGTTTCTCCACTTCCATGGTCAAGGAATCGAGTTCGAGCTGTTATCAGCAGGAGATACATGGGTGGGTATCCCCACCCCCATAGCAGGTGCAGTCGGATATAGGTCGGGGCCCGTACTTGCAGGCGTGGCCTTCATAAAGGGACTGTTTTTGAATTCCCGGATCTCTCTCAACAGTTCGCCCCATTGTGGCATATCTTTTTCCTTATCAGAGCACTCATTGACTGCCAACCTCTGCCCCTGAACTTCACTTGATGGGCCACCCTCAGTCACTCGGGTCATAGCCACAGCTATTGGTGCAGGTCCCTCCCGAGGTCGCCTTTCTCAACTCCTCAATTTCTTCATTAACTCATCATAGGAGGGTGGGGATTCCAGTCGATTTGCCAGGCGAACTGAAGCAACAGCAGTTCTGAGAAGGGGCAGACTTAAGGATTCTGTCCAGTCTGGTTCGGTCCAGTTCAATCGCTGGCAAACTACCCTTTCTGAGGCATTCTTGCAACAATTTTTCCAGCCGAGAGACATACACAGACAACTCCTCCCTTGGTACTGTTGTGCATTTCTTACTCTCACCATAGGTCCTCATCAGAATCTGGGCTCCCATACACATTCTCCAAGGCCTCAAGATAGGCTTGTGCAGTCGCTTCAGGGTTACTGGCCCGTTTAGCACGGATGGTAGCCAGGGCAGGACCTCGGAGGCTCTCACTAACCCTCTTTAAGCACCCCGACTTCCGAGCATTGCCATTCTAGCACTTGGGGGCAACATAGTCTATCCAGGTCTCCCAGTCATCCTCCCTTGGGGGTGGGAGGTGCCAGAGAAGATCCTCAACCTTCGGTAAGAGTCGTGACTAATGGCAGGTGCAGAAATAGGAGTCTGCATTGGTTCAGCCACCATTACGGGTACTGGAGCAGGAGAGGGTGTTGGGGGAGGAACACCCCCAGGTGGCAAGAATAGTTTCTTCAAGTCCTCCACAGTTTTCCCTTCTCCCAGCAACCATTTAGCAAATTTCTCCTCAAAAGTTTCAGATAGTGGTGGGGGCTCATTCCCCCCCGGGTCTTTACTGTCCTTAGTTATCACTCTCCAAGCAGTGAGGGCTCCCTCTGGGGTAATGGTCTGTGGTACTTTGGAGCTATCTATGGGATCCTTAAACTCTACTAGGGCCAGGAAAGTGTGGGTGAGCAGATTAGCTGCGACCCACCACCACAGGATTTTGTAAACCTTCCACCTTGGAAAGTACTCCCTGCACAGTGTCCGTATTGATACCCAGGGGGATGTCCAGGATAAGCATAGCATTTTGGGGGTCGATCTCCTCCCCAGTACACCACTCCACCAGCCGGTGCACAGCCACTTCTGTCGGGGTACCCATTTATTTATTTATTTTTTTTTTCCCTTAACAGTGGTTTGTAAATATGGCCACTAGAGGACACACAATCCCAGCGGTGAGCCTCCAAAATGTAACCCCTAGATGGCGCTATCCCAGGGGCTACTACCCCTGCCTGATTTGCCACTAACAGGTTGAGGGGCCTGGATCCAATGGCGGGTGCCTCCACCCAGAGGTCAGGGTTTGCAATAGTTAAACTTACTTGGTCACAGCCCTCTGGGACACTGCAACCCCCCTTTCTTCCCACTAGTGGCCCACACAATATAGCAGAATTACCTTCACAGTATACACTTACCCCAAGGCTGGTTCAGGCACCGGGCATCCTGTAAAATAAGATACAGTGCAACAATCACAGTACAGTACTTTAACATAGACAAATACCTCAGGCAGTATAACTTTGTTGAAACAAACAGCTCTGATTTATTTAGGGGATATAACAAGGACAGGGGGAAATCAGGTTAATTAGCTTATCACTTTACTATCTATATGGCTCTGTGCACAGGCCTATCCCTACCAGTTACTGTCCCTGGGTACCCAGGCCCTAGTGGCTAGTCCAAACCGTGGCAGCTGGTAGGGGCCCTTTCACACAGAGAAAAGGAAAATTAAACAGTCAGCAGTACAGTAATTCCATTTGGATTTAATGTGGCAATTCAACAGGGAGCGACCCCGAATTAGTACTCACGACCTCCAAAGAAGATATGGTCCTTCAATGTCAGCAGGGCTACTTTTGATCTCCAAGAGACTCCTCACACATTTATATGGTAAAAAAGAAAGCACTATACCAGGCAGGCTGCATCTGTATCCCAATCGCAATTACTGCACAATAACCAGGAGAACACACAGCAGATTCAGTTCTTGACAGACCGAGTGTAATTCAACAATTTCTTCAGTCTTCTACAGGGTGAGCCTGGTTTCTACTCTTCAGAGATCCTTTGATTCTTTTCACAGGGCCGGATTCAGTCCTAACAAGCAGTTACACAAGTTGTAGACCGAACTCTGGGCCTTGCACACGTTTTGACTGAAACTGTGCACTGAAGGAGCACAGGGTTTCTTTCCTTCACTTTCAGATCTCAAACTGAAACTCCCAACAGACAAAAACTGGGCACTTCCTTTGAGTTCCTCCCAGTTCTTGACTGGATTGGCTGTCACTCAAATAGACTGCTGCTGTTGGTCCAAAAGGCACCAAGTCTAAACTACATCTCCCAGAGTCACTGCCCATACAATCCTCTTGTGGCTGGCTCAGATTATGAGTCCCAAGTTCTGATTCGTCCAAGGCATCATTTTAGAGCTAGTTTACCCACACTGATTGGTCCAGTTCAGCAGTTCAAAACCAGAATGGGGAACTAGGCAGACAGTTCTGACTGCAAAGAAAGCAGGTTAGACAAACTGTAATTTTATTATTACTGTAAATGATTTCTGGCAATCAGTTACATCTTTCAGACAGGTTCCTTTGCACTCCTAGTGACTGCAAAAATGGGGTGAATTGGCAGCAGCTTGAGTGGTACTCAATCAAAGAAACACACAGTCCCCCATACAAACTAATTATGTCTGCAAGCAGACAGCTCTTAAAGAGACAGTACCAGAGGTTCTAAAAACACTCACTGATAAATGGCTTAAACGCCAAACACCATTCAGGCTTGGAGCATTCAAGCAAGCTCCTGGAAGTCTTTTGGGAACCCCCATTTGCAGGGGGGTTACATCCAGTTTTCAGGAAAGTTTTCAAGGGTTTAGTACATGTTAATCCTCCCTTTAGGGAGCCTACCCCTTCTTGGGACCTGAATATCTGTATCACACAGCTCATGCGGCCCTTTTGAGCCTTTTTCCTCAGCTGAGCTGAAGTACTTGACTTGGAAAACTGTATTCTTGGTAGCCATTACTTCTGCCAGGAGAATTAGTGAATTACAGGCTTTATCAGTGGAACCTAATTTCATTTAATTTCACAGGAATAAGGTGGTCCTTCGAACCAACAGAAAGTTTTTTCCCAAGGTGGTATCAGACTTTCATTTAAATCAATATATGTCATTGCCTGTATTTTTCAATGACCATTCTTCCTCTGGGGAGAGAAGATTACACAGTCTTGATGCAAAGGGGGCCCCTTAGTTACTATGTGGAGCATACTAAGGCCCATAGGAATGACTGTTCTCAGTTGTTTCTCACTCATGGGGAAGTGGGAAACGGCAAACCTGCCACCAAGAGAACAATTGCCAGGTGGATTGTCTCCTGTATTCAGTTCTGCTATTCAAAACTTGGGAAGGAGCCTCCCTCAGGCCTGAGGTCTCATTCTACCAGAGGTACAGCCGTTTCAGTCACAGCAGCTAGAGATATACCTTTAGTGGACATCTGTAAAGCAGCCACCTGGAAAACTGTTCACACATTTACCAAGCATTCCTCTCTGGACATTCAGTCAAGAAGTGATGCTAGGTTTGGCACAGCTGTGCTGCAGAACCTGTTCTCATAATAGGTTCTGTGACTCCCCCCTCCAAGAGGGTACTACTTGGCAGTCTGCATATAGTCAGAATACAGCAAGACTTCATGTTTGAAGATAAAATTACTCACCATAGTAATGTTTCTTCAAACAACATGAAGTCTTGCTGTATTCTGACAATAGCAGTGAGTCCCAACCTTTGAACTGCCCCGGAGATGAAAGAGTTAACTTTCCATGCCAGGCCTGGAACGCTGAGCTCGAGCTCAGTTGAGACTCTGTCTGTTGCTGTTTGAACTCAAACCGTCAGATTCTTTACTCCACCTCACTGAACAGTCGCTCCGGAGATTTCTCCTTCTGCTCGGTTCAATTTGTCGGTTAAAGTAAAGTTTTCTCGGTTTTCAACCGAATTTAAACCTCAACCTGTCGGTTCAGTCTCTGTCTGTAGTATTCGTGAGTACTAGATAGGTTTATATTATTTCTATTCTGTGTGGAACTTGTAAACGGTTCATCGGTTCGGTTTGAACCGATCAAGTTGTTAAAAAATCTTTATTTGAACTTTTAGAGTGTGGTTACCGGTTCTTATCGGTTCTAAAAAAACGGATTTTATTACGTTTTTTTCCACGACCCGTGACACGGTCAGGAACCGATAAGAGGGTCTTGCCTGGCGGATTGCCATTAAAAGGGTAAGTTCGGTTAGGACTGGCACTATGTCTAAGAAAACCAAAAGAAAAACCGGGCCCACTGGGTTTCAACACTGCAGTGTGTGTGGGGAAGTCTTTGCCAAGGCTGATCCCCACACCACCTGTGTTTATTGTCTGGGGTTTGACCACCTCAATGCAGACTGCCAGATTTGTAAAAATTTTCCTGCAGCTACCCTAGAGAAACAAGTTGGTAGGCTCATGGAAAGGGAGGCCAAAAAGTCTGCTGAACCGGATGGCCAGCCCGATTCGGTTCAAACTGAACCAGAAGGAGTGCCCTCTGACCAGGGCGAGACTTCTTTGGGCAAAAGGAGATCCAATTCTGAGGAGTCGGTTCCAGCTAAGAGAACAAGAAAGGAAAAATGAGCTGGTGTGGATCCAAAACTTTCTTCTCCAACCGCTGAAGAAATAGCCAAAGCGATAAAAATTGTGCAGTCGCTTTCCCCGGTTCCGACTGAACCGGCACCATCAGGGAGGTGCTTGGTTCGGCCAGTTCCACCGGTTCAAGAGTATGATTTAGAGGATTTTTATGAACTGGAGGAGGAGGAGGAAGAGTATGAGGAAAGTGAATGTGGTTTTGAAAGTCTGGATGTGCCCATTGACCCGGACATCTCCCCGAACAGACCTTCAGGAGTGTCTCCTCCTAGGCTTTCTGAGTCCCCCTCCCATTTCATGTTTTATAAAAAAGTGGCTGAAACCCTCCAGCTTCCTATGGAAGAAGCTGTGGATGACCAGGAGGAGCCTGACTATGTGGAAATGATATATATCCCAGAGTCTAGGAGGCTGTCTATTCCCTTACACAAATCTTTTGGGAAACAGACATTTAAGACTTTAAAGACTCCTAACACCATACCTCCTGTGGACAAAAGAATGGACAAGAGGTATACATTGTCAGACTCAGATACAGAGTTCCTTACACAACAATGCAGCCATTTTGGGGTAGTGCAGGCTGCAGCCTGTGAAAAGGCAAATATTCCCTTGGCTTCACACCCCCCAGACAAGGACTCCAGGAGGATTGATGCCATGGCAAAGAAACAATACATGGCAGCATCCTTGGGACTCAGACAGGCCAATTATGTAGCTTATACTGCTAGGTATCAGAAATCTAGATGGGACTCTGTCATGGCTTTAGCAAAACAGGTCCCTGGCCAGCTTGCCAAGGAGCTGGAGCAGGTGGCTGCTGATGGTATTGAGGCATCCAAGGTGCAATTCCATGCTGCAGTGGACTCCAATGATGTGTCATCTAGAGTCATGGCTACATCTGTGGCACTTCGCAGGATGGCTTGGTTCAGATGTACTAGCCTGTCACAGGATACCCAGACTAAGGCCATGGATTTTCCTGTTATGGGTAATTCTCTGTTTGGGGAGCAAACAGAGAATTACATGAAGAAAATGGACGAATATAGGACCACCTACAGGAGTGCCCAGGTCAAGGAAAGGCAGGCCACTCCTCAAAGGCAGCATCCCAGGGGCAGGGGCAGGCCTTTTCACAGACCTTTCTACCAAGCCCAGGCCTCCTCTTCTGCCTATGCTCAGAGGGGGTTCTTTAGAGGGAGAGGCAGAAGGGGTACAAGCAGACCTGCTTCCACCCCTCAGCCAAAACCCCTGCCAAGTAGGCACCCTGATGGGTTTGCCAGGGCCGATTCTCCACCACCTGTGGGAGCAGGCTGGCTTACTCGTCCAGGACTGGAAGTCTCTGACATCAGACAAGTGGGTCCTGGAAGTAGTAAGCCAGGGATTGGTTCTCAGCTTCAAAAAATTTCCAAAGCTGAGAGCCAGATCTTTTCCACCTGCAAATCCCTCAGAGGCACTTGCCTTAGAGGCAGAGATCTCTTCCCTTCTGGCTCTCAGAGCCATGGAATGGGTTCCACCCCTACACCAGGGCAAAGGATTGTACCCCAGGTACTTTCTTACCCCAAAAAAGACAGGAGAATGGCGGCCCATCCTGGATCTCAGATATTTAGACAAGCACCTTTTAAAGCCAAAATTCAAAATGGTGACTCTGGGAATAATTCTACCCTCTCTAAGGCCAGGGGACTGGCTAGTGTCCCTGGACCTCAAGGATGCCTACTTCCATATTCTTATCAGAAACTCCCATTGAAAGTACCTCAGGTTCGAGCTGCCCTCAGGCCATTACCAGTTCAGAGCAATGCCCTTCGGACTAACCTCTGCTCCAAGGGTGTTCACAAAATGCCTGGCAGTAGTAGTTGCTTCTCTGAGAAGGCAAAGGATTGCCATCTTCCCATGCCTAGATGACTGGCTCATAGTAGGCCAGTCCCCAGACCAGGTCAAGTTACACTTACAAATAACCCAGCAACTGCTCACTTCTCTGGGTTTCCTTCTGAATCTGTCAAAGTCAGTTCTAGAGCCTGTTCAGCTCCTCACCTTCATAGGTGCAGAGCTAGATACAAGAAGAGCCTTCCTTCCCCTGGACAGGGCAAGGACCCTTATCATGCTGGCCTCCTCTTTCACCCTACAGGTGTCTCGACCAGCAAGGCATTTTCTGCAGTTCCTAGGGCACATGGCTGCTTCTACAGCAGTGGTGCAGGGAGCAAGATTTCAGATGAGGGACATTCAGTTCCATTTGAGAGCCTTCTGGTCTCAGAAAAAAGACCCTCTGACCAAACTGATCCCAGTGACTCGAACCCTGATCCAGGCCTTGCACTGGTGGCAGGATCTGAACAATCTGAGACAAGGAGTTCCCTTTGTCACTCAGTCTCACTCTCTATTCCTTACTACAGATGCGTCCCTCTTGGGGTGGGGGGCTTACTTGGGCGACCTGACCACCCAGGGGTTGTGATTCCCTCAGGAATCTCTGCTCCACATCAATCTGTTGGAGCTCAGAGCAGTATTTCTAGCACTTCAAGTTTTTTCCAAGTCTGTTCAGAACAGAGTTATTCAGATCAGAACAGACAATACCACCACAATGTGGTACATCAACAAACAGGGAGGCACTCAGTCTACGGCCTTGTGCACAGACGCAATGAAGTTCAGCAGTGCACCTCCCAGGCAAGGACAATGTCTTGGCAGATGCTCTCAACAGGATATCTCAGGGCCATCATGAATGGTCTCTGGATCCCTTGGTTTTGGAGGTGATATTCTCCAGATGGGGCACTCCACAGTTAGATCTTTTGGTAGCCCCAGACAATCACCAACTTCCCCTTTTTTGTTGCAGGCCCCTAGTGTTGGGCTCAGTCCCTCTGGATGCCTTAGTTCTCATTTGGGAAGGGAAGTTCCTGTATGCTTCCTTCCCTCTCCTGTTCAAAGTGCTAGTCAAAATCAGGTCTCAACCCTGCAAAGTGATCCTGATTGCTCCAGACTGGGCCAGGCAGCCCTGGTATCCTCTCCTATTGTCCTTATCAGTCCATCTTCCCCTGGCTCTTCCCAGGAATTACAACCTGTTAACTTGTGCTCAGTGGAGGGTTTGGTACCCGAGTCTCAAATCTCTCAATCTCAAGGCCTGGCTCTTGAAGAGTTAGAGTTTGCTGATTTACACCTCTCCCAAGGGATTATGGAAATTCTGAAGGCTTCTAGGAAGCCTTCCACCAGAACTACTTATAATTCCAAGTTGAAAAGATTTTCCATATGGTGCTCTGGGAAGCATATTTCCCCAGAGTCTGCTGATCTGCCCACAGTACTTGACTACATGGTTCATCTCAATAGCTTGGGACTCAGACCAGCTACACTAAGGGTGCACCTGGCAGCTGTTTCTGCTTTCATTTCAGCAGGTAAGCCCTCTTCTCTTTCAGCTCACCCTGTTTTCTCCAAGTTTTTCAAGGGATTGCTTCATACCAATCCTCCATTCAGGGATGCTGCCCCTGCTTGGGATCTTAACGTTTGCATTGCTCAGCTTATGCAACCCCCTTTTGAGCCTTTGTCCTCAGCAGAGCTTAAGTACTTGACTTGGAAAACTGTGTTTCTGGTGGTCATCAGTTCTGCCAGGTGCATAAGTGAGCTGCAAGCCCTGTCAGTGGAGCCTGACTTTATTTCCTTCCATAGGGATAAGGTGGTCCTCAGGACTAACAGGAAGTTTTTGCCTAAGGTGGTTTCAGACTTCCACCTTAATCAATCTATGTCTCTTCCTGTCTACTTCACTGACCATTCCTCCTCTGGTGACAGGAGGCTGCACAGTCTAGATGTGAAAAGAGCCCTTAGCTACTATATAGAATGTACCAGGGGTCATAGGTTTGACTCCCTCCAACTGTTCCTCACTTATGGTGAGGTAGGCAAAGGAAAACCTGCCACCAAAAGATCCATTGCCAGGTGGATTGTCTCTTGCATCCAATTTTGCTATGAAAAATTAGGTAGGATTCCACCCTCAGGCCTGAGGGCTCACTTACCAGAGGTACAGCTGCTTCCCTGGCTCCTGCCAGGGATATTCCTATTCTAGAAATATGTCAAGCAGCTACCTGGAAAACAGTTCACACTTTCACCAAGCATTACTCCCTGGATATCCAGGCTAGGAGTGATGCTCAGTTTAGCACAGCTGTGCTTCAGAGCCTATTTCCTAAGTAGATTCTGTCCCTCCTCCATGGAGGTACTGCTTGGTAGTCTGCTATTGTCAGAATACAGCAAGACTTCATGTTGTTTGAAGAAAAAAATTACTCACCTTTGTAATGTTGTTTCTTCTAATGGAGTCTTGCTGCATTCTGACCTTCCCCCCCTACCTTCCCCTCTCAGAACCTTTGTTTTTTTGGGGGATGTGGGTGGGCAGTGGCAGTGTTGGCACTCAGGAGGTGCCCAACCTTTTTTTGTTTTCACCCTTTCTTTGGGTGAGTGGGTGTTGTGTTATTTCATTTTTGGGTCTCCTGACTTGAGTCTTTGTTTTGGGAGCAAAAATTTGTTATGTTAGTAGCCAGTTGGCTAGTGTAGGTTTATAGCTTCCACACAGGACCTCTGTGAGTTTAGCTCGTAAAGATCTGACGGTTTGAGTTCAAACAGCAACAGACAGAGTCTCAACCGAGCTCGAGCTCAGCATTCCATGCCTGGCATGGAAAGTTAACTCTTTCATCTCCGGGGCAGTTCAAAGGTTGGGACTCACTGCTATTGTCAGAATACAGCAAGACTCCATTAGAAGAAACAACATTACTAAGGTGAGTAATTTTTTCTTCTAATGGAGTCTTGCTGTATTCTGACCTCCCCCCACCTCGCTTCCCCTCCTGGAACCTAGTAGTTTTGGGATGTGAATTGGCAGGCACAGTACATGCCTTATTTTATTAAGGGTTCTTCTGGTTTTTATTATGAATATTTTGGTTGTTCCACTACCTACTTGAATTCTTTCTGGGATTCTCGACTTGAGTCTTTTGGCCTTAAAAATCTGTTTATTGCCATTTGGCATAAAAATTTTAGAGACAATTTCTAATTACAGAGTTAGTTTAGTGCTCGTAAGAATCTGATGGCTACACTTCAGAGTATCACAGACAGAGGTTTGAAAACCAAGCTCGAGCGCAACGTTCTATGTCTTGGCATAGAGTTAACCCTTTACTCTCCAGAGCAGTTCAAGTGCTGGGGCTAACTGCATATAGTCAGAATACAGCAAGACTCCATTAGAAGAGATAACATTACTATGGTAAGTAATTTTTTCTTAAGGGCTATTCCACCAGGGGTATGGCTGCCTCCATGGCTAGTTTCAGGAATGTTTCCACTGCAGACATTTGTGCAGCTGCCAACTGGAGTTCTGTCCATACCTTCACCAAGTAATACAGTCAGGGCATTGCTTGCAGGTGCAGGGTCAGTGTTGGCCTCACCGTTCGACAGAACCTTCTTTCTTAGGCCATTGGCTGCTGTCTAACCTCTTCCCAGTGCTGTTTCCTTTACACTACCAGAATTGCTTGAAACTCAGTCATACTGATGTTGGCCTGCTGCAAGAGCCTCCCTCGAAGTAAGATAGTACAGTTACATAAGAACTTACCATAACAATAGATCCTTCAAGAGGAGCTCTTGCAGCAAGCCTTAATTTTTCCTCCTTCCTCCACCCTTCTTTTTCTCTGCTGTATTCCTCTTCCATTCACATAGGTTTTCTGCTTCCCCTTTCCTTCTTGGCTCTTAGGAACCTCCTTGGTTCTTCTTTCGCTGCCTGCTCTGGGTCTCAAGCAGGAGAACTGAGGAGGGTGTGGGGGACCACCCGCCTTTCAAGACCCAGGAATCTCCTAGTAGTATTAGACAATACTGCAGTCAGTCCAGACCTGCTGACTGTCCCCAGAACTTTGAATTTAGAATGTATGCAAATTAGAACATTTGGAATGCTTACATTCAAAGCTGCTGCCTCTTCTCCCTAACTGCCACATTCAATTTTTCCATTCAAGACAGCAGGACTTTCCCCCCAAGACTGCACAGCAACCTCCCTGCAAGACTGTTTATTTTATTGAAAAAGTGGAATTTTTTCAATATTTTATTCATACTCTGCCTCTTGTAGTTATGGTAAGTTCTTATGTAACAGTACTTTTCTGTTGCAGCTTTGCAAGAGAAGAGAGGAGGGAAATAGGATGGAAGATGCCAGGGGAGGAGAGTAACCTCCTTTATGAAGGGGAGAACATTTGCAGTCTTCCAAGACTGGGAAA
Source organism: Neoceratodus forsteri (assembly GCA_016271365.2). Classification (NCBI taxonomy): domain Eukaryota; kingdom Metazoa; phylum Chordata; order Ceratodontiformes; family Ceratodontidae; genus Neoceratodus; species Neoceratodus forsteri. Next base: position 487,314,584 of record CM028134.1, read on the forward strand.
CAGCAACAAGAGAGAGAAGCAGAGGTTGAGGAGGTGAGTAAGGTGGGAAGTGATGGCAGGAGCAGAAAGGTGGAGGAGTTTAGGATCCAGCCCATCAGGCTGAGGGTGAATGGGCAAGGAAGGTTTCTATGGTAGCAATGGGGGGAATGAAAACCAAGGAGGAGGTGGTGAGGAAGGTAAAGCAGAGGGGAGAAGAGAGGAGCCAAGAGAGGGGGAGAGGGGAGAACACAAATAGTGAAGAACTCATTGAAGTGAGCAGCTACATAGGGAAGGTCAGAGACAGGTGAACCATTAACTATAAGGACTTGGGGGAGTGGACTGGGCATTGGGCAGAGGGGTCAAAAATGAAGTGAACTGCGAATTGTGCCTGAATATTACATTTTAGTAAGCTTTCCTGGCTCTTGGAAAATCACTTTAAGTCTTTGGAGCAACCCACTACTAGTTTAATAATGACAAAGACAATTTCAGGTTACAAAACCACTTTAGATTGCAGTCCAGGAAAAGTGTGCTTTAGATCTGTCTGTTTCTCGTTAGGCCAATGGTTGGTAGCTGACGACTTCATCAGGCTGAATCCTCCCATATGAGGAAAACATCCCACTTAAAAATGCTGTGTTATATTTAATAGTATTCAGTGTGCTATATGATACTATTAAATAGAGAATAATGGATAGGTAAGTGTATGTTATGGATTTTTTTTCACACACCCGAGGTGTGTGATAGCCCACAAACCTCGAGAGTGAAGCTCGAGAGATTTATGTGGTCATCACTCACTGAGGGTGTGCGAAAAAAATCCATAACATCAAACTTACCTATCCTGTATTTTTTATAATTGCTGGTATAAAGGTTTAGAGTATTTCTAGCAGCTTGAAAGAAAAATATGTTTTTAGCTAAAGTGCAGTTTTATTTTTGAAGAAATTGAACTGTACAGGAATAAAACATAGTTGAAAATACTGCAGTTGAAATACTTCTTGTGAAACAATGGAATGTAACAGTTTTAAAGTCTTTTCTTTGGGGAATGTCATATCAACCAGATTTCAGGTTATTATGAAGTGTCATATGAACCAGATTTTGGGTTATTATTGCCTTTGGAGCATAATAACCCGAAATCCGGTTGATATGCATTTTTAACAAAACAGTAATCCGGTTGATATTTATGGTCACCAGTAATTATAATGGCAATAAACTGCAGTATATACACATACTGGTTGAGAATGCAGACTGTTATAGTTAGTGTTTATGACCTACTTCCTTGGCAATTTTTTTTGTTTGTTTTTAAATGATTTGCAAGGGGTCTCTAATGCTCTTTAGTCTAGCAAATTCAGTCTGCCACAGTATAGGTGTTATGCATTTAAGCAATAATACATGACAGGGTGTGGTATATCATGAGATATCGTCATGCCTCTGGTGCATTATGAGGCACAAGGCCACAGGCCAAGTGTCTCATGCACCCGAGTACAGCCTTCTTTTGAGACCCTCATACAGATGGTATGGAAGAATCCAGCTCTCATTCCTTCCGTGGCCAAGTTCATAGATAGGAAGTATGCCCCTCTCAAGGATCGCCCCATATTGGCCTCTCAAGCTTTTGCTGATGCCATTGTAGTCTTGGCAGAGAACAATAAGGCTGTCCTTCCTCAGGGATCGACAGCCTGGCCTATAAACAAAGACTCTTGCAAGATAGACACCTTAGTGAAGAGAGTCTTTGCTGCCTCAACCCTGGGTATACACATTGCCAGCTACCAGAACTATTTTTCTCAATATGAGTATGTCCTTTGGCATTCGCTCAAAGAAATGGTAGAAGCTCTGCCCGAATCAGAAGTTAACTCAGAGCTACTTCAAACCATAACTAGGGGTATCGAGTCCAATAACCAACAGGTTAAAGCTGCAATGGACACTTTCGATACCACCTCCCGGGCGGCTGGCATCTGCACCTGCCGCCACTCTTAGCTGCATACTTTGGCTGCATACTTTGGGCTTCACGAATGATGCCCAGCAGTAGGTCATGGCTTTACTTTTTGATAGTTTGTATTTGTTCTGGCCCCAGGTGGAGCAAGCTTTGGAGACCACACAGGAGACTAGGTCTACCATTAAGACAGCTAGACCTGCACCCGCCCCGGGGCGGCAAGCATCAATTTTACAACCGTCAGTCCTTTCGGGGCAGAGGCAGAAGAGGTTTTAACAAAAATAACAACCCTCAGCCACAAAAGAAAGTGCAGCAGAAGGCACAGGGACTCAAAGCGCCCAGTGCCACCTTCTGAGTTTCTGGCCTAGGTCCCACCTTAGCTGTCCGAGGGGGACTCCTCCTCAGTGGTGGGAGGATGTCTGACTCAGTTCTACAACCAGTGGAAATCTATAACATCAGACAAATGGGTCCTCTGGATAATCCACGAGGGGTACTTTCTCAATCTTTCGGAACCCCCTCCGGATAATCCTCCCAAACAACAGCCCAGGCTGTCGGCAGTACAGTCAGATCTTCTTGCTTCCGAGGTACAAGGCCTTCTGAACAATAGGGCAGTAGAACTAGTTCTGCTGGATCAACGAAACACAGGTTTTTACTCCCATTACTTTTTGGTCCCAAGGAAAACCAGTGGCATGCGCCCCATTCTGGATCCCAGAAAGTTAAACAAGTTCCTTCATAAGGAGAAGTTCAAGATGATATCACTAGGTACCCTACTACCTTTGCTTCATCAACATGATTGGCTAGCCTCCCTGAACATGCAGGATGCGTACCAACACATTCTCATACACCCAAAGTACCATAAATACTTAAGGTTTGTGGCACTGGGTCAACACTATCATTTCAGAATCCTGCCCTTTGGGCTATCCTTGGTGCCTTGAGTTTTTACAAAGTGTCGTGCAGTTCTCATGGTGCTTCTCAGGAAAATCAGAATACAAGTGTTCCCATATCTGGACAACCGGCTCCTGGTATCATGGTAAGTCCCTCCAGGCAAGAGACTCTGGAGGCCGTGACCATGGCCTTAGACTTCCTCGTGTCCGTGGGAGTCCTGCTGAATCTCAACACATTGCAGTTGTAGCCCTCCCAGAAGCTTCTTTTCATAGGAACTCTTCTGGACACCTCCTGTGTGAAGGCTTTCCTTCCAGAGGACAGAAAGAGTGATATCTTACAGACGGCCCGATACATCAGAGATCACAGCTTGGTTTGAGCTATCTTGATGCAATGGATGCTGGGCCTCATGGCTTCCTCAGTGTTCACTGTACCCTTAGCTCATCTCCACATGAGAACCTCTCAGTGGATGCTCAGTACTCAGTGGTCCCCAACCACTCACCATCAGTCATTTCTCATCAAGGTGATGGAACCTCTGAAGAGGTTGCTCACCTGGTGGTCACAAGAGGACAATCTTCTGGAAGGATTCCCCTTTGCTCCTCTGGATCATCAGATCTCAATTACCATGGACGCATCCCTGATGGGTTGGGGAGCCCACTGCCAGGATCTCCACACCCAGGGTATGTGGACTCAGGATGAGTCCCAACTCCACATAAATGTCCTGGAAATAAGAGCTGTTCTCTATGCAATCCGAGCCTTGAAGGACATACTCTGTCACAAGAACATTCTCCTTCAAATGGACAACAAAGCAGTGATGTACTACATCAACAAACAGGGCGGTGCACACTCTTACCCATTATGCAGGGAAGCTATGAGAGCATGGGAGTGGTGCCTGGGACACAGGGCTATGATTCAGGCAGTTTACCTGCTAAGAGTACAAAATGAGCTGGCAGACCATCTCAGCAGAACGGAGACGGATCTTCACGAGTGGTCTCTCGACTTAACCGTTGTTCAGTCACTCTTCAAAGAGTGGGGAACTCCAGACCTGGACCTTTTTGCATCCCCACTCAATGCAAAACTGCCTCTCTTCTGCTCCAGAAATCCAGGATCTGGCATTTTTTGTCAGGATGCATTCAGGCTGTGGCGGACAAGACACTTTCTATTCACCTTTCCTCCTCTTCCTCTAATTGAGAGGGTACTACTCAAATTGGAGTCTCAGGGGGGTATAATGATTCTCATTGCTCCCTTTTGTCCTCGGCAAATATGGGTCCCGCAGCTCAACAGTCTGTCAGAAACCCCCCTGAAGATGCTTCCCCTTCAGATGAACCTTCTGACCCAGGGTCCCATGGTCAATCCCAATCTGAGGTCGCTTCACCTTCACACTTGGCTCCTGAAGAGATAGAGGTGAATATGTTTAATGTTTCTCGTAGGGTTTCAGATATTCTTTTGGCTGCATGTAAGTTGGCCACTAGAAAAACCTACACAGCAAAATGGAAGTGTTTCTCTGTCCGGGGTGCAAAATCCTCTTGGAACTCTTTTTCCTGCCCACCAAATAAAAGTCTTGGATTACCTTTTAGACCTCTCAAATACAAGTCTGCAGTACTCCACAGTCAAAGTTCATCTTTGTGCCATTTTGGCATATCATGAGCCAGTATTTTCCATGTCACTGGCTCAGTGACCTGTAGTTAAGAAGTTTCTTAGGGGCATTCTGCATACTAGTCCTCCTATCAGACATCCAGTCACAGCCTGGGACATTAACCTTGTGCTAGACATGCTCACTTATAAACTTTTTGAGCCCCTAGTTACTTGCAACTTGAAGTTCCTCACTTGGAAAATGGCCTTCCTGGTGGCCATCACTTCGGCCCATAGAGTTTCTGAAATATATGCACTGGTCACAGACCCCCCCCCACACTGTATTTCACAAGGACAAAGTAGCTATTAGGACTTACCCTAAGTTTCTCCCTAAAGTTGCCTCAGAATTCTAAACCAACCTTTAGTTCTTTCCACCTACTTTGAGAACTTCCAGAATGAAGGAGAGCACACCCTTCATTCACTGGTTGTTAAGACAGCGCTGCGATTCTATCTAGCTAGAACAAAAGAAATTTGCAAGGCTTAAAAACTGTTTGTTTCCTTCAGCGAAACCCATCTGGGTCAACCTGTCGCTATTAGATGCATTTCAGCGTGGCTGGTGGCATGTCTTTGCCTCTTCTATTCTATGGCACAGGTCAAGCTGGAAGGCAGAGTGTATGCTCACTCTACCAGAGCAGTCGCAGCATCTCTGGTGGAAATCCGCAACGTGCCTTTTGCAGATATTTGCAGTGTGGCTACTTGCAGCTCAGTGCATACTTTCGTTAAGCATTATGCCTTGGATGTCCATGCCAGACGACATCTGTCATTTGGCAGGACCATTCTCAATGGACTTCTACCCTAAGTATGTGAGCTCTTTATCTCCTGCTGCCCGTTTTGAGGGATTATTAACTCGGTACTCTCCCATTAGTGTGGATGAGTGGTGGAGACTTTATGTCCAGGAAGATATGGAAATTACATACCTACTATAATTCTTGATCTTCTTGGATGAAGTCTCCACCACTCATTCACATGCCCACCCTCCATCTCCCGAGCTCACATCTCTGTTTTTGGTCTTCACTCCCTCAATGGCTGAGCTGTAAAGACTATATTGTTAACCCATCTTACACAGGTCATTCGGACTATCTTATGTCCAATTTTTAGGTTAGTCCTTCTAGGTTAGTTACGCTGCACCTCCTTGGACAAAAAAGGTACTGAGGTTGTTGGAGGATCGATGCTGAGATAGTCATTACTGCACAAGCCGGGCTTGTGGTGTCACTTCCTCGCGATTCCATCTCAGGCGCCGTCCCTCTTGAAAAATTTAGCTCCCGCTGGGTCCTAGTGCCTCTGGCAAATTCCCCATTAGTGTGAATGAGTGGTGGAGACTTCGTCTAAAAAGATCAAGAATTACGATAGGTACGTAATTTCCATTTTTCGCACATCTGGCGCACAATAGCGCAGTCGCTGTGAGAAATCAATGTTCGGGACACAGTAACAAAATCACAGTGACACTGTTCATGAGTGGAGGTCCCAAAATGCCTATGTTGAAAATTTGGTTAAAATAATCCCCAAAATAATTGCGTTACCTGCGTGTGTTGCGGTTTCTCCTTTTCGTGACTTCTAAATTTTCATATTTTCCTCAGATTTCAACATTGCCATTTTTAAACCTCTTCATGAACAGTACAGCTGTCATATTTTACATCCTGCCAGAAATGTGTTTTCGCACCTGTGGTGCCAAATGGTGCAGTTGCTGTGCAAAATCACCTTCCGGCTAACAAACTGATACTGCCAGTGTTCATGAGATGGGGTCACAAAAAGCCCATGTTGAAAATTTGGAGTGAAAATACCAACAAACGCCTGGGGCATTAGGGTTCCAACCATAACGCCCCACCCTGTAGAGACTGACAGGCAACAGGGGTGTGACTTGGGATTGTCGACTGTAATGCCATTCCACCCACACCCCAACCCTGCAGCCAGTGACAGACATCGAGGTGTGCCTTGGACTCTTTGGCACCAAAGTTCACCCCATTCTCCTATACTGTACCCATCTCTGCATATTCCATTATGGAATGCGGTGAGCGTAAGGCTTGAAGACCCCAAGGCACACCGCGACACTTGTCAGTGTCTGCAGGGTAGGCCAAGGTGAAATGGCGTGAGTCTTATGGCTGATGATCCAAAGGCACACCCCAATGCCTGTCAATCTCTGCAGGGTGGGGTTGGGGTTGGCATCAGTTCACTATTTCACTGCCATTCCTATTATGCATCTCTCTACTCCTGCATTACCAATGCCAATAACAGCAAGACAACATTTGGCATTGACAAATGCTTGTTTTGTTTCTCACCACTTGCCTGGCACAGCAGGAAACATTTTTTTGTGCTGTGGGAGACACCATCTTGCTGCTTTTCTATGCTAACTAACAAGTATGGAAAATACATAAAAATGCTGTCATTTAAAAAAACAAACACCAGAACCTTGCTAAATGGGCCCCGCTTAGCTAGTTTCTGATATTTGTTTTTTAAAATAAAGGCCAGAAATACCTTTCCTGGGCACTCAAAATCCTGGGTGCCCAGGATTAGCAAGAGGAGCCATTCACCCACCTTCTCTGTATGAGAACAGCGGGCTTTCTTGATTTCTGCAGATGGAACGTGTGCTGTGGGATGCAGTAAGAGCAGTGAGCTGCCACTTCCTTGGTGTCTACTGATGGCCTCCCCCCCATCGCTTTCAGTGTGTTACATTCCGCTCTCTCTGATTACCATCCCCATGTTTATATCATCTATCCCTGGTAACTAGTGGCACACCCATACTCTGATTGCCATCCACATAATGATTTTTATCTTTCCCTGGTGTCTAGTGGCATCCCCACCCTCCAATCGCTGTCCCCATAATGACTTAACCTTTTCCTAGTGTCCAGTGGTACCCACCCACCCTCCGATCACCATCCTTGTAACAGTTTGTTTTTCCCTGGTGTCTTCACCATCCCTGTTATGAGTTGATTTCTCCCTGGTGTCTAGTGGCACCCCAACCCTCCATTCACCATGCACATTATGATTTTATTTTTTTCCCTGGTGTCTAGTGGCACCCCCCACTCTCCGATCACCCCCCCATAATGATTTTATTTTGCCTGGTGTCTTCATCATCCCCATAATGATTTGATCTTTCCCTGGTGTCTAGTGGCACCCCCCACCCTCCGATTGCCATACCCATAATGAATAAAGAAAAGCATTCCTCAATGTTTTTTTATCTTAAACCTACAAAAAAAAAGGTCACTTTCTGATCTGACCCCCCCCACCTCCCACTCAGCACCCACCACACCACACCACACACCCCAGTACACCCTCACTTTCCTGAACAGGTTACAGGGCGAAGATTCACTCTCCGATTGAAGACATGTCTTGCTGCTGGAACTGCCAACTGCAATATGAGAAACTAAGGTAAGTGCAATTCAACATATTTCAGTGGGGGTTTCAACTCTGATGCATAACTTTAATTTTTGCATATTTTCAGCCCAAATTTTCAGTGTGGTCTTTTTGGGACCCCACCACATGAACAATGGTAGTGAACTTATGCAAATCTGGTCCAAAAGGCGATTTTGCAATTGCTTGGCAAATTACCTTTCCAGTGGGATTTGAAAATTTTCACTGCGTGGGTGTCATAAGAAGGCTATGTTGAAAATGTGGGTTCAAAATATGTAAAAATGGCACAGTTATGTACATACATTGAAATTTTATTATGCTCACTTGTAACTTTGGTCATTTTAAATATTTTGATCCCAAATTTTCAACAAAGCTATTTTTTTACACCACCCCATGAATGTAAAAGCTGTCGTTTTTCAAATCCTGGCCAAAATGTGTTTTAGTACCTGTGATGTGAAATGTCATTTCGATGCCGCCAAATGATGTTTCAGCGGGGATTTGAAAATTTTGAGTACCAGGTTCATGATGTGGGGTAATAAGGCTATGCTGACAATTTGGTGTATAAATGCAGTAAAATGCCCAGGTTATGAGTGAACATTGCAGTATTTCAACGTTCACTCATACAGTAACTTCACTAATTTTCAATATTTCGACTTCAAACTTTCAACATAGCCATTTTTCCATACCACCTTATAAACGAGATATGAGTCATTCTTTATATCATGGATGAGATGTGTTTTCGCACTTCTAGTGTGAAATGACATTTCGGTCAGTATACTATAAATTATACGTGTCGTGTTTATAAGGTGAATCATAAAATGAGTATCTTGAAAATGTGGGGTCAAAATTGGAAAAAACAAAAACAATATATAATTGTTAATAAACTCTGAGTGTAGTGCCACTCTTGACTCCAAGGGGTTTGCTTTCTGATCCTGTGCTGGTAAGCTGAGTTTGTGGGTGAGCTCAGTGACCCAGCTGGATGTGGAGAGGGTGGGGGGATGGGGCTGATATGGACCCCCCCCATCCATCCAGGGAATGAAAGGTGCAAGGTTATCTGTCTACCAAAGCTGGATGTGCTATTGGTCGCTCTGTAATAGTTAGTTTTGCAGTGAGTGTTTTTAGTTTTATTTTGCTTTGTAGTGGTTTTAAGAACATTTGACTTTTTTTTTAATTCTATCTGTTTCTACCGATTTAATAATGTTAATTGTTGGTTCTTGCTCTCTGCTGCTCTTGGATTTGGTCGGCTTGTGGAGGATTTACAGGCCTATGTGGAATGGGTTTGCCCCCCCCCCCACTGTAGTTCCCGGCGTTGACCTCGGAGCGTTTCTTTTGGGAGCGTGAAATGGGCAACCCACTCGCTTACTGTTCTGACAGTGGTTCCCGACGTTGACCTCGGAGCACCTCTCTTCAGAGTGTGAGACTAGTAATCCATTCGCCGTCTGTCCAGGGGTACAGCAGTCTACAACTTCACACTGGAAGGATGATGTATTTTGCCCTTGCCTGATTTGATTCTTTGACTACCGGACAGCTCTTTTATTTGGTGGCGTGACTACTGTTGGCTGGGGTTTGTAATTGACACCGGTCTTGCTCCATTTTCAAATCCTGAGTACATGATATTTTTGGAAGGGTTGTCTAATTTGGTGAAGGCCTGATTTTTGCAAGTTGGACATTCAACACCTAATTTCATGGACCATTTTGTTGCACGTTGTTGGATTTAGGGACTGTAGCATTCAATTTTCAGCTATTTATTGCCCTATTTAGTGATTCCCATTTCCCTGGGCTGTAGCAGCACAGATGTTCAGGGCTGGTCTTAAGGATAGGCGAACTAGGCGGTCGCCTAGGGTGCCATGTAGCAGGGGGCGCCAGTGTTTCTGTCCCCTTTTTTTTTCTTATAAAAGTCTGACAGCCCCGATTTTAAAGTGTCCAAATCCAATGTGTTTTTTTTGGGGGGGCACCTCATTGTCTCTGGACTCGCTCTTCCGAGTCCCGCACTATTTCCTTTCCTGGCAGCACAGCATTGCAAGCCAGTAGCCAGAGGCAGCGAGCAAATGCAAGCAAAATGGCAGTCAGCAGCAGAAGTTAAGGATAGGAGGCAGGACAGTGAACTTGAGGACCCAGTCACCCACCCAATGATGTGCAGGCTAGCCCAGTAGTAGCCCCTCCCTACTGCAGCGTGCCATCCACTCACACGCCGCCCGCCACTGCTGCCAGAAACCAAGTCAGCCAACTGTTGGGCTTCCTTATTGTGCCTGATGGTCGCGAGCTGACATGCAGGATTGTTTCGGCTCTCCTGACCGAATTGACTCACTGTCACCTCACACTAGCACAGCATCTGGTCATTTGCAGGCTTCCTCTCAGCTCTCAAGGCGACTCTGACAGACTCAATTGAAGGAGCCTGCGCCTGTTGCCCCAACTTGCCCTCTCCCGATTGTGGCCTGAAGTACAGCGGTCGACCATCGACCTGATGGGATTAAAATTGATAGGCCGGCCAAGGCCAGACCAGTCAGAGTCGGGCACTGTGACTGTGGGCAGTCTGGAAGGCAGACCCAAGCCAGTGTGGGTTGTGGATTTTTGTGGGGAACTCAGAGGAGTTAAGGTGGCGCACTGAGTCACAGTCGTCGACACAACAGCACTAGTCCACAACCATTCGGACCAAGTCCAGCACTGCCAGTACCATGAGTCACAACTGCCACGATGAGAGGAGAGGAGAGGAGGAGGACCAGCATCGACGAGAAGACTGGACTGTCTTGTAGCAGCAGGCAAGTGAATAGGTGGGTGGGGTTTTAATTTTACCTTTTTTTTTTATTTCTGAAGAACATTGTGTGTATTGTTGTTGTTGGCCACATCCATGCCAGTTTTTGCCTCCATCTTATTAATTGACCATCTGTTCTGTTAGACATAGACACCTCAGGCTCCGAGGCTCCTGTCAGTCACTGGTGTAAACTTAGAGGGGCTAACCTATTCGCCTCTGTGGTTAGGGCACCAGCTTGGAAACCGGACAAGTGCAGGTTCAGATCCTTTAGAGTCAAGTAACTTTACCTAGTTCAACAGGACACTCAGCAACAGAGGTAGGTAAGAACAGGGACCCACAGGAAACGAGATGTTGCATGTCAAGTTGTCAACTAGGCTATTCTGGGTAAATTGTAACAAAAAAAGTCTGGCTTGTAAAGAACCCAGTTACTATGCAGTTACTGCAGATATCACTCAGCAACAGGTGTGTGACACCACCATGCAATGCACAATATAGATGGTGAGAGCCTTGGAATTTTTTTTTTTATTGCTGGTAAAATGTTTGGTTAAAAATGTGAGTTGTGCTGTACAGTCAGCTGGGGTTCTGTACTTGGGCTGCCAGGTCAGAAGCATCTGAGGATCTACATCTTTGAGTGTATCATTTGGCAGATAGGTCCCACCCATTTTTTTGTAGGAGTTTCAGTTCACCTCTTCTAATCAGGTAAGATGTCTCCAGGACTTCGTACTGGGCCATGTCCTATTCTTAGTGGTTCTGAATGACCTCCCTAAAGCTGTATCGTCTTTTTTTCCATATGCAGTGTCTTCTTGAAATGCATGCAGATGACACAGTGCTGTATGGCCAGGGTTGACTTTAGCAGTGGTCCGAGGCCAGTAATTGTTGGCCTCAAGTTAGAGGGTCTCATAAGCTGCCGGTTGGCCAGTACCCTCCTTCAGTCCACCATAAAGGTTGACCCCCCATCCTCATTGTCCCCAACTCCCACCCCCTTCCTCACCACGTGTGTGCCACTGACTTAGAAAAAATCAATAAAGGTCAGATGGCAGCCAATACAGCCCTCCAGTAACCATTTCTTTTATTAACAAAAAAAAAGTTTTTTTTTTTTTTTAACTTTCTGTTTGTGCTGTTTTCGTTTTCCAGTCTCTGATTCCTTCTGGAGCACCCAAGGCCTTCCTGACCCCTACACCCCCTTGCCTGATGGGTGCCGATGCTGATCCTTCATTTAGCCTCAGTTTACCCCCCAGGTGGGGACACAGTATCGGTATTTACCCCCCAACCCCCCTGAGCTTCTAGTGTTGTCAGGTGGTGCAGAGGCAGAGGTTTTATTGGTTGAATATATTGAGGTTCATTGTTGTGGTGGCTGGGCCATTTTCTCTGTGTCTCCATTTCTAGTATGTCATGTGACATGTTGTTATGGTTGTTATGGCAGTCACCCAAAGAGTGTCCTGTGATGATGACCGTGATGTTCACACCTTCTGTCAGTCCTCACTCTACCGCCTGTGGTCTCCTAGGTGGCAGCACTGTAGCAGAGGATGGAACCCTCCTGCCCCAGAGGAGGAAAGCATCCTGTTGTGGGACACTCGAACCGCCCCCCCAATGACCTGTCCTTGGTCCCAAACCCTGGTCCCTGGCATTACTAGAGGCAGCCCTAATGCTGCTCCAAAGGGCCAGACAGTTAACAAGTATTTCAATGATTCTTTGTGTTATGTGTTTGGACAACAGCTGCCCAAAGTGATGAGAGAAGGGCTGTGCTGGTAGCCATCTGACAGCTTTGTTTTTTTTTAATTGGAGCACTCCCGTGCGGAGTGGGGAGGTGGGTAGCAATGTGGCATGAGGGAAGGGGGATTTCTTAGCTTTTACTGTGGGTAGAAGAAGGGTGGTTGTAAGGTGGCTGCTATGGGGAAGGGATACTTGTTCCTTGGAGGAAGAAGGGTGACATAGGAAGGGTGCTATGCTGGTTAAGAGGAATGGTGCACTTATGTGTTACTTGGGAGAGGCGGGTGGGATGGGGTGCTATATGAGTTGTGAGAAAAGGGGTATTTGCTTATTTTTGTGTGGTGTCTGTGATGTCTGTCTGTCTGTCTGTCTCCTGTGGTTCTGGGGTCAGTCCCACTCCCACTCAACTCCCATCCCAGCAGGCAGTCGGAGAGAGAGAGAGGTATCCATCCTCCTAGATGGCAATGTCCAAGGCTCTGAGGCCAGGCAGCCAGCCGCCCTCACCCTCAGTGTCACACAGTGACAGCACCGACACATAGGGACTCAGGGGTGTTGTTCCCATTCAACTAGTCTCTTTTTTGAGTTCTGTGGTGTCAACACTTGTGCCAGTCAGTAGGATGCTGGGGAAGAATTAAGAACCAAGGAAAATAGACTGGCAATGGCAGTATGTTTTGTTTAGCTTTTAAATCCAGCTTTTGTAGTTATTCATTTTTGTTCTGTTGTCCCAGGTCGCTCCTTTGAAAGGGTCTGTATTGTATTGTTCCACGGAGCCTACCCAGTTATAAATCAATCCTGCTGTTTACTAGTGACTTAAACTGCCAAATTTAAGAGGGTGCATGCCAGGGCATTTGTTTAGGCAAATTCAGGTAGACCTCATCTTCATCCCCCTCCTGTACCTATCCCAGCCTCTTTTGAATCCTGCCACCTTTACCCCAGATACCTACACCAGTTCCTCAGGCAGTGCATTCCATGATTCCACCACCCTCTCAGTGAAGTATTGCTTCTTCCTTTCCCCCTAAGTCTCCCTCCCTCCCGCCTCCAACCATGCCCCCTGGTGGCCCCTGCCCCCTCCCAACTTCCTCTGTAAGACCCACTGTAGGCATATCTTGTTTACCCCTTTCAGATACCTGCTGTCACCCATTTGTAGTATTCCACAAGGCTGGGTTGACACGATCTGCCTGGGAGGAAGCCAAGCTGGCGATCATCCAGGAATCACCATTCTGCCATGTCGTTTCAGTAAATGTCAGCTGTGCTATCAGACATACTACCATGTTGCCTACTAGGCTACAGTTGCCCTTTATTTTTTTTTCAAACCTTTTCCTGGGTCTTCTTGCTGGTGCACTTCTGACTCATCATGGACCTTCTCTGGGACTTCGGGGATCTCAAGGAGGATATGGGTACCTGTATCCTTTAGGCACATTTCGTGCATGGGGACACTTGGGGTTGGTCTTGACTAAGGAGGATAGGGGGTCACCGTACAAGGGGAGGCTGGGTAAAACTGCAGGATGGAGGGGGAGTAGCGGATGTCAAAATTCTGCTGGTAGACTGAAGGATGCCCTCAAGGCCCTGAAAATGGAGAAGGCACCAGGTCTGGATGGTATCCATCCCAGGGTGCTAAAGGAGATGGTGGAGGTCCTTGCTGTGCTCCTGGCAGATCCTTTCAATTTATAACTTAGGACAGATGGGTGGCCCACATGATCCACATCGTGTCTATCCACAAAGATGGCCAACAGGAGGAGCTGGGGAACTACAGGTCTGTGAGCTTGATGTCTGTGGTGGGAAAGACAATGGAGGTAGGCCATCTTGAAGGAAAGGTTGGAGGAGTACCTGTCGCCAGGGTGGCGTTTGGATGACCATGAGCATGGCTTTGTCCAGAGCAGATTGTATTACTCTAACCTTGTGGAGTTCTGTGAATGGGTGATAGAGGCACTGGACCAGGGCATGCCAGTAGATGTCCTCTTTCTAGACATCATCAGTGCATTTCCCCATTTAAGTACAAGTCACTGTGTGTGTGCATTGGCGGGGAACCGGGGGTGATTAAGTGCTGCCTGCCCAAGTTAGAATAAGTCATTTTTGGAAGGTAGGAAAAGGAGATTGTTATGATTGAAGCCACTGAGAAATGGATAATATGGTTGCATTTAGGGTGTGCTAGTTTGATTCATTTTATCATTACAGAACATATCTTGCAATTGATGATCCTCATTTCTTTGGAGAAGAATGGAACGCCTTCCTGATCTGCAGGTACGGTACCTCCACATTATGACCTTTGACCATTTGCCTACATTCCCACTCAAAGTTGTCACTCATGTTGGCTTGACAACAAGACCTCACCTTGAGAAACCCATGATGCTGCCTGGAGATAATTTTTCTGAAAGTAGGGCACACCACCCTTTCCTTTAGAATGGTCTCCATTATTTTCCCCACTATGGAGGCAGGGCTATAATTTAACGTTATTCCAGTACATTTTGTGTTCCACCAGATTTTATGCCAGAATTCGAACCCTGGTGCTCTGTATGAAATATCAGATTGTTGTTTGTCCCTTGTGTGCAGTGCCAGCTCCAATCCGTATGGTGGCACTGTGCACAACACGCAATCTTGACTTTCTGTACATGTGCATCCTGCAGTCTGCCGGTAGCATGGGGAATGGCAGCATTTATGTGGTGGAGAGAACCTGCAAGACCAGGGCAATTTCACTGCAGACAGGATTAAAGAGCACAGAAACTGATTACTCATGTACAGCTGTTTGAAATGTCTTTATTTTACAAATTATATTCATGCCTCTTAAGGATCCCTATTTAAAGAGCAGGTTCCTACTTTTGGGGCTGATAGTCTCCCCCAGCATGTTTGATCCCTTACCGGATCAGTAGCTCACTAAAGACTGACTTCCCGGTCCGAAAAACACTCCCCCACATTGGCCCACGCAGCCCTGTTTTGTGATGTATGTGGAATTTGTATGCCAAACTTGAGCAGCAATCTACTGATTTGGTATGGGATCAAATGGGCTGGGGCAGACAGCTAGTAGGAACCTTTAACTGTCCCTTCCCCCGATAAAAAGAAACAGACATTTTTTTTTTATCTTTATTTTCAGTCTCCAGTAACAGCCTAAACTGAACCCTACTTGAGAGAGGGACCAGCGACAAATAAGTGAAAGGTAAGAGGGTCTGCAACAGTAGAAGACAGTACAACAGTAGCAGGTGTTTCCTGGCAGTGTGGAAATGAAGAAGTGTGTGCAACACTGTTGCCGAGGAGAGAGTGCAGGTGATGAAGCATCTGAGGCATAGTAGTTAGATCAGTGGCGTTGGGAGTCAGTGGGGTGAAGACCTAGTGACTGCCAATGCCCACCAACCTGTCCTTATGGCAAACTAGAGTTCTTTGCTGAGTCATTTGTTGGCTGACACTGCATTTACCAGACATTGTACTACCTGATGGGGAGTGTGCAAGGTGGATGACTTGTCTGACAATTGTTCCATAGGGTGACCCTATGCAAAGATTGTCCGGTTACTCATCCACCTTGCTCACTCTCCATATACATGGGCATAGTAAAATTTATGGTGGACCTCGGAGTCAGTAACCAAATGATCATAACCTCCGGCTTGCCATACGGTATGAGTTTGTCATTTACAGTCTCCACACTCTCCCACCGCCGTACTGTGCTGAGTGTGGAGTTTGCACAAGTTGCTCTGTCACGCTACACTCTGTTCCCAACAGCAGTGTTGCATGTGGGATACCAAAATTCTGAATGTGGTATTCTGCCAAGCATACCTCTTTTTGTTCTTACAATCTACCCCTGTGGGGTCGGGCCAAGTGATGCATAGTTACATGGTTGGTCCATTGGATTGTTCTTGTGCAGTGGAACTTTGTTAGCTATTTAACCAATAAGTCACGAGGGGGTGTGGATTACTGGGTGATTTACCACGACTGGCATGGTTTGCCGATGAGGCACACATCCCCCAGTGGCTTATTGCGATTATACCATGGTGCATTTTTTGAGATACAAAAATAAAATATGTGTTTTTGTATTTTATTTTATTTTTATTGTATTTGTTAGTTCATCACAAAAAAAATAGTCCTTGGTCCTTCAGTTGTGCTTTGTTGCGAGGGCTGTCGCTAGGGAGTTGCTATGGCTGAGGAGATGGGGGGAGAATAGAGGAGGTTTGAGAATTCATCTGCAGTTAATGTACTCGCTTAGTGTGTATGAAGTTGACGCCTTAATCAATGACACATAAATGGCTAAAGATGCCAGGTAATTTTGCATCACTTGTAACATAGATGTATCTGTACCATTGTGTGTATTACCAACACTGTACACTATACATGTTGATAGTATTACAGAACAGTGAAAGTGTATAGCTTTGTTTCCTTCTTCTCCACAAATCAAACAGCTTCAATCTGACCACATAGTATAGTAGAACACCAAACATATTAGTGACTGTGATTTTTTTCTTTCAGATTGCTTGAACTGTAATTGCATCTTTATCCTGCAGCCACCACGTCTCATCATCATCGTCATCAATTCACCACGCAACATTGATACATAGGAAGAAGTAACTGGTTCAGTGAAAGACATTTATTCGTCTGGATATGTCACGGTACCAGCACAGAATGATAACATTTATTTCATGTAAAGTCGGAAATTGTTGTGCATCAACACAACAACTGGCTTAATACAAAAGACATTGCAGTCATAATTTAGGTGTCTGTGACTGAAAATTATGTAGACAACAATTCAAATGTTAAATATGTCAGTTTCAACAACAGTTTAATTAATCACAACATTGTACATTTTTCTTTCTGTATTTCATGTGCCAACCTTGGAATACAGACACTGTATCTCTTGATGGTATTATTGAAATATAGATTCTTGTAGTTCAGCCACTGAGTAATGTGAATTAATGTTACTTTGGCCCTGACAAGGTGGCCAGGCGATACCTGCCACTTCCCTGCTGGTTTCAGTCTTCTGCA
This sequence comes from Neoceratodus forsteri, assembly GCA_016271365.2. NCBI lineage: Eukaryota > Metazoa > Chordata > Ceratodontiformes > Ceratodontidae > Neoceratodus > Neoceratodus forsteri. The sequence goes on from CM028134.1 coordinate 487,331,770, forward strand.
CTCAGTCACATTGTGGAGTGCAGTGTAAAGAGATAGTGCAGGGCATGCCATTGCTGAATGAATGGCAATCATTTGTACGCCATTGTGGCCCATGCTATCCTTAAGTAGACAGCATCAGTAGCTTTTATGCCTGATTAGGTATGTGGAGTAATCCATAGGTAAACATGGAAGGGTGCAGCAAGCCAAAGCCACCTTGTTGATGCTACAGTACGATGTCTTTGTAGAGGCGCAACACAGTATGATTAGCATCACAATTTAACATGTAACTCACTTCTATATATGCAGTATGCTGCAACAGAGTTACTGTAACAAACAATGTAATGGTATTGAATTCATTTTGTCATCCAGGAAAACTTGCCACTAGAAAGATAAATTGAGTCTCACAGTTTCCTGGATGCCAAAATAGACTGATTGCCATGTTTGAAATCATATTGTTTTCCACAGTAACTTTGTTACAGCATGCTTAGAAGTGATTTGAAATTGTGAAGTATTTGTTGTCATTGTATAGCTTTACTGCACAGAGACCCAGATTTGCAGTAAAAAACCTATTGATTGCATCCTCTGAACAAGTAAATCTGCAATGCACTTCATTTTCAGGTGTGCAAACTAAGTACAACTGTGGTAAATGCATAAGTGACTCACATTTCATCTTGTCTATAAGTACAGTTTTCATGGACCGTTCAATGTACTGTAAACCAAGCACAGTTCATTAATAAGTTTCCTTCTACACCCTCTTCAGAACTCTCTCCATTACTTTACCAAATTATGACTTCAGGCTCAGGTTGATGTGCTTTGTTTAATGCCTTGACTCTCTGCTTCCACTTTTGTGGAGTAGGACCACATCAGACCTTCTCCAGTCACGCTGTACTGCTCCTGTTTCTAGTGACATGTTGAACAGGGATGATGGAATATATCATCCAGCTCATCCTTGTGCTTGCTCACTGTCATTATTAACAGATAAATTGATGAAAACACATGTCGACATAACAATAACAGGTGTTTTCACAAAGCTGGCATTCACAAAATCAGTTGGCCCTGAATTGTTCAACAAACTTTAAGTATGTATAAATCTTCTATACAGTTTATTGCAGCATGAAACAATTATATCTTACTTCGAGAGGGCTCTTGCAGTAGGTAATTACATATAGGACTGAAGCCGGCAGGCATCAGGACCCCATGGAAAAATTTCTAGCTAGCAGTCTCTGGCAGGGGACCACCCCCATGTCAGGTGACTGGCGTCACAATGTCAGTATAAAGGGGCGGTCCCCCATGCCCGCCTTCCAGTTCTTTCCCACCGTTAGCTTGCGAAAGCGTCTCGCGGTTAAGTTCCACTGCTTCATCAGTCTGTCGCCAGTATTTTTACCTTCTTTTCTTCGATTTTTATCGAATTTTCATCAGGATTTTGTGTATCTGCTGTGTATGTCGTCCCCTACTCCATCCAAGCACAAGAATAAGTGCGACTCACACCCAACTCCTGCACAAGGATGGACACTCCCAGTGCCTCTTCTGCCCAGGCTCGCATCACCCCATGCAGAAGTGCCCTTCCCACCATAAATACCTTCAGTTTTCATTCCAGGGGGACCACTACCAGTTCAAGGCCCTCCCATTTGGTCTCTCCTCGGTGCTCCAAGTCTTTACCAAATGCCTTTCTGTGGTAGCGGCCCACCTGTGTTCCCAGGGAGTTCAGGTTTTCCTGTACCTGGACAACTGGCTCCTGGTGGCCCCATCCAGGGAGGACTTCCTGCGCTCCCTTTCCCTTACCCTGCAGGTTTTCACCAACCTGGGTATTACCATCAACCAGGCCAAGTCCCATTTTATCCCATCTTAAAGGCTCCGGTTTATTGGGGCAATCCTGGATACGACCTCCGGTATGGTGTTCATGCCCCTGAACAGGGTAGCCACCCTCCAGGCTCATGTCAGCCTGCTGTTCAGCTGCAGGTGGGTCACTGCCAGGTCAGTCCTTTGCCTCCTGAGGCTCATGGTGGCTGCCATTCTGATGGTGCCTCATGCTCGGCTCCACATGAGAATCTCTGAGTGGATGCTTCAGTCTCAGTGGGATCAGTTGGTAGACGACCTTGATCGGGAGATCCTGGTCTCCACTCCGATGCTTCGAGACTTGCAATGGTGGATGGTTCAGGAGAACCTTTGCCAGGGAGTTCCCTTCTGTCTCTCTCCCCTCCCAAACTCTGACAACAGATGCCACGGGCGAGGGTTGGGGAGCCCACTTGGGATCGCATCGGACCCAGGGCTCTTGGTCCAGACTTGAGCAGACACTCCACATAAACGTGCTCAAGCTCAGGGCCGTGCTGTTTGCTCTACAAGCTCCGCATCTATATCTGCTTCCCGGTCATCTGGCAATCCAGACCGACAACATGTGCATAGTGTTGTACATCAACAAACAGGGAGGAACTCATTCTAACCCTCTTTGCAAGGAGGCAATGCAGGTTTAGGATTGGGCAGTGCTTCACAACTTTCACCTCGTGGCTTGCAGAAGAGAAGGCAATGCTGTCTCCAAGCAATGCCTATCTAAATGGTTGGCTCATTGTATCATTTTCTGTTACGAGAAGTATCACAAAACCCTGCTGGGTCAAGTCAGAGGTCACTCCACTAGGGATGTCGCCATCTCTGCTGCTTGTTTCGAGAATGTGTCAGCGGCTGACATCTGCGCAGCCGCAACTTGAACTTCTGTCCATACCTTTATGAAACACTACAGTTTGCACATTGCCTCTCGCCGCAGAGCTGGTTTTGGGTTGGCTGTTCTGCAAGGTCTTCTTTCCTAAGACCTTCACAGCCAGAGGATCTCTGCATGAGTAGTTTCCTCCTCTCGGGTGCTTCTCTTTGTTCCAGACTGCTTGGGACTCAGTCCTATATGTAATTAACACTGCAGAGCCCTCTCAAAGTAAGATAGTACAGTTACGTAAGAACTTACTATAACAGTAGATCTTTGAGAGAAGCTCTTGCAATAGGTAATACCTTCCCACCCTCCATCCCTCTTAGCTTTTTCAGCTTCTTTTCCAGGAAGGGAAATATCCACTTCTCTCTCATATTGCCCTTTTGGGACCTTGGCAGGAAAGAACTGGAATTCGGGCATGGGGGACTGCCCCTTTATACTGACATTGTCTGACGCTGGTCACCTGACGTGAGGGCGGTCCCCCGCCAGAGACTGCTAGCTAGAAATGTTTCCATGGGGTCCTGACACCTGACAGCTTCAGTCCTTTATGTAATTACCTGCTGCAAGAGCCTCTCTCAAAGATCTACTGTTACGGTAAGTTCTTACGTAACTGTTCTTTCTTCTGATAAATGTTTAACAGTAATCTACAAAGAGGTATACCGACCAATGTATTGAACATAATGGCCTGCCCCATGACTGGAAAATTGAACCAGATGTCCTATACGACATCTTCCACTACATTTACCTGTGTGTAACAAGGACTGTCCCAGTTACTTTTAATGCAAATGCTTATAAAAGGTATTCCTCACATTTATCCACCGATCCGGGATCCAGTCTCTGCACTGGATTTGAATTTTGTCTTACCAAAATTGACAGTCATTTTGAATGTGGTGTCAACTCCCTGCCCTCTGCATACCCTAGCTTGGAACTCACAACGCCATCACCAACAGTAAATTCTGTTGTGTTCTCCTGTTCTGTACACATTATGGTCCCTCATTGCTACCTTTGACAAGGACTATTATGACTGTTGTATCACATGGCGGTTTAAAAGTTTTTTAGTAGTGCAATCAGTCATTTTGTCAAATGTTTCTTCGGTGCATTCAGCCATGATGGAGTTCGGACTGAACTATTTGATCTTGATTGGCTAGGCTTATCTACGATTATACTACTCATGACACAAATTACATACAGTATGTGAGTGTCTTTTGTGAAATACAAATTGATATCTCAAACTTAATTTTGCTTAGTACTAGGTAGTTTCTGTGGTAAACTTATAACACTGATGTCATTACCACAACTCAGACTGCTGCTATAACAGTCATCTGTTTAACGTGAGGAGAACCGTGCACATACTAAGCTCCCCACCCCTGAAAGCCATATCCCCGATCATTTTTTTTTGATATAGTGGTAATTCAGTAATTGCCACTGGTAGTCTAGTGGTCCCCCAACCCCCCATCACGAATCCCGACCCCCTCCACTGTAAAAAAACAGACTGTTCTCTGGTAGTCTACTGCCCCCCCCCACCTGGCAGTGATGCCCCGCTCAGCTCAAGAACAGTCCACGAACAGAGCCAGCAGCTGGCTCAGCCTCCTCTCACCACCACGGCCGGCTGCTGACTGAGGTATGAATGAGTGGGGGCACTAGACTACCAGGGAATTGACTGTTTATTTGAACATGAACAGTGTCGGGATTCATGCTGGGGGGTGGGGGGACCACTAGACTACCAGGGTCACTGGTGTGTAAGCCTTGGCTGACTGTCCCTGCTTTTCAGGGAGGTCCCAGATGTAGTCTCCACATGTTCCTCTGTCTCTCATAAAACATGTGTTTATGTGACAGAACAGCATACCACTCCACTGTCCCGACTCCTGATGTTCCTGATTTCACCTAAAAAGCTTACTCTTCCCCTCCTACAAGTTGAGTTACCACCGAGACTAAACAGTGGGGATTGTAACAATAGCCTTAAGGCAACCAACATGGTTGCAGACTTATTCTTCAGGACGCGCATTATGCACCGGGTCCCTTATTCTGCCAGCATCCTAAGTGGATCCCACCAATTTTGAAACTGTGTCCCTGGATTTGGGCCTTTGTCCCTGATTTTTTATATGCCTTGACCCTTATTCAGGAGGCAAGGGATTGTGAGGTATGTGTGCAGCGACTGTGTCTGGGCAGCACACAGTTCCTGCTGCTTCCGGCCTGTACTTCTGTTCTGACCAACCAACAGGGGATGCTGTGGGCATGCCTTGGCCTGCAGCGTCCAGCCTGCACTTACATTCTGACTAAAAGGGGAGCTTTGTGCTCCATGTCGTATCAACGGGAAAACTGCATGGTTATGTATGCTAAGCAGCACTTAATGAGATGCAAATGTACCTGTTTGCCCACGGATTACCTAAGTAGGCTCATTTGCATGGAAGCTTTGAATATATAGCTCCTGTTTGCCCTGGGCTAACTACTTTGCACAGGGCTAAGGACATCAAACTGCTTCCTGTGTTGTTGAGTGGAAAACCTTAGGTCTGGGCACATTCTCACCAGTTGGACTTCACACATCAGGCATTTTTGTTGTCTGGCCAGGGTCAGTAGATGATGTGTCATGCCAACTCTGTCCACCACTGCTACCACCATTCTAGGAGCCTCTGGATTATTAGTTCTAACTCATGGTGAGATCCTATAGGTCTTCTGGGTACATACTGCTGACACCTCACCCAGTTGATGTTGTAGCCATTTATGGATGAAAACAACTAAACGGTCCCCCTCACATTGTTCTTGCCTGATTCTCCAGGGTTTTAAGGTGGGTTCTCAGATGCCCATTTTATTTACCTATATTCGTGATGGCACCCATGGCCGTGTCGGCCCCCTTAGTAGCTTCTAATGCAGCTGATGAAATTTAGTCCACTGCTGCCTGCACACTGGCAACCCTGTTAGTGAGGTTATCAAATTTTCCTGGCAGTCCAGCTACTGAAGAAATCATCCTATTTATTTTAAGGACGAGTGATTGAAGCGTGTCTTCACCAGCACTGTCTTCACAGCAAGTCCCTGGTGAAAAAACATGGATGTTTCAGCGTAAGAAGCTTAATGGGGGGGATATGCCTTTTGGGGTGAGGACTCTGAAAGCTTAGTAAGTGCATAGTTCTTTAATTTCCACACGTAATATATTATACATTGCTGACATTTAGACTATGCTTTGACCATAAACTTTTTACTTTCCCTTTGCAAAGGGTAACATAACAGCCCATACTGTGCAATTAAGTAATGTACAACTCTAATCTTTGAAATGGGCAGTTTATTTAGGGTGTTAACCTGGTTCGAATTCTGCAATGTATACCTAGGACTGCGATACTACTGGTCTGCTGATACTTGATCCTAAATCCACTTTTGAATACTGACTAGTTTTATTTATTTCATTAACAGCAATAGATTAAAAATGGCAACAAAAAAGCTGTCAGGTGCTGCTAACAGAAAAAGAAAAACTCAGAAAGATACTGAATTGGCTAGTTTACAGGACACAATGATGAAATTTGTGAAGTCCACTAGTCAGTGCTTAGAAGAAAACCAGCAGGAAGATTATGTTAGTAGTGATGAGGAAGTACAGCCACATTCAAGTCAATATATGTTCACTACCAGGCTTAACTCAGAATCTCAAACTGAGACTGATAATGGAAAAGACCGTAGTTATGTACAGTGCAGTAGTGATAGCAACACAGATCAGGAAAGTAATGGAGGGAGTAACATACCCACAGAAACACTGACTCCCAGTACTACAGTTTCACAACCCAATATGTGCCACATTGACAGTTTCACAACCACAGCTTTGTCAGTCGATAAAGCTGTACTGCACACATGGTACAAGAAAACAATTTAGAAGACACATTAATTAGCAAAGATGTTTCTGAATCAGATAAAGAGCAGCACAATATGTTGTGTGAGGGAACTAGTTCTCGTACAGATGTAGAGCATAAGCATGATTGGTTAGATCCTGCTAATTGTCCACAGCAAATTGATGACCGGTCACGTATGATATTAATTGAACAAGGACCATACCAGGTATTAAAATACAGTTTCCCATATGATAATCAGCACCATCGATTTAGCACTATATTTTATAACAGAAGACTTACTAATGGTGAAAATGTGAGAAGGCCATGGTTAATATATTCCAAGATGAACAATTCAGTTTTCTGCTTCTGTTGCAAGCTGTTTGGCTGTGTACATCAAAATGCATTATGTACCAGTGGTAGTAGTGATTGGAAAAATCTGGGCCAGAAACTAAAAGAACACAAGCGCACAGTCAATCACAGAGAATCAGCAGCTAAATGGATGGAACTCAGTACGAGACTGAAACGGTGCTCGACCATTGATAATCAACATAAGAAGATGATCAAGTCAGAGAGAACGCACTGGAGAAATGTTTTAGAAAGATTGATTGCAATCACACAGTTCTTAGCAGAACACAACTTGGCATTTAGGGGAACTGTAGATTGTGCTTTTCAACAGAGTAATGGAAATTTTCTAGGTCTTGTTGAGCTTCTTGGAAAATGTGATCCAGTCATTCAGGAGCATCTACGCCGTATATCCACTGGACAAATTCATGATCACTATTTAGGCAAGAGGATTCAGGATGAGTTACTATTGCTGATTTCAAAGTCAGGGATAAAATCTTAGAAAAAATTCAAACAAGCAAAATATTATTCGATTATCTTAGACTGTACACCTGACGTGAGTCATCAAGAACAAATTTCTCTCACTGTCCGTATTGTTGAGACAAATGACAGTGTAGAGATACGAGAGTATTTCTTGTCATTCATACAAGTCAATGAAACAACAGGTGAATCCTTGACTGAATATCTTTTGACAGAACTGACAAATATGGGACTTTCATTAGACAACTGCAGAGGACAGGGATACGACAATGGCTCAGATATGAAAGGGAAAAATGCTGGTGTACAAACTAGGATTTTAGAATGGAATCCAAGGGCCTTTTTTGTATCATGTGGGTGCCATAGCCTTAATTTGGTCATTGGCGAGTCAGCAAAATCATCAGTTGATGCTATATCTTTCTTTGGAGATTTGCAGTGCATTTATGTCATTTTTACCTCTTCTACAATCCGTTACAAAGTTTTCTGTGATCATGTGAGTAGATTATCTGTCAAACCTTTATGTGACACAAGATGGGAGTGCAGAGTAGACAGTGTGAAGGCAGTGAGATATCAGGTTGGTGTTTATGATGCACTAGTGACATTAGCTGATGTCACTAAGGGAAAAGATCCAAAAGCATATTCTGAGGCTTCATCTTTGGCAAATATCAGAAGTGCAAAGTTTCTAACTTTGCTGGTGGTTTGCTATGACATCCTTGTAAAGGTTGGACAAAGTTAGAACCGCCTTCCTGGAGAGGTTGTGAGGTCTAAAACAGTGGAGGAATTCAAACATGCATGGGACAGACATAAGGCAATTATAGTGGGGGGTTGCAGGAAATAGGCTGTTGGTTAACTAGAATCTGCAGCTTATCCAGTAGGTAGGGAAATGGGCAGACTGGGTGGGCCAAGTGGTCCTTATCTGCCGTCAAAGTCTATGTTTCTATGTTTCTGTAAGTAAACTGATGCAAAGCTCATCTATGCAGATAGATCAAGCAGTCCTTTTGTTACAGGAAACCAACAAATTTTTAGTTGAATACAGGGCCACTGGTTTTGTGAATGCCAAAACAACTGCCAGAGACTTGGCAGAAGAGTTAGATGTGCAGCTCATTTTTCCTACACAAAAAGACATATGGCCTAGAAGATGTAAGAGACAATTTGATTATGAGACTGAAGACAAGCCCATAAATGATCCAGAGAAAAAATTTGAGGTTGAATTTTTTCACGTTGTTGTGGATACTGCACTGTCATCAGTAAATGAAAGATTCAAACAATTCCATGAACATGTTAAGAAATCTGGTTTCTTGTACAGCGTTAATCATCTAATAACATTAGATGATGAACAGCTGCTGAAGCAGTGTCAGGATTTACAACTTGCCCTTACTCACAATGACTCATGTGATATCGATGGTGTTGAACTTTTTGAAGAATTAAAAACACTGTGCCATATAGTTCCAAATGAGTCTTCTGCACTGGACAGTTTAATGACATAAAAAGTGGAGAGATGCTTGAGATATTCCCTCAAGTAGTTGTAGCTCAGAGAATTCTGTTAACTTTACCAGTCACAGTGGCATCAGGAGAACGCAGTTTCTCCAAATTACAGTTGATCAAGATGTACTTAAGAAGTACAATGCATCAGGAAAGGCTAGTGGGGCTATCAATGATTTCCATCAATAAAGAGGTGGCATCACAGTTAGACTACACAGAATTGATACAAGAATTTGCAACTTGTAAAGCATGAAAGATTAGATTCTAACTGCAGTCTTTGCTGAGACTTTACTCACCTTGGTTACTATTGTAATACAGACATCTCATAACTGTAGTGACAAACTACTATTATATATATACATTAATAGATGGGGAAGTGTACTTCATGAGAAATTAATGGTTGCCCGAGGTATGGGATGCTACATAAACCCCGAGGGCGAAGCCCATGGGGTTTATTAAAGCATCCCTCACCGAGGGCAACCATTAATTTCAAATTTAGTTCACTTCCCCATCTTTTATTATTTATAATTGCTGGGCAGCAATTTTTTCTAGCCTTCATTTACTGTGACTCACACACACACACACACTCTCTCACTCTCACACAGACAAGCACACGCAACATTTTTTTTAGCTAGTTATTTCTAATTGCTGGTCAATTATTGTACAGTACTTTTATTTATTTGGTGGTTGTGATCTTACTTTTAGTTTTAGATGTTAGAGCTCTTCCAGTTTGTGTTGTGTGCTGGCAGCCGAACGACAGGATCAACCAGATAGCGAGCGAGACGGGAAGATGTTCTATGTGCAAGTTTCAAATGGTAGGATCAACCAGATCTTTTTTAGGCTAATGCAGTGTTTTTTTTTTTTATTTACAAAAAGAAAGAAAAGCTTTATCGGACTAGAAGTCGGGTTGGGTGCTTCGACAAGCGAAAGAGGAGTCACCACAGCTCGAAACTGAAAGCCCGCCTGGACCACACAGACAGCGAATGAGGGAGCAGGTTTCTGTGACTGACTTGGCGTGTGTTTCCTGTTATAACTCGCGGGTTATAATGGGAAATTATAACTCGGTCTGGCAATGTAAAAAATTGCTGACCAGTTATTATATAGCTGTAAATGTGGGGGTGATCATTCCTTCAATTTAGTATAAGATCGATGGCAACTGTATCACACATTGTCAAAGGTCTGAATTCAATTACATGAAATGTTTTATGTGCTTATATTACCACTGAAAGTCTAATGACATCTTATAGTACTTGGCTAGGAATTAAACAGCTAGTGTACTGTACTGCTTGTAATTAATAGTAATTTTTAGAAGCAGTAGCTATCACTTCCAGTATCTCAAATATTATTTTTCTGTTTGCTAAATTTTGCTAATTAGAAGATTTTTGACCTGCCAGTACTTGGGTGATGAGTGGAACAGTACCCTGCAGGACCGGAGGGGTACAAAACTCAGTTCTGTTCCTCCAACTACATCTTCATTGAAATAAAACCAAACACCTTGATGCACCACAATCCTTGCAGCCCAACCAACAACTTTCACAAGCTAACAATCCAAATGCAGGACTTTGTGACATTAATTCACTAGTAACCAGGGAGGGAGAAGCCTTAACCAGTCCCTGCTGCTTCCATGTGAAAGTGAAACCTGGCAGAGAGAGATATGTTTTTCATTGGTTGCTACTCTTGTCATACTCTGTGTGGTTTCAGTGTTGTTGAATTGGGAGGAACAGAACCACATTTTTCTAGCCTTCAGACACTGTTGATCCACACATGACCCCCGTACTGCCAGGTAGAACATCTTGCAATCAGTAATCAGAAATGAATAAATACTTATAAAAAGTGACAGCTGACTACATCTGAAAGTTACAATTTCCAATTCCTTGAACTGGTGAAATAAACATAATATAGATAAAATGAAATGTATAAGTCACTTTACTTAAAGAGTTGTTGGCACCTCAAATGAAAACTTTGAAGAACAGATTTGGGAACAGTACAGCTTGGATTTCTTATGTAATCTTTGTATTTCTCTTCCATGTTATTTATCACTAACAACATTTTCATGCATACATCTGATCTATATGCCTTACAATCAGGCAATACTGTCCTGTGCAATAGAGAGGGTGACTGAAAATGAACAAGACAGGCAGAGGATGCTTTTCAGTAATGTTTATACCCTGAGAAAATTGTGTGTCTGTGTTTGAGAGAGAGAGATGAGGAGGACAGCATGTAGTAGAAGGTTTGGGCAAGTTACTTGGTTGTGTGAAGAGCGGCAGGTAGACAGGTATGGATAGACAACATAACGGTAGCACTTCCCACCCATCATGGAGTAGTCTCACTCCAGACAATGTCTGCTCCCTTGATAGACATGGACAGCAATGAGCCCCCCACCAGACTGTGAGGTTCAGATACTTACTGCAAGTTCTGCAAAGATGTAGGCAGACTGCAGCAGAGGGAAGGAGAGAGGGAGGGAGGGACTCAGCTTCCAGAAGGAATCTAGTTAGGGAGCAGATAAAAGCTCATTTATGAGCTCATTTTATCAGAAAAAAAAACCAAAACACCAAACTGCAAATAAAGTAATTGCAAGTTCTGCAAAAGAAGTCAGCCTGTAGCACAGTGACAGTGAGGGGGCTAATAATATGGCAAAGAAACAGACATTATGAAATGCAGATGGGGCTGCATGTAAACAATTTGTTGGGCAATGGGCATGTATTTTTAATACTTACATGCCCAAGTGGACATGTTATTTTTTCACAAATTTCATATATTGGTGAGGAACAGGAGGTGGAGAGAGATACACACATACAACATAATGGGAGAACTTCCCACCCACCATGGAGCAGGGAGCAGACAGTAACTGTCAGATTTGCAACACAGACATCCACTCGCCTCGCAGGGCCAAACTGATAACATAACTCGCTCTAACAATCAAGTTTGGCTTGATAATACATATTTCAACAGTCATTGTTATAATGAACAACAGTGTATTAATACTGTAAACATTTTAAAACAGTTTAAAAGAAAACACAAAACACACCATTTCTTACATAGGAACTACTTTATTTAGTGGCAGGATAGCCAACTCACAAGCTACATTTTCATATATTGCTAACTAAATAATGTGCTATTTTCAAACTTTTTATGGCCCATGTTTTAAGCATAACACCTCACTTTAGGGTGTGTGGTTACAGGGAATTAATCAACACGCTGGGTGCTGTGAGGACACTTAGGCTGTGACCTCGTAGCTCACAACACACCCAGGATGTTGATTAATCCCCAGTAACCACACACCCTGTCATGGGTTATTGCTTACTTGGTACATGTTTGTAGAGACTAAAGTAAAACATAAACACACATTGTAATGAGTACAGTTGTTAATACGGGTGTGTTGTGTAGCTTATGCAATATTGTCTTGTTTTTACATAGAGATTCAATGATTACATTCTATTCATTCATGTAAAAAGCAATTGATAAGATACATGACACAATAGCAATCTGACATGTGTTCAAGAGTATTTTGTTTAATTGAACAAAACTTTGCATTCAGTGCATCCAACAGATGTCTTAAAAAATAAAAATATAAAAGTGGTTACACTAATGAACTTTGTATGTGTTTATTTGCCATTAGCTATGTTGCTACGAACTGTGCATTGTCCTTTATCATTGTAGTTATTCAATTCTTTAACATATTCTTTTTCTGTCTGCATCACATAACTTGTTATAGTTACCTATCTTGATATTAGCATAGGGCAGAACCTAATTGGATGCCAGCAGATACTATTAAACTATGCAGAAAAGATTGTCTAACAAAAATATCAGGATTTCACACACTGTAAAAAAAGGTAAATTGTTTTTTACTATGATAAAATGCAACTTTTAAACAGGCTGCTTTGTTTTTTTTATTGTTATTGTATTTATTCCTGTGCTGCAGATGATTAGGATTTGGATTGTACACTCATCAGCAGCTGTTGATTATCAGATGATTTATACCGGTGGTAAACTGCCAGTCCGATGATTTCATTGGCTGTTCATTTATGTCCATAGTGTGTGAAAATCCTGTAACGTCATTGGTCAAAACATGTCAGATGACCGTGGGTAAATCCTGCATAACCCACGGCTGAGGAATGGCATTTCTAAAAACATAAACTCATTTTGAATTGGTTTTACACATGGGTCCATTGTATAATTGCAATAAGGCACTCCAGGGTGAAAGTTATTGGATGATTTAGCCACTTCCTGTGTGGTTATGTCACTCGGCTGCCCCTCATGACTCACAACACAAGGCGTGGGTAAATCCCCAATAACCCACACCCTGTTGTGCCTTATTGCTTAAATAAAGTGATCTGCCATAAAGAGTGTCATGATTTGTGTTGGGGTCAGAAGACTCAAAAAAAATGGGGGGGGCACTGCTGCCAAGTTCGCCTAGGGGTGTCATATACCCTAAGGCCGGCCCTGCAGGGGTTGGGTCTTCTTCACTGGGGAGCAGGCAGGTGGTAGTCTTTTCCCCTAGGGACCCCATGGAACCTATTTAGTTGGGTTCTGCTGGGGTCCTTTAGTAGCTGTTGTAGTCTGGCGGTAGTCCGTGGTGTGACTTTCTGGGCTCTTAGCTGGGAATGAATCCAATCCCGAAGATGTTTCAATGAATTTTATCTTGGATAGACTTTTCAACTTTGTACAAAACTTTTACCTGAACAGTGAGAGTGTTTTGGAGATTGTATTCACTTGAGTTATGTGCTGGAATTTTTGATTTACTTGCGTTGTTACATTATCATTTCATATCTGGTACTGAGAGTCCCTTTGCTTCCATGAAGTCTTGGCAGTGAGAGTGCCTGGTCTGGGGATCCTCAGATTCTTATCAGTGACAGTTTCATAAGAACTTTGTGTTGAAATTCTGGACATTTGGTTTTAGTTATTATTTATTTTCATCTTTTATTTTTATTTGCTTATGGTAGTGAGAGTACCATTATAGTTTCTCTGGGCATTAATAGTGACAGTATTTTATTGCCCGGGGATTTATTTGATTTATTGATTTTTTTTTTTTTATTATTTAGATAAGTGTCAAAATGTTTTGGATTTATTAATTTCTTTTTTGTTAATTTACTATTTTAGCAGTGAGAGTGCCAGAATAGTTCTTTGGGCACTGGTTAATGAGAGTTCCTGGTGCCCCGGGATTTTTATTGTTTGTTTATTGTTGTTTTATTTTTTGTTTTTGTTGGGTCTATGGGATTTTGGGGTGTTATAGGTTATTTCTGAATTTTGTTTTTGTTTTTGTTTTTAGGCTTCTTTGGGAGTTTTCATGTTTTAACTTTAAACTGCAACTATATCTAGGATTCTGTAACGAGGAAATTAGGATTATTTGGTGTTGTTTTTTAGCCACAGCTTGGTGGGTCATTTGTGGAATGTGCCTGCTTGCTCCTCCAGTCCTGTGCTATTTGTCCTCCTCCCTCTGTGCCCTTCACCTGTTCTATCTCCCCCCCACTTGCCTCCATTTACCAATGCTGTTGTGTGCTGAGGATTGCTCGCGGGGGGTGGGCGTGGGCATGTAGGGGGGACACGGATATTGGAATTCAAATGAGTGGGTCTCTCCCATAGAGGTGGTTAGGACCAGAAGATGCCCTGGGGTGAAATGATATCTGGAACATAGTGGTCCATGTTTAGTCCCCATACCCAAGGGCACCACCTTTTTGGGTGGGCAAGAAGCCGGGACGGCTCACGAACATCGTCCAACTCGGGAATTGTTTTGCAATGCCAGATACATTAAGAACAAAACTGCACCTATTGCAGATTTTGTTGGAACAGCGGATCTGGTTTGCATCACTGAGACTGGGTTGGATGGAAATGCTGCTCCTATTTTGGAGGCAGCTATTTCTCCTGGGTACTCGGCGATACATCGCCTGAGATTGGATCACGGGGGGGGGTAGCAGTCTGTTTCAAGGTTGAATTGGGTCTCACGGGTGTACCAGTTGAGGAGGCTGAATCATTTGAGTGCACTGTGGTAGCTGGTGTGGGGTGCTGGATAGCTCTCATCTACCGTCCACCCGACGATGAAAAGCTATTCCTGCAGAAAGTAGCAAACTTCACCGCCGACATGGCTTTGGAGTCACCCAGATTGATGGTTCTGGGTGACTTCAATGCCTGGGTCGATGATGAATCCTCGCTTTTTGGACAACACTTCCTCCAGTTGATGATATCACTGGGCTTCACACAGGTTGTTTCCTCAGCTACCCATAATGGTGGTCACCCTCTGGATTTGGTCTTCCTCCTGGGGATTGAGGCCTCCGATTTGGGCTTGGAACCTGTTGGTTGGTCCGATCATTACACCGTGAGGTTCAATTTCTCTGCCCCCCCATGTAGGTCTGCTCCTGCGGAGATGGTCAGTTTCTGCCCTTTATGAGATGTGGTCCCTGAAGACCTGGCATCGGTGATTGACCTCTCGGAGTTCGCTGATGCCTGCTCAGGTCTAGAGCCATTGGTTCTGGCCTACAATAAGGTTATTTCCTTGGCTCTTGACCTGATTGCTCCAGTCTGTGTTTGCCCCCTTCCACTTCACCCTCATGCCCTTGGTTTGATGGGTCTTTGAGGGAGTTGTGGAGGTTGGGACGTAGGTTAGAACGGTGCTGGTGGAAATCTACCTTGGATGCTGACCGTCTTATTTTGTTGGAGCATTATCAGCTCTACCAATCAGTGCTCTCCTGTAAGAAGGTAGAATTCCTGTCCAGGGAAATCGCTGTCACTCAGAATCGACTGGCTCAACTCTTCCAAACTGTGGAAAGGCTGTGCAACCCAGCCTGTCTGCAGCTCCGTCGAGTTTTTTCACAAATGGAGTGTGATGAGATTGCTCGATTCTTTGTGAATAAGGTGGCTGACATCAGGTTAGAGATCCATCAGACTCGTTCTATGGGGGATGCTGTTGGTCGGTGCTTGGTCACTATGCCTCTTATTTCCTGGAGTACCTTTGACCTGCCGGAGTTCGCTGATATTATGAGGATTGTCCAGGGGATGTGCCCTATGTGCTGTAGTTTAGACCCGGGCCCTACCTCCCTGATTTTGGGTTGTAGTGATATCATTGGCCCGGTCTCGGCTCAGATTATCCGGGGCTCCTTGGAATCGGGTGAGTTTCCAAGCTCCCTGAAGGAGGTGGTGGTGACACCCCTTCTGAAGAAAGCTTCTTTGGACTCAGATACTCTAGCTAACTACAGACCTATCTTGAACCTTCCTTTTGTGGGAAAGGTTATCGAGAAAGTTGTGGCGACTCAACTGGAGAACCATTTGACCATCCATAGTATATACGAACCTCTCCAATCAGGTTTTCATAAGAGGCACAGTACCCAGACTGCTCTGGTTCGGGTGCGCAATGGTCTGATGGCGAGAGATCGGAGAAACCACTCCATCTTGGTATTCCTTGATCTCTCTTCAGCCTTTGACACTGTAGACCATGGGGTTCTGCTCGAGTACCTGAGGTCAATCTGGTACAGTGCTCAGATGGTTTTCATCTTTCCTCACTGGTAGAACTCAGAGAGTCGTCTTGGGAATTTTTTCTTCTGAGTTGTTCTCTCTGCTTTGTGGGGTGCTCAAGGGCTTGGTGCTGTCCCCCATGTTGTTTGCAGTGTATATGCTGCCCCCTTGGAGACATTGTAAGATGGTATGTGTAAAATGACATAAGGGCCACAGAGATCCAGGAGGAACAAAATGGGGGGAGAGATACTGTGGGTTAAGCTGGAAAGGAAAATGGGGCCAGCCATCCGCACAGGTGTGGTCTATAGACCACCAGCCCAGGAGGAAGAAACAGATAGGGAGCTGATGCTAGCCATCCAAAGGATGGCAGACAAGGGTGAGGTAGTACTGGTTGGAGACTTCAATATTCCAGATGTGGACTGGAGCATCCCAGCAGCAGCATCAACTAGGAGCAGATTTATCCTGGACTCCCTTCAGGGTGCCTTCCTCAAGCAACTGGTCATGGAACCAACTTGGCAGAAGGCAATACTGGACCTTGTGCTCACAAACAGGGACAGTGTGATGGGGTAACAGTGGGGGAGCACCTGGGTAACAGTGACCACCAGTCATTGTGGTTTGAAATCACAGAAAGAGCAGAACCAAACCACACAAAAACATGTATCTTGGATTTTAGGGGGGCAGACTTTGGGAAAATGGGGAGATACTTGAAAGAGGCATTAAGGGGAATGGGACAGGAATCAGGGGTTGAGGAACAGTGGGCAGTATTTAAAATGGGGATTATAAGAACAACAGAATTATGCATTAAGCAGGTTAGCAAGAGGAAAAGGAAGAGAAGACCATTATGGTTTTCCAAAGAGGTAGCAAAGAAAGTGAAAGCCAAAAAGATTGCATTCAGGCAATACAAAAGACACAGACAGAAGGGGATAGGGAGAAGTACCAGGAGAAACAAAGGGAGGCAGGAAGTCAGTAGGGAAGCCAAAGCTCAGACAGAAGAACACATTGCAAAATCAGTGGGTAAAGGGACAAACCTTTACAGGTACATAAGTGAAAAAGAAAGACAAAGGAGGGATAGTGAGACTAAGGGGAGGATGGGAGCCGTGGAGGATGACAACAGTAAAGCTGACATATTGAACATGTATTTCTGCTCAGTCTTTACTGAGGAAGAGGGGGGTAATGGGTCTGAAGGGAGTACAAGAGGTGAGAATTGTGCAGAAATGGACACAAGTCCCTTTACATGAGAAAGGGTCCTGAAGGAACTGGAAGTAATAAGAGTTGATAAAGCAATGGGGCCAGATGGGGTGCACCCCAGGGTCCTTAAAGAACTAAGAGAAGTGGTGGCTGAACCTCTGGCTATCCTGTTTAGCCAATCACTGGAAACAGGGGAGGTACCCAAAGACTGGAGGACAGCAGATGCAGTCCCCTTATACAAAAGTGGGAACAAAGAGGAAGCAGGGAACTACAGACCAGTCAGCCTCACCTCGGTAGTGGGAAAGATCATGGAAGCACTACTGAAGGAGAGATTGGTGGAACATCTGGCTGTCAATGGACTACAGGACCCAAGGCAGCATGGTTTCACCAGGGAGGTCATGTCAGACCAACCTCATTGAATTTTTGACTGGGTGACTAGGAGGTGGATCAGGAGGGCAGTGGACATGGCCTATCTGGACTTCAGCAAGGCCTTTGACACTGTGCCACATAGAAGACTATTACACCAACTGGGGAATATGGGTGGGCAGGACAGTAGTGTGGTGGGTAGGTAACTGGCTGGGTGGCAGGACACAGAGGGTGGTGGTAAATGGCTGTCACTCCACAGAGGGAAGAGTGACCAGTGGGGTACCACAGGGATCAGTGCTGGGGCCGGTCCTATTCAACATCTTCATCAGTGACATTGCGCAGGATCTAGAAGGCAGAATTTCACTGTTCGCTGATGACACAAAGCTCTGTAACAGAGTAGACACACCAGAGGGTGTAGACAGAATGAGAAGGGACCTGCAGAAACTTGAAGAATGGTCAGGGGTTTGGCAGTTGAAATTCAATGCAAAGAAGTGCAAGATAATGCATATGGGGCACAAAAATCCTGGCACAATATATCAGTTGGGGGGTGAGGATATAGCATGCACCAAGCAGGAAAGGAATCTTGGGGTTGTCATCTCTGATGACCTCAAGGTAGGGAAACAGTGTGACAAGGCATCAGGTAAAGCAAATAGGATGCTGGGATGTATAGGCAGGGGCATCACCAGCAGGAAAAGGGAGGTCATAATTCCGCTATACAAGACACTAGTGAGGCCCCACCTGGAATACAGTGTACAGTTCTGGAGACCATACCTACGTAAGGACATAGACAGGGTAGAGAAGGTTCAGAGGAGGGCAACAAATATGGTGCATGGATTGCATAACAAGTCCTATGAAGACAGATTGAAGGAACTGAACATGTACTCCCTGGAGGAGAGGAGGAGAGAGGGATATGATAGAGACATACAAGTATCTTCCAGGGAGGAACAGGGTGCAGGAAAACACTATTTTAAGCGAAAAGATGTTCCAGGACTAGAGGGCATGGGATGAAGTTGAGGGAGGACGATTCAGAGGAAACATGAGAAAGAATTTCTTCACAGAACGGGTGGTGGATAAATGGAACACCCTGCCAGAGGAAGTGGTGGGGCTGAAACAATCACGGGATTTAAGAATGCATGGGATAGACATAAAGGAATTCTAGAGGTCAGGGGTAAGGGGAAACAGACTTCTAGGAAAACAAACTGAACTTACAAGCTCAAATGGGCAGACTGGGTGGGCCATAGGCCCTTATCTGCCGACACTGTCTATGTATCTATGTATCTATGTATCTATGTATGGGCTGAGATTTCACTGCTGTGCTGATTATACCCAACTCTACCTGTCTTTTGCCCCTGACCAGGTTAGTGCTCTCTCAGTATTTAACAGCTGCCTCACAGAAATCCAAGATTGGATGAATTCCAGTAGGTTAAAGTTGAATGCAGGTAAAACTGAGGTTTTGGTAGTGGACCTGGGATGCAGGACAGAGGGGTTAAGGACTGATTCACCCTCCGGTTTATTCTTGGGAGGTGCTCAGAACCTTACCTCCAAACGGGTGCGTGACCTGGGAGTGATACTTGACGACAGGCTGACCGTTCATCATCAAGAGTCGGCAGTCATTAAGCTAGCCTTTTACCATCTTAGGAACATTGCCAGGATCAAGCACCTTATTCCATCCAGTGATCTGCCTGTTTTGGTCCACGCCTTTGTGACCTCGTGCCTTGACTATTGCAACTCCCTTTACTTAGGGCTTGCTGGGGTTGATATCCACCGCTTGCAGCTAGTGCAGAATGCTACCACACATTTATTGACTGGGGTATCTAGGAGATCTCATATTACCCCAGTGCTGCGCGATCTGCACTGGCTGCCGGTTCAGTGGTGGATCACCTTTAAGGTAGGTTTGTTAAGCTACAAAGCCCTACACGGACTTGGTCCTGACTACTTGAAAGAGCTTCTAACTCCCTACACCCCTGTGCAACAGCTCCACTCGGCTGACAAGGGGTTGCTGGAGATTCTGAGGGTTAGTCTGAAGTCATCTGGGGCTTGTGCTTTTATGTTTGCTGTCCCAACCCTCTGGAATTCTCTGCCCCATCAGCTTTGGGAATGCAGGACTCTGGGGAGCTTTAAGCAGGCACTGAAAACATTTTTATGGAGTAAGGCATTTCCTGATTTGCTGTGATTTTAGTTATGTTTTATTGAATTATCTGTGAATTTGTGAAGCGCCTTGATATTGTGAAAGGCGCTCAACTAAATGAAGTTATTATTATTATTAATATTATCTGCACAGGCCAGGATACCAGATAGTGAAGGCAACTGCCCTCTTGGCATAGGGCCCTGGACCTCTGCACCCCTGGGTGGGTGAGGGCCCTGTGCACTGGCTGACAGATGCACTCTGCCCTGTGCATCTGTAGCTGTGGCCACATAGAAGTGCAGGGCCCACAGGGCCCTGCACATCCACAGTCCACCAGACAGCCCCATGAGTTCTTCACATCTGTCATTGCACTGAACTGCAGGGCCTGCAGTTTGCAGGCCCTGTACTTCTGTAGTTGGATTGGAGTCTTCTCTTCATACAGGGCATCTGCATCTGTTCAGACCTGCATGAATGTGGATACAATTCCACTATCTCAAAAAGGCGGGAAATTCTTTGCAAAAAAATTGTGTTAATGCATCAGTTAGGATAACTTAATGCCACAAAAGTAGAGAAATGTGGTGTTAGGGTTTCTAACCCTAACACCCCACCCCCTAAGCAGCAAAAGGAAAAAGCATTAGGGTTTTGGGTCTCCGGAGACTTGACGAATCAGTGGTAGGGTCTTCTTTGCGGGTTGTCAACTCTAATGCTCACCCTTCCCCCCCAGTCCCTAGCCTCCAATCAGAAGCACAAGGTACAGGTCCAAGCCACTGCCTCATAATTAGGCTTGCCAGGATTCGATTGAAATCGATAATCAACGTTAAATGTTGATTTGAGAAACAATGCTGCAACCGATGGAAAAAAAACACATCAATTTCTATTTGACACAAACCCAGCTACACCTAACACCAGAGACACTAGAGCCTATTTTCACATTTTTCTGCTGCCAAATACTCTACATTACCAGTCTAGCATTTAAAACAATACCCTGGTAAGATGCAGCACTCGTTCTTCTGGAACTGCAGCGGCACTCACTATTTCCCAGTCACTCACATCCCTAGTGCTCAGTTCTACACTAAGCTTCGAACTGGGAAACAATAAAAGAAAATCTTTTTTAAATCAAATAAAACCCCACAAAAGTAAACACACCTGTCACTGAGCTCCTAGTACAGGAAACAGTGCATTTAAAACAATACCCTATTAAGAGGCAGCCCTTGCTGTCTTGGAACTCCAGCAGCACCCACTCTTTCCCAGTCACTCACATCACTTGCATCGATAAAAATCAGGTCCAAGTCTTGCAAATAAAGATCAATTTTTTCTGGGCCAGCCGAATGGCACTGAGGGTTGAGGCATCTGCCTTAGCTCGCACCACGCCGGCGACCCAGGTTTGGGAGCGAGCTTGGGACACCATGGGTTGGATTGGAAGGAGAGGATTGAGCATCTGGAGGACTGCTCTCCTCTCCTGGGAGGGAGGGGGTTGGATCCATGGCATCTAGTGGCTCCCAGTGGAGACTGGAAGCACTGCAGCCAGGGTCTTTAGATAGGGTGAGGCATCGGAGGACGTCCTGTGGGTGGGTGTGGGAGCGTGCCCACCATGTACTGGACATCATTGCATGTCTGCACCTCTGGGGGTGACCAAACAAAGGAAAACCCCAGCGCCTGGGAGGACGATGGTGAGGCTCCAGCAGCTCCACACCCATCGCCGCACTCAGCCCGATCAGATTCCTAATATATCCTCCACCTCGCTTCAAACCTGATGGCCTGATCGCAAGAGCACCAAGGTGGCTGGTCTCGGCCCCGCCTCGATGCCTACAAGCCGGGGGGGGTCCATGACAGGCATGGGGGAGTAGGTGAGGAGCTCTGGAGGGGAACTTGACTTGGGGGGTCTCAGGCAGGGGGATCAGCCATGCAGGAAGGTTACACCTGAGGGAGTTCCCAGATACCGGCGACCAGAAGGAAAAAGAATTGGGGGAAAAAAAAGATCAATTTTTTTGGTCAAAAATATAAAAAATTAAAAATTAAATCCTGGCAAGCCTACTCATAATGATACACTCTTCAAAGGTAAAGAAGTATGTCTTGCCACAGGTTGCCCACACAATTTGTTGTACCTTTCTTCACTTTGGGCCCTGTGGGCCCAATGTGAAGAAAGAAGATCATGTGTGACATTGTTTGCTCATGGAATGGGGTGGGCATTAGAGTTGACAACCCCCAAGGAAGACCCCACCACTGATTCGCCAAGACTCCGGAGACCCAAAACCTTAATGTTTGTTCCTTTTGCAGCATGGGGGTGGGACATTAGGGTTGGAAACCCTAACGCCACATTTCCCTACTTTTGTTATGCTAAGTTACGCTAAGTGGTGCATTAACTAAGTTTTTTGCAAAGAATATACATTTACTGTATGTGATAATCATTCATGTATTTGTGTCACTTCTGCAAAACTTTATCTTGCCCCAGCACTGTTTTGTCACATTTTCCAGCCCACTTAGTATACACCTTAAATATGCAGAGGCCCATAACTAAGAAAACAGAGGAACAATAAGTCCTGAATTCCAAAAACGACACTATTGACTTTATTAAAAGTCCTTTTTTGCTGTACGTTATATAAGAAAGACAGCAATAAATGCAGAGTAACCTGTGGAATACATTTTTGAAATAATTATTTCCCAGCAGACTTAATTGCTTGAAACTGCCAAGCAAGGGAGTTGAAAAAAACAAACATGAGAAGGGAAACATCGTACCCTGAGCCTTTGCAGCTCAGTTTCAGAGACTCTCCAGGATTCATAAAGAGAGTGTCCCCTCAACCTGTTTTCTGCATAATTGTGTAGTTTGTAGGCATGAACAATGATTCCCTCTCTTGGATCACCCTGCTTTCTTCCTAATTTAAATAGAAATGAGGCTGTGTCAGTCTGTTCTGTCCTGGTGTGAAAACCTGTTTGACTCCATTGCAAAGATCATGACCCCACTCATGCAAGGCATCATGGAAGTTGATGTGTATCTGCACAAGCCAGCAGAAGTTATACTCTCAGTCAATTCAGTTACATCTTGTGAAGTCCCTGTATTCTCTAAAGGTATTTTTTTTCTAACTCAGATACACTTTAAACTATAGAAAAATGCAGGGCACTTACTATACAGTAAAAAGTTTCATGACCAGCATAAATCGAGAACATAGGGATTGCAGAGGATAGCAACAGTACTGACTAATACAGTAAAACTGTTTAAGGCTTTAGCTTTAAAACATCATAAAATTACAGGATGCCTTACTTGAGTTGGGTCATGACCTTTGTAATGAAGTCAAGCAGGTTTTCACACCAGACTTAAGTAACTTCATTTACATTAAAATCCTGATGAATTTAGGAGTGTGCAGTAGGTGCAATCATAACTACACAGGTGAACAGAAAAAAAGCCTGAGGGGACCTTCACTTTAATGTCTGCCCCAGACTCAGGAAAATGTCTGTATGGACATCTATAAAGTATAAAGTTCATGCTGAATGGATTATAGAGCGCAAATACATTATAACAAATCATTTTATAATATTACGTACTCTAAGATAAACAATGCAGTGCAGATACCTATATGGGGAGAAAGTAAATAAAGTGAAGAAAAGCAAGCAAAGGTTCATAATTTTTGTTATAGATGTCAGCAATCTGGATCATTGAGAACCTGGATCAACAGATGAACTGGCCTTTTTCTATGAAGCAATGGTTTCTTTATAATAGAACTGAGCAATATCCCAACTCAGTTGTATGTGCTTATTTGCATGTCGATGTAAGGAAGATTTTGTGGTGTTTGTGGAGGTACCAATTATAATAAAACACAGGACACAATGGTAGCAGTAAGCTTTATCATATTACAGTTATATACAGAAAACTACAAGTTTTCAGAGTAGCATCTCCATACAAGCACTATGTGGCAAATGACTACAGAAGGTAAGTAATCTTGTCATAGTCACCTCTCTTCTGGGAGACACAGGTGCAGTGGAGGTGTTCTTTTCAAATGGGTCCCTATCTCAACTCCCTGTTGTCTGGAAGGCATTATTGTACCTAACATTGTGTACAGTTGATTGGCCTTGCTTGCATGTGAGGTGAGTTTCACATGTATCTGCACTACCCCTTATCAGTAATGTTCAGACTCTACGTAGACAGTAGGAGTGTGGTAAACAACCATGTTCTCATAACAGTTGTCTGGAAGGCAATCACTTGGCCCTGAATCAGTGTGGCAGCATGACTAATTTGTGCTTAGCTAGGCTGCCATATCCCCTTGCACCTCATCTACCCAGAGAAGGCCTCTAACTTACAAGAAATACAATTACTAAAAGGCAGAATATTTCATGTATGCAGTAGTACTAATAATATGCAATAAATGCATGAACTGTATTATAATAAGCTGCATAAGCACAAACAATAATAGTATTCTCTCTGCATCTAAAAGCATAATTTCATACAAAGTACAGCTCAAACTGTCATTTGGTAATAACCCCTATAGGTGTCAGACAGCTGTCACTTTAATATCTATTCCTTGAGGTTGAATAACATAACTGTTCCAGGAAGAAGGCTGGCAGAGCGATTCTAGGGCCCTGTGCAGACCTTCTGGGGCCCACTTGCAGGAGTTGTCAATGGGTAGTTAGTACATATGGATAACGTGCACCACTACTAGTGGAAATGGTACAGGCCGAGGCTGTAATCAGCACAGAATCCTGAACACATGTACATTCTGGACAGCAGCGACTCCCCAGTCTTTACTGTGCCATTGAAATGGGAAGCAGCATAGAAAATTTATTTGAAGAAATATTTTCCTTTCGGTGTTTAATCTTTATGGCTGTGAATCTGCTGAGCAGGTTGTGGCTACTTGGTAACAGGGAGTACCCCTAATTTAAAATCATGCCTGTTAAGCAGCGGCTTTCAAATTGGCTAGCCTGCCTTTTTTCCCCATTTCCACTGCCTGTCTGTGCTTGGAATGGGGTCCACGTTTTGCCACACTATACTAAGGGTGTTTATTTTTCTTTGTCAGATTTCTCATTTCCTCTTTTTTCTGGTGCCTCAACTAAGTACCCTTTTCTTTTGGGAGTGATTGTTGGAGTCTAGTACTTAGACTTTTCTGTTTCTTCCTAGTATCTCTATTGTTGTTGCCCCTCCCTGTTAGAGGGTTGTCATTCGTTGTATGTGCCCTGGGTGCTTAAGACCGCCTTGTGTGAGGTATTGATCTTTGCTTATTCTGGGGACTGTGTGTTATGACTTTGGCTGTGACTGAGCCTGGGTGTGCAGTCTTTGCTGTACCATTGCGGAGTGAACAGCATGAAAGTTTCCCTGTGAAGACAGCTATATATACACACACATATATATATATATGTATATATATATATATATTCATGGAAAAAAACTGTTTTAATGCATGCAGCTTAGGGTTAAAACAACAAAGTGAGGAAATAAAATGTTAGGGTTGAGCCCTAACCCTCCACACTACATCACTTTTCATTCTCCACAGACTGACAGACGCCGGGTGTGCTTATTAGTCGTGGTGGCCCAACTCTCACCCCATTCCATGTGTAAGCAGGTTGACATGCTACAAGTAAAGGAGAATGGGGTGAGAGTTAGGCCTCACGACCCCAATGGCACACCCTGGTGTCTGCCAGTCTGTGGAGGATGGGGGTGTGGGGTGTGTGGTGGTGTTAGAGGCTCAGCCTTAACATTTCATTTCCTCACTTTTGTTGCTTTAACCCTAACTGATGCATTAAATGCAGTTTTTTTCCATGAATTTCCTTACTTTTTGAAAAAGTGTAATATAACTAGTAAAAATCATGTATTGGTGGTGCCCCACGCTGCCACCAAGTTGACCATTTCTGCATAACAATATGCATCTGTCTTCCACATAGCTACAGAGCCATACAGCAGCCCTATAGGGCAAGAAACCTTTGTAACACTAATTTGCTGGTATCTCAGGAACCGTAACAGCTAGAAAAAAATTGAAAGAGTCGTTGTAACTGTGATAGTGAGAACTACACGCAACAACTTAACGACTAAACCTGTATCTCACATCGATTTGAGATACTGGCACCAAAATGCACTGTACAGGCACCCGTTGAAGCCTTGTGACACTAATTTGACAATATCTCATTAACTGTGCCACCCACGAAACAAATTCCACTGCAGGTTTACTCAATGATTTTAAATCTTTTTCTGGTGGCTTAGATGTAAGCCACCAGTAGCAATAACTCTGTATCTCGCTTCGTTTTCAAGATATGGGCGCTGAAAGGCATGACAGACCTCGCAGTGTAATCCTATGGGGAAAATCTCAACTTTGTGATGGCATATCTATGGAACCACTTAATTCCCAACACCTAAACAGCATAATTCACAACTGTAGGGCATCCCCTCAACACCCTGTAAATTTTAAGTAAAAAGACCAAACCATTAATGAGCTATGCAATTTTAAAATGTTTACACCTTTAAAAATTCTTCATTCATGAGATAGCAAAATCTTGGGCTGTCAGATCAATCCTAGTCCGCGAGCTAGCAGAATTCTAGTCCACGAGGGGACATCTAGTTGTGCCATCAGCGCCATCTGGTCGTCCCCAGGGACATCTGGTCACGAAATTCTGGCTATCTGTTCATCCTCTGACAGCCAAGGCTCACGGACCAGGATTTTGAAGGCTCATGGACTAGAATCGTTAGTGATTCACGAAAGAAAAATTTGTAATTTTTAAAAAGCTATTTTTTGACAAAAACAAACCAAACCAAAGGCATGGCTTTTTAGAGGGCATCACACTGGACAAAGCCTGTGAAAAGACTCTCCCCCCTTTTTTTTTGAAGTATCATGAATATTATTTCGTTTTCTCTAATGGGAAGATAGTGGATTCTGGGTTATGTCTTTGTTACATGTTTTGTTTGTTCTGTTTGTTTGTTGGGCTGGCCACCCACTTTATCTAAAAAAATAATCTTTTCATGTTAATTGTTTGTCATGTATTGAGTCTTTTGTGTCTATCTGGAATTCTTACCATTCCCATTCAGAGAGAGAGCTGAAATAATATCCATTTGGCGACATCTATACTGTTGCCTTTCATGAGCATATCACTCTGTGTTCGTTGGTCCGTAGATGAGGGTTTTTTTTTTTTACCCTGGAAGCATTTTGTATTCCGGTGTAGCCCCTTTAAATGGAGCTGTGCTCTCTCCACGGGGCTTTATTTGTTGTAGTATAACCTGTATTAAGGTCCATTATTTTTATTTATGTTTGGAGATACCCTGTAAACAATAAAATCTCCCTTAGGGCTCTGTTTGCCTGTGTTAAACTTCAGTTTGGGTCCTGTGTTGCTCAGGTGAAATAAACACATTTTTTTTTTTTAAAAAACACTAGTGAAAACATTTCTCTAATCTCTTGAGAGCCCTAAATGAATGAAATAAATTCCATTGTTCCTGTATCGGCATGTACAAAGTTCCCTGACTGTGCGAAAGCGAGCGCCTGCTCGAACGTGCGCACAGTCGCAATGCCGTTACTAAGAATCCAGCTAGAGCAAGGTATTTTGTAAAGTAAATGACTTGTGGACAGAGCGCTTACCTCCCAAAGCTAATGCAAAGCTTTTTCAGAGTTGTTTCAGGACTTTACTGAAATGAAGAGCTCGGTAGTGTTGTATAGCTTGTCAGGACGCCATGCAACCCTCCCCTGCATTGCAGCATTCTCTAAGAGCCGGCTGGCCTCTTTCAAACCATATTTATGCTGCCAATGAAAGGGGAGGTGCCTCCTGAAGCTGAACAACTGTCTAAAAGGAGCTAAAAAGTTTGTAAAATGTTTCTTGAAAATTAAACAAATCAATAAAATGAATTAAAGGGACATAGGTATTGTAAATAAAGTAAATACAATCTAAATAAAGAATTTAAATGCGAAATGGAATAGAAAGGTGGAGCTATGTGGTCACATGTTACATTGATGGGTATTTAAGGTGCACACTTTTCTGTAAAGGGCAGATTTGCATGGAGTGCTGTTGTAGAGGACACTCTTGTACTGACTGCAGCTCTGAATGGGGAAGTGATGTTGTACATATTCCCAGCAGCTAGTAACTGCTAGCTTTCTTTGGATTGATATTTTGAATTTGTCTTTTTTCCTTGTTTTGTCATTTTCAGTCCATTTTTATAAATAAATATTCAGTTTATTTGCTGCAAATTGCCTCTGTGGTCCATTTGTATATCCACCTACGACAAAGCCCATGCCTCATTTGGCCCAAAAATCACCCATACACAAAGCTACAACATTTTGTTTGGCTGAAAAACTGAAAACAAGATGGTGACTCACGGACAAGGAAGTTTTCTGATGGACTAGGATTTTCCTCTGTGAGGTAGCAAAATCCTTAACTGTGAGACCATTCTTAAGTCGCAAAAAATACATATAAATTTTAGCGTGAACGGAACTTGCTCAGAACTCAAACATTAAAAATTAAACAACTTTTGAACGGATTGATATTTATTTACCAAACCAATGCTGGATTGTTCCTTGACCCAAACCCTTTCTATGTTCCAAATTGCAGACCAAAAGACCACACGGTGTGGTCTCAGCGCCATGGACAAACAACGCATCAAAACTGGTGAAAAGTGCATTTTTTGGCAATTTGCTGTGCAGAAACCGTATGTCCGACCACAACACAACTTGGCAAATCAAGAGAGCTACCATAGCAGACTACGCATTCCAAATTTCATGCAAATCCGTTGAACAGTTGCAGTTATTAACCCACAAAATTTGAGGTTTAACATTAAAATGCCTACTCAACCCTAAATATTGGTGCGCAACCGCACCCCTATAATATCTATATATATATATATTTTTTTCTATGCAAAAAACATTGTTAATGCATCATTTAGGGTTAAAACATGAAAAGTCAGGAAATAAGACCTTTAGGGTTGCTCCATCCCCTCCTCGTAGACCCGCCCATCATCCCGAGATAGATAGCTGATGGGGTATGTCATTGGGTTGTGAGGCCTAAATGTCACCCCATTCCATCTGTAATCATATTCACAAGCCACATGTTAAAGAAGACGGGTGACATTTAGGCCTCAACCTAATGCACACCCCATCAGCTGTCGGGATGATGGGCTGGCTCTACGAAGGGATGGGGAACCTAAATGTCTCATTTCCTGACTTTTGTGTTTTAACCCCAAATGATGCATTAATGAAATTTTTGCATAGAATTCCTTTTTTTGAGAAAGAATAGAAAGGGAGAAAGTTAGACATGTTGGAGGGGAGCGCGGGCCCCTTCAGGCCCCGTGCTCCCACCAACTTGAAAATTCCTGCCTAAGATAAGAGTACAAGTCCTGAATATCATATGTATTTCTGGCAGCACATATGGGTGGGAGTGTGGGGTCCACCACCTTGAATGAAAGCAAAGTGTCAGTCATCAGTGGCATAATTCAACACCTGTTTACATGTCAGACACCTAACCACTACAAATTACCTCCATGGCAGTAACACTAGGAACCCTATAAATGTGAAGCAAGTACAACAATGTAAAATACCATATACAAAACATAAAGTGTGTCATGCAATATGGGTGCAGCAAATGGATTTTCCAACACCTAAACACCATAATTCACATGGACAGCATATCCCCTCAACATGCTCCAAATTTCAATGTAAAAGACCAAACTGTTTCTGAGATATAAAATGTGAAAGTTTCAGATTTCCATTCATCGCACTGGCAGAATTCCACACCTATTAACATCTTACACACCTAATAACTGGAAAGTACATCCATGGCAGTAAGGCTAGCTACCCTAATAATTTCAAGTCACTACCACCATGGAAAACGCTGTCCACAAAACGTAAACTGTGCCACGCAATATGTCCGCAAAAAATGTATTGTCCAACACCTAAACACTATAGTTCACATCTACATGACATGCCATCAACACCCTCCAAATTTCGAGTTAAAAGACCAAACTGTTTCTGAGATATTTAATTTGAAAAATTGTTAAAATTGTGCTATCTGGTCCCTCCAAATCTGGACATCTAGTGCCTCCCTTGCGATCAAAGAATCTCGCGATCAAAGAATTTGCAGGCTCACAATTGAAGAATAAAAAATGTTAAAACTCAATTTTTTGAGAAAAATACATGAAACCACAGCCATGACTTGACAGAACGAAGGCCCTTGAGCAGATCCCACCCAAGTTTGCCTTTAGAAGTGACCCCTGTGCTGAGAAAATAGAATTTTTCATGTGGCCATCTAGGTGCGCCCTCGCCATCAAAGATCATGGTCAAAGAATCTTGTGATCAAAGAATTTGCAGGCTCACGATCAAAGAATTTGCAGGGTCATGATCAAACATTAAAAAATGTTAAAAGTCGATTTTTAGGCAGAAATACATGAAACCATAGCCACGCCTCGATAGAATGAAGCCCTCTGAGCAAAACCCACCCTCATTTGAGTTAATAAGCCATCCCTGAGCTAAGAAAATGTATTTTATCAAGTGGCCATTTAGTCACGCCCTCGCGATCAAAGATCTTGGTCAAAGAATCTTGCGATCAAAGAATTTACAGGCTCACGATCAAAGATCGTTAGCGAGCCACAGTCAAAAAATAAAAACATTAAAAACTCTATTTTTTTTACCATTTTGAAAGAAACCACAGGCATGACTTCATAGAGAGAAGACCTCTGAGCAAAACCCACCATAGTTTCACATCAGAAGTCGCCCCTGGGCTGAGATATTTGAATTTTTCTGACCGCAAACTGAAAACAAGATCGCGGCCATAGCGATCAAATAATTCCTTGCAATCAAAGATTTTTTGATCACAAGCCTGCAAATTCTTTGATCGTGAGGTTGGACTAGATGGCCAAAACCCCATCCTTTTTTCTCAAAATAGCCATATAAATTTTCCCATTGACATATAATGAGAACTTAAAAGTTTAATAACTTTTGAATAGATTAATATTTTTTCAGCAAACAAAAAGTGACATGTTCCTTGACCCAAGCTCTTTCAGATGAGCCAAGTTACACAGCAGCATGCTACATGAAGGCCATGCAGCACCACAGACAAAATCCAAAAAACTGCCAACATAACTGGTGAAAAGTGCATTTTACAGCATTTTGGTACACAAAAAACTTAAGTCCGACTGAAATGATATTTTGGCAAATCAAGAGATCTGCCATGCCCCACTGTGCATATCAAATTTCATGTAAATCCATTGAAAGGGTCCAAAGTTATTAACGCACAAAATTTTGAGTTTAACATAGAAGTGGCTTCATAACCCTAAATATAGGGGTGCGACTGTGCCCCTATAATATATTCCATGTCTGAGTATGTGGACATGCTACAGTAAAGGAGAATGGGGTGAGATTTAGGCCTCACGACCCCAATGACACACGTTGGCGACTGTCAGACTGTGGAGGATTGGGGTGGCGTGTGTGAGGGGGAGTTAGGGGTTCAACCCTAATGTCTCATTTCCTGACTTTTTTTGCTTTAACCCTAAATGAAGCATTAACACAGTTTTTGTATATAATTTCCTTACCTGAAAAAGGGTAATATAATTAGTAAAAACCACGTAATGGTGGGAGTGCGGAGCCCAGCTCCCACCAAGTTGCCAATTTTTGCATCAAAATATGCATCTGGGCCCAAGCTCCCACTTACACAAAGCTATGGAGCCATGCAGCAGCACTATAGGGCACCAAACCCTTGTAACAGTAATTTGCGCATATCTTGTGAACCGTAAGAGCTAGAAAAAAAATTCTAGCATCATTGTAACCATGACAGTGAGTCAATTATACCACAATCACAGACCGAACCCATATCTCACATCGTTTCTGAAACATGGGCACCGAAAAGTACTGGACAGGCACTCTTTCAACCCTGTGACAGTAATTTCACAATATCTCATGAACCGTATGACGTACGAACAAAATTCCACTGCATGCTTACTCTACGATTTCAAATCTTTTTCCAATGGCTAAATCACTTGAAGGTGATCCAAGCCACCTGTAGCAAAAAGTATGTATCTCGCTTCATTTCTGAGATAATGGCGCTGAAAAACATGACACAGACTGCAATGTAATCCTATGGGAAAAATGTAAATTATGTCATTGAATATCTCTGCAACAAATTATTTCCCCAACACCTAAATAGCATAGTTCACATCTCTATGACATCCCCTCAACACCCTGCAAATTTCAATTTAAAAGACCAAACCTTGTCCGAGATATTAAAGTTTGAGATTTTCATTGGTCAGAGTGGCAGAATTCCGCACCTGTTTACATTTTACATACCTAATGACTGAAAAGTATGTCCATGACAGTAAGGCTAGCTACCCTATAAATTTCAAGCCACTACCACAATGCAAAACGCTGTCCGCAAAATGTAAACTGTGCCACACCATATCTCTGCAACAAATGTATTTTAAGACACCTAAATACCATAATTCACATCTACAGGACATCCTGTCAACACCCTCCAAATTTCAAGTTAAAAGACCTAACCGTTTCTGAGATATTTAATTTTAAAAGTGGTTAAAATTGGGCTATCTGGTCCCTCCATATCTGGCCATCTATTCCCTCCCATGGGATCAAAGAATCTTTGATCGTGAGCCTGCAAATTCTTTAATCGTGAGGAGGGACCAAATGGCCAAAATCCCATTCTTCTTTCGCAAAATAACCATATAAATTTTCACATAGACTTATAATGGGAACTTAAAACTTTAATAACTTTTGAATGGATTAAGATTTTTTTCACCAAACAAAAAGCAGCATGTTCCTTGTCCCAAGCTCTTTCAATGTGCCAAGTTGCAGAGTGGCAGACCACACAACGGCCACGCAGCACCATGGACAAAATCTGAAAAACTGCCCACATGACTGGCAAAAAGTGCATTTTTCAGCATTTTGGTGCACAAAAACCGTATGCCCGACTGAAACATAATTTGGCAGATCAAGAGATCTACTATGCCCGATTGCGCATACCAGATTTCATGCAAATCCATTGAACAGGTCCAAAGTTATTAATGCACAAAATGTTGAGTTTAACATAGAAGTGGCTTCATAACCCTAAATATAGGGGTGCGACTGTGCCCCTATAGTGTATATATATATATATATATATATATATTATAGGGCACAGTCATGCCCCTAGATTTAGGGTTGAATAGGCACTTTAATCTTAAACCTCAAACTGTGTGCATTAATAACTTTGCAACCATTCAAAGGATTTGCACAAAATTTGGAATGCTCAGTCTGGTATGGTAGATCTCTTGATTTACCAAATTGCATTTTGGTCAGACATATGGTTTTTGCGCAGCGAAGTGCCAAAAAATGCACTTTTCGCCACTTTTGCACGCTTTTTGCCCGTGGCGTTGCACAGACACCATGTGGTCAATTGGTTTGAAACTTGGGATGTAGAAAGACCTTGGGCCAAGGAACATGCAGTGATGGTTTGATGAAAAAATATTACTCCGTTCAAAAGTTATTAAACTTTTAATTTCCCATTATATCCTATGGGAAAATTTACATGTATATTTTACGAAAGAAGAATGGCAATCTGGCTATCTGTTCAGCCCCTCATGGATGAAGATTTTGCATGCTCATGGCGGAAAATCTTCTGCCATGAGAAATTTTTCGTTTGCTAGAGTCACCATCTTGTTTTCAGTTTTCTGACTGAAAAAAAATTGTACTTTTCTCCACGGATGACTTTTGGGGCAAATGAGGCATGGGTTTTGCTCATGGGGACCCCCTCTATCGAACCATGCCTTTGGTTTGCTTTGGTTTTGTCAAAAAATAGAGTTTTAAAATTTAAAATTCTTCATTCATGACTCGCTAATGTTTTTCCACCATGAGCCTGCAAATTCTTTGGTTGTGAGATGATTTTTGGCCGTGAGCTTCCTCTGCGAGGGGACGACTAGATAGTCAGATTTTCATGACCAGATGTTCATAGGAAGACCAGATGGCCCAAACTGGGATGACCAGATGTCTGCTCGCGGCCGAAGAATTTCTTGCGGCCGGAAAATTTGCTATCTCACGGACAAAAATTTGTTAAAGGTTTAAAAACTTTAAAACTGCATATCTCAATAATGGTTTGATCTTTTTACTTGAAATTTGCAGGGTGTTGAGGGGATGTCCTAGAGATGTGAATTATACTGTTTAGGTGTTGGTGAATTAATTGGTTGCAGATATATTCAATGATGTAGTTGACATTTTTCCCATAGGATTACATTATGGACTGTGCCACAACTTTCGGCGCCGTTATCTCGGAAATGAAGCAAGATGCAGACTTTTTGCTACTGGCGGCTTAGATCATCTAAGCCGTTTCACTCCTGCACAGACTGACAGATGCTGGGGTGTGCCATTGGGGTCATGAGGCCAAAATCTTACCCCATTCTCCTTCACTGTAGCATGTCAACCTGCTTACACATGGAATGGGGTGAGAGCTGGGTCACATGACACCAATGGTACACCCCAGCATCTGTCAGTCTGTGGAGGATGGGGGTGCGGGGTGTGTGTGTGTGGGGGGGTTAGGGGTTCAACCCTAATGTTTCATTTCCTGACTTTTTTCGCTTTAACCCTAAATGATGCATTAAACACAGTTTTTTGCCATGAATATACAGTATATATATATATATATATATACACACATATATATTTATACAATAGGGGTGAGTGATAAATGAGTGTGATCAATCCTGTTACTTCACTGGAGTGTGATAAATGTAAGAACTAACATTTATCACACCCATGCAAACATAAAACCTGTTTAAACCGTCGCAAACGGCATAAGCCGCTACTAACTCACATAGAATTGTAACTTTGCAACAATAGGGGCTCTATTGTACAAATCGGATACATGATGTGTACTTGTGTGATATGGAAAATAATTTCACTCCTGCACAGTGGCCTCTGGATACTCACTCGTGAATCCAGAGGTCCCTCTAGAGGAGTGAAAATATTTTCCATATCACACTCATGCCCATCATGTATCCCCCTCTCTCTATATAATATATATATAAATGGTAGCCTTTCAATCAGGCATATTAATTTTGGGGGCAGACTTTAAAGAGCGCTGCTTGTTTTACTAATGACTCTTCCTGCTATTATTCACAGCCTGTCAATTAGGCTGATTCTATTTTTTTCTTCAGGTGGCTGTCCCAAGCCTCAGCAATATCAGTTCAATGCCTCTTAGCTTGGGTGCGAACTCTCCGACGTGGTGACATCACGTACACTCATGTGAGTGCGTGCGTGTCAGTGTTTCTCAAGCACTAGACACAGCAGCTGTGTTTCCTCAGCTCATCTCTTCAGTTTTTGGGCCACGATTGTTCCTATTACAGCTGATTTGTCCTGTAGGCTGGTTGGAATGCTAGTGTTTATCAGTTCTACTGGTTTCTTGTCCTGGTCTATCATGTAGCTCAGGTTTACTTGTGTTTTTTTCCTCTGCAGTGGGGGGAGGGAGGGATCAGAGCAGCGTTTCTTCTAATATACCAAAAAAAAAAAAAAGCCAGTTCCTTTTGGCATATTCTGAGCTATTCTTTTTGATATAGTGACATTGGCATCATGGCTTATTGGAGACCTCAGCAAATTCCCTTAAATAAGGAGCTATGGTGATTTTATTCATGGGCAGAGCATATCTGAGCCATGATTTTTCATCATGCTCTAACTGCAAGTCAACATTCCATTTATGCATGCCTGTTAATGTGGTCTCCATAGATTAGTCTCTTAATATAGCATGAAGCCTGCCCATTAAATGTGCCCCTACCCCACCTAGGTGATGTTGCTGAAGATGTGCAAATAAGTTCTGTGGTTGGTCCAGTGGCTGCCTACGTTGGGGATTTTTGTTTAACAATATAGGCTCTAACTTGCAAGTAGCAAAAATGGTCTTTTTGAGGGAGATCAATATATCAATCAGGGTCTGGAACTACAGCACCCCTTCTCATCTAGAAGTTGAAGAAGGTATGTGTGATCCTGTCCTGCCCAGTGTCACAAGAAAGGGTCTAACTTGCTCAGAGGGTTAGCTTTGTCCCAGGCCAAGGCCACCAGCAATAGACCAGAGTCCCCCAAGGATGTACCCTGCCATATTCTGTGCCACGTTTGAAGAACTGTGGCTGTGTGATTATAAAATCTTGATTAAGGGGGATAACCTGATGGAGAAGCATAAGGACAGATTATGTGTCATGCAAATCATTCACTGGTAGTCAATGTTTTTCCAGTGTGCCTCTTATCGACTGGATATCCAGAGGCAGATCAAGCACAGTTGCAAAGCCTGAATGTAAAGCTGCAAATTCAGAAAACTTACTCCTCCTTTCCCTGTTGAGACATGTAGGAGGGATAATCTGACTCTGGGGCATCTGAAGTTGGATACTAGTATATTCCATGACTGAAATTAGCTCTGAATTGGCATTAGGGGGAGGGTCTCTAGGTTGTACAGGATTCTTGGCAAGACATTCTGCTGAATAGTCTCTACCTTGTTTAGAAAATTTAGATGAAGCTATGCTCACCTGTCTAGGTTGGTAGTAATGGCTTTTTTTCAATGGTTCATAGCTGAGAACATCAAGGTGGTGTGGGTTTTTAGTGACCTGCACCCCCAGATATTTTAGGGGAACATCTTCTATCAAATTTTAAGCCTTGATTTAAGGGTTGGGTCAGGAGTATAGTTAAGGGTAAGAATGTCAGTCTTGCTTGTGTTCAGGAGAAAGCCTGCAACAAAGACAGAATATTAGAAAAAATGAATTATGTAGATTATAATCAGCATGGCTTTGTTAGAGGCAAAGGGTGTACGTCAAATTTGTTAGTCTTTTATGAACAGATAAGTGTACATTTTGATAATAATATACCATGTGATGTGTTGTTTTTTGGATTTCTCTAAAGCTTTTGATCGTGTACCACACTGGGCCATTGCTGAAAAAATGAAAAAGATCGGTATCCCTGCTTTAACGGTTGAGTGAATAATAGATTGGCTGTCCAAGAGAATGCAGTGTGTTACAGCAAATGGGCACCTGTCTGGAGTGGGATCTGTTACGAGTGGAGTGCCCCAGGGCTCCGTCCTGGGCCCTCACTTTTCAATATTTTTACATCTGACATTTCTCATAAACTAAATAGTACAGTTGTAAAGTATGCAAATGATTTTAAGTTGGGTGGCCCTTGTACTTATAATGTGGAAGGGGCAATACTTCAGCAAGATTTGAATACTATACATCTTTGGACCCAAAATGGGTATGAAATTAAACATGGGAAAGTGTAAGGTACTTCATTTAGGAAAACAAAATAACAAAATGAATTATTTTTTGGATAACGTTTTACTTAGTCAAACGGCCAGTGAAAAGGATCTGGGTATATACATAAGTGATAACCTCAATACATGGAGGCAAGTTATGGAAGCCACTAATAGGGCAAACGGTATTGTGGTCTATGAGGAAGAACACTGTATCTCGATCTAGTAAAGTTCTTGTCCCCTTATATAGGGCATACGTCCATCCCCATCTTGAGTAGTCATCTCAGATTTGGAACCCTTACAAAGTATCTGAAAGAAAAAGATGGAACAGGTACAGCGTCGTTTCACAAAAATAATAAATGGTCATAGTAGTATGACATATACAGCCAGATTGCACTCACTGGGACTTTCATCTTTGGAAGTACGAAGGGCTTGTGGGGATATTTTGTTCTTGTATAATGTTCTTCAAGACCCTAAATTAATGTGCAACTTGGATATAAGTTTGAAAGAAAATAATATGGAAATTAGGGGACATCCGTTACAAATTAAGGGAAAGAGGTTCAAATACAAATACAAGGAAATATTCTTATACTTTTAGGGTGGTAAATCTGTGGAACTCATTATCTTTGAATATCATAATAGCAGAAGCAAAAAGCATATTTAAAAATAGGTTAGATAAATATATTCTAGATGGTGCTAATTTAAGGTATTACAGATGATGATGGAACTTAAATGGGCTTCGGCCTTCTTGTTCCTATTCCCACCTTAGTATGAACCTTAGTATAAGTTCAGATTCCTCCAGAACATTTCAAGCAGCTGACATGGAGGTAGTTGGGTCTGTTATTGTTAACAAAATGACGTCTGTGAAAAGGGCTAATTTTCTGTCCCCCCAGTGGTATCCCCTGTATCAAGGGGGTTTGCCTGATGTTGGCCGCCGAAGGTTTGATGTCAAGTGCAAACAGAATTGGGGAAAGGGGACAGCCCTAGGGAGTGTCCTGTTTTAATTCAAAGGCTAGAGATAGAGAGCAATTAACCCTGACATAGGCTCAGGGGTAGTGGTATGATCCCTGCAACATGGTGATAAATGCTAGAGGAAATCCAAAGGTGCCGCGGGTTGTCCAGAGACATGGCCAAGAGTCCCTATTAAAGGCTTTTTCCTCGTCCAAGCTGGCAAGGGTCTGGGGGTATGAAACACTTGTGAACATGTTCCAGGATAAGTAAAGTTCTCCTGACATTTTCATGGGCCTATCATTTCCTTACAAACCCTCCAGGTCCATGCCCAATAGGCATGGGAGAAGGCCCTCTAACCTGATCGCCCAAATAGGTATGAAATGTTTATAATCATAATTAAGGATTAGGGTAGTAGGGTGTGGTAATAGGGGGTCTTTTCCTGGTTTGGGCAGTGCTGATATGGTG
The DNA here is from genome assembly GCA_016271365.2 of Neoceratodus forsteri. NCBI lineage: Eukaryota > Metazoa > Chordata > Ceratodontiformes > Ceratodontidae > Neoceratodus > Neoceratodus forsteri. Next base: position 487,370,246 of record CM028134.1, read on the forward strand.
GCAAACTGCCACAAAGGGGGAGGGCTATCCCCATCCTGAATGTTCTGATAGAATTTAGTTGAGGGGGTAAAGGGGTCTCAAAGGGGTGGGGCTTTATAAAACTCAGATGGGAATCCATCCGAACTTGGGCATTTTCCCCTTTTGGATGACATTATTCCTATGGCTATATCTTCAAAGGTAATAGGGCTGGTCAATGTTTCCAGGTGAATTTCCGAAGGTTTAGGGAGGATGACCTGAGTAGGAAAGGGGTCATTGGTTCTTTAGTGGGGGTTGGCCTCTCAGTGTGGTAAAGTCTTGAATAAAATTGTTTAACAATATTTGCATGGCTGCTTCTTTTTATTTATTGACTTTCTTTATTCACTTGGGCTCTGGCAGGGATGCACACCCGTATCAACCCCTGAAACACCACCTGGCATCTCCTCCCAAACTGCCCTGTCTGGGAGGCCCGCAGTTTGCCTCCTGCTGCAGGGCTCCCCAAAAGGAGAGACCAAGATATTCCTGAGGCCCCAGCTGAGGCTTACCCCTGAGGCATCATTCCAGAGGGTGTCCAGGGAGCTACATGGTGCTTCTGCCCCCAAGGGTTTTTCTTCTTGTGTTTCCCCATGGAAGTGTGGCAGTGCAATGACACCCAACATGCAGCCAACCGTGCTCCCACACTTAGTGCATCAGAGTTCTCCATCACTTCTATTCCCTGATCTGGTGGTGGTCCCTGGCTGAGGTGCTCTTAGCTTCCACTGGGAGTCAGACGGACACTGGGTGCTGCTCCCTACCCACCTCAGAGGAGGAGGAGGTGGAGAGCAGTCCATTGAACACTCATCCTACTTCCCCCTTGCCTGTCCTCTGACATCCTGGGCTCATTCATGAACCCAGGTCACCAGCATTGCAAGCAGTAGTGCTACCACTGCACCATCAGACTGGCCTGTATGGCCACTTCTTGATGGGTCACAAGTCCCTTAAGTGAGTCTTTAAGCTTTAATATGCAGGCTTCCACTCTGGGTACTCTAGTGCACCGAGCAAATGTATGAGCTCCATGTACCCTTCATTCGTTATACTGGTGCCAAAGATAGAATAGGACATGTTCCACCTTTTTGTCTAATGTACTGTACACTGAATTTGAGTCCTTATGTTTAACAGTTATAAACAGATGGAAGTATCTCCATGCATATGTAAGCCCCCCTCAGGAAGCTTACTAGAAACTAAATGGTTAACCCCCATCACCACTGGAGACCACCTGCAGGTGAGGAGGTCTGGGTAGGCACGAGTGGCATAAATTGGGTTTTTGGAGGGATTGGGAGAGAACCAGTGGGATTGTGAGAAGGCAGGGAGTAGAAGTGAGCACGGCCAGGGTGGGGGCGATTGCCCACCATGGTCCATGTGGCTACGCTAGGAAAGGGGTCAGTGAGTATCAATTTGCAGTGGGAATGTGGCTGCAGCTAGGAACCCCAGCTCTGATTTGGATATGGGCACTGTTTCCCCTGGGATTAGTTTCTGTTAAATGTAATTGGAGGAGTGGAAATCTGCCCCTCTGTGTGAGTATAGATTTGTGAACAGCATAAAGACAGAGTTGCAGTGGCCCTGCTGAAAGTGCCTGGAGTGACCTGCAGAAAGTGCCTGCAGTGACTAGATAGATCGAACTGCAGTGACCTGCATAGAGTGATCTTTAGTGTCTGAGAGTCCACCAAACAGCTGGAACTGGTACAAAGGGAGGTAGAATTGACTAGCAAATCTGGTGAGCTGCAGCTGAGAATCAAAAAAGCTGAACGTCCCCTGTCTGGAGAATTTGGAGCAGTCAGATTGTGCTGGAAAGGACTAAGAAATGTGTCCCATAAAGTGCCCTCATTCATGACCGAGACATGAGGGAGAAAGAGACTTAGGCAGAAGCTGTATTAGGGCGTACCATGGCCTTATACAGCCTACCAGTTGTGCTGCTGCCATTCTAAAGCCTGATTTGGCTCCAGGAATGATAAATGTAGTGGAAGAATATATCAGTCATGTTTGCCACTATTCTGTTTGGTACTGTTTTCGCCTGTGGACTTGCTTGTTGACCCCCACAACCCCACCGGCTCCATGGAGTGCTTGTTGTTGCTTCTGCTCCCATCGTATTAAATGGATTTTATTCTTTTAAATTTTGTGTGGACATTAGACTCATTTATGAACTATTGCCTGCCAATTAACCACCATTCCTTTTCAGTACCTAGCAATTTCAAGTGGAGGGCACCCCCCCCACCTTTCTAGGCTTAGGATCAGGTAAATAGCCATTTTCTGGTAATGAGTTTTCTGCTGTGTGGTTGCCCCCTCCCCTCAGACAATACACGACCATACCCCTAGACACTGGGGAGGGGGGCTTCAATGTGGGGGCTCATCCAGGATCTAAATGTTGGGGTGTCTGTTGACATCAGGACTTACTGTGAATGCTGGCTAGCAACATTGGTCTGGACTGTCTGCACTGAGGAGTGAGAAGCCAGAGAAGCCATTACTTGGGAGATTTCCCACCTTTTGAAGCCATTGGCACCTGTTGGTCTGGCTGTGGGAGCGCACTTGCAGGGCCGTGGAGGGTATGCTAATGTCCTGCATTGAGACTCCCTGTGATTGATTGCTAGGACTGGTTGCTGGGAAGTGGGAGCTGGAGTGGAAAACTGGAGGTTGTAGCACAAGGAGAATGTGTGGAGAGACTGAGGAAGCAGCAGCACCATTTGAAAGTTTTAGTAGCTCGTCAAGAACTTAGGAAAGTGAAAATGGCCCAGGCCCTGGTGTCATTGTCTGAAGTAATGGTCCCTGCCTCTATGATAAAATGGCTCTGGGACTGAGTGGAGATGATAACAATGACTGAGGTGTGTGTAATCTGCCAATACAAGGGCCATGGCATCATGGAACTGCCTGTTTGCCCAAAATGCTCCAGCGGTGCTGCGAGTGCCCCTGCCCCTATGCCAAATTGGGGCTGGTCTGGATTCATTATGTCTTAGGGATCGGAGACTACCAGCACAGTAGTGTGGGAAGAGATAACCTTAGAGCCTCATAGCCAGGCCCCAGTAGAAAGTGTTATCAGTAGCCTGCTATGCCCACCATCTGAGCCAGAACCTGTACTGCCTGTTGGTCAAGGGAGAGGCTGTGGTTGTGAGGTCCACATGTCAGAAAAGCTACTGTCATCACCAGTTGGAAGTGCCAAGAATCTGGCACAGTCAAAAGAGAAATCAAGCACTCCTGCAGCAGCAGGTAATGATCAGAGTGTCTTTTGAAGATGATGATATTGAGAGGGACATCCCAAAGCCATATACAGCCCCATTTCTGTCATTCAAGGATGAGACACCCAGGTTATCTGCTCAGTGCCATCAGCAGTGAGAGAAACTGGACCACCTTAGGCACACCAACCCCAAGGTGAAGATCTATTGTATTGGCATATGGCTCCCTGACAGACCTGACAGACAAGCCCCTCACACTAATATTTGATGCATTCGGGAATGGTCTCAGACCAAGCAAATTGTTCAGAGAAAGATAAGAACACCCCAATTCAATGTCTCTGTGCCTCCCCAAACGATTATGGGATGTAATAGAGGAGAGCTGTCAAAATTGGGTGTTCCATGGGATGCTGGATAAAATGTAATAAGAAGCACTGTTTGAGTGCCACAAGTACCACCGTGGAGCTTCAGAAATCCCAGTCCTGCAAGAGTAATGTGGGCCAAACATGCATATAATGGACTTAGCTTTCCAAAACTTTTGCTCTAGTCCAAGATACACTATTGAAGGGAAGAGGACCAAATATTACATCATCAGCGCGGATTCCTTCAGGGAGGAAGTGACTAATCTGGATCCTCATTATTATTATGCAAGACAGTAAATGCCCACTTGCTCTGTGGGACTGTCAAAGAGACTCAAGATCTAGGTGTCCCCCCAATATGAACATTGATACTGTGTTTGCATTTTGGACTGCAAAATGAGCTGAGAAAGGACAATTTTCTCCAAATATCGGGCGAGGCAAACCCTTTTTTTATTCTATTGTTCTGTTTGTTGCTGGTTAGCCACTTGTAAACTGTTTACAGAGAGACTTAACAATTATGCCTCAGCATGCAACTGCTTAAATTTGAGACTGAACCTTGCTAACTCATGGTTCAGAGACACTGAATTAGGGAGGACTTGGCACCTCTGTGCTGGTAACTAAGGGGAGGGGTACAGCAGCTATTCTGTCAGGTTACTCCGTTTACATTTCATTGTTTTATTGTTCTTTGATAAAATGCTGCCATACTTTGTGTAGTAGTGTGGACTATTTTGTTTAACTGCTTGATTGTTGTTATGGTGGGTGGTTTTGTGGGGATGGTTTGGGCGGGCAGACCATGGAAGCGTCACAAAACTTAGCAGCTTCTAATATTTCAGCAAGCAGTTTAGGCTGGGATGCCACCACCTTAGCTAAGGCAAACCGTCTGTGGACGTGGTAGGTTGGGCCGCCTGGGCAGTGAACCGTGAGGAGAATAGAGTGGTTGTGGGAAATGGGGTTTATTTGAGTTATGGAACTCCACTGTCTTGATGGTGTTGCCATCAGTGCTGGGTGGGGTCTGTGTGGATGGAGTACGCATACCACCCCATGGATGTTACGCCGGTAACTGGGCAAAGTGCTTACCAGGGTTGGTGAACGTTTGTCATGGGGGCAGTGTAAGCTTCCTCAGGGAGCTGACTAGAAATTAAATGGTTAACCCCCATCACCACCAGGGGCTGTCTGCAGGTCAGAAGGTCAGGGTAGGTGCAGGCGGTATAAATTGGGGTTTTGGTCAGACTGGCAGAGATCCAGTGGGCTTGCGAGAAGGCAGGGAGGAAAAGTGAGCCTGGCCGGGGTGGGGATGATTGCCCACCCCAGCCCACATGGTCCAGCTCAGGAGGGGGTCGTGAGTACCAGTTTGCAGTGGAAATGTGGCTGCAGCTAGGGGCCCATCTCTGATCTGGACACGGGTGCTGTTTCCCTGGGTTTAGTTTCTGTTACACATAATTGGAGGGAGTGGAAACCTGCCACTCTGTGCAAGTAGAGATTTGTGAACAGTGTAAAGAGAGAGTTGCAGTGACTGTGCTGAAAGTGCCCACAGTGACCAGCTAGATCAAGCTACAGTGACCTGCATAGAGTGATCCTTAGTGTCCAAGAGTTCGCCGAACATCTGGAATTGGTACAGAGAGAGGTAGAATTGACTAGCAAATCTGGTTAGCTGCAGCTGAGAATCAAAAAAGCTGAGCATCCCCTGTTTGGAGAATTTGGAGCAATAAGGATATGCTGGAAAGGACTGAGAAATCTGTCCCGTAAAGTGCCCTCATTCATGATCGAGAAGTGACAGAGCAAGAGACTTAGGCAGAAACTGCATTAGGGTGTACTATGGCCTTATTCGGCCCGCCACTTGTGCTAATGCCATTATGAAGCCTGATTCAGCTCCGGGAGTGATAACATTTTGTGGAAGACCTTATCAGTCACATTTGCCACTATTCTGTTTGGTACTATTTGGGCCTGTAGACTAGCTTATTGGTCCCCACATACCCCCTGGCTACATGGAGTGATTGTTGTTTGTGCTCCCACCGCATTATTTTTATTTTATTTATTTATTGAAAGTATCGGAATTGCAAACCTTTGAGTCAGAGACTTTGCATCACCAGGTAAGAAAAAAGGTTTGTCTCCCCATACGATGCACAGGGGTAATGCCAAACTTCACCCAACAACTAACACACCAAAATCTGGCCAATGGAAAATCATGTACACAAATGCTCACAGCCTGGGAAATAAGATCCCAGACCTGCAGGCAATAATGTCAGAGGCTAAACTGGACATAGTAGCAATTAGTGAGACGTGGTTTACCAGTAACCACACTTGGGAGACTTCAGTACCTGGCTATGTATTGTTCAGAAGAGACCGAGGTGCAAAAGGGGGAGGAGGTCCTGTATGTTAATGAAAATATCAAAGCTACAGAAATTCAGAATACACATAAGGAGCCAGAAGAACTGTGGGTCACCCTGGAAACAGGAAATGGGACAGCCATAAGAACTGGGGTTGTCTACAGGCCCCCAGACCAGAGGGAGGACATAGACACATTACTGTTAGAAGATATACAAAACATGACAGCTAAAGGGAGGTTCTGATAATGGAGACTTCAACATGCCAGATACAGATTGGTCAATACCAGCAGGAACATCTGCCAGAACTAGACTCATAGTGGATTCCCTGCAGGGGGGCCTCAAACAACTGGTACAGCAACCCACAAGAGACAGGGCTATCCTAGATCTAGTACTGACTAACAAAGAAGGGATCACAGATCTCCAGGTGAGAAGGTCACCTGGGGCCAGTGACCATCACTGGTATGGTTCAATTTGGCTACATCATCTAAATCATCCCATTCCAAGGCAAAAATATGGGACTTCAGAGGAGCTGACTTTGATAAGATGGCCAACAGAGTTAAGCTAGCCCTGGCAAAAAGAAACACAGGTGAGGAGGTACAGGCAAAGTGGGCAAGCATTAAGGATACAATACTTGAAGCAACATCCCATTGTGTTAGACAGAAAAGGAAGTGCAAAAGAAGAAGGAAACCACTTTGGTTCTCAAATACAGTAGCAGAAAAGGTCAGATCCAAAAGGCTGGCCTTCAGGAAATATAAGGGAACACAGCGGGATGAAGATAGGGAGGCATACCAAACTGCCCTAAGGGAAGCAGGTAAGGCAGTAAGGCAGGCAAAGTCCCAAACTGAGGAAACACTAGCACTAACAGTAAAGAAGGTGACAAGACTTTCTATAGATACATTAGTGAAAGGAGAAAGTCCAGAGGGGATTGCTAAGCTTAATGGAGAAAAGGGAGCATGTGAGGAGGAGGGACCCTGTAAAGGCATCTATCCTAAATAGATACTTTTGCTCAGTATTTACTGAAGAGAAGGTAGGGCAGGGCCCACAGCTCAGCATCATGGACACAGGGGGAGTGAGGTGAGCACTACTCCCTCACAAAAGAAAGGGTCCTACAAGAGCTTGCTAAGCTCAGGGTGGATAAGGCAATGGGACCTGATGGCATACATCCCAGGGTACTTAAGGAGCTAAAGGAGGAACTAGCTAGAGCCATTAGCAGAATTGTTTAGTGAGTCTCTGAGCACAGGAGAGGTCCCAGAAGACTGGAGAAGAGTCATGTGATCCCGCCCAGAAGAGTGGTAGCAGGGAGGAGGCGGGGAACTACAGACCGGTCAGTCTTACCTCAGTAGTGGGCAAGATTATGGAGGCACTCCTTAAGGAAAGGATAGTGCAACACCTGGAATCCATAGGGCACAGGATCCAAGACAGCATGGGTTTACAAAGGAAGGTCCTGTCAAACTAATCTCATAGATTTCTTTGACTGGGTAACCAGAGTGGTGGACCAGGGGAGCAGTTGATGTCGCCTACCTTGACTTCAGCAAAGCTTTTGACACTGTTCCACATAGAAGATTGATAAATAAGCTAGGTAGGCTCGGGGTGGGTCAGAAGTTGGTCAACTGGGTGGCAAACTGGTTGACTGGCAGAAAACAGAGAGTGGTGGTAAATGGTATACAGTCAGAAAAGATGCAAGTCACAAGTGGGGTACCTCAGGGATCAGTCCTGGGGCCAGTCCTATTCAACATCTTCATTAGTGACCTCGCAGATGGACTAGAGGGTAAGGCTTGTCTGTTTGCAGATGACACCAAGATCTGCAACAGAGTAGATGATCCAGATGGGGTGGGCAAAATGAGAAGAGATCTGGATAAACTAGCAAAATGGTCAGAAGAGTGGCAACTGGGATTTAATGCAAAGAAGTGCAAAATCATGCACATAGGGAAGAGAACCCTGAAGCCACTTATAGGCTGGGAGGGAGTTGCTAGCAGTCACAAAGGAAGAAAGAGACTTGGGCATCATCATCACTGATGACCTAAAATCATCCAAGCAGACCTCTAAAGCAGTAGGTAAGGCTGGGGGTGTTAGGGTGTATTAGTAGAGGTGTCACAAGTCGTAAGAGGGAGGTAATAATCCCTCTGTACAAGACATTGGTTAGGCCCCATCTGGAGTACTGCGTGCAGTATTGGAGGCCACACCTTCACAAGGACATTAACCAAATTGAGGCAGTCCAGAGAAGGGCAACCAAAATGGTGCAGGGACTGCATCAGAAGACATATGAGGACAGATTAACGGAGCTCAATATGTATACCCTTGAGCAAAGGAGGGAGAGAGGTGATATGATCGAGACATTTAAACACCTTAAGGGCATAAACAAGGTGAAAGAGTCTAACATGTTTAAATATAAGAAAAATAGCAGGACAAGAGGACACAGCATGAGATTAGAGGGAGGCCGATTAAGGGGGAATGTGAGGAAATTCTTTTTCACAGAAAGGGTGGTAGATGCATGGAATAGCTTACCACAAGAAGTGGTGGCTATGAATACAGTGCAGGGCTTCAAACAGGCATGGGATAGGCATAAGGGAGCAATACAAATGACTATGAATAGATAGGTCACTGACAGAGCAAAGGCCGATGGCACATTTATAAGGTAGAAAAAGAAATGGGCAGACTGGATGGGCCTTACGGTCCTTATCTGCCGTCAACTTCTATGTTTCTATGTTTCTTTACAAAAGCTCCATGTCAGAGAAGTGCAAGACAATTAAGGGTACATATGTAACCCCTAGGTGGCGCTATCCCAAGGGCTACTACCCCTGCCTGCTTGGTTAGTAGGAGGTTAAGGGGCCTGAGTTCTGAAATGGGTGTCTCCACCCAGAAGTCAGGGTTGGTAGTGGTCAAGCTACCCTGGGCACAGCCCTCCAGGACACTGTAACCCCCCTCTTTCCTCACTAGTAGCCGGAACAATACACAATAATCACTTTCACAATACCCCTGATACACCACACAAGTACCCACACTGTTTGCACTTACCACCAGGGCTTTCCTCTGGCCCGGCCCTGGGGACCCCCTGTAAAACAAAGTTATACACAGCAAATAACAGCAGTACAGTACTGTTTCACAAACTGGAACCACAGTCAGGGTAAATGCAGAAAAGAGTTAGATCTGATTTATTTAAGGGGCTTGAACAAGGGAGGGCATAATCAGGTTCATTTGCTTAAAGGCTCTATCAATCAAACAGTTATGCATGCACTTCAGGGTCCATAAACAGTCACACACTCTGGTTACCCAGATGGAGAATGGTGGGCTAGCCAGGAACCTTGCAGCTGGTTGGGGCCCTGTGATGGAAGAAAACAACATGCACAACACACACTATTTGTAATCCGGAGATGGAGGGCTCAGCTCATGAAAAGAAAACAACAAGACAATCAGATGACACACTTTTAGACTAGGCTGTTGTTGCAGGGAGCTACCCTGATGATTACTCACGATACCCAAGACTGGACACAGGCTGGATGAAAATCGAGACAGCAGGTGGTTAATCTGGAGTGCCAGGAGAAGCAGGGCCCACACGAATCGCCACGGTGTCATTCCTGTTCAAGCATAGAGCAGGGGGCTGATCCCCAGGCAGGTCTCTCATTGATGGCTTTCTCTGTGCAGCGGGTAGTCTGGCTGGGCTAGTGTGGCAAGGCCCAGGCCAAATGGAGACAAATTTGGATACAGTCCGTTTTGGGCTGGATACAGCTTCCAGCAAGCAGAACACAGTTCACACAGTGGGGGACCAAATCACGACCCACTTTCAATACACAGCAAATTTACATGAAAGGAAATTCTACTGTACCAGGCAAACTGCTCTCCGGTCACGATCGCAAAGTCTCTGCACAAACCGGGGATTCAAAAGCAGCTGGAAATCCTGACAGGCTGATTGCATTCAGCAAAATCTTCGGTCTTCTTCAGGTATGAACCTGGTAAAAAATCCGTGGCTTACTTTGTTCTAACAAACTTGGATTTAGTCCAAAATAATTCTCTTCTCTCCCTCTCAGGGGCAGCAGGCAGACATGCAGGCCAAAACTCAGCCCTTTCACAGTTCTCTCATGCAAAACTACACAGAACTACTGCCCAAATCACTTGAGCTGTTCTCATTTCACTTCCCAGCTCAGAACTGACTGAAACAGCAGGCAGCTTGGGGATTTCCCTCAGATCTAAAAGATTCGGCTGGCTGATCTGTCTGTCAGTCACAACAAAGGCTCCCCCTTCAGGAGCAAAAAGGCGCCAAAAGCCCAAAACTAGAATTCCTACAGATTTTGACTCCAGACAGCTCCTGTAGTCTGGCTCCATTTTAGGTCCCACCAGACTGATTGGTCCAATTCGGCAGTTCCGGGCCAAAATGGTGGGGATAAACAAAACAGTCCTTGCTGCAAAGAAGGCAGGTTAGACAAACTACATTATTATTACTACTCTAATGAATGATCAGCAAACAGTTACATCTATTAACAGGGTTCTCTCTGCTGAATTAGTGATGGCAGAAATGGAGCGATTACCTGGCAGTCCGGGCGGGACTTGAGCATGACAACACTCAGCCCCCTCCCAGATTAATTATTATTGCAATCTAAGCAGCTCTTAAAGTGACAGTAGATAGAGGCTACACAGGCAGTCTTTGGCAATAACGATTAACTGCTATTCGCAGGACACCAGCCTGGCAGTGAGCATTTAGGCAAGCTCATGGCAGACTTTTCGGGAGCCCCCATTTGTAGGGGGGTTACACATACAGTACATACAACAAGGAGGATGCAAATAATACAGTGTATCGACAAACAATAACTTATTGACACACACAGTGAGACAGTAGGTACAGATTAAACAAATAGTACATTCTACACAAGTATTTAGGCAAAATCAGGCCATGCAAGACCCAGTACAAAACTTTCGGAACTATAGTATTCAGCAATACACTAATTTTAGGTAAAGGGGAGAGGGTGAGGGTAGGTGCGGGATGCAGGGAGAGATTGGTGGGACTGATGCAGTCAGAGAAGACCTTGGGGGGTGCTAGAAGCAGTTACATTGACTGGAGGAAAGGAGGTGCTCCCTGAGATTTGCTTTGAAAGGGCCAAGTTTCACTTCAAATGAAATACAGGCTATAAGGGCATTCATCCAGAGTGGAGCCCTGTACATAAACGCCCTCTGCCCTAGGGATGTCCTACAGTGGAGGAGAAAGACGGATGCTTTAGCAGAGCTTCTGGTTGCTCGAATTATAGGGGTAGGCATAATAAGATGTTGGAGCCGTGGAGGGCTGAGCCCTAAGGCGATTTTCTTGGATAGAAGACTTGTTTGATATCTGAGCCTGCAATCAAAGTTGAGCCAGCTAGTCAGTCAGTAGAGGTCGCAGGTGTGGGTGAGCCTGTCACACCCAGCCACAAGATGACAGACTTTATTCATGGCAACCTTGATCCAATCAAGAACTGTGTTAACAGCTGACCCGTAGAAAACAATCCTGTAATCAACTATGAATAGTACAGACCATGTTACAGTTAGACGGAGAGCATCGGGGGGGGAGGGATACATCGTCTGTGTCTCTATAACAGACCATTTCTGACATTTATGGCAGTGCTGACAGGTTAATATGATCTTGGTAAGAGGGAGGCGTCAAGAGTAACACCAAGGTATTTACAACTGTTGACTTGTTTTGGGGGGAGAGCTGACAATTTAAAATGTTTACAGGTATGTCACTGTGTTTACTTTGGTGATGCGAGAAAATCCTTACCTTTGTTTTTTTGTAGTTTAGAACAAGTTTGAGTGGCAAACGAGATTTCAGATTCTGAGAATAATCTTTGTAATAAATAATAATATTTTTATTTATATAGTGCAATTCCAATTTCAAAGTGCTGCACATACAAGACACATCATAGTAATTTAAAAACTTAACACAAATTCAGCATCAGTTTAAAAAAACATCCCCAATTATAAATATCAATCATCAAAAGCTTGTTGGAAAAGATGTGTTTTCAGGCTGGTTTTAAAGCTCTCCATGGTCCTGCACTCCCTAATCTGATGAGGTAGAGAGTTCCACAGGGACGGTGCCGCAAACATAAATGCCCGGGCACCAGATGTTTTTAGACGTACCCTGGGAATCTCTAACAACCCCATATCAGATGAGTGGAGAGGCTGGCCGGGGCTGTAGGGAACCAGGAGATCTTCCCTTGTCAATCTTCACCATTCATTACTGCTGGGTGTAAGCCGGAGGCGCGCACCCACCACGGGAGGTTTTTTTTTATTAAGAGGAGTCACCGCCAACGGCAGCGCCCCCGAGAGTGACGCACTGTGTGATGCGCGAGGGGCGGCAGTTAGGCACCGCAGACTCCTCCTCCATCCCAGTTCTATTTCTCCCGCCGTCGAGGTTGCACCTGCTACACGGAGCCGAATTAAGTACTGTGTCGTAGGCCACATTTTTCTTGAAGCCTTCATCCCGTTTTCTCGACGTCATCGACCGGTAAGACCGTTCTGTTTTTCTATATTATTTCGATGATGCCGAGAGCTTTTCTGTGTTTTCCTTAATTGTTTCACATCATGTCTGGCTCGGGGGCAAAACGCAAGTCTAAGGCGGGCCATGCCCCCTATGTGCCAGTGCCCTTGTGGCCATCAGTTTTCCGTCATGGACCATCATGATGTTTGTCTCCAGTGCCTGGGACCCTACCATGATATGGATCATTGCAACACCTGCTTCTCCATGGATCGCTCTGTGTTGGAAATCCACATGTTTAAAGTCGGATGAGCTCCACTGACTTTCAGAGGACGACATCACCTGAGGGCTTCCCAGGCCAGATCTCTTGACCCTTCCTCCGGGTCCCTTCCCAGGTCTATACGGCCCGGCGAGGAGGAAGCCTCCTCCACTTCCTGCCTTGCTGAGGAGGAGGTTTCTTCTTCTCCCGGCAGTCACCTCCATGGAGGTGCAGACTCCCCTGGAGTTGTGGCCCCCGGTTGTGGGGCCCGGCTCTGGTGGACCTTCGTTCCCATCTGCCCTTGTTATCGTAGAGTCTGGTGCAGCTCTCGGTGCTGGTGACTCGGGCTGTGCCATTCTGGGTCTTGGTGCCGTCTGCAGAGTGGGGACTCGGGCCGGCCGACAGGCCGACCGTTCTGGGTCTCAGCATCGTTTGCGGTGCTGGGGACTCGGGCGGCGCTATTGTCGGTGCCGCACTGGACCTCAGTGCCATCTGCAATGCCGGGGACTCAGGCAGCACCGTTGGCGGTGCCGCACTGGGCCTTGGCACCATTCACGGTGCTGGGCACTTGGGCGGCATCGGGGACTCGGGCGGTGCCATTCGCGGTGCAGCCCAACTACCTGGTGCCACCGAAGGTGTGGATGACTCTGTGGATGTGGTTGGCATCGTGGCCTACGGCGGTACCAGGCCTGGTGCCACCTCTGGGCACGTTCCTGTGGCTATTGCAATGGAGTCTTCCCTTGTCGACCCCTCCTCGGAGGATGATTCAGGTGAGGACACAGACCAATGGCTAGAGTCCTCGGGCTCAGAACCTCCTGTAGGCCGCAGGGCTAGGCATTCCAGTGTTCTTCTCCCAGAGTCCCCGGAGCTGGTTAGCCTGGATGATTCCATGGTTAGAGGTGGCCTGGAGTCTTCCATGGTGGACCCTTCGGGTGTTCCGGAGAGGATACCCTCTTCTCAGAAGTAGCTGGCAGCTGTCATTCCTCGTGCTGCTTGGGTCCTTCAGCAGAGGGGGGAGGACTCTACCTTGGTGAGTTCTCTTCAGGGTCTCACTGGGCAGGGACCTCCACCACTGGTCATGAGGAAGAGGGCTGCTTCAGAGTCCGAAGGATTGAGGGGCAGAGGTCAGGAGCAGCGACGATCCCCCACCATCCTGCGGGGTTTGGGGAGGAGTCAGAGCGCTGATCCTCACCTTTCTCTTAAGGTTTCTAAAGCACCTTCTGGTGGCGGTTCTGAGGGTTGCCCTTCTGGACTCATGCAATCCCAGGTGTGTCAGAGGGGAGATTCCCCTTCAGGGCTCTTTCCGGAGTTGCTTCTTACCCTTTCTACTATGCAACCTGGCACGATCTCAGGGTCCCCAGTCTTGGCGGTGGTGTTACTTGGATCCCAGAGCCCTGGCGGAGGCTGGGCATGTGCTATTAGGTGCTCCTCATCCATCCCTCTGCAACCACCTCCCTCTCTCCCAGGCCATGTGGGGCCCACTGGGCCATTAACTTGGAAGACATTCAGAGCTTCTGCAGCGGCCTTCCCGTCCTATGTCAGGGCCATGGACGAACAGGTTTTCTGCCTGTCCCCCCTGCCGCAGGAGTCTTCTGAGCATTCGAGCTCCACTTCCTCCTCGTCTTCCTCCTCTGAGGAACAGGAACCTTCTGTCCACCTTTCCTCTGATGCTGATTTCACAGACTATCAGTGTTTCCTTTCAAGGATGGTTTCAGAGCTTCGTATCTCCTACATCCATAGGGACAATACCGAGCAGCAGATGTGTGCTTTCCTTAATGAATTCAGTGCTCGCCATCTGGTGGTGCCTTCCTGGCCGATCCCCTTCCAGGAGGCGACTATCCGCACCTGGCAGTCTCCAGCCACTCCTTCTCCAGCCCTGGAAGACTGCAGGAGATGGTATTGTGTCCCCCATGAGTCTCTAGGTTCTCTGCCTCACCCTCCTTTGGGTTTGACATCCCTAGACACTCCTTCTGGGCTTCGGCGCCTGGGGCACGACAGACCTCCAGATTCGGATTCTGCTGAATTCGACCAGTGGGGACGAAGGGTTTTCTCTTCTGGTCATGCGTTATTATGCATCTTATCTCATCAGACTCACTACACTGCTTACAACAGGCATCTGTGGTCGATGCTGGCTCAGGTCTTAGCCTCTTTGCCTGACTCAGAGCAGTCTAGACAAGCCATTGCCCTCTCTGCACAGGGTCTGGAGCTTGCAAGGCACCAAGCGAGGGCATCCTATGATGCCAATGATGTGGCGTCCAGACTAGTAGGGACAGCGATCTGCATTAGGCGGATGGCATGGCTTCATCTCTCCAGACTGTCACCCATTGCCCGGTGTAGGGTGGCTAACTCTGCCTTCTGGGGAACCCACCTTTTTTCCCTACAGGGCAAGGAGGCTTCTTCAGGGGCAACCTCCCTCCCTCCCCCAGCCCATGGGGGACACCTCCTCCTCCTCACCCACCTTAGACTTCCTAGTCTATTGGTTAGGGTCTCCCCCTTCCTACTTTTCACCAGTAGGAGGCTGAGGGATCTGTTCCCTCAGGGTCTATCCAGACCTCCTTCGGGGGGCTTGGTACTCACCCAGCAGTAATGAATGGTGAAGACTGACAAGGGAAGATATGAAAATGATGTACCTACCGTAATTCTTTATCTTCTCTTGTATCTTCACCATTCATTACTGATTCCCGCCCACCATCCCCTCACGGGCCTCCTTCTTCGGTGTCTCCCCTTCCCTGCTATTCTTCCTCCTTCTCCTTTGGCCTTTAAGCCAAAAAGAACAAACAAACCCTATCTTGTTTTTTCTTCCGTCCTTCTGAACGGATCCCTCCCCTCTGGGGAACGGAGGAACAAGCGGAATTTATCTATCCTGAGGGAACTCTTTCTGATTACCCTTAGGGGTGACCTCTTGGCTCTTTTTAGCCATGTTGTTCAGTTCACAGTTAAAGAGACTGCTCCTTACTCTGCCCGGTCCCCTTTTTCCAGGTACCCTCTGGCAGGTCTCAATCACCTACTGTGTCAGCTTCTGCTACTTGGCACTGTCCTGGCACTACAATTTCTCGAGTTAGTGTTCTTTGCCTTGCCTCCAGGGAGTCCGATTGAGTTTCCACTCTACCTGTTACATAAAGGGATGTCCTCTGTAGGGCACTCCCCCCACACACACACTTCTGTGTTAGCATGTAACAAGGTGCTAGTGGGCTTCTCCTCTTCCTAGTTGGACGCTCTCCTTTCGGAACAGAATTTCTGCCTTGGCAGTCTGTGAGCTCTCAGCTAGAGTTTAAGGGGTTGAGGATGGTGGGAGGTGTAGAGAATCTGTCTTTTGTGTCCAAGCGGTTCAAGTGGTTCAGTTGAACCTCCTCTTCATTTTTACCAAATGGGTTCCTTGCTCCCTTGTTTTTGGTTCCGAGCTTATAAGCCTTAAACCATTTCCTCAATTGCCAGATTTTTTTTCTTCCCTCCCTACATCCCTCTTCCTTTTTCCCTCTCTTCTTCTACCTTCTTCTTTCTCTCCTTTATCTGTTCCTCCCTTGGAGCCACCCCAGGAGTGAGGTCCTGCAGTCCTTTAGGGTAGGCATCCTTTTTCTGTCCTCTACCAGCTTAATCCTTTTTCAGTTTATATCCTTTCCTTTTTCTACCCCTTGGCTCTCTTGCCTTGCTCTTCTTTTTTCTTATGCTTATTTCGCCTCTCCGGCTAACAGAACTGGGATGGAGGAGGAGTCTCGATGCTTAATAGCCACCCCTCGCGCATCACGCGGTGCGTCACCCTCGGGGGCGGTGCCATCGGCGCCGACTCCTCTTAATAAAAAAAACAAACAAAAAAACAACTCCCGTGGCAGGTGCATGCCTCCGGCTTACACCCATCGGTAATGAATGGTGAAGATACAAGAGAAGATCAAGAATTATGGTAGGTACGTAATTTTCATCTCTTGCAGGTAACTCGGTCCCAGTCCATGCAGGGCTTTATAGGTCAACAGACCAATCTTAAAGGTGATCTGCCACTGTATAGGCAGCCAGTGCAGAACACGCAGCACGGGAGTAATGAGACTAGAGTGCAATGACCCAGTCAACAACCAAGCTGCAGCATTCTGCACCAGCTGCAAGCTGTGGATATCAACCCCTGGAAGCCCCAGGTAAAGAGAGTTACAGTAATCAAGACATGAGGTCACTAAGGCATGGATCAACATGGGCAAACCATCATATGGAACAAGGTGATTAATTCTGGAGATGTTCCTAAGATGGTAAAAGGAGGACTTGACGACTGCCGACACCTGCGCACGCAGTGTAAGCCCGTCATCAAGAACCACCCCCAGATTACTCACCCATTCAGAGGCGGGCAATTGTACACCATCCAGCCAAAGCCCAGATGGTATACCCCCCACCGGCCTCTCTATCTGGTGCCCTGGATCTACTACCAACACCTCAGTCTTCCTGGAGTTCAATTTCAACCAGCTAGCCTTCATCCAGTCATGGATCTCCACCAGACAGCTGTTAAAAAACGAGGCCGCACTATCCTGGATGGGTGCAAAAGACAGATAGAGCTGGGTATCATCGGCATAGCAGTGAAGCCTCAGACCATATTGTCTTACAATGTCTCCAAGGGGAAGCAAATACACTGCAAACAACATGGGGAACAACACCGAGCCCTGATGGACCCCGCGTGGCAGAGAGAATGGTTCAGAGGAAGAAATCCCAGACACCACCCTCTGAGACCTGTCGTCAAGGAAAGAATGAAACCATCTGAGAACTGGACCAGCAAGGCCACAGATAACCCTCAGGCATGCAAGTAGCACCCCATAGTCCACAGTGTCAAATGCTGAAGAGAGATCCAGGAGTACCAAGATGGAACAGTGTTTCTGGTCCCTTGCCATCAGGAGATCATTGAGCACCCGAACCAGAGCAGTCTCAGTACTATGTCTCTTCCAGAAGCATGACTGGAGAGGATCAAAGATATCATGGATGGCAAAATGGTTCTCCAGTTGCAGCGCAACCACTTTCTCAATCACCTTCCCAACAAAGGGAAGGTTAGAGATAGGTCTGTAGCTGGCACAGTTGTTTGGGTCCAAGGAAGCTTTCTTAAGAAGCGGTGTCACCACTGCCTCCTTCAGGGAGTTAGGGAATTCTCCCGTCTAAGGAGCACTAGACAATCTGTGCCAGGATCGGGCCAATAAACTCAATACACCCCAATAATAGGGGTGTAGGGCCTGGATCCAAACTACAGTATGTCGGCCGCAAATTCTGGACAGTCCGCATGATATCCCCCATCTCCGGCCGGTCAAAAGAACTCCAGGTTGACCGAGAGGGGGTGACCAAATACCGACCACCATCAACTCCTATAGAAGACGCTAAGCGGATCTCAGCCCTGATGTCGGCCACCTTTTCCGCAAAAAATCGAGCAAACTCATCACACTTAATTTGTGAAAATGCTCCTCGAACCTGTAGACAGGATGGGTTGCACAACCTGTCTACGGTTCAAAAAAGCTGAGCTGGTCGGTTTTGAGCAGCAGCTATCTTGCCGGACAGGAATTTTGCTTTCTTACGCGTGATTGCTGATTGATAGCAATGATAATGTTCTATCAATCTAAGGTGGTCGGCATCAAAAGATGATTTCCACCAGCGACGTTCTAACCTTTGTCCAACTCATCTCAGCTCCCTAAAAGCTCCATCAAACCAGGGGAGTCGAGGGCAGAGAGAGAGCAGTCAAACATGGACTGGGGCGATGGAATCCAGGGCCTCAGTGATGGCCTTATTATAGGCCAAAACTAGACTCTCTGGGTCCTCGCCTGCCTGCGGAACTCCCGATAGGTCTAACACTGCCTGAAGGCCTTCAGGGGTTACTCCCCTCAATGGGCGGTATTTGACCATTTCCACAGGGGCAGGCCTATGGGGGGGCTTGGGGGGGCTGAAAATTGAATCTCACCTTGTAGTGATCGGGCCATACAACTGTTTCCACCACCAAGTTGAAGGCCTCGATCCCAAGGAGGAAGACCAGATCAAGAGAGTGACCTTGCTTATGAGTAGCAGAGGTAACTACCTGTGTGAACCTCAACGAATACATAAGCTGGAGGAAATCTTGACCAAACTGCGAGAGTTCATCATCGACCCACGCCAAGTTGTGTGGGGAGGGGAGGGGAGGACGCTGTTAGGCACTTGGCAGGAGCTGTGTTTAACTAGGAACTGCAGCTTATCCAGTAGGTAAGGAAATGGGCAGACTAAGCAGTCCTTATTTGCTGTCAAAATCTATGTTTCTATGTTCTGTGTGTTTTCAGCACGGCTCCATGCCTGGGCTATGGCCCTTTGCACCGGTGTCCTCAAGGGACGTGGACTTGAGATTCCATAGCTACATTAGTAACCCCAAAAAAAACCCTGCCATGCCATGTGATCCCTACAAGGGGGTACAGAGCTTCACATGAATGATACACCCTCACCAAGCCCCGCTAGCAGTGGGGATAAAACATCTACAGAAGAAAAAAAGATCCAATAGGTGGAAGTGGCCATGTTGGACCTCATGAACTGTTGCTACGTATTCAATTGTAGTCAAAATATAGTTCAACTTAGCATAGCTATGATGTTTGGATGAGTAGTGTGCATACCCAACTTTGGAGGGCTTAAGGTGTCTCCAAGTGTCAAGGAAGCCCATGTACTGCAAGGTTTTGTGCACATATTTTGGAGCTGGTGAGAGGCAATATGAGTTTGGGGATGAAGCATCTTGGTCAGAAATAAGGGTTAAATTCAAATTGCACCCCCCCCCCATTAATAACTGGCCTTGTAGCAATTTAAGCATTTTTCAAAAACAATCATTGAAAACCTCCCATCTGTTCCTAGAGGAAAATAGCCATTTACTAGAGGGAGTGGTTCACCACATAGTGTGCCTACTAAGGTAACATACCGCTCTTCTGAATCAACTTTTTCTGTGTTAAATTCAAAAGGGACGCACCTCCAAATTAATGTGAGCACCCCCATCGATGACTAGATTTGTGAGAGGAGTAATAGCCCTCATCATAGCCCAGTTTAAATAATTGTTGGTGTTCCTCCAAAGAGAGATGGATCTTTTGCAAAAAAAAAAAAAAAAAGGATTTTCATCTTCCTTCTTAAAAGCTGGAGAAAGTGGGGATGTTTTATGGGGTTATGTACACTACTGACATTGTAGGAGAAAACATTTGTAAATTGTGCATCTAATATTCAATGGAGATAGCCACACTAATCTCACTGAAGTGAAACTTGAGAGGATTCCAATATTATACCCCAATTTACATCGGCCCACCCCTTCTTAGTCTGCCTGATGTAACCTGTAGCTGGGACCTGTAATCTACTCTCAGAGAAGTAGTAGTAAACCAGCAATATCTAAAATCTCTGCCTCGCAATACAGGACATTTACAGAGAACAATGAGAATATAGAGAATGGGGTCTACCAGTAGGGCAGACCATAGCTGAACTGCATAACAAAGTGATCGAAGTCCACATAGAGATTCAAAGGTGGAGAGATGAGCTGTAGGGCCTGAGATGGAGAAGGCTTCACTTGGGGGAAAATGAGGCCAGGCCTAGGCCCACTCGACACAATAAAACACTGTTGCATAGTGGTCCACTCACCCAGTGTTTATTGTCTGTAGGATCCCTTACCGCTTAGATAATGATCCCAACGGGACGGTGTGTGTGGAGTACCAAATCGTTATCCAGCAAGAAGAGGTGTAGGTCCAAATGGATAGTCTTTCTTGTTCAGTGTTAAATTATTAGGGCAATGATGAGCAAGAGATAATGTTGCTCCACATGGTTCCATGTCAAGACAACGACACCATTGTTGTCAACACCCCCGACAGCGATGGGAACAATGCCGACAGTCGGCATTGTTCCCGTCAGAACAAAGTGTTTTTCTTGGCCCCCCACACCCCTCCATCTCTAAATAACCAATTCTGAGTTGGGGTTAGTTCGGGGTGGGGGCACAACACCGGGAATCACTGCGTTGGCAGACAGCGGACCACTACAGTGACCAATCTCGACCTGGCAAGATTTGCCGCTGTGGTGGTGTTCACTGTCGGAATGTTGTTGTGGTGGGGTGATACCGCTCCATATGGGGTTTAAAAAGTAGCCCTCAAGTCATTCAAGTTTATCTAGTGTATAAAGGACATGAGGCGAGGTGGTAAGGACCAACCCTCTCTGAGGTCCCTGCACTCTAGGTGTCACCTAGCGCCCCCATTGACAACCCAGCCTCATCTCCATGTACACTTTGCCTTCTGCTTGAATATATTCCTGAAGTTCATAAAAGCACATACATTTGAATCATATATGAGTGTTTTCAGGAGAAATCTACCTTCTTCCCCAAACAACCTGTCAGATTTAAAAGCTTTTAACACATTTCCATTAAAGTACTGTACCTGTACTGATTTGAAATGCAAAAAAGGTAACAAATGATTTGTATCTTATAAAAATGCATGCCACACATGGTTTTCATAATCTTTTATTGTTTTTAGTGTACTCGCATCACTAGAATGTGGACTTTTTATGGTTTTCAATGTTGGAAGCATAAACCCATCTCAGAGGTACAATTATACCTTTCTTGTCAAAACCCTTATCTGCTCTGTCTCTCCCCTGCTGTATTCCTTGGACTGCTACTGGTGATCAATAGATATAACGTGCAATATGAAGCCTATCTTGCTCCCTCTACTAGCAGCCTCTCTGTTAGGTACTCTGCACTGGTTTGATTTTTTGTGCTTCTGTACTTGCTATTGTGCAAATGTGTCAAACCTACTGCACGCCCTCCCAATGACCAGTTGCCCCCACCCCCAGTCACATAGATGGGAACTAACTCCGGCAGGCACCCTATTTTATGCTATTCTCTTTAACCCCAAAAGACGGCAACTTGGTCTTTTCTTGTTCTCCCTCTCTTTCTCACCCCCACTACTGCCCCCCCCCACCTTATTACCCATTTCTCTCCCTGCTGCTGATGGCAGGTAGCGTGAAAAGTAACCCTGGCCCGTTGAACATCCCTATTGCCCATTCCCACACTATGTGGGTCAGCTCCCCAGGGCTTAAGATTGCCCACCTAAACATATGCATCCTCCCATCCAAATACCCTGACCTCGAAGCCTGGATAACCTTCTACAAGCCACAAGTCCTGGGTCTCACTGAGACGTGGCTTAAACCACATATCTCTGATGATACTTACCAACTGTCTGGCTACTCCCTACTGTGCCGTGATCACCCTGGGGAAAAAGAAGAGTGGTGGCATTTTACTTTACATCAGAGAACTCCTAACAGCTACCCTTGTTCTCTCATCTAACCAAGACTCCCCCTGTGAGTGGCTCATCTCTGAACTGACCCTGGGCTCATCCAAAAAACTGTACCTTGGTTGTTGCTACAACCCTCTGAACGGGGGCACACCTGGCCTACTTAATCATCTGTCTGGGCTAGGCCAACTCTGTCCTCCCAGGGATACCATTCTCCTGGGTGACTTCAACCTTAATTGGTTAAGCTCCCAGGAACTTGACCAAGCCAACCTACTTAAACAACACAACCTGGTGCAAATGATCTATATCACCACCAGGAACAACACCCGCACTCAAAATCACTCACTTCTTGATTGGGTGGCCACAAACAGGGAGGACAAGGTACTCCAGGCAAGGACCTTGTCTGACTCCATCAGCGACCACTCCCCTACATATATTCTCTGGACCACCAAAACCAAGCATCCTCCCCCAAATACTCATTCCTCTGTAATTTTAACAACCCCAGCATCATTAACCTCCTACAGGATGTCTACGCTGTAAATTGGTCAGCTCTTTAGTCCCTGACTACTGCTGTGGTGGTGGCAGTGGCAGTGAACTTCCTCACTGATGCCCTCATTAGGATTCAGGATAGCCACTTCCCACTTACTACTAGAAGAGTGAGAGGTGGCCGCACCAGATGGATCACAAAAGAGCTCCTGGTTCTCATGAAAGAAGGGGATTTCAAATGGGTCGCCTACAAATGGGCACCCACTCCTGACCTCTGGAACGAATATAGGAGATTGCGTAATAAATGCAAGCAAACTGCCCAGTCTCAAAAACGCATCTTCTGTCAGAGACTTCTAACAGAAAACCTTGCAAACCGTTCACATTTCTGGAGCTCCCTTGGCTCCCTCCTTACTCCATGATCACATAGCCCTATATTCAACTTAAACTCCCCTACTGGCCCTCTGAGAGATCCGTCAGAGGTTGCCCAGGCTTTCAACATAAAGTTCACTGATCTCACTGCCCACTTTAGCAAACTCCCCTCACAGCAACCCCCTGCTCCAGGAGATTGTGCTAGTGACCCATCCCTTCCCTCCTCTCTCTCTGTTGCCCCCCCACTCCACCTTTCTACTTCAGGGCCATCTCCCAAAAGCTTCCTACCAAACTCCTCAAGAGCCTAGCCTCGCTCGGTAGCTCTGGTACCGATGGCCTCTACCCCTCCCTGCTCAAGCTCATTGCCCCTGCCATCTCCAAACCTCTGACTTTCATTTTTAACCTTGCATTGGCCTCAGCAACCATGCCAAGTCCCTGGAAGGTTGCCAAAGTCGTCCCGATATTTAAAGTCAGGGACTCTCTTTACTCTGATAATTACAGACCAGTCTCCATTCTTCCCCACCTGAGCAAACTACTGCCAACTTTCAGATCACATCTACAAGTACAACCTTTTGTGCAATCAGCAACATGGGTTCCATAAGAACCACAGCACCACCTCTGCCCTAGCCCTCCTTACTGACAATGTCTTCAGGAATATGGATCAGGGTAAAACCACTGGAGTGGTGTTTGTGGACTTGACCAAGGCCTTTGACTTGGTCAAACACCCTCTACTGCATACTAAACTCCACCAGCTTGGCTATTCCAATGAGACTCTGCGGTGATTCTAGAGTTATCTGACTGACTGTTCCCAGTTTGTGACAGTAGGAACCACCACCTCCCCTGAATTGCCTGTCTCTATGGGTGTCCCCCAGGGCTCCATCCTGGGCCCCTTACTATTTTCCGTATTCATCAAATCACTCCCCGCCAACAGCCTTAACTGCTCTGCCCTGCTGTAGGCCAATGACTTAGTTCTCTTCCATAGCGGCACGTCACTACAGAACATATCCTCCATGCTTACCCATAACTATGGTTCTGCCCACAGCTGTTTTTTGTCAAATATGCTCTTAGTAAACAAGAAGAAAACTAAGGCAATGCTCCTTGGATCTAACCCCTACCTGGCAAGTACTGCTAAATCCAATTCCTCCATCTCAGTGCTCTCCCCATCTGGGCCTGCCCTGCAGAATGTCCCCAATATCAAAATCTTGGATGTAACCCTAGATCCATCCCTCTCCTATACTGAACATATAAACACTGTTGTATTGCAGAATAAACCAAACACTAGGCGCTGCCTATCGTATAAAGAATTATCTAACCCTGGATGTCCGGTTAGCCATTGTCTGAGGTAATCTGCTCCCTATTCTCGACTACTGCTTCCCTTTCTACTCCTCATCTATGTCCTCTGTCCTTCGCCTTAGACTCAACTCTGTCTACAATAGTGTTTGCCGCTTTCCATTACTGGCTCCTTGCTCTATCCACAACAGCGACTTATATCAATCTCTAGGGTGGCTCACATTTAAAGGAGATAGGAAAAGAGTTTTACATAGTTAACTGCCCTTACATCTTCCTTTCCATGCCAGTTATGTATGCTGATATGCTTTGATGATTTTTTGATAAAAAAATAATCTAGCTTTGGGGTGCCCTCATATCTACACTGAGTTCCACTCTCCTCACCAGCTACAGCTCTTGATTTTCATATCTTTAAGACATTCTATGACATCAGTAACTCCCATTCCATGCTATTTATCTGAATGGCCTGGAATGGGAGTTTCTGATGTCATAGAATGTTCAGACAGTATGAAAAGAGACAGCAGCAACTGCTGAGGAAAGAGGGATTCAGGGTAGCTAAAATGGCAACAAAATTAGATTATTAATGTAACAAAAAAGGTCCAAAATATATCAGAATACTGGGTAGCCAATAAAAGAACAACTGGAGGGCATCTAGAGGTGTAAAAACTATTTCCTATCACCTTTAAGGGCCACTATGATTAAGCACTTGGAACCATCATAGATGGTGCACTGTGAGGTGGAATCGAGTCCCCATATGCATCCCTCCTCAAGGCCTGGGCTGCTCCCAGGTGTTTTTGTGAAACATCAGTCCCCCCCACCTGGAGGTCCCCTGAGTCTCCACAGTAATGGGAAGTGAAGCACTGTTAGCAGCTGTCCCTTCCCTATGGAACAGAATACTGGCATCCCTCCACATGGCCGTCTCACACCACTCCTTCAAATCCCAACTCAAATCTTGGCTATTATCTGAATCCAGCTGCTCCTTCTCTCCTGGGTAACCCCCTCCCCTCCAGGAGAGCTGCTACTTCTGTCCCCCTTCCTCATCTCCTTTCCAGTTCACCCACCTAGGATAGTTCACGGCTCCTCTTCCTCTATCTACTCCTATCCCTACTTTCTGCTTTGCTAATCTCTCTGCTTGATACCTCTTCCTCCTCAAGTGTACTTCCTAGTGTTCTACCCTTTTGCCCCTGCTTCTGCATTTTCCTCTATTACCTATGTTTTCTAACATGGTGTGTGTCATTAAAGGTGCTAGGAAACAGTTTTTAGACCTCTTGATGCCATCTAGTTGTTTTATTGGCAACCCACTATTCTGATATGTCTTTGACCTTTTGTGTTAAATTAATAATCTAATTTTGTTGCCTTTGTAACTACCCTGAAACCCTCTCTGCACAACAGTTGCTGCTCTCTGTTTTCATACTGCCGGAATATTCTATGACATCAGAAACACCCATTCCAGGCCATTCAGATGAATAGCATGGAATGAGAGTTTCTGATGTCATAGAATGTCTTAGAAATATGAAAATCAAGAGCAGTAGCTGGTGAGGAGAGTGGAACTCAATGTAGATCTGAAGGCACCCCTAAGCTATACTATTTATTTATTAAAAAAAATCAAGGCATACCAGAATACATAACTGGCATGGAAAGGAAGATGGAAGGTCAGTTAACTACATAAAAATAATTTCCTATCTCCTTTAAAGCTCTACCTGCACTTAATGCACAGCATTTCTCCATCTACCCTACAATCATCCACACTTTAGGTATTGCCTTGTTATTATCTTACTATGTATTGTGATCGCTTTTTGTATACTCTGTAACTTGTGTAGTACAGCCTGTAAACTGCATTTCTGCTTGCATGTAATTGTATTTGTACTTTTATGATCTGTGCCCGGGTCTTGCCTGAAAATGGTCCTTTGGATCAGTGCACTCACCCGGTTATTAAAGATTTAAATAAAATAAATAAATACATAAATAAAATGAAAGGTCCTATTTTTTATCTTTCTAAAATAAATTCTTCTTATTTTCATTCTTTCATTTTAAGTCAAATATTTAAATGCCATTTTAAGACAGTCTAGGGTGTGCCATTATGGTGATATAATCACACTTCTCAGGTACATTTAACAGCACTTGGCTGCACCTCATGCCTAACAACGCACCTGAGGCATGTGACTATATATGTTATTGTAACACAGATTGCACCTTCCTCATTATTTGTACCATGTATTCATTTGCACTGTGTCTTTGTATCATATACTGTCACTGTTTCTAAGAACACTTATAGGGGAATGAATTTTTCCTCTATGATCTTCCTTAATCCCTTCCCCATCCCCCAGGTCACAACTAGAAATCAGTCTTCTGGGCTCTGGTTGTTTACTTGGTAAAATATGTTTAAATAAATATGTATTTTATTTATTTATTCATTCGTTTATCTCGTTATTTTTCAACAGGTTAGAACTGTTAGGGCCTTTCATGGACCTGTTTACAAAGTTGTCCTGCATTTAGATTTAGAGTACACATTTTGACAAAGCAGACATCAGACATAGATGATATTTTTACATGCAAGCCATAACCATTGTTCATTAATTTATACATTTAAGCAATAGGTGTGGATATAAATGAATAAGCAATAAGACATGACGGGGAGTGCATGGAACAGATTTTACTGCACGTTCGGATGTACTGAGGCATCTGGCCACAGGCCGAGTGCCTTCAGCCCCTGGAAGTGTGGTAAAATCTGTTCCATGCACACCTCCGGAGTGTTTTTTTGAGCTTATAAAATGGGCTCCTTTTTTAACTTTTTACATTAGGAAAAGCATGCCTGTTTATATGTAGAAACAATAGATTTACTTGTGTGCATTTATAATACTATAGTCCTACCGCCCACTGCAAATGATGTCTTTGTATTACCACTGGACAAAGTTTGTCCTTTGCTGGCATCAGTATTCGAGATATGGAATGTTTATCATGGAATGTTTACCATGAAATACATGGATTCAAAATTCTGCTCAGTTCCACTGGCAGAATGATTCTCTCCTAACATACTATATACACACACAACAAATGCCTCTTCTACAGCCAGAGACTCAATTATCTCACTGTCAGTACAAGCAGAAGATATTTCCCTGATGAGCAGGTAAAGATAGAAGGGGGATATTTCATTGTCAGCAAGCAAACAGTTGTAATGAAAACTATGAACAATACTTTAATGTTTCTAATTTGTTATGTGTAAGGAAAGTGTGATGATCAGGGAAACAACATTTAATTAATGTGTTTTATTTTTTAAGGTAGTTTTATTTTTAGGGCCCAGTTGAAGTTTTTTTACAGTGTAAAGGTAGCAGCCATGTTTGTGATGGAAGATGGATTCTGGTTGTAGGGGGACTGATAGAAGATAGATTTTCCTGGACTAAGTCTCCATCACTCATTCACACTAGTGGGAAAGTGCCGGAGGCGCTAGGACCAAGCGGGAGCCTAAAATTTTCTGAAGGGTCAGTGCCGAGACAGGACCATGCATGTGCGGCGCTGCGAGACTAGCTCACGCCTATGCAGATTATCTCGGCGTTGACCCTCTAACAGCCTCAGTTCCTTTTCTCCCACTGTCGAGTGCACTTGGATGTCGACGTCGCTCATCTGCTGGAGCCTAAGTTTTCGTCTATACGACAGCAGTGTTTAACATATAATTTAATATTCTAAATAATAATTTCTTATTTTACAATTCAAAAGAAGATTATGAAGATGAAGAAAAAGAGATTCTTTCCTGCCATCAACGGAGTCGTCCTTAGACGGCAGTGATGATGGTAGGAGGACTTCGTTTGAAAGTTTTTGGCAGAGGGCTGTGACGGTCCGCCGCCCTTAATTAATGGGGGGGGTTCGACTACAGACAGTCCTGTGCTCGGAGGGAGGACAGTCCTACGAAGCACAAATCTAGTGGTTCCGGGGATCCGGCTCCGCTTAACCGCAAGCTCCTCTTCCTCATTAGGGGAAGAAGAATCGGTGCCTCTCGAGGTTGCCCATTGGTACATCTGCACAAGGATTGTTCTTTGGAAGGGGCGATGGGCCTGAACCAACTTTGGTGGGTTCCTCTTGGCCCCACTCCTAATGGCTGCATTCTAGACTCTGAGGTCCATCTCTGTCCTCGTTGGAGCTCTGGTGGGCAGTTTCACCTCTGGGCCACTCCTATGGAGCAGGGAGTTTGACTTTCCAGTTTTTCCTGGCTCTGTTCCTGATTTTGGGACCTCTGGGTCTCGGAGCTGTTGGACCGCAGCCGGGTCGATTGGATCACGAATGGCGAGGTGCCCTCTTGGTGCCTTTGCCATTGTGTTGAACCCTCATGCCTACCGCTCTCTCTCTTTTCCATGCAGGGGCCAGCATGGGCACCACCTTTTTCTTCTCTCCTTCTCAGGTTTCCATTGGTGTTTTACTTTGGCACCGTGGTTCCGGTGCAGGTAAGCCGATGCCTTGGTGGAGCGCCGTTCCTTGGGCAATGACGCGGTGCCATGGTCGGCGCTGAGCCTCGGTGCCTTGATCAGCACCGTGCCTCAGTGCCTTGGTCAGTGCCATGCCTTAGTTGGTGCTGTGGGTCAGCGCCATCACTCTGTGCAGTGCCGTGGGTGATCTTGTTGCTGCCATTGGTTGTCGGTGCTGTCAGTGGTGCTGTGAGTGTCTGGGTGGTGCCAGGCACCAGTGGGCACCCAGCACCACCCATGTGTGGCTAGCACCACCTGCAGGTGCCATGGGTGCCAAGGGGAGCACTTGTGGGTGGCGCCGTGAGCACCCACGGGTGCCATGGGTACCATGGTGCCATGGGTGCCATGGTACCATGGGTATCAGGGGCACCCTCGGGTGTCATTGCTACATGGGTGCCGTCGGGTACTGCCACAGCTGCCCTCGGGTATCACCCAGGTTGGCATAAACACTGCTTGGTGCCCTCCTGTGCTTCAAGTGATGCTGGTGCCACACGGGTGCTAATGGGTGCTGTATAGCAGAATTAGTAACACATTTTTCCTTTTCAGACTTCCTTTCCACAGAACTTGTGGCAGAATGTTTATCTCAGAATGAACTCCTGTTCTGCGGATTATTTTTTTCCACACATCTTAGTGAGTGGCGGTCTATGTGGGATCTTGTGTCATCCAGTGGTTTTCTGCTGATGGAACTCTGCTGTACTGCTCTGCCAGCAGAACCTCATTCTGCTCAACACTTTCTCAGCTCCCTACATGGTACCAAGTTCCTCAACATCCTTCCTGATGGCGGAGTCTCTAGTGGCTCTGACCTAGACCTCTCTTGGAGGTTCTTCTAGGGTAGAAGTGCATCTAGATGGGTCTTTTCCTGTCCTTCTGGTCAGTAATACAGCAGGCGACTCATTTTATATACTGAAGGGCACTTCCTCTATATCGTCAGAGTCCGTGATGGAAAATCTCTTCAGTAGTTCCTCAGTAATGGGGTCCACTATAGTATTTCACACTGCGTCTATGGACCATACACTTCTGTGTCTAGACTTTTTCAATTGTCAAGACAGTTACACTCTGTGGAACATTCTAATTTAATGGTCAGGAGCCGCTCTGGCTCTTCTGCTCCTTTGATAGGGGTATATAGCCCCCTTGTGATATTGTCCGTTCTGTGGCTTCTTCGGCACAGGTGGTTAACATCTCTCCAGCTGTGATTATTAGTTCGGCCATCATTTCGGTATGGATGCTCAGACTCCTTCTGCACTCAGATGGAGAACATCTTCGTCATTTTGTATCAAGACAATCCTTGTGAAATAGCAACCTGAAAGCCTTGTTAGGTTCGGACTAATAATTTTTTTTTTTTGATCTCATCAGGCTCCGCCTCAGCCCCGAGGTGCTCGTCTCCAGAGTACGATAAAGAGTACCTGACTTCTTCTTCCCCTAGGGGGAGTCCTATCCGGCGGTGGTATCTCTTTCTCTAAGAGAGATTTCTCTCATTCAGAAACATTTCCTAGACCTAGGCGACTGCCCAGTCTGTTAATTCCCTTTTCTTTTTATCAGGCTTTCTTCTCTTGAGCAGAGCCTTGCAGCAGCAGAAGCGACTCTCCACCAAGTCGGAACTCAGGTTCCTACTTCCTTGCTTGCTTAACTTAACAGGTGATTTTCTCCTTCTTGACAGAAGGCCAAGTAGGTCTTTTTTCTGAGGTAGCTTCTCAAATATTCACACCTTCAGTTCCTGCTCACTGGTCCATGCCAGTCGCTCATGAAGCTATCCTCTTCAAGTGCGTGATGGAGTTATGATGTTTGTTTTTCAGCAAACAAACTAGAATCCTTTCCTACTCCCTTCAGGGAGGCCAGAGTGGGTAGTGCCTCACCGCATTGAGTCACTGCCTCTTTCAGTCACTTCAACAAATGGGTTAGCCCTAACTTGGTTCTGTTGTATCCCTCCTCGATGCACATCTGCCTCTATTTGCCTTAGAAATCCAGCCCCTGTTTTTTTATGTCAGAATGTTTTTCCACAGTGGACATGTCCTTCTGTACACTTTTTCCTTTCTTTCCTGAGTTCAGAGACTGCTACTACAGTTGTACACACAGAGGCAGGATGATTCCTTTTGGAATATGCAGTGGGTAGGATCTGGTTCTACTAGATCACCACGAGAGGCTTCTAAGTCGTGCTTGGCCTTCCATCAGGAAGGTTCCTGTGACTAAGTGGAGACCATTCTCCTTGATGGGCTAACCCCACCTGGACCCCCTTGCTCACCAAGTAAGGGTTTCAAGTGCTCCTGTACCTGTTGTTTACAGGTCAGCCATACTTGATAGTGGGGGTTTCCATCTGCACTTTCCAGTCTACCCTGAACCAGTAGACTTTACCTCCGACTCTTTCAGTTCCAGAGGTCCCTTTACATTACATTAGTACATATCTTTGACGCTATTAATTTTGGTCATAGACCAAATTGTGAGGCCAGGTTCTTGCCGCTCTCCTAGAGTGGTTGTGGCTTCCTGGCAGACTTTCATTTTTGTGTCCATTGCAGTCGTCTGCAAAGTGATGAGTTACAACTCGAGCGCTTATCTTGTAGGCACTATGTTCTAGTTGTTCTTTACAAGACAGTTCTTTTTATTAGCAGAACAGTCCTTGGCTGTCTTTCCTGAGTGAACCCTGTCACCTACCACCCAACTCAGGGTTGTTGGTTTTAGCTTGGTACTCTCCCACTAGTGTGAATGAGTGATGGAGACTTAGTCCAGAAAGATATGGAAATTATGTACTTACCATAATTATTGATCTTCTTGGACAGTCTCCATCACTCATTCACATGCCCACCCACCATCCCCTGGGTTCACTCGTTTTTCTTTCCTGGTCTTCATGGTCCTATGGTTCAGACTGTGAGGACATTATTCTTTGACCTTGCTTGCAAAGGCCATCTGGGCCCTCTCAGGCCCAGAAACTCAGGATGAGTTATTATCATTAGTTACGCTGCACCTCCTTAGTCGAAAAGGTACTGAGGCGGTTGGAGGGTCGACGCTGAGATAGCCTGCATAGGTGCAAGCTAGTCTCAGGGTGCTGCGCATGCGTGGTCCTGTCTTGGCGCCGACCCTTCAGAAAATTTTAGGCTCCCACTTGGTCCTAGCACCTCCGGTACTATCCCACTAGTGTGAATGAGTGATGGAGACTGTCCAAGAAGATCAATAATTACGGTAAGTATGTAATTTCCATTTCTGGTTGTAGAATGACTGATTTGCTCATTGTATGATGTGGTTTAGGACCAGGATGACTGTGGATGAAACAGATTCCATGCATGGTCACATGATATATTTTGACCAATGAAACTTCTTTATTTTGGATGCCCATTTTATAAACTGCAATAAATCTGTTTATCTGAGGAAGTGAGTGTATAAATGTCATTTATGCAATAGGAGTGGACAAACAAACTGTGATAAATCTATTTATCTGAGCAACTGTGTGTATAAATTTTGTTTATGCACACAGTTGTGATGTCATCAGCCATCTATACACATAGTTGTGATGTCATCAGCCAATTTATCCACACAGTTACGTCATGTCAGTAGGTCCAGCACAAACACTCGGAACACATCTAGAATGTTCAGCCTCAATAGCAGTACTAATCATTTTCAAATGCAAATAACTTTAAAATGAAAAAAATGATAGCATGATACTGAGAGCACAAAAGTTGTTCACCACAAAAATATCTACAAAATGAGTGGCATTTCATTTATAGATACTGTTTAGTTTTTTTATAATTAGCAAATAAACACAGAAAATTATTATTTTTTTGCACTTTTTCGACAAACAAATGCAAATAACTTTAAAACAATAAATGATAGCATGGTAGTCTGGGCAAAAAAAAGTTATTTAGCACAAAAATATCTACAAAAAGAGAGATTTTTCATTTATAGATACATTTTCGATTTTTTTATAATCAGCAAAAAATGGCAGAAATTGTAATTTTTATTCACTTTTTTGATGAACAAATGCCCCCCCCCAAAAAAAGCAAAAACAAAAGAATTGTGCATCAGACTTTTTCATTATGTACTGGTCATAATGTAAAGTTGGAGTGTGCACAGCAACCACTATGCTAAGTGGAGCTGCACCGGGAAAAATTTATAAAAAATAAAACACAAACTACACTAAACATAAATAAAAAAAAGCATTCAAAAAAACTCATATCCTATTGCATAAATGGACTATGCAATGGAAAACTTATGGAATAAATGATTTAACTGCTCTCGAGCAGGTTGATTTCGGACACCTCACTCATGGCTTACGCCACTCGTGAGGTTACCCTGGATCAAACTGCTCTTGTGCAGATAAATCATTTATTACACTTGTTTCCATGTGTCTATTAGAGACTGGGTCAAGGAGGCCACACACATGTGTATAAGGGGGGTAAGGAAGGGAGCAAAAAGCAGGAAGACACTGTGGCACAACAGGAGTGTAGTGGGGGTGGTAGGTGGCAGGCGGACGGCATTTAGGAAATATAAGAAAATGCAGAAGGAGGAGGATGGGGAACTCTAAAGAGAATCAAGGAGGTTAACAAGGGAAAAGATTAGGAAGGCTAAAGCTAACATGGAGGAACAGATTGCAAGACTGGCAAGGGGGGGAGACATTTTTTAGGTACGTGAGGGACAGGAGGAAGACTAGTCAAGGGATTGCAAGGTTCTGGGGGAAGGGGAACAATGGAGGACGACTACATGAAAGCAGAAGAGCTGAACAGGTACTTCTGCTCAACTTTTATGAAGGAGGGGGAGGGGAGGGGGGCCAGGGATGAGGAAGAGGGGGTGGAGATGGGTCCATTTAGTATGGTGAGAGAGTCAGAGAAGAACTGGGTAAAGTAAAAGTGGACAAGGTCATGGGACCAGATAGATGGCATCCAAGGGTGATCTAGGAGCTAAGGGAGGAGTTAGCTGCCCCACTGGCAAGGCTATTCAACCTGTCCTTGGTCTCTGAGAAAGTGCCAGAGGACTGGAGAAGGGCCACAGTCATGCCAATACACAAGGGGGAGTAGAGAGGCAAAGGAGAACTATCGTCCAGTCAGCCTTACTGCAATGGTGGGGAGGGTCTTGGAAGCACTCATCAGGGAGAGGATAGCACAGTTCCTGGAGGGGAATGGATTACTGAACAACAACCAGCATGGGTTCACAAGAGGGAGGTCATGCCAGTCTAATCTTATTGAATTCTTTGACTAGGTGATGCAGGAAATAGGCTGGGGGGTGGATGGGGCCTACCTGGACTTCAGTAAGGCCTTTGACACCATCCACCACTTAAGACTGGTCAATAAACTGGAAAGTATGGGGTTGGGGGGCAAAATAACTAGATGGATGCAAAGCTGGCTAGCTGACAGGACCCAGAGGGTGGTAGTGAAGGGGGAGCACTCTAGCAAGGGGCAAGTGATGAACGGGGTACCCCAGGGTCTGTGTTGGGTGCTCCTCTTCAGTATCTATATATGTGACATTACAGATGGACTGAAAGGATGGGTGGCACTCTTAGCAGATGATATGAAAATCTGTAATAGGGTGGACACTGAGGGCAGGGTGGAGGACATACGGCAGGACCTAAGGGTGCTAGAAGAGTGGGCAGAGACCTGGCAACTAAAATGTAAAATTAGGAAGTGTGCAGTTATGCACTTGGGACATGGTAACTCTAGGACAGAGTACAGGATGGGTGGGGAGGGAATTAGGGCAACAGAACAGGAGAAGGATCTGGGTATAGTAGTCCCTAGTGACCTTAAGGTGGGGATACAGTGTACTAAGGTGGTGGGGAAGGCCTATGGGATGCTGGCTAGTACTGGCAGGGGAATCACCAGCAGAAGGAGAGAAGTACTAGTGCCCCTGTACCAGGCTATGGTGATACCGCACCTGGAGTACAGAGTCCAGTTCTGGAGGTCTCACTTGCAAAAGAACATAGACCTGATTGAAAGGGTTCAGTGAAGAGTGACCAAGATGGTGCTAGAGATGAAGGGAAAACCATATGAGCAGAGATACTATGAGCTGGGGCTATACACCCTGGAGACTAGAAGGGAGAGGGGAGACATGATAGACATCTTCAAATACATCATGGGTTAAACAAATGGGGGCCAGAGAGGCTTATTCAAAATGAAGAAGGACACCGCTACTAGAGGAAATAGCTTGAGACTACAAGAAGGACACTACAGGAGGAATGTGAGGGGGTGATTCTTTACAGAGAGGGTGGTGGTTGCCTGGAACAGGTTTCCAGAGGAGGTTGTGGGGGTGGAGACAGTGCCAGGATTTAAGAAGGCTTTGGACAGGCATAAAGGGGTATGGGGAGGGGTGGGTTCCCAGTGAGGGATGCAGTAATCTAGGGGGTAAGGGCAGACTGAATGGAACATGACATCTTTTTCTGCCATTAAGTTCTATGATAGCCCTTATTTATACACACAGTTGTAATGTCATCAGCCATTTATACACATAGTTGTGATGTCATCAGCCAGTTTATCCACACAGTTGTTATGTCAGTAGGCCCAGCACTCATTTAGAATGTTTAGTCTCAATAGCAGTACTAACCATTTTCAAATGCAAATAACTTTAAGACAAAAAATGATAGCATGGTACTGTGAGAATGAAAGTTCTCCAGCACAAAAATATCTACAAAATGAGTGGTGTTTCATTTATATAAACCTTCTAGGTCTTTTAATAATTAGCAAAAACACGGCAGAAAATTCAATTTTATTTGCACTTTTTCCACAAACGAATGCAAATAACTTTAAAACAAAAAAATGACAGTATGGTACTTTTAGCACAAAAGTTATTCAGCACAAAAATACCTATGAAATAAGAGGTGTTTCATTTATAGGTATATAGATTTTTTTAAAATCAGCCAAAACTAAAATTTGTATTCACTTTTTTGATGAACAAATGCCCCCCCCAAAAAAAGGCAAAAACAAAAGAATTGTTTATCAAACATTTTCATTATGTACTGGCCATAATGTAAAGCTAGCAACCCTACCCAGTCAGAATAGTGCTACCAGAAGAGCGCACATAAAGAGAGCACTAATCTGAATAGCGATGCCACAAACAGCGAGAGGGGATTGACAGCACTTGCAAAAAGCACTCCCCAGGTCACTGTTCATGGTGCTGCCACAGGAGAAGGGCAGCAGAATTCTAGAGGCTGGCCAAGCTGCTCCCATGGTGTGGAAGGCTGAGGCATGGAGCAGCTTGGCCAGGTGATAGTGGAGACCAGGGTTCTAATCCTGGTCTATCTAGATTTTGCCTTTATTAGGACTTAATTTTTTTTTACAAGAGGCCATTGAAACAGTATTCCACAGCTCCACAATTTTCTGCTTGCCCCATGCTCCGCTCCCTCTGGAGTTAGGATCTATTAGTCTGGGGGTGCGGGGGCAGACCCCCCGCATCGGGGGGGACCGGGGAGCAGAGCCCCCCACAAAACAAAGTGATGGCATTTTGATCGTCACAGTTCTTGACCGTTCTGTATTCTGATCTATTACCTTAGCAATGTTTATGCTAAGCGGAGCTGCATTGGGAAATCCACAAAAAGTCCATGTAAGTTTACATACAAAATTAAATAAACAACTTAAAACAAAACTCCCTGTACTATCCTAGCGGATCCCTACTACATAAATGGAATACGTAACAGGGACCTTGTGGAATACGTGATTTATTTTCACTGGAGCTCTTTGACCTTGGGCACATCACTTGTGGCTTACGCCACTCATGAGGTTACCCAAGATCCAATAATATTGAAACTAAATCATGTATTCCACAGGTCCCTGTTATGTATCCCTTATAAATAGATACATAGTACCATAATGCACACCCTGCTGTGTCTTACTGCTTACTTAAAAGGACACTGTCAACCCATTTTGCATCACAGTATTTCAAGCTGAAAATTCATATTTTATGATGGCTTACCTTTTCTAAAATACCTTAATGTTGCCAGTTGATTAATCTGTCTCATTTCTTAGTAGAACTGAAATGCATGCTAATGCTGTAATTATACTCAGCCTTGTTTTGTTACAAATCCTTGATCCATTTTTATCGCATACTTCCTGAACATTAGGAACACCCCCCAAACAGAGCAGCCACTCATGATACAATAGTCTCCTCTCCTCCCACTGCATTGCATGTGACTAGACTGTGTTGGAGGTGTTCCCAAGTACAGGAAAGATGCAGCTGGAGTTGATTACAGAATGTAAACAAACACATTTTGGTGTGGTAATATCAGTATGGTGAGCAGTCTGTTTTTCAGTTTTAAAAAGAAAAAAAAGAATCAGAATCAAACTACTAGCTACACCACATTCTACAGAAAGTGAACAATCACAAAATGTGTTTTTAAACTAGGGACATGACAATTTGAGGCGGGGGGGTTAACAGGTTTGCATGTCAATGTACTTTATGAAAACTCGTGCCATACTATTAGTTCTGGTGTCAATCAGCCCCCTGTGCAATTCGTTCTCGGACAATTCACCTCCATGTAAATTTATTAAAATAAACTCCAGAGGGGTGCAATTTGGGAACGAATTGCGCAGGGAGCCATTTGTTGCTGGAGCTAATAACCCAGTGCGAGCTGTCACGGAGCACATTGACCGGGACGAATTGATGTGTGACCAGTTGACATTGTACCTTTAATTATTGATGAGCCACCATATGGAGTCTGTAGGACTGTAAGGAATACACTAACTCCATGCCCTAAATGTAAAAATGAATACAGTCATTACTTTTTGTCATATTAATACTTTAATGTCCATATGTATACAGTAGAAGAAGATAAGAAGCTGTCTGTAAAGAATTACAGCTTTTGCAACATAATTTGAGATCAAGTATGTATTTGTGTGATAATGCAGTTTCAAATTAGAACAGAAATTATAAATCTAAACATTAGATACAATTGTTGTAACTTCTAATATTAAACAAATCAGAGTTTGGTAGGGTTAACCACCCTCCCTATAAACAGCAGACTCCTGGTGCTTTCTTCATAGATTACAAAAAGGAAAGGGCGGTCGACTTTTAAAGTAGCTGGCAAAGCATATGGAACAATTTGTATCACAGTGACAGCTTCAGCTTCAGTTCCTCTTTCATCTACTTCAATATGTGCCTTGTGAATGACCTAGAAAATACAAAAGAGTATGTAAAATTATTGCCACCACAGAAATTATTTCAAAACATTACAAGAATGCATAATACAATATAAGATTGGTACTACTCTTTTGTGCCATTGCTTGTTTTGATCATTGTGGATTTTAAAACATTTTTTCAAACTACTTTTTCCAATAAATAAAATCTTATTTTAGAGGAAACAAAATCCATTAAAACTGATGGGCCCCGATATTCAAAGGTTTGCACGGGACCTAAACAGTGTTTGCCCATGCAAACCGGGTTTTGAAGTGGAGCCCAATAATGAAAGGGCTCTGTTGCACCGATAAACAGGTGTAGCACCCTTGCAAACCAAAATGGGGGGTATGCAAATAGTGGGGTGGGGACAGGAATATCGTCGCAAGCTGATATTTAGTGTATAGGTGCAACGCAAAAGGGTTTTGCGCAGTCCTTTTGCGCTGTGCAAATACTGCCAGAGAAAACCCTCTTTTACTCCATGCAGTCCTAGTGGCCGCTGGAGGTAATGCAGCCTATGATCCAGTTGGCTGCTGGGGGAGCATACCCGACCCTGTGGTCTGTTGCATGCCCCCCATCACCAGTCCCTAAGTTAAGACAAAAATCCCTGGTACTAGTGGTCCCCCCCTCCAATCACCAGCCCCATAGTAAGAATAAAAATCCCTGATGCTAATGGCTCCCCCGATCACCAGCCCCGATGTAAAATGTATTATTACTGGTGGTAGTGGTCTCCCTCCTCTGATTGCCAGCCCCAATGTAAAAATTATATTCCTCAGTGTTAGTGGTCTCCTCCCTCCTCAATCATCGGCCCATCCATAACAACAAGAGATCGCTTGTGCCAGGTCCCCCCTCAAAGATCACCAGGCATATCCCCCCACTCTCACCTTTAGCATATCCATGGTGCCGCAGAAACATACAGTGACTGACACTGCCCTCATCACATCTCCTCGACTGGCCGCTATATGTACAGGCAGAGAGCATGACTCTTATTTATACAGCAGGGTGCTGCACATGGTCCTATAAATAAGAGGTGCTTCCCCTGCTTGTACATACAGCAACCAGCTGAGAAGGGTTGTGTCAGTTGCCGTATGCTCCCGCGGCACAGCGGATGATGCTAAGATGAGTGGGGGGGGGTATGCCCAGTGTCATGGGGGAGGGGGACCCCTGGACATCAGGGAGTTTTTTTTTTGTATTTCTGGGCTTTTGATCGGCAGGAAAGAGGGGAACCACTGTAACCAGGGATTCTCTTGTTGTTATGGAGGGGCTGGTGATCAGAAGGGGGGAGCACTGGCACCAGGGAATATAATGTGCACATTGGGGCTGGCAATCAGAGGGAGGGGGAGACCACTACCACCAGGGATAATATGTTTTACATTGGGGCTGGCAATTGGGAGGCCACTAGCACCTGGGAAAATAATGTTTATGTTGGAGCAAGGAGGGGGGACCAATAGCACCACGGATACCATAATTTATACATCAGGGCTGGCTATTGGAGGAGTTCTTTTGCTGAGACACTTCAAGAAGTGTTTGTGATTGGTAACAGATTCCAGGTAATTTCTGTGTTTTGTAACATGCTTATGTAACTGAGTTTATATAGCTATGTGCTCCTTCCACTACCTTTAGTTCTAAAGTGATTTTCCACAGTCTGCTTCTGGGGAGTTCTTTTGCTGAGACACTTCAGGAAGTGTTTGTGTTTGGTAACAGATTCCAGGTAACTTCTGTGTTTTTTTATTTATTTTATTTTTTATTTATTTAAGTTTCGGATACACTTTTGAGACAAAGGTTCCACGTCATGGGTACTGCACAAGTTATAACAAGAACAGGCAAATGAACAACAGGTAGGTAATACAATATATGACAACACAGGAAAATTAAGTAGCATATAAATATTACAGTAAGGGCACAGTACATGAGCTGCTGGGGCTTTGTCATGAATCAGCTGAGAAATTAAGTAATGGATGCATCAGAAAACCATACATTGTACACAAAAAAGTTGTAGAGGATACAGATGAATTAGTGCTCATAGAGTGTGAAAGAGGGACAGAGGTAGCTTATGGTGAGGGCTAAATGGTGGAATAGAGGACAGGGTTCCAGGGAAGGGGAGGAGAAATAGGGGGAGAGATGAGAAGAGGAGGAGGGAAGGGGCAAAAGGAGTGGGGGGGGAGTAGGGATAAGTGGCATGGTATAGGGGCCATGAGTGGGTAGGGAAGGCCGGTGAGGACTGTGATAAGGGATATCAGGGAGTGAGAGAGTTGAGGGGAGAGTGACAAAATTCAGGGAAGGATAAGGAGCTGTTTTGTAACAGGTTTTATGTAATTCTTCTGTAGTTTACAGAAGAAGGTCTATTTTTTACCTGATTGTTTTTATAGACAGAGTACCAAAGGAACTACCCCCCAGCCCCATTCCCCAACCACCCCCAGGTGGTCTAACTTTATAGTGGTAGACCAAGCCACACCTACTTAAAGACACAGGAACAGTTAGGCAGCACATCATAAGCAACAGCCTAGCTCGTGTATAGGCAGAAGTACAAAGGGTGCAGACAGCAACTAGGTCCACAAGGGCACGTACATGAGGAGGAGAGAGAAACTGTAAGTCACTACAGAAGAAGAGAGACAGGAAGAGAGGGAGAAGAAAAAAAAGGGTTAGCACGCAGAACAGGGAAGAGGGTTAGGAGATAGCAGATAGCAATTAGGAGGCCTAAGCAGGCAGAAGAATGAGGATGGTAACAGTCATGATGGGAATGGTGCAGTGCAGTGGTTGTGGTTGTGGAGCAGCTATCTTCAGGGAGATATTCTGGAGGCTGTGATGCTGCCCTATCTGCAGGCACCTCTCTGGGCTGAGGGAGGAGGTTGCCTGTCTCCGAGCAGAGTTGGCCAGGTTACAGGTGGCATCCACCCCCACCAAGAGACTACCGGGTCCACAACATGAACCTCATAGGATGCCCAGAAAGAAGTGTGACTGGACCATGGTGGGCTCAGGGAGGTGGGGGGAGTCAGACACATTCCCCCAACCTATCCAGCTGAATAACTCCTACACTGTTTTAGAAGAACGGAATGCCCCACACAGGCACCTGCAGCTGGGACCAGGGAGGATGGTCAGGACCTCCAAGCTGGAACCCCAGGAAAGGGGGGACAGGGGACCACAGAGGAGGGGAAGCTTCTCCTAGTGGGAGACTCAATTGTCCTTGGTGTGAAGTTAGGGGCACCTAGCAGGGGGGGGAGAGGGAGGTCAAGTGCATCCCAGGAAGTGCTGCATGGAGGGATGGGAAGCGACTCCATAGGGTCGCTAGGGCGATAAGCTAGAGAGAGGAGCTGGATGTCATTGTCCACCTGGGGACCAATGACCTGGTGGGGAAAAGAGTGGAGTTAGCCAGAGTCCAGAAGGATTTCAGGAAGCTGGGGGGGAACCTGAAACAGGTAGCACGTTTCGTCTCATTCTGAGGTGCTAACTGTCCAAGGCACAAGGGAGCATAGGGCACTCCACATCCAAGCCTTCAACACCTGGTTGAAGGGTTGATGTAGAAGGAAAGGATGTGGCTTCATAGGGGACTGGGGCCCACCTGGGCAGATGTGAGCTTGTATCAGGAGGATGACCTGCATTTGTCTGGGAAGGGGACCTCACTCCTTGGTGAGAAGTTGGAATGCTTCAGCAGAGAGCATTTAAACTGGCCAAGGGGGGGAGAGTCAGGAGGGACAGGTGGCTTAGGATCACTCCCCTATGGTAGCATGCAAAAACACAAGTTGACAACAGGAACAACTGAAGCAAAGAGGGAGGAGCAGGCAGGCGAAATGTGTAAAAGGGGAGATAGGGGGCAGGAGCGCATGAACAAGAAAACTGGGGTGGGGGAAACAGGCAAGGGAGAGAGAACAAGAACAGAGGGAGGGCAGGGTAAAAAAACATGGAAGGTCATGCTCACAAGTGCCTGCAGTCTGGGAAATAAGGTTCCAGACCTGGAAGCCTTGATGATGGATGCAGACCTTGACATAGCAGCAATAACAGAGACATGACACTCTGCTAATCATGGCTGGGACATCAATGTACCATGCTACTCACTGTTCAGAAGGGACAGGGAAGGTAAAAAGGAAGGGAGGGTAGCCCTGTACATCAGCGAAGGCATAAAGTACAGGGAAGACAGGGAGAGGCTAAGGCAATGTGGGTCACCTTTGAACCAAGGAATGGCACAGCAATACATACTGGGGTAATCTACAAACCTCCGGCACAGAGGGAGGAAGTGGACAGGGTACTAATGGAGGAAATTCACAACATAATAATGATTTTTTATTTATACAGCGCTTTTCCAAATCCAAAGCGCTTTACAGATTAAACAATTTAAAACAAACATTAAAATCCATAAAAGATCAAATTCCAAGTACAATTCAGTTTTCTAAAAAGGCCAACTACCAGAGGAAAATTTTTTAGTTCTCTCTTAAATTCCTCCACGGAGGTGCACTCCTGTAACCGATGGGGTAGAGAATTCCAAAGGGTTGGCACAGCATAAGAAAATGCTCTAGAGCCAGTTGATTAAAGATTCACCCTAGGAATCTCTAGCAACTCCTCATCGGCCAAGCGGAGTGATCGACCAGGGGAATAAGGAACCAGAAGTTCTTTAAGATAGGCTGGACCCTGACCATGAAGGGCTTTAAAAGTCAGTAAACTGACTTTAAAGGTGATCCGCCACCGTATAGGCAGCCAGTGCAGTTCGCGCAACACCGGAGTAATATGACAGGATCTACTAGAACCTGTCAAAAACCTGGGCCGCTGCATTCTGCACCAGCTGCAGGCGACAAATTTCAATCCCTGAAAGCCCAAAGTAAAGGGAGTTGCGGTAGTCTAAGCGCGAGGACACAAAGGCGTGGACCAATGTTGGAAGGTCATCAGACAGAAACAGGTGCTTAACTCTGGCGATATTCCTAAGATGGCAAAAGGAGGTCTTGGCGACAGCCGACACCTGTGACTGCAGGGTCAGTCTGTCATCCAAGACAACCCCCAGGTTACGCACACATTCAGAGGTTGGGAGGGAAATGCCACCAAGGAAAATTCCTGAGGGCACACCAGCACCCAACCCCTCTATCTGTCGACCAGGGTCCACAACCAATACCCCCATCTTTTCTGAGTTCAACTTCAGCCAGCAAGAATCCATCCACTCCTGGATTTCTTTCAGACAGTTGTTAAAGTATGAGAGGGCTCCATCCTGGTCGGGTGCAAAAGACAGGTATAGCTGGGTATCATCTGCATAACAGTGAAACCTCAGCCCGTACCTTCTTACAATGCCTCCGAGGGGAAGCCTACACACCGCAAATAATGTGGGTGACAGCACAGAGCCCTGAGGCACCCCACACAACAAAGCTGTTGGACCTGAGGAAAAATCCCCTGACACAACTCTTTGTGATCTCTCCATGAGGAAGGAGGTGAACCATCGAAGGATGGTTCCCGATATTCCACATAAATGCCTCAGGCATGCTATCAATATCATGTGATCCACGGTGTCAAAAGCTGAGGCGAGATCTAGGAGAACCTAGATGGAACGTCTCTTCTGATCTCTCGCCCTCAGGAGATCATTGAGCACCCGAACTAGCGCTATCTCGGTACTATGTCTTTTCCGAAAACCAGACTGGAGAGGTTCATAGATGTCATGGATGGTTAAATGGTCCTCCAGTTGAGCTGCCACTACTTTCTCAATCACCTTCCCAACAAAGTGAACATTAGAGATAGGTCTGCAGTTAGTGAAACAGTCCAGGTCCAGAGTAGCTTTCTTCAAGAGTGGTGTCAACACTGCCTCTTTCAGGGAGCTAGGAAACTCACCCGACTCCAAGGAGCATCAGACTATTCACACAAGGACTGGACTGATGATATCAATACAACCCAAAATTAGGGAGGTCGTCCCAGGATCCAAACTGCAGCATATAGGGCGCACACTCTGAATAATCCTCATGACATCCATGAAATCTAGCCGACTGAAGGAACTCCAAGAAAACTGAGGTATAGCGAACTCGCACTGACTGACCACAACCTCCTAGAGTTGCTGGCTGCAGATCCGCCCTGATGTGGCCACCTTGTGCAAAAAAAATGAGCAAGCTCATCGCACTCTAGTGCAAAGTTTCTCGAACTTGCAGACAGGCTGGGTTGCACAGTTTGTCTACAGTTCGAAATAGCAGAGCTGGTCGGTTTTGAGCAACCGCAATCTCCCTGGACAGGAATTCTTCCTTCTTACAGGTGATTGCAGATTGATAGACTAAATAATGGTCGATCAATCTAAGGTGATCGGTATCAAGGGCGGATCTACGCCAGCAACGTTCTAACCTTCACCCCTCTCACCGCATCTCCCTCAATGTCCCATAAAACCAAGGGGACTTGGGTTGAAGGGAGAGGGGGTGCACATGGACAGGAGCAATAGAATCCAGAGCCACCGTAACAGCTGAGTTATAAGCTGACACAAGGGTCACTGGATCACTGCTCGCCAACACGGGGACAATAGGTCAAGCACCGCCTCAAGGCCTTGGGAGTTTATATCCCATAAAGAATGGTGCCTAACCATCTCCACAGGGTAGGCCTTCTAAGGGGGGTGCAAAAACTAAACCCCACGGGGTAGTGATCTGACCAAATGACTGGTTTCACCCCCACGTTGGAGGCTTCGATCCCTAGCAAGAAGACTAAGTCCAAAGAGTGTCCATGTTTATGGGTAGCAGTGGAAACCACCTGTATAAGGCCCAGAGAAGTCATTAACTGGAGGAAGTGTTGACCAAATTGCAAGAGTTCGTCGTCAACCCCAAGCATTGAAATCGTCCAGAACCATCAATCTGGGCCATTCAAATGCCATGTCGACGACGAAGTCCGCTACTTCCTGAAGGAATCGCTTCCCATCCCCGGATGGACAGTAGATGAGAATGATTTGAATGCCTACACTTGCTACCACTGTACACTCGAAGGATTCAGAATCCTCAACTACTACACTTGTGAGGCCCAGTTCAGTCTTGAAACAGACCGCAACTCCCCTCCCGCGATCCAATCTCGGGCGGTGTATCACCGAGTACCCAACCTGAGTCATAGCCTCCAATACAGGGCCTGGATTTTCATCCAGCCAGGTCTCGGTGATGCAA
The DNA here is from genome assembly GCA_016271365.2 of Neoceratodus forsteri. Classification (NCBI taxonomy): domain Eukaryota; kingdom Metazoa; phylum Chordata; order Ceratodontiformes; family Ceratodontidae; genus Neoceratodus; species Neoceratodus forsteri. The sequence goes on from CM028134.1 coordinate 487,414,795, forward strand.
GCCAGGTCCACTGAACCAACAAGATCAGCAATAATAGCCGTCTTGTTTCTGATGGACCTGGCATTGCACAACACTGCCTGAGTTGGATGAACCTCGGAGGCTGTCTGGACCATCTGCCTACCAAATTCAGTAGAGCCCTTTGGTATGGGCATCAGACATGGAAAACCATGATCTGTGTTCCATTTCGCCCCAGGGCGCCTTCTGGATCCAACTACTCTAATGCGGTGTCCCCCCTCGTCTCTCCTCCCCTGTTCGTAACCTCTCACCCATCTCCCTCTCCTACGCATAATTCCCAGCACGCTACAGTGCTGGTAGGTCTCAAATTGGAGAGGGGGAGGATAAAAAGGGTGAAGGACACAAAGAGAGGAGGAAAAGTAGCGCACCACTGTGGGGATTAGAGGCCAGCACGTGCTGCAACAACACAACAAAACAAAACCAATTACAATAACACTAACCACCCCAAAATAAATTTCACAAAATTTCAAAAAGCTATTTAAAATACCACCCTCCTAGTATTAAATAAAACAAGTCCAAACCCAAGTCAAAAGACAACTAAAATCCCCCCATACACACATATTATAATACAAAAAGAAGTTAAGGTTCTCTCGCCACCCAAACCAGAAAGAAATATAACAAAACTAAAATAAACTTTTCATCCCCCAGCTCTCTCACAACTAGGGGGAAGGGTGATGAAGGTGTTTGCTGTCTGTAATACAAGTATCTTGTTTGCTGTGCTCTCACCACAGCAAACCTAAAATCAAAATAATGCAATAATACAAAAATGTCTTGCTTATTATGTGCAAATGTTTTGCTTGCTGTGCTCTCACCATAGCAGGCCTAAATTCACACCCAATGACAGTAGCAGCATATGTCAAATTACTTAAATTAGTTTGTAGTGAAAGTTAAAACAAATTGTTTATGACTTATTTACATGGCAGCTAAAGGTGAAATCCTGTTGATGGGGGATTTCAATATGCCGGCTGTAGATTGGACCACTCAGGCGGCAGCTTCAGCCAGAAGCACAGCCATCCTGGAATCCCTGCAGGGGGTTGGACTCAGACAGCTGGTGCATGAGCCAACCAGAGACAGATCTATTCTGGACCTGGTATGGACCAATGGAAACAGAGCCAAAGGAGTCCAGGTGGAAGGGCAGCTAGGATCCAGCGACCACAACATGGTGTGGTTTGGCATGGAGACAGGGACTCAATTAAGCCACACAAGGGCAAAAGTATTAGATTTCAGGAGGGAAGATTTCAGTGAAATGAGTAGATGTTTAAGAGTAGCCCTGGAGAAAGGAGAGGTAATGGAGGGAGTGGAAGAACAATGGGGAAAACTAAAAGGAGCCATAGTGGAGGAAACTAACCAGTGCCTTAGGATAGTGGCCAAAGGGAAAAAAAGAAGGAAACCACTATGGTTCTCTAAAGAGGTAGCAGACAAAGTAAGAGCTAAAAGAGCAAGTTTCAGGAAGTATAAGGGAACCCAAAGGGAGGAGGACAGGGAGGTGTACATTGAATGTCTAAGGGAAGCAGGGAAGGCTGTTAGGAGAGCCAAGGCACAGACAGAGGAGGGTTTAGCATGGACTGTGAAAAAAGGGGACAAGACATTCTATAGGTACATCAGTGACAGAAGAAAAATGGGGGGGGGATTGTGAGGCTCAAAGGGGAGGAGGGAGAGTGTAAGGAGGGGATCTGGACAAAGCAGAACTACTGAACAAATACTTCTGTTCAGTATTCACTAAGGAAGGAGAGGGTCAAGGACCACAGTTGGGGAGAAGAGGCAATGGGGGGGGAGAAGTGGACACCAGTCCATTCACAGTGGGGACAGTTCTGGAGGAACTCACAAAGCTGAAGGTGGATAAAGCCATGGGACCAGACCACATACACCTGAGGATATTAAGGTGGCTGAGAAGGGAACTAGCAGCGCCTCTGGCCGCCCTGTTCACAGAGTCACTCAACACAGTCATGGTTCCAGAGGACTGGAGGAGGGCACATGTAGTCGGCACTGCACAAAGTGGCAGTAGGGAGGAAGCGGGGAACTACAGGCCAGTCAGCCTCACCTCAGTGGTGGGGAAGATCATGGAGACACTGCTGAAAGAAAGGATAGTGGCACACCTGGAATCCAGTGGTGGTCAGGATCTGAGGCAACATGGATTCACAACAGGAAGGTCTTGTCAAACAAATCTGATAGATTTCTTTGATTGGGTGACTAGGGAAGTGAATCACAGAGGGGCGTTAGACATTGCCTACCTAGATTTCAGCAAAGCCTTTGATACCGTCCCACACAGAAAGCTGGTTAACAAGACGAGTAGTCTTGGCATGGGGCATAAAGTGATACATTGGGTTAGAAACTGGCTGACAGACAGATGACAGAGGGTGGTGGTAAATGGGATCCAATCTAAGGAGAGAGAGGTGACCAGCAGAGTACCACAGGGATCAATACTGGGACCAGTCCTGTTCAATGTCTTCATTAGTGACATTGCAGAGGGGCTGGAAGGAAAGGTCTGCCTATTTACCGATGACACCAAAATCTACAACAGAGTGGATACTCCAGAAGGGGTGCAGAAAATGAAAAGGGACCTGGAGAAGCTTGAAAGATGGCCGGAGGTGTGGCAACTGAGGTTCAGTTCAAAAAAGTGCAAGATAATTCCTGGGTAGGGGGAACCCTGGAGAGAGCTACAGAATGGGGGGGGGGGAGGTGCTGACTGCCACCAAAGAGGAAAAGGACCTATGGGTTATCATATATGATGACCTTAAGGTATCAAAACAATGCACAAAGGCTGTAGGGAGGGCCAGTGGCACACTGGGGTGCATAGACAGAGGCATTACTAGCAGGAGACAGGTGTTGTTGATGCCATTTTATAAAACACTGGTAAGGCCTCACCTGGAGTACTGCGTGCAGTACTGGAGACCACACATGTGTAAAGACATAGACAGGAAGGAGACTATCCAGAAAAGGGCAACAAAGATGGTGCATGGCTTGCATCAGAAAACATATGAGGAGAGACTAAGAGTCCTCAATATGTACTCACTGGAGGAGAGGAGAGAAAGTGGGGACATGATAGAAACTTTCAAATATCTTAAGGGCATAAACAATGTCCAGGTGGAGGATCTTTTCCAATGTAGAAAAGATATCAGAACGAGGGGACACAATATGAAATTGGATGGGGGTAGATTAAGAGGTAACACGAGGAAGTGTTTCTATACAGAGAGGGTGGTGGATGCTTGGAACAGTCTGCCACAAGAGGTGGTGGAGGCAAGCACAGTGGAGGGGTTTAAACATGCCTGGGACAGGCACAAGGGAACATTGGGTGGGGAGGGAGTGATAAAAAGCCTTTGATCACTTAGGGTCAGTGACTGCATACAAGTTTAGGGCTTATGGGCAGACTAGATGGGCCTAGCAGTCCTTATCTGTTGACAATTTCTATGTATATATGAGAGGGACTACTACCACTAAAGATAAAACATTTTATGTTGGGGCTGGCAATGGGGGCCACTAGCAACACGGATTTTAATTTTTACTATGTGGCCAGCGATCAGTGGAGCACCACTAGCACCAGGGATAGCTACAGCTATCATGGATAGTGGGGGGATGGTGATGCACTACCTGCCTTCACTACAATGCAAATGGGACCATAATGGGCATACAAATGGCTCCTTAGTGCGTTGCATGCCAGATGGACTCATTTGTATGGGTACCTTTAAAAATTACTAACAGCACTCCGACACTATCAACTCCTGAGGCCAACTTAGAAAGCCATGTAGTGGTGGTGCTATCTGACATAGCACTGTGCCGACATGACCCTATATTAAGTCTGGTAGTGCCCGACTGAATATAGCATCCTAGCACACCTGGGCAATTGCATAGAGCAGCGCAAACATTTGCACTACGCTTTACGCCTTTCTGAATATCAGCCCATGGTTTTCTCAAAGCAATTCAATATCTCAAACTTAATGCATACATTAGCATTTTATGTGAGCAGGGCAGAACATAAAGCCCATCAGTCTCAAGAAAACATTGATGCTCATTAGTGCTGCAAGTTTGATTCTACCAAAGAATCGACCACCTTGAACTTCGGGTGTTCAATTCTTTCGGATGGTGATGTACTAATAGGGTAAGTAGGTGAACTTTTGGTTGGACTGGTTCGAACTGGTTGCAATGATGTGGACTTGTTGAACCAAACAACGAACCATAGTTCACACCTATAGTAAAACAACTAACTTTACTGTGACTGTGAGTCGCAGACGAGTCCAGTCTCTTTTTGGATGCAGCTATGCAGCTCAACCCCACACGAGCCAGTGGGAGAGCTCACTTGTGTGACCAGCATCGGGCTGATAGGCAGCTCAGGCAGGGTGTTGTACATATCTAGTAAGATTAGCTAGGGGAAAAAGGGAAATTTAATAATTTAATCACTAAAAGTTTGAGTAGACTGTTGGCTGAACAGCAGGGCTGCAACTTGGGCTAAGGAGGAAAAGGGCAAAGCAAAATGGTAGCAGCAGTGTTGTAGCTTGCAGGTTTGTAGCAGGCCACTATGACCAGGGGCTTGCCTGACTGGTGGGACTGGAGGAGGAGGAGCGTGCTTTTGGCTGGGCAGTGGGAAGATTGGGCACATGAGGTGTCAGTCTGCCAGTACCCATTTTTTGTCGCAGAAGTAGCATTTTAGCAGATCATTATAAATCCCTGGCAGAAGACGTTTGGGAGTTACTCAGTTAGGAATTTTACTGGCTGGGCAGTAAGCATATGCCAGCTGGCAGCAGAACAGTGCCTGGCCACATGTAGTTGGCAGCTTGGTGACATCTTCTTCAATTTCAGCTCTTTTTGTGGCAGTTTTTTAGTCATTAGTCTTTCTCCTCCTCCTGAGTCCTGATGCAGCTTTTTACAGTGTGATCTGTGGAGTGGGCAGAAAGTGTGTGCCAGTTCAGCTGGTAGTGTGCTGGTGCCCAGCCCTGGTAAGTCACACCTTGGTAGCATCGAATAAAAAATAAAACTGGTTTCTTCCTCCTCCTCCTCCTCCTGAGTCCTGAAGCAGCCTTTTGCAGTGTGATCTGGGCAGTGAGCAGCGAGTACGTGCCAGTTGGCTGCATGCCAGAGTTGGCCCCTGGTAGGTGGCACCTTGGTGGCCTCACATAAAAAGATAAAAAAAAAAAAATTCTCAACATTCATGAAGGTACTTCTTCCTCTTCCTCCTTCTACGCCCTGAAACAGCCTTCTGCAGTGTGATCTGGGCAGTGGGCAGCAAGTGTGTGCCAGCTGGTAGTGTGCCAATGCCCAGGCCCTGGTAGGTGGCACCTTGGTGGCATCTCATAAAAAAGGTAAAAAAAAGGTATAGTTCCTTCCACCACCTGAGTCCTCAAGCAGCCTTTTGCAGTGTGATCTGAGGAGTGTGAACTGGGCAATAGGCAGCAAGTTTGTGCCATCTGGCGGTATGCCGGTGCCTGACTCCTGGTAGGAGGCACCTTGGTCACATCCCTCCCATAATAACTAGTTTAAAAAATGTTTTCTTCCTCCTCCTTCTCTTTCTGAGTCCTGAAGCAGCCATTTTGAATGTGATCTAGGCTGTGTGATTTGGGCAGTTTGATCTAGGTGTTGGGCAGCAAGCATGTACCATCTGGCAGTATGGCAGTGCCTGGCCCCTGGTAGGTGGCACCTTGGTGGCATTCCGTAAAAAAATGTTAAAAAAATTGTTCCTTCCTCCTCCTGAGTCCTGAAGCAGCCTTTGGCAATGTGGTCTGGGCACCTTGGTGGCATCCCATAAAAAAAAAAAAAAAAATGACCACATTCTTGAAGTTCCTTCTTCCTTCTTCCTTCTCCTGAGCCCTGAAGCTGCCTTTTGCAGTGTGATCTGGGCAGTGGGTAGCAAGTGTGTGCCAGTTTGTAGTGTGCCAGTGCCGGCCTCCGGTCAATGTGGCACCTTGATGACATCCCATAAAAAAGTTAAAAAAAAAAGTCCCTTCCTTGTCCTCCTGCCAAGTCCTGAAGCAACCTTTTGCAGTGTGATCTGGGCAGTATGTTCTGGGTGGTGTGATATGGATTGTGGGAAGCAAGTGTGTACCAGCTTGCAGCATGGTGGTGCCCAGCCCATGTGTCAGCTGGTAGCGATTTGGTGCCTGGCCTCTGGCAATCCTTGGTGGCATCCCATTGATAAAATAAAAATAATAAAAAATAACATTACAAAGTGAAATTAAAGTCCTCTTCATCTGTCAGCTGAGGTGGTGGGTGCAAAAACAGTCAGGGGAGCCAAGTAAGGCTGGGACATAATGAAGGGAATAGTGGTTACTGGGGGTGACAGGACCAGGGAGGAGAACAGAGAGATGACGGGGAGTGTTAGTACCCTGGTGGAACAGTAGGTACCAGGGATTATAGGGAACTTTGGCAGACTGGATGGACCTCTTTTTCTGCCATCATTGTCTATGTTTCTATGTTTCTGTTTACATCTCCCAAGTGGCTGAGTCCTGTAGCAAGCATTAGGGCAGGGAGCAACAGACAGGTCAAGGAGATGATGGCGTGGGATCATCCAGTTCCAGTCACATCAAAGAAAAACAAAAGCAGTGCGGGCTTGGTCATACGCCCTCTGCCTCAGTGCTAACTACAAGTGTACAGGCAAAAACAGCAGTGGTCAAACAGTCAGAGTATCACACAATGTAGGAACCATTCACAGTGGCACTGCAAAAGTTGCAACATGAGCAATCATTGTGGGGGAGAAAAGGAATAAGGAGCGTGTCAAGTAGTGAGACAGGCAGAGGAGGAGGAGGAAAGTGATTTGGTGGAACTTCTTGGGGACAGAGATATGGATTATGATTATATACAGTACCTGATAAAAGTGATCACAGCAGCAGCAGTTCTGGGTGGAGGAGGAGGAGGTGGAACAGGTGGATGTTTGACTTGGGGCAGGTGCACATGAGAGATCCAAAAAGACCAAAAGTGGTGGTAAAACCAAAAAAATGAAAGGCCACAACAGATGAAGAAGACACAAGCAAAACTGGTGGCCCAGGACACATGGTAGAGGAGGAAGAAGAACCATTCCCTGAGCCTGGAGAACTGGTGGTGAAGAAGAGGAAGGTGATGTCAAAGCAGCCCCTAGTAGGCTACCCATTAGGCAACAGCCGACAGTGCCAGTAGGAAAGACCAAACCGGTGACATCAGTGGTGTGAGATTTCTTTAGAGTGGATAAAGAATCACAGACACATGTAGTGTGTCTTTTATATAAAGTCAGGCTGAGTTGGGTGTAAACAGGGAACAAAGCTGGGAACATCTATCATGAAAAGGCATTTCCTGAAGTTCCACAGATCTCAGTATGAGAAAGCATGCCAATGTATGGTGTCAACCGGAGCACCACCAGGCAGTAAAGCTGATGATGATGGCCAGGGTTAGGAGAACATTAGGACTCAAAGGTGACCAGGTAGAGAGGAAATGGAAGAAAGTTCTTCAGGCGGTAGCTGATGCACAACTCCAACATCTTCCATTCATTTTTTTAGCCCACTGATTCCCACACCTCCGAGGGGCCACAAATCCCCAGTCACTTTCACGCTCTCCGTGTGGCAAAAATAGTATGCAACTGTCTGAAGAGTGCATGCTTGGCGGAGAGCTATGAGCCAGTCAGGCTCAGGACTTGGATTTAAACTTTGTTCCTGTCAGTGTTTCTGTGAGCCTGCCCCTGTACTCCATTTGGGAGGTGTCAGCTGTTTGTGGGTGGGGCTTTTTCACTCTGTTTTTGGCCCACTCCCTAGTGGTCCTCTGCTGCAGTCTGAATGTTTAAGGGCCATAGCATAAGGGCATCATGGAGTCTGCCTGAAATCAGCCATAAGGCAACCATTCGGCCATCCACGCTGTTCTCCTGGGCTCTGCTGGTTAGCCTTGTTTTATTATCTGTTTGCTGGTAAACTGTAAGTTTAATGTGTTCTGTTGCAATGACTTCTCTATTTATATTGTTTTGCAGCTCTTGAGTGTCCTATGCCTGTTTATTTTGTTAGTACTTAAGCTGCTTTATTTTGTTTTTGTATTCTTAGTCTTAGCTTGAATTAATATCTAGTTCTATTTTATACTGGTACACCCCATTAGGTTAACCTCATTGTACTGTTATATTTATTTTTTATTGTCATTGTTAATGCTTTTTTAATCTGAGCATTTAACGCATAGTATGTATTCATTTTGTTTGTGTCTCACATTAGTTGAGTCCACACTTGCCTTGTATTTTGTTGTCAGTGCCCCCTTTGTTGAACACTCTATCCTGTTAATTTCACACTGTTCACTAATTTTCTAGCGTACACATATTTCTCTGTTATCTCTCTTTCTGGGTCAGGCTTACTCCACTGTATTCATGTATTTTATTTTCATCTTTCCTTAAATTAATTATCTGTTAAAGTCCAAGTGATTTCTTATCCCCAAATGTTTAATCTCCTCCTTATACCTTACCTGTCTCCCTCCTTTTACCTATTTGTTTATATTTTCTTTTCACTTTTTTCTCCATCATGTTATCTTCTCTGTTTCTCACCTTCTTCTATCCTTTCATCTCTCTTCTGCAATCTACTGCCTTCTCCTCCTCTTACATTAACCTTCCCCTTCCTCATCCCCTACTCTCCCCTCTTCCTTTCTCCCCACTCTGCTTCACTTCCCCTGGCATCCTGGGTGTCAAATTCTTTATTTTCCTTGGCTTCATGTTGAAACCCTCTGGCACTTTCTCTTTTCTCTCCTTATTCTCCCTTCTCAACTTCCCTCCTGTCTCCTTCTTCCAGGCATCATTCTAGTTCTTTAAAGCTTCTTGTCACCTTACTGCTTTTATTAGGTGACTCTGAACTTAATCCTGGCCCCATCACTGCTTCATCCTTACAACTTCCAAAAGAATTGAGAGTTGCCCATTTAAACATCTGTAGCCTTCTCCAAAAACTGACCAACATAGCCTATCATGCTTAAGGTACAGAATTCTGCTGTGATTATCCCTGGCTATACTGTAGCCAGGCAAGATCCCACAAAGAGGGGCAGTGGCGTTATTGTTTACATATCCACCATTATCCAATTTGTGACTGTTCTTGCTGTCTCTTCCCCCTCTTCCAATGAGTTGCTCCTACTAAAACTCTCCCTTTCTTTTTCAGTTCCCATCTTTATTGCTGGTGCTTACTGCTGCCCTGATATTTCGCCTTCTTTAGTTACTAAGTTCCTTTCTACTATCTGTTCTAACTCTTCCAGAGGTGAGCTTTATATTCTCAGTGACTTTAATATAAATTGGATAGCCCCCACTTCAAATAAAATTGCTCAAAACATAAGGTCACTACAATTGACTCAATTAATTTCTGATCTCACTTGCTTAAATTTGAAATCTTTAAATCACTTTCTGTTAGACTGGGTCTACTCTCATCTCATCCCCATCGCATTGTGTATGCAGGAATTTTTTCTGACACACTCAGTGGCCATCATATGGTTTACTGTGTACATAAGATACATTGTCCTAAAGTCTGCCCTCCCTAAATGTATCCATCTCAGGTCCATTAGGTCACTAGATTTGTCCTCTCTCCTAGCTGATCTAGCAGCTACTGATTGGTCCCCTATCTCTACAGCCAATAACATAAATATTGCCCTGAAGTACTTTCGTTCCACATTTATGGCTGTTTGGAACAGTCATGCTCCTCTACAAAAAAAACAGAGTATGGGACTCTCATCTTCCCTGGATTGCAACTGAGGTTGTGACTTGCCTACGTGGTAGAGAACTTGCCTGACATTCTTGTAAGATCTCTGGCTCTCCAGTAGCTTTGGCAAACCATCTGCACCTTTGTAATGCCTGTACCAACGTCATAAGACTTGCAAAGTCTGAGTATTTTGTGTCTACACTCCAGAACAATATTAATCACCCATCCAAGTTCTGGGAGATTATCTGTTCCCCTTTCTCTCCTTTGACCCAGTCTTCCTCCCCTGTTCTCAGGTTTGCTGAATCTCTCATCTCTGACCCTTCTACTGTTGCCTCTTACTTTAATTCCTGCTTTACTACTTGCGCCCTCTCTCTCATCCCTTCCTCTCCCCTCACCACTTTCTTCCCTCTCTCTAGTTTCTCTTCAATCAAATCTCTCTTCTTCCTTTTCTTTGACCACCACCTCCTCTGTGGGCACCATGCACAATGCCATTTTCTATGTCGGCACCCTCTCTGTTCTTGGCTCCATTCTCTTCAGCGGCACTGGAAATGTATATGGTGCTGTCTAGTTTTCAGAGGTTTTTGACTCCGATTCTTTCATACTGGGTGTTAGAATGGAAGAAGGCACTCAGGCCTATTTTACCATTCCCTGCAAAGCGGGCTCATTTAAATCCTAGAACATATTAACTTATCTATTTCTCTTTTAAATTGTTCTAAGCTATTACTGGTGACAATATAATCTGGTAGAGTGTTCCATATTCTAGCTGTTCTCTGGACAAAAGAGAAATATCTGGAGTTCTTATTAACCGCCTCCAGTTTAATTTGTAACCTATGTCCTCTTAGTCCTTCCCGTTTCTTCACAAATTCTATTCCTAATCTTTCTACTAGTTCTGGATCTTTCGTAATTTTAAAAAACTGTAATAAATCCCCTCTTCTTCTTCTATCCTCCAGTTTAAACAATTTTAATCTTTTCTGTCTTTCCTCATACCCTCTTCCTTTCTCAGTCTTTATCATCCTAGTGAATGTCCTTTGGACTCTCTCCAGTCTATTAATTTCACCTTTCGCAAACAGACTCCACACCGGTGATCCGTAGTCCATGTAAGGCCTTGCATACACCCTGTACAATGGCACCAGACAATGTTTAGATCTGTTTATAAAGCTTTTTCTAATGTTTTTTTATCATATAATTTGTTCTCCTTATAACCTCTGACCTCTGTGCCTTAAATGTCAATCTATCATCCGCTGTTATCTCGCAGTCCTTTTCCTTGTGTTTTACCTCCATCCTAGAGTTGTTTAGGTAGTACACATGTTTGGAGTTCTTGTTCCCCACATGCATCACTTTACACTTCTCTATACCTAGTGGCAATTTGTTGTTTTTTGCCCATGTCTCAATTTGTTTTAGATCGGCCTCCATCTGTTTAATTTCTTCCTTGGAACCCACCTGCCTTCCTAGTTTCACATCATCTGCACATTTTGCTAATAAGTTCTGAATACCTTGTTGGATATCTCCTATATAGAGGGAAAATAGTATGGGGCCCAACACTGACCCATGGGGGACCCCACTTGTGAACCCAGCCTCCTCTGACAATACACCCCTTAATCTCACAACTTGTCTTCTGTCTGTCAGCCAGCTCTGCACCCACCTTATCAATCTACTGTCTACGGCACTTCTTGAGTTTATGGGAGCCATACACAACTCCCCTTGATCAGGGTCGCCTAACTGGAGCCACATTCATCGACCTGTCAAAGGCTTTTGACGCTGTCCACCACCGCCTCCTGCTTCATCAGCTACTGAACATTGGCCTCTCCATGGAATCAGTGAAATGGTTCAATAGCTATCTTGACAACAGGTCCCAATGTGTAAAAATATCAGGCGTGGTCTCCGGCACTAAACAGGTTCGCTCCGGTGTCCCCCAAGGCTCCATCCTGGGCTCATTGCTGTTCAGTCTGTTCCTCAACTCCCTCCCCGACTCCACCTCTCAGCAAGTCATACTCTATGCAGATGACGCGGTGATTCTTGCCTCTCATCATGACCCAAGCCACCTGCAACAAACCCTTCAACACGGCTTCACCTCTGTTGAAAGCTGGTTCAAAGAACATAAGTTGATCCTTAACCAGAAAAAAAATGAAGACCATGATTTTCACTAGCCACCAAAACAAGCACAGACACCACCAACTCTCCTTAAACACCTGCCTCAGGGACTCCCTGGAGCAGGTTGACTCCTTCAGATACCTAGGAATCACCCTAGACCCACACCCACACCTGTCCTTTGGAACCCATATAACCAGTGTTGCTAAAACCATGAATACTAGACTGAGCTTACTCTACCGGCTTCGTCGGCACCTGACTAAAGAGGCCCTCTTTGCTGCAGTTCAAAGCTCCATCATCTCCCAGATTGACTATGGTCTTGTCATCTATGGTACTGTCACTACCATTGCACTCAGAAGGATTACTATCACCCTAAACAAGGCCTGTTGACTCATCACTGGGGCCAAACGGCTCACACACACCTGTGACCTCTACTCACAAGCAAACTGGCTTCAACTTGATAATAGAATTCAGTACCAAACCTGCATGGTTGCTAAGAAAATACAGTTGGGAGCTGCCCTTCCCAGGGTCTGTTCACTCCTTCAAATGAAAACCAGCTCCAGAATTACCAGGGGATCAAAGCCACAACTTTTCCATATCCCTCCTGCTGCTGCCTGACCATTGACCAGCGTTCATTCACCTAGGGCACCCACTTGGTTTAACGGTCTTGCCAATGATACTATCAATACCACTGAGCTAGGGGCCTTCAAATCCAGGCTCCGTAACACCCTGGTCACTTCCAGCATCTGCGACTGTCATGGATAATGTCTATGCATCTCTGCTCTGCTACTGCTCTTTCCTATATCTAGCTCCTTACATAATGCACTTGCCCTAGTTTGGCCTCTGCCCCACACGCTCTACAGCACCTGACAATGCCACCTTCCTGGCAGCTCCACCCCCCCCTTGTCCTTACCTACCCCCACCTCTCCTCTCTTCTCATTTTCTTACCTCCTCTGCCCTCCATTTCTTTCTATCACCCCCATTGTCCTCTTCCTTTCCACTTTACCTTCTCCTGTCTGTTCGAAATTAATTTGATATCCTTTACCCTTATTTGTGTAACAATTTTGTTTATCGTCATGTGATACCTATGTCTTGACGTGGAACCTTTGTGAAAGAGCCCTGGGCTCAAAGGTAATTGTAATCCTAGAATTGAAATAAATAAATTCCTATATTTATCATTTTTTCAATTAGTTGGTTAAGTGAAACCTTATCAAATGCCTTCTGAAAGTCAAGGTAGATGATATCAACTGGATTTTTATTGTTAATTAATTTATTTACAGGTTCATAGAAGATTAATGATTGGTCAAACATGACCTATTTCTTTTGAACCCGTGCTGGCTAACTATCTTTCACTTTTAAACCCTTTAAGCCCTCCTCTAATTTGTCTTTTAGCACACTCTCTGCCACCTTACACAGCACAGCTGTCAGGCTGACTGGTCTGTAATTTGACATGGAGGTATTTAATCCTTTTTTTTATATATTGGTATTACTATTGCACTTTTCCAATCTGCTGGTGTCTCTCCTGTACTAAATGATCGAATAATCAAGTTTGCCAGTGGGGGTACTATCTGTTTACTGACTTCCTTTAATAGCCTTGGATGCAGTAAGTCTGGACCTGACGATTTATAAGATTTTAGTACTTCCAATATATTCTCTATATCTTCTTTATTTACTTCCAAAACGAATTATTTTTTAATATTATCCTTTGACTAGATCTCTTCATTAACCTTATTATCATACAGTATACAGAACAGAAATATTGGGTAAGATGTTCTACCATTATTGGTACTTCAGTTACTTCCCTCCCATTAATGTCTAGGGATCCTAATTGTCCAACTACGTTCTTGTTATTATTTATATAAGAGTATAGTCCTTTTCCATTGTCCTTTCTGTATATTAAATTAATTTCCAATCTTTTCCTTTCTGTTTTTATTTTAGTTTTTAAACTTCTCAATGTCTTTTTATAGTTCATAATGGCTTCATCTGTACCTAGTTTTTTCATATTATCATATGTCTTTTTCTTCTCCTTACATAGTTTCACTATTCCTTTCATGCACCACTTTGATTTGTTTCCCCTTTCGGTGCATGATTTCTTAATGGGGACATATTTGTCTCCTAACTGTTTTATCTTATTTTTAAACATCACCCACATTTCCTGTACTGTTTTACCCTTAAATGTGTTCTTCCAGTCCCATTCTTCCAACTTTGCTTTTATACTTTGAAAGTGTGCCTTATTGTAATTTCTAGTTGACGTTATCCCCTTTTGCCCAGCTGCTCTTTTTTTTAAATAAAACTGAACTATCCCATGGTCACTATTACTTAAATTATCTATAATACTTATTTTAGTTACTAATTCCTTGCAGTTTGTTACAATCCAATCTAAAATATTTCCTCCTCTTGTTGGCTTATTTACTAGTTGTGTTAATTCTACCTCCTCCATCATTTCTAAATATCTTCTGTGTGCAGAATTCTTCGCTGTATTCCTCACCCAATTTATATCTGGTAAATTGAAGTCCCCCAATACAACAATATCACCCTGCATTGATATTTGTCTGATCTCCTTTAATATGTAATCATCATTTATTTTGCTAGAATTAGGTGGCCTATAAAATAAACCCAACAATAGTTTCTTTTGTGTTTGTGTTTGTTGTATTGATACCCATAAAGATTCTAAGTCTTCCCATTTGTTATAGTTACTATACATAGTACTTTTGAAAAATATAGAGAGCAATACCTCCTGCTTTCTTACTACATCTCTCCTTAGAAAACATTTCATAACCTTCTATCTCTCTATTCCAATTAGAACCTTCTTCCCACCATGTTTCAGTTATACAGAACCCGCTTATAAGAACATACTATTTGCCAAAGGAAAATGTTCTTATAAGCGGGCTTACATTAGTTTTAATTCTGCCGCTGACCGCTAGGTGGCGCCTGGCCCTTACAGTAATAAAAAATATGAAACAAGCAAAATTCTTGTCTATAAGGCACAGCACAGACGATTAAAAACTCAGCTCATTCAAAGTTTAAAAATGCACAGTGCAGCACTAGGTTAAAACATAGTGATCTTTTGCTGTTTGTCACTCGCTAGTGACAGTTCATCAAGATATAAGCTGAATTGAGCCGAACTGAGCTCTATGTCTACATACTCATCGAATACTTCTGATTTTTTTTGTGCAAGTGTCAACACGGTTCTGTGTTTCTCCATGGCAGCCTGCTTTGCAATGGATAACTGAGTGTGCTGTTATTTATCTGTGGTTTGCTACAGCATTTAAATTGCAATTAAATTGCCGCTAACTGCCAAGGATGAATGCTGATTGCTAATCTGCAATAAATCAGCATTAAATGTGTGCCACTTAGTTGCCATCGATACCGAAGCAAACACTGTCAGGGTGATTAAGATGAAAGCAGATATGCACAGAGAAATGGTACTGCAGTTAAGGGTTTAATGAGCTGTGACTGGCAAGTGTGATTACCGACTGAATGACTGCTCTGAGTGTGAAAACAGGTCCTGATTACTGATTGAATGACAGCTCTGAGTGTGAAAACAGGTCCTAGGACAACACAGTTTACACTCCTTCACTAAAAAAAACTTGTTCTTATAACCGATCTGGCTGTTCTTATAAATGGGCTTCCTTCCCATTGAAAACAATGGAGCAAGATCGGTCAATGGAGCAAATGTGATTATAATCGGGATGTTCTTATATCCGATGTTCTTATAAGTGGGCTCCACTGTACTACATATGTCCACTGATTCTGTATTCAGTCTTATTTCTAGTTCTGCTTTCTTTCCTGAATTTAAGCTTCTGGCATTCAGGGACCAGACCTTAAGTCCATTGTACGTCCTTTTTTTATTTCTCTAGTTCCTAAGTATTTTTTGCTGATCATTATTTCTTTCTGATTTGGCCACAGAAATGAGTCTAAGTTTTTTGTCCCCTCTCCCCAGTTGTATTAGTTTAAATGTTTATCCAAAACTCTTCGTATGTCTAATCCTAACTTTCTACTTCCCTTTTTGGATAAATGCAACCTATCCCTACAACAGTAACTTGATTCATTTACAAATTGTTCCCAATGAGTTAAATATCCCATCCCTTCCTTTAGTGTCCATAGTATCATCCAGTTATTTAATTATTTTATTCTATTCTGTTTACTATGATTTTCTCTTGGCACTGGTAGTATCTCTGAAAAATATATTTTGCACCCTAGTTTCTTTGCTTCCTCTCTTATGTTCATGCATTCTTGCTTTATGCTCCTTATACTTTGTTGCTTAATATTATTTATTCCTAAATGTAAAATTAATACATTTTCTCCTGTTTGATCTTTTATTATTTTTGGTAACATTTCCTGTACATTTCTAATTTTTGCTCCTGAGAAGTAGCTAGTTTTCACCTGTTCCTTATTTCCCCATGATGTGTATCTGTCTGTGTATTTTAATATTGAATCTCCTAACACATAAGCATTTTTCTGTTTAATTGGGTCTATATTCATTTCCTCTTGTCCTTGTAAATCGAAGTCCACTATGCCTTCTATATTTCTTTCATCTTCACCTAAATGAATTCCATTTTCTTGTATTATGTTCTCTTCCACTAATTGTTGGGTACATCCTATATCTTGCATGATATGTACTGAATTCCTATTGTTCTTAGTCATCCTTTTATTATTAATGTCAATGTCAACTTTCTTGTCTTTGCCCCCCTCCTTTAGTCTCACAGTATTACCTTCATTATCATTTATGTTACTCTGTATCTGTATATTTATCTATATGTTATCCTCTTCTTCTCCTTGTTTTTTCTCACAACTATCTATTCATTTCTCAGCTTCAGACTTGTCTGTAACTTCTTGTAATTCTCCTTCATCCAAATTAATCAATTATTCATAACTATTTTTTGTCTCCAAGGAAAATTTCATAGCTCTGCGTCCTTTCTTATATTTTTTGGTTTCCTTCTTCCACCCTTCCCCTTCAATGTCTCTATTTCTTTTCGCTCTAGCTTTTATCAAAGTTCCTTTATTTTTTTCTAGGTCTTGATCCGGTTCATTACCCAGTTCCTGAGCTTGCTGCATCATTTTCTGTTGCTGAAGCATTATTAATTTCATTTCCAATTGGCTCAATTCTTTAATTAGTATACATTCCTCACATGTGTAAACTAACATTTCATTTGCCACTTCTGTAGATATTTTTCTGCATAACAAATATCGCAGTCCAAGTTCTCCCCCTTCCAGTCTTACCATATTGGTATCCATACTTATTCAGTATTCACAGTCTATTATTATTACTCTGTCAAAATTCTAAAACTAATATGTACTCAGTCCCTATTAATTATGTTAAACAAATCAGCCTGAGCAGCCGCTCACTTCAGCCCTTGTTGTTAACAGTTTCCACAACCTGGAAGTAAGGGTCACTCGTGATCACACTCTATTCTGTTGTGCTAATATTTAACAAATAAAACAGCTCTGTTATTATGTCACCTTAAAATTGCTCTCCGTTGAACTTAAGTTTAAAACAATACATGTCAACTACTTGTTATTTCCTAGACCTTTATTACAAAACTTCAAGGTCTTCCTAAACTTCTTGGGTAAGCTTCAACGGCTTGTAATACTATAGAACTGAGTCAACACTGCTCCAACTAAATTTACGATATGCAGTATGTACAGAGATTTGGCCTCCTGTCTTGACTGCTTTTGGTGGTCATACAGTCTCACCTAACATCTAGTAATAGAAAGGTCACAGTTCTATAAACATACTTTACAAGACCCAAATTGGTCACATCCTATACCCTTTCACAGTAGCCTGTATCCTGAACAATACTTTTTTTTTCTGGCTCTTTCCCCTTTTCCCCATCTGACACCGTCAGGTGCTGCTGGCCTCTGCCCGTGCCGCCTCCACTCTGTGCTCAGCTCCGCTCGCTAGAACCAAGCAAGATACAGCACGTTATGCAGTGATGTCACCCTGTTGCCAGGAGATGTTTGCTCCCCAATTACCTCCCTGTGTGTCTTAGCAATGTATATAGACTGCCTTAAAAAAGGCAGTCTAGTCAGCACTTGAACAGTCTTTCTTCTTCCTCCTGGTTTTCATCATGTTCCTGTCTATACAGTCACCCCTGGACTGTCAGGTGATGATTTTGAGCATGATCTGGATCTTCGGCTGGGTGATGATGTTGATGCCAATTCTGCCCTGGGGGCAGGGATCAAGCCTCCTGCAAAGCCTATTGTTGAAGACCTTTCCTTTAGGTCTCTGCTCAAGAATTTAAATTCTACTCTCTCTCTCCAGTCCATGGGAATAGATCCTGGGACGCTTCTGCGTCTACAATATCTACATGTTCCAGAAATCCCTATGGATTTAACCCCTCTGGTACAGCCTTCTTTCGAGACTGTTTCCCAGATGATGTGGAAGATTTCAGCACTTATTTCTTCTGTGGCCAAGTCCATAGATAGGAAATATGCCCCTCCCAAGGATCACCCCATATTGGCCTCACAAGCCTTTGCTGATACTATTGTGGTCCTGGCAGAGAATGGTAAGGCTGTCTTCCCTCAGGAATCTACAGCCCTGTCTATAAACAAAGAATCTTGCAAGATAGACAACTTGGGTAAGAGAGTCTTTGCTGCCTCAACCCATGGCATGCACGTTGTTAGCTACAAGGGCTATTTTTTACAATATGAGAATGTTCTTTGGCATTCACTCAAGGCAATGGTAGAAGCTCTGCCCAAGTCAGAGGTTAACTCAGAGCTACTACAGACCATAACTAGGGGCATCAAGTCCAATAGCCAACAGGTTACAGCTGCAATGGACGCTGCATACTTCAGGCTTCATGAATGACACCCAACAGCAAGTCATGGCCTTACCTTTCAACGGTATGCATCTGTTTGGGCCTCAGGTGGAACAAGCACTAGAGGCCACATGGAAGACTAGGTCTGCCATTAAGACAGCCAGACCTCTGCCTGCTCCCTCTTGAGGAGGTGGGAACAAGCATCAGTTTCACAACCGTCAGTCCTTTAGTGGCAAAGGCAGAGGAGGTTTTAACAGAAACCAGGCCCCTCAGCTGCAAAAGAAAATGCAGCAAAAGGCACAAGGCCCAAAAGTGCCCAGTGCCACCTTCTGAGTTTCTGGCCAAAGTCCCACCTCAGCTGCCCTAGGGGGACTCTTCCTTGACAGTGGGAGGATGTCTGACTCAGTTCTATGACCAGTGAAAATCTATAACATCAGACAAATGGGTCCTCAGGATAATCTGCAAGGGGTACTCACTCAATCTGTCGGAATCCCTTCCGGATCATCATCCCAAGAGACAGCCCAAGCTGTCTGTGGCACAGTTGGACCTTCTTGCTTCCAAGGTACAAAGGCCTTCTAAACAACAGGGCAGTAGAAGTAGTTCTGCTGGATCAATGACACACAGGTTTCTACTCCCATTACTTTCTGGTCCCAAAGAAAACTGGCTGCATGCACCCTATTCTGGATCTCATACACCCAAATCACCACAAATACCTAAGGTTCATGGTATTGGGTCAACACTATCAATTCAGAGTCCCACCCTTTGGGCTATCCTTGGCACCTTGAGTTTTTACAAAGTGTTGTGCAGTTCTCACAGTGCGTCTAAGGAGAACTGGAATCCAAGTATTCCCGTATCTGGATGACTGGCTTCTAGCAAGTTGCTCCAGGCAAGAGACTCTGGTGGCCATGGCCACAGCCTCAGACTTCCTCATGTCCATGGGAGTCCTACTGAACCTCAAGAAGTCACAGTTGCAGCCCTCTCAGAAGCTCCTCTTCATAGGAACCCTTCTGGACACTACCTGTGCAAAAGCTTTTTTTTCCAGAAGACAGAAGGAGTGATGTCTTACAGATGGCCCGATTCATCAGAGAACACAGCTTGGTATGAGC
The DNA here is from genome assembly GCA_016271365.2 of Neoceratodus forsteri. Taxonomy (NCBI): domain Eukaryota; kingdom Metazoa; phylum Chordata; order Ceratodontiformes; family Ceratodontidae; genus Neoceratodus; species Neoceratodus forsteri. Next base: position 487,434,367 of record CM028134.1, read on the forward strand.
TCTCTTGATGCAATGAATGCTGGGCCTCATGGCATCCTGTTCACTGTACCTTTAACTTGTCTTCACATGAGAACCTCTCAGTGGATGCTCAGTACTCAGTGGTCCCCAACCACTCACCCACAGTCCTTTCTCATCAAGGTGACAGAACCTCTGAAGAGGTCACTCACCTGGTGGTCTCAGGAGGACAACCCTCTGGAAGGATATCCCTTCACCCCTCTAGATCATCAGATCTCCATTACCACGGATGCGTACCTGATGGGTTGGGAGCTCACTGCTGGGATCTCCACACCAGGGTACGTGGACTCAGGACAGTCTCAACTTCCATAAACATCCTGGAAATGAGAGCAGTCCTCTATTACAGTCCCAGCTTTGAAGGACACACTCTGTCACAAGAACATTCTCCTTCAAACGGACAATAAGGCAGTGATGTACTACATCAACAAAGAGGGTGGTACACACTCTTACCCATTATGCAGGGAAGCAATGAGAGTGTGGGATTGGTGCCTAGAGCACAAGGCTCTGATTCAAGCAGTTTACCTGCCAGGAGTACAAAATAAGCTGGCAGACTGGCTCAGCAGAATTGAGGCAGATCTTCACGAGTGGTCTCTCGACTTAATCATTGTTCAGTCACTCTTCGCAGAGTGGTGAACTCCAGACCTGGACCTGGACCTTTTTGCATCCCCACTCAAAGCAAAACTGCCTCTCTTCTGCTCCAGAAATCCAGAACCTGGCATTTTTTGTGAGGATCCATTCAGGCTGCAGCGGGCAAAACGATTTCTGTACACATTTTCTTCTCTTCCCCTAATTCAAAGGCTACTCCTCAAACTGGAGATTCAGGGTGGCAGAATGATTTTCGTTGCCCCGTTCTGGCCTCATCAGATCTGGTTTCCTCTAATCAACAGACTGTAAGAAACCTCCCCCAAACCACTTCCCTTTCAGATGAACCTGCTGACCCAGGGCCCTCTGGTCCATCCCAATCTGAGGTTGCTTCACCTTCACGCTTGGCTCCAGTGGAAATAGAGGTGAATAGGTTTAATGTTTCTCATAGAGTTTCAGATATTAACATAGAAACATAGAAGATGATGGCAGATAAGGACCAAGGCCCATCCAGTCTCACTTCTTTTCTACTTGCTCTGTCAATGGCCTATCTATTCATACCCATCTGTATTCCTCACTTATGCCTATCCCATGCCTGTTTGAAGTCCTGCACTGTATTCATATCCACTACTTTCTGAGGTAGGACATGCCATGTATCCATCACTCTTTCTGTGAAAAAGAACTTCCTCACATTACCCCTTAATTGGCCTCCCTCTAATCTCATGCTGTGTCCTCTTGTCTTGCTATTTTTCTTATATTGAAACATGTTAGACTCTTTCACCTTGTTAATGCCCTTAAGGTGTTTGAATGTTTTGATCATATCACCTCTCTCCCTCCTTTGCTCTAGGGTATACATATTGAGCTCGGTTAATCTGTCCTCATATGTTTTCAGATGCAGTTCCTGCACCAGTTTGGTTGCCTTTCTCTGGACTGCCTCAATTTGGTTAATGTCCTTGTGAAGTTGCCGCCTCCAGTACTGCATGCAGTACTCCAGATGGGGCCTAACCAGTGTCTTGTAAAGAGGGATTATTACCTCCCTCTTCCGACTTGTGATACCCCTACTAATACACCCCAACATCCCCCTAGCCTTACCTACTGCTTTAGCGGTCTGCTTGGATGATTTCAGGTCATTGGTGATGATGATGCCCAAGTCTCTTTCTTCCATTGTGACTGCCAGCAATTCCCTCCCAGCCTATAGGTGGCTTCAGGGTTCAGGTATTCTTTTGGCTCAGTGCAAGTACCAGAAAACCTACACAGCTAAATGGAAGTGTTTCTCTATCTGGTGTGCAAAATCCTCTTGGAATCCTTTTTCTGCCCACTGAATAAGGCCTTGAGTATCTCTTAGACCTCTCAAACACATGTCTGCAATACTCCACAGTCAAAGTTCATCTGTGCTATTTCGCATATCATGAGCTGGTACTCTCCATGTCACTGGCTCAGCTGCCCATAGTTAAGAGGTGTCTTAAAGGGATTCTGCATAGTAGTCTTCCTATTAGATGTCCAGTTGCAGCCTGGGACATTAACCTTGTGCTAGACATACTCACTCGTAAACCTTCGAGCCTTTAGCTACTTGCAAGTTGAAATTCCTCACTTGGAAAACAGCCTTCCTGGTGGCCATTATTTCTGCTTCGTAGTGTTTCTGAAATACATGCCTTGGTCACAGACCCCCGTATACTGTATTTCACAAGGATGAAGTAGTTCTTAGGACTAATCCTAAGTTCCTGCCTAAGGTTGTCTCGAATTCCATCTGAATCAACCCTTAGTCCTGCCTACCTATTTTGCAAGCTTGCAGAATGAAGAGGAGCGCTTACTATACTGTATTTCACAAGGATGAAGTAGTTCTTAGGACTCATCCTAAGTTCCTGCCTAAGGTTGTCTCGAATTCCATCTGAATCAACCCTTAGTCCTGCCTACCTATTTTGCAAGCTTGCAGAATGAAGAGGAGCGTACCCTTCATTCCCTGGATGTAAAAAGAGCATCTCAATAGAACTAAGGAAATTTGCAAGGCTCAGCAACTGTTTGTTTCCTTCAGCACGACCTGGCTGGGTCAACATGTTGCTATCAGCTGCATTTCAGCATGGCTGGTGGCATGTTTTCACCACTGCTATTCTATGGCACAGGTCAAGCTGGAAGGCAGAGTGCACGCTCACTCTACCATAGGAGTTGCGGCATCTCTGGTGGAAATCCTTAATGTCCCCATTGCAGATATCTGCAATGTGACTACCTGAAGCTCTGTGTATATGTTTGTTAAGCACTATGCCTTGGATGTCCATGCCAGACGACATCAGTCATTTGGCAGGGCAATTCTTAATGGACTTCTGCCCTAAGAAAGTGAGCTCCTTTCTCTCCTGCCACCCATCTTGGGAGATTATTTAGCTCAGTACTCTCCCATCAGTGTGAATGAGTGGTGGAGACTTTATGTCCAGGAAGATATGGAAATTACATACCTACAGCAATTCTTGATCTTCTGCAGCAGTTTTCAGAGGAACCTCCACTTCCTCTTCCTCTGTTGCAGCACTTGCTGACCCAGGATCAGGGGACCCTGGTCCATCCAGGTCTCAAATCCCTTCAGTTGTATGCATGACTCCTGCAGACGTAGTGCAAGCCCATTTCAGTGTTTCTTCACTCATCACAGATATTTTGGTGGAGGCCAGAAAGCCTTCTACCCGAGCCACCTACGCTATGAAGTGGAAGCGTTTCTCGATATGGGCCACTTTGAAGGATCTGGAACACTTCTCTTGCCCAGTTGAGAGAGTCCTGGACTACATGCATCACCTCTTTGACCTGGGTCTCAGTCATTCCTCTTTGAAGGTCCATATGTCAGCCATTTTGGCCTACCACATCCCTTTTGGTGACAGGACTTTCGTGCAATTGGAAGTCTCCAAGACTTTTCTCAGAGGGACTCTTCATTTAAGACCCCCCATCCATGTTCCTGCGCCTCCTTGGGATTTGAACTTTGTTCTTCAGAAGCTTACTCTGCCTCTCTTTGTGGATGAAGTCTCCACCACTCATTCACATGCCCACCCACCATCCCTGAGCTCACTTCTCTGTTTCTGGTCTTCACTCCCTCAATGGCTGGGCTGTGAAGACTTTGTTGTTGACCTTTCTTACGGGTCATTTAGACTATCTTATGTCCATTTTTGGGTTAGTCCTCTAGATTAGATACGCTGCACCTCCTCAGAAAAAAAGGTACAGAGGCAGTTGGAGGGTCGATGCAGAGATAGTCTATACTGCACATACCTGGCTCATGGTGCCGCTTCCTCGTGGCTCCATCTTGGTGCCAGCCCTCCTGAAAAATGTTTCTCCTGCTGGGTCCTAGCATCTCAGGTGTACTCCCATCAGTGTGAATGAGTGGTGGAGACTTCATTCAATAAGATCAAGAATTACGGCAGGTATGTAATTTCCATTTTTATCCAAAACTGGACAATATTTACATCGTACACAATGGGTACACCCAAGGTTCGGTGGAGAAAAATATGGTTTTACTTTCCATGGGTTGTTCACTATGGACTAACTGATCTCTAATATTCTGTGCCCTCCTGAATGTTATTCTAGGAGGTGTATTGCAAATCTCTCTGAGCCTTGGTTCTGCCTTAATATTTCCCAGTTCCTCTTTACTATGTTCATTATTGCATTTGCATCAGCAGAATAAGTAGTGACAAAATTCAAACCCACATTGTCCCCACGCTCCTTATTTTTTCTTGTAGAAGGCTTTCCCTAGGAATGCCATCAACATCAGTCTTAGCCTTTTTATAACATTCTGGTTATAGCCTCTTTCCTGCAGTCAAGCAGCTAAATCATTCACTCTGCTCATAATCCTCTTCTAAAGTACAATTGTTTTATATGCATAAATTGTCCTTCGAGTGTATTATAACAATGTGTCTAGGATGGCTGCTATTGGCCTGCAGGAGGTTGTTTCTATCTGTATCTTTTCTATGAGGAGGTCAAAAGGTCACTTGTTGTACTTTTACGTATACATGGATCCAAAAAAATTTTTCCTTTATTCTTAGATATCTCAAATTTAAACAAGCATTTTCGATGCGAATGTTGTCGCGCTGGCATTGGCTTTGGTAGTGCAGTCTCGGAAACACATTTTGGCAGGATGTGAAAAATGACAGCTGTACTGTTCATAAGGGGTGTAAAAAATGACAGTGGTGAAAATGTGACATAAGTATTGCAAATTTGTGAAGTTACAGGGTCGTGGGACATGTGCAACACACACTTGTGACACAGTCATTGGAGTTTTGGCACCAAATTTTCAACATCGGCATTTTAGCTCCTCTGCTCATGTACAGTGTCACTATCATTTCCTCAAACTGTCCCAAAACTGATTTCACACAGCGACCGCGCTATTCTGCGCTGGATGTGCGAAAACACATTTTGGGAAGGATATGTAAAATGACAGCTGTACTGTTCATCAAGAGGTGTGGAAAAATGCCAATGGTGAAAATCCAGAGTGAAAATATTACAAATGTACAGCGTTATGGGCATGCATGCAAACTGCTGGCATAACGCATGTAACACAGTCATTTTATAAGTATCATCACCAAATTTTCAACATAAGCATTTTTAGGATATCTGCTCATGAACAGTGTCACTGTCATTTTCATAAATACCCCAAACACTGATTTCCCAGCTGGGGCATGATGTTGGCATGCGCCCAGTGCGAGCAACATTTTGGCAAGAATGTGAAAAATGACAGTTGTACTATTCACAAAGAGGTATGAAAAATGACAATGTTGAAAATCTGGCATGAAAATATTGCGAATTCATGAAGTTCTGGCGTGCGTAGTAACTGTGCAATACACACTCATAAAACAGCCATTTTTTGGATTTTTCCAAATTTGCAACACAGGCTTTTGAGAGCCCACCTCATGAACACTGCCACTGTCCTTGCATTAGTCAGTCCCAAAAGATGATTCTGCACAGTGATTGCGAAATCACCTTTCGGGACCGATTAACATCATTACTGTGATAGAATTCATGAGGAGGGTCCCAAAAACCCATGTTGAAATTTGGTGCAAAATTCAAAAATACCCAGATATGTATTAAAGTTGCAAAACCCTATTTATTCCATTATACAGCTTACTGACATTTCCTCAGTTCGTGGTCGGCTTTGAAGAGTGAAGACATGTTCCTGGTTCACTGAAGATCAGTTTGCCAAGCTCCGGAGGTAAGTATAGGGTGAGGGTGTGTGGGGAGGCAGGGTGCACAGTGGGTGGGTGCGGGTGGTGGGTAGGGAGACTACGAGGGACCGTTTTCAGTTTACAGGTACTAAAAAAACAACATTGCGGATGGTTTTCTTTTTTACAGGTGGATTCTTTTTGGGTACAATGGCCGGCCCAGTTGGGAACCCGTCGGCCTAGAAGAAAGAAGGGGTGGACATCATGCCAATGGGGAGGCTGGGCTCCCCGTTGGCACATTAAAGCAGGAAGGGGAAGATGCCAGCGAGGATTGGGCACCCTTCGACCAAACAACAAAAGTGGGTGAGGGACATTCTGCCCGACAGGGAGTAGGCTCCCCCATCGCACATACTTTGAGGGCAGGAGTAAGCTGACCGAGATTGGGCACCCCGAAGTTGGCAGTTAGCAGCCACCGTGCCGCCATGTTACTAGCTGGTGAGCACGTAGGAAGGGTCCGCTGCGTGTGACGCAGTTTGCTCCATTGCAGCGGACCTTTCCTTAGATGTGCTCACCACATTAGTATGCATGGTGTGGTGCCAGCATGCAGGCTGATTGGGGAATGAGGGACGCACCTTCTGGTGCGTGCCCTGCATTTGCCCAACAGTGACCTTGCCTCCAAATCTGCACTACTGCAAGATGTTGGCTGCGCAATACCATTTCAGCGCCGCAGGTGTGAAAACACATTTCAGCCAGGATGTGAAAACTGACTGTTGTTACATACATTTGGTGGGGTAATAACAACTGATCTGGGGTAAAAATATTTTAAACAGACAAACTTACAAGCGTGCATAATGCAATTGCAACAAACCATCATAACTCAGCCATTTCTGACATTTTGGCCTAAATTTTAACATGGCTTTTAGGGACCCACCTAATGAACAATATGATTGTCATTACACATATCCCACTGGAAAGATTCTACCAACTGACTGCAAAATTACCGTTCCAGCAGGAGTTGCCTAATGACAGTCATATTGTTCACGAGGTAGGGTCCCCAAAACACCATGTTGAAAATTTGAGGTCAAAATGATCAAAAACAGCCGAGTTATGGCCAAATGTTGAACCCCCCCCATTGAAATACATTGAAGCATATTTACCTTAGTTCTTATTGGAGTTGCCGGTTCAGGCAGCAAGACGTGTCTTCGATTGGTGGAGTGGCTCTCAAACCTGGGACCTCCATATGTGAGTGATGGTCTATGGGGACCTCATGGGGGGTGTGGGGAGGTGGGTGCACAGTGGGTGGTCGGGTGGGGGATGCGGGCATGATCGGCGATGGATTTTTTAACAGCTGATATTATGGCAAAAAACATCGAGGGACATTTTTTTCTTTTCAGGGAGAAATCATGAAAATAAAAGGGACCCTAAAGGGGGGAATACCATTGCCACCAATGATTTCTGGACATTGGAGGGTGGGAGTACCACTAGACACCAGAGAGAAGCGGCAAAAAAGCCACAATAAAAAAACTTGCCCCTTCCATTCTCCCCCATCTGTGGGACCTCAGCTAAAGCTTGGCACCACCCCTGCAGCTCAGAGATAGGGTGCCTGAGACAGAGTGAGCTGGAGCTGAATGGGGTGGCAAGATGAAAGCGACAGCAGCGTGAGACATGTGTGGCTCCGAATCCCGGGAGGGCAGACAGGCAGCCACTAAAAGAGAGTTGGAGATGGCAGGGACATGGAGAAGAAGCTCGGTGTCACCAAAAATGACAGCGTTGATTTGGGGGCTGAAATAGGAGGGTAAGTCCAGCAGCGGTGGCGGCAGCTGCTACATGGAGGGGGAAGGCTCTCTGTGATGGGAAGATTGCAGGTCATCATGAGAGACACAGACCGGGGTTGCTTCATGTGAGGGAGGGGGTGCTGCTGGGTACGGAAAGGGGCTGCACTGTTATTTATTCTTGACCTGGAAAGTGCTGCCTGTGAAAGTTAAAGGGCTGCTGCCATGGATGGCTCCTGTTTGCCCATGCAGGAAATTTTTAAACCGTGTGCAATTTAGCATGAACAATTAATACATGCATATTTACTGCAGACAGTTGTTAGAGCCACCGGTTTGTTTTTGTTTCCATGTGCAGTGGTATAACATTGTGAAGCTTGCAGAGCCTAAAACTCTGAAATCACAAGGGGCCAGTGGGGTGATGTCAGCTAGGCTGATCAGGACACCAAACAGCTGTTTGCTGGACAGTGTCCTGCAGATGAAAGGAAAAAGTCGCCGTATAATTTGTTCGGCTTTTTCTTTTCAAGTAGACAAAGTTTCCTCCCATCAAGGCAATACAGCATCACAATCAGCCACTCTTACAGCAAGAAGTTCACTTTGTGTGCACACAGAGAACTTAAAAAGCCATACAGTAACATCCCAAATTCCTTGTTGTGGACATTCCATCTTTGAGTGACTTGTGTAATGTTTTTTGTGCCCCCACAGATAGGAGACACACCATAGCCCTGGCACCTCTCTTCCCAACCTGGGTAAAATAGAAATGTTGTTTTGTGCTCTAACTCCTGACTTCTGAGAGGCCTGAGCCAGGCGTTTGCCTTAATGCCAGGGGTGATGCCTATTTTTTGCCAACTTGTGGTTTGTTGCCTTGTCTGAGCAACAAGTGGGGAAGGGTTAGCATTACATAGAGAAGGCAACAAACCTCTGAGTCAGACAAGTAAGGAAGAGCAGGAGGAAAAAGAGACTGCTATAGTTCTCAAAAGAGGTAGCCGGGAAGGTAAGTGCAAAAAAGTTAGCATTCAGGAGGTATAAGGAGACACAGATAGAGGAAGATAGAAAGGTGCATCAGGAGAAACAGAGGGAGGCAGGGAAAGCAATTAGGAGTGCAAAGGTGCAGATGGAGGAGAAAATAGCAAAGGCAGTACAGAAAGGGTACAAGGTGTTTTTCAGGTATGTAAGTGAAAAGAGAAAGACCAGGAGAGGGATAGTAAGGCTTAGGAAGGAATGAGGGGAGTGTGTGGAGGTGGACAAGGAAAAAGCAGACATCTTGAACTAGTACTTTTGTTCAGTGTTCACAGAGGAAGGGGAAGGTGCGGGACCACAGATAAGGGCCAGGAGCATCAAAGGAAGGGAGGTGGACACTAGTCCATTTACAGAGAAGAGGGTTCTGAGGGAACTCGCAAATCTGAAAGTGGACAAGGCAATGGAGCCAGAAGGGGTGCATCCTAGGAAACTGAGAGAGCTCAGGGAGGTGCTGGCTGCTCCTCTGACATCCCAGTTCAACCACTCACTGAATATATGAGTGGTTCTGCTGAACTGGAAGAGGGCAGATGTAGTCCTACTGCACAAAAGTGGAACGAAAGAGGAGGCTGGCAACCACAGGCCAGTCACCCTGACTTCAGTGGTGGGGAAAGTAATGGACAGAACTGTGGAATATCTGGAATCCAGTGGCTTTCAGGATCCAAGGCAGCATGGATTTACTGAGTGGAGATCATGTCAAACAAATCTGATAGATTTCTTTGACTGGGAGACTTGGAGCAGGGTGGAGCAGTGGATGTGGCCTACCTAGATTTCAGTAAGGCATTTAACACTGATCCACATAGGACACTCCAAACAAGCTGAGTAGCCTAGGAATGGGTCCTAAGATGGTAAACTGGGTGAGAAATTGGTTGGGGAACAGGAGACAGAGAGTGGTGGTTAACGGAGTACTCTCTGAAGAGGGGAAGGTGATAAGCGGGGTGCCACAGGGATCAGTACTGGGACTGATCCTCTTTAATGTCTTTATTAGTGACACTGCAGAGGGGCTAAAAGAGCAGGTATGCCTCTTTGTAGAAGACATGAAAATCTGTAATAGGGTAGACACTCCGGGGGTGGGGGGCTGGGGGTGGTGGTGGAAAAAATGAATAGTGATCTAGGAAAGTTGAAGGCGTGGTCAAAGGGTGTGACAGCTGGGTTTCAATGCTAAGAAGTGCAAAATCATGCACTTGGGGCACAGAAGCCCAGGGTCAGGGTAGAAAATGTGTGTGTGGGGCAATATTAATCACCACCAAAGAGGAAAGGGACCTGGGAATTATCGTATCTGATGACCTAAAGATGGCCAGACAGTGTGATAATGCATTGGGGAGAGCTAGTCGGATGCTAGGCTGCATAGGGAGGGGTATCACCAGCAGAAAGAGAGGTGGTATTGCTGCTGTATAGATCACTGGTGAGACCTCAACTAGAGTACTGTGTCCAGTTCTGGAGCCCACATCTCTGGAAGGACATAGACAGGGTGGAGGCAGTCCAGAGGAGGGCAACCAAAATGGTGAAGGGTCTGCATCATAAGCCCTATGAGGAGAGGCTGAAGGACCTCAATATGTACATCCTGCAGGAAAGGAGGGAGAGGTGGGATATAATGGAAATTCAAATATCTCAGGGGTATAAATAAAGTTCAAGAGGGAAGCATTTTTCAGAAAAAAGATGCTCAAGAACAGGGGGACATGCTATGAAGCTGGGGAGGACTCAGGGGAGATGTGAGGAAGTACTTCTTCACAGAAGGAGTGGTGAATGCCTGTAACGACCTCCCAGTGGAGGTGTTGGGGGCAAAAATGGTAATGGGCTTCAAGAATACATGGGATAGGCATGGGGAACCTTACAGGTGGGGAAGGGAGGTAAAGCTGGAAATCAAATAGGGTCACCGGTGTTATAGTAGGTAGGGAAAATGGGCAGACTACGTGGGCCAAGCAGCCCTTATCTGCCATCAGTGTCTACTGTATATTTCTACACAGGACAGCAGTAATCATTCAATAAGTTTGCATTTCCCTGTTTGTCTACAGCCCAGTTCTACCTCTTTGCCAGCCTTTCAGTGCCCTTCTTTTTATTTATTTTCTCACTTAAAGCATGCATCTGAGGAAGGCCTAGCCAGTGACCTTCACTACCTCTGCTGTCCTGAGTTTGGTCACCACCTTGGCCTACCTCAGCACAGCATTGGCCACCCTAAACATTTCTTAGTAGTTTGCCCTGGTTATTTTCCTCTGTCAGCCTGTGTATCTTCTATTTTGTTTAACTCAGTTTCAATTAGGAGCCATAGATATAACTGACTGACAGCTTTACAGTGATGTTTAAACTTAGGTAGTTCATATTTCAGTTTCAAACAGCAATACATGTCATAATCTACGTAATAACTAAAAAGTTTCATGAGTTTCAGCATTTACAAAAATTAAAACATAGAACTGCTTTGGCACATTGGCAGTCCAAAACAAGTGGTGGGAATTCGATTTCACCGAATGTGATATATATGAGTAATAATTTAATCTTATTTTTGTGATTGTATTGGAGAAATAAATGTCCAAACATGCTTCCCAATGTGTCTGGGGCCCCAGTTGGTAAAGGGATCCTCAATCTCAAGCCAACACCAAGTTGGAGAATGTACAATCCATGCTTTCATTCAGGACCAGGTCTACCTTGCTCTTTATGTCTTGCAAAAGGTTTGCAACACTGGGCAACTCCAAAAGATATAGTGAGGTGTGTGTGATGGAGATAGTGTTTTACTCAAAAAGGAGTAGACAAGAACGTCCGTGGTTAAGTGTATAGTAAAGTAAAGATGCTAGTATTAGGTAAACCTGTCAGGTTAAATGTTGTATGTTAAATGTTGTGGTTTGTGAGTCTTGCTGTACAGCAGTTGTTTCAGTATTTGTTTGTCTGTGTTGTTTGGCTCCCCCTCCACGCACTCAGACCGACCGTCTGGTGTTACTGTCCCTTTGAATGTTTGAGAAGCAAGTTACACTACAGTGAAAGCTTTAAGTGTTTGTCTACACAACTTTAAGTGTTTTTTTTACGAACAGCAACTAAAAAAGGTTCACTTAAAACAATTGGTTATCTTGGTAGTAGTACTGTGTGAAGAGGCCTAAACTGTTCAAACGGTTCAAACAAACACTTTGAAAAGTGGGAAAACAAACACATAACTCGTTAGTTTTTGAAGTTTTAGGAGTGTGGTAATGTTAGTAAAAACTACTTAGCAGAGTTCAACAGTTGTAACATTTCATGGTTTAACTATATGGTAAAAGAACAAGAGTACTGATGAAGGTTCTTACCTGACCTGCTGGGTTCTAACTATGGAGGCAGCTGGCCCCACCCTGCCCATTTATACGGCTGCAGTAAGCAGAGCCTGCAGATGTTTTGTGTGTACAAAATGAGTGATGTCATGTTTTCTGCCCTGGAACTGACTGACGATGTAAATAGTCTCCTCTGCCTTACCCTCCTCCAAGAAATGTTTTCCACCCTCAAATAAATATGCTTTCATGTTAGACAATAGTTGCAGTGCACTATTTTCTTTCTTAAGTGGGAGGTACAAGAACTGGAACCTGAATAGTGGGAGGCAGCATTAGTTTTTTGGAGAGAGTAAGATCTACCCCCACCTCCACCCAAGAAGCTCCTAAAGATCCACCCAGCTTTTTTTTTGGTTCATGTGGGAGGGACATGAGGTGGATTTATCATGCTGGAACAATTGACTCTCAGAGCTGCCTGGGGCATCAGAGCTTAAGCTTCAGAAGGAAAAGACTGAAACTGCATCCCTATACAGCACTTGTTTAATCAGCATTGGCTCAGCTTACATTCCTCTCCTGGTCACACATTTTCACAAATACATTCCAAGAGGTGGAAAGTTCCTCCTGGTGGGTATGTGGTGTTATTCAGACCTGTCCTCCAACACTGCCCCACCACCTTACTCTGTATTTTGCATCAGCTGAAGCATGTCAGTATAGCAAGAGGCTGCAGTGTATATTTTTTACTGAGCTTGCAGTTTTAAAGGAGTAGTCCACAGTCCACTCAGAATTTGCAAAAACATATGTTATGCAGTATGTTGTGACTTGTATGTTAAGTCCTAATGTGTCCCTCCCTCTGTCTGCTATTAGGAGTTTTTCCTAAATTAGCCTATTAGCAGATACCTGAGAGCTAACTAATTGGGGTTTCTGTAAGAAAACCTCTACTAAATTAAATTCTAATTCACTATTATTGTTTTCTGTGTATGTCAGGTCTAGCTTGCAGGAGTGTTTTCATTTTAACACTTTTAATTTCATCAAACTATACACAACCATAAAAGCAAAGAAATTGCCCAGATCATTAGCACCATAATTAGTTAAGACTCTAGCTGTTTTCTTACAGAAAACCCACTTAGTTAGATCTCAAGTATTTGCTAAACTATAAGGCCAGATATTCAAAAGGGTTGCGCCATGCGCAACAGGGTTGCGCGTGCGCAACTCCAAAAATGCGCCATTCTGCGATATTCAGAAGGGGCCAGTTGCGCCACCGAAAACATGCTGAGCAACAGCGCAATGGAAATGAAGGCATGCGCAACCGAAGGGGGCGGGTCCATGCATAAAGTGCGCAATGCAATATCCGAACACTTGCGCAATGCGCAAGAGTGGCTTAGCCGGAAGTTGCGCAGTACCGGATTTGAGCCAAAATAAAAAGGCTCAAGGAAGCGTGCAAGAACCCTAGCAGGCCGCAAACTGGGGGAGAGAGACAGAGAGAGAGAGAGAGAGACAGGAGCTGGAAGGGCAGAGAGGGACAGTGGGTCCAGGAGGACAGAGAGGCCAGTGGGGGGTGCCCGGTGCAGTGGAAGCAGCAGTGGGGGCAGCGGGGGTAACACAGGAACAGCAGCCGGGGGCAGAAGCCAGGGAGATGGACAGTGCCAGCTTCCACATGGAAGCTGTAATGAGGGGTGAGACACCATGCTGCAGGGGGCGTGGCAGCGGAGGGGCCCGTCGGTAGTATGCCCGACAGGTGGTATCGTGCCTGCATCAGCTCGAGCTGTACACAGACATCGAGATTGGGCGCGGTACCACCTGAACAGGGCAATACTGAGACGGCTCTGTGAGCTGTGCAGTGATGTGATGCAGGCACCCTCACAACGGAGTCACGCCTGTCCGTGGAGACCAAGGTGACAGCCTGCATGTGCCTGCTCACCACGGGCACCTCCAGAGGCCAACAGGGACACCACAGGCATTACACAGTCAGCCACGCCACACATCCTCACCCAATTCCTCAGCGCCTGCCCTCATGCTGCAGAGTACATCCATTTCCCCAGCACTGCGGCAGAGTGTACAACAAACATGCAGGAGTTCCACAGGGTAGCACATATGCCTGGCATGCTAGGGGCCATAGACTGCACCCATGTGGCCATTCACATGCCACCTGGCCCCGACGGCCAGGCATGTCGGAACCGAAAGGGGTTTTCCAGTGTCAACTGCCAGGTGGTGTGTGATGCCACTGGGTGCATTATCAATGTCTGTGCCACACACCCTGGTGGAGCACATGATGCCTTCATATGGCACCAGTCTGCACTGTGCCATCGATTCGAAGTGGGAATATCCCAGGGTCATCTAGTGGGTGAGTACACATGTATGGAATGCAAACTCTGGGCAAGGGTGGGAATGACACAGGTGCCATGGTAGTGGCACACAAGGATATGGGCAATATGGACCTGACATGACACTGATCTCACTATCTCCACACAGGTGACTGCGGATACCCACTCCGTCCCTGGCTGCTCACCCGTGCACGGCGCCCCCACGACCCCAGCGCAGCTATGCTTCAATGAGGCACATGCGCAACACGTAACATCATAGGCGGGTGTTTGGGATGCTCAAGGCACGCTTCTGATGCCTGGACACCTCCGGCGGAGCCCTGCAGTACAGCCCCCAAAAGGCCTGTGGGATATTCCTGGCCTGTTGCATCCTGCACAACATGGCCAAAGACCATGGGATAGCCATACAGGTCCAAGAGGGGGACAGCGATGGGGACGCCAGTGGTGCCGGTGATGTTAGTGATGAGCACCCCCTAGGATGGAGGGACCCCCGACTGACCCGGCAGGCCCAGCTGCACCGGGACACCATTGCAGAAGAGCACTACGCCCAACACAGGTAAGTCAAGGGGACATGTGCAGGCAACACTGTCCATGCGCAAACCACAGGCACACAGGGGAACACACCGTGCTTGAAGGTCAGGGGAGTTGAAGGTTCCAGGCATACCAACACACCATCAGAGAGGGGTGAGCACTCATATGACACACACACACACACACACCAGGCAGCATACATGGGCAGCAGCACAGCACTGTGGAAACGACATTGCCAACACACAGCACCACCAACCACCCCCACCACCTGGACTGTCCACGTCGTGTGTCAGGACCTGGGCACTCTGCACCTTGCTGTACAGTGCAATGCAGGCATCATCATGCACACGCACCTGTGGACAGCAGTTGGAGAGTGTGCAGGTGGTCCGTGTGTCAGCGTGGTGAACAGAGCACCAGCAGTGCACTGCCCACCATGACACACATTGCACACAGGGCAGCACCAGACAGGGCCTGCACTGGAGACAGCTCAGTCAGGTAGCACTGTCCCACGGCCACCACAGATGCATGAGTGGCCCCACCGTGGCCCAGCAGCACTGGCAGGCTGAGCAGCGGCCACATCGGGTGGCGCTGGTGCACCACCAGGGGTCCCACTGCGCGAACGTGACCTTGCCTGCACAGGGGTCTGCATCCTGCCAAACAAACTTGCACCAGGGGTGCTTGGGATGTCCACAGCAGAACCCGGCATCGACAGGCCTGGTGTCGCCGACGCCGGGAACGGGAGTGGAGAGCGCACTGTGTGGGGTGTGTGGTACAGGGCACCTGACAGTGTGCATGCGTCGCCGACAGAGACCACTGCCTGGGTCCAGCCTGTCAATGGCAGCGGTCACATCCGTCCACATAAGGACCAGCTCGGCTCGGTCCAAGCACACTCCTGCTATGCCGCTCCACGGACACAGACAGTGCCTCCACGGACCTTGCAACCGCCCCTGCAGCTGTGCGAGTCCTGCAGCAGGCGGGTGTGTGCATCAATGGGTACTGTGCCCCAATGCATCGTGACCCCCAGGGTGTGGGCGGTCCTGGTGCACAGCACCCCTTGAGGTGGCGCTGTTCGCCAGGACCAGGTATGGGCGGATCAAGGGCGGTGGACATGTGCCACTGCTTGACACTGTACCCCAGACCTGGTGTGCGACTGCTGCCGCCTCCAACTGCTGAGCCCCAGGTCCACCTGTTCCACCTCCATGCTGACAACAGTGCCAGACACCTGCACAGCCACGGTGCTGCCCACGGTGCTGACAGGCACAGCCTGGGACTGTGCCAGCATGCTGGCACAGGTGTGAACCAGGAAGGCCCAGGGGCACGTGCTGGCCTGCCATGTGTCCGTCATGGAACACACACCTCACTGCCCATTGCAGGCCTGCTATCATCAATGGTGCAAGTGCGTGCCACTGCCATGGGCACAGCATGCTGGCATACCTGCATGCC
Source organism: Neoceratodus forsteri (assembly GCA_016271365.2). Lineage (NCBI taxonomy): Eukaryota > Metazoa > Chordata > Ceratodontiformes > Ceratodontidae > Neoceratodus > Neoceratodus forsteri. The sequence continues at coordinate 487,450,392 of CM028134.1, forward strand.
AGACTGCTGTGACACAGGCTGTGCACCCCTGCACCCGTATCACTGACACGAGGTTGTTGGCCCAGCATGCATGCTGCTGCGGTGCCTGCAGGCTGGTGGCGGAGGTGGATGGTCCTCCTCCACATCCAGCAGGTCTGCATCACTGTCTGGACCCACCACCACCACCGTCTCCTGAAGGCGAACAGGATCTGTAACAGAAAGAGTACATGTGGTGCATGTGAACAAGCCCCCAACAACACCACCATGTCATACCGTGCAGTGATGGCTTCCACCTGTGATGGAATCCTCCGCCTGTGCGCCCACAATGGCACTCGGCTGCATGGCGCGACCAGTTTCTCCTCTGTAGGGTCAGCTGCAGCACCACTGGTGGGCCCCCACCAGTGCCAGCACGTGCCACCCTGAAGGCTGCCACCTTCTCCTTCAGCCTCCTGTGGTCAGTCCCCATCTTCTTCTTGCATTCCTGCACGGAGCGCTGGTGGCTTCCGTGCAGGTTGATGGCCTGAGCTACCCCCTCCCATGCAGCTGCACGTTCCTGAGGGGTGCCCCTCCGTCCACTCACTAGTGGCTCATCCTCCAGGTAGGCCTGGAAGAGGGCCTCCGTCTCTGCCACGGTGAAGTTCGGCCTCCTCCTACACCACCGTCCACACCTTCAGCTTGGCTCTGGTCAGTCATGGTGATCTGTATGGGTGGAAGTGGACACCTGTCACTGTGCAGTCGACAGCATTTCCCCATGAGCATAGCTGCCGGCCCGGGGGGGGCGGAAGCCCCCCACATTTCCTCTCCGCATGGCAGATACTGATAGAAAGGGTGCCCTTTGTCCCTTTCTAAGTGCCCTTTCATGCTCAGCCCCTCAGCCTTTATCATCCTCCGCCCATGAGCATTGTCCTGAGCATCACACAGCATGTAACTCACCTCTCACCTGCAGTAACCAAATCTGGCCAGCACAACCCACTGTCGCATTTTATAGCGCAACACATGCAAATGAGGTGTGGCGCAACTTTTTGATGCTAATCGCGCCACTGCGCCTTTGAATAGCTGATCGATGATTTACATATATCGGCTGAATATGCGTATTGTGCTGCTGCAGCCACGGAAGGTCCGGCTGAGCCAATGGCGCAGGTTTGTGGCTGTGTGCCACACTGCATTGCGCATGCCCAGACAGCTTACGCATGCGTCTATCGCGCTGCAGACCTGCTGAGCGCGATAGGCGATTCAGACCATGGCCACCATTGTGCCAGTGGCGCTACAGCACTGGGCACTATATGACGCTGTGGCACTACTGCGTGATAGTCCACTGTGGCACTGGTGCACAGCTTGGCAGTCGCGCAGGATGCCTATACGTCCGATGGTGCTGTGCGTAGCCTTGCGTCATTGCCATGACCTTGTGTATGCCCTCTGACCCCTGGCGCTGTTGGCATGCCATGTGTCGTCCCTATTCTGCGCTGTCTGGTGACAGCGCCATATGTGTGGCGCTGTTCGAACAGCGCGATTGGAGCCTGTGGTGGTCTATTGCGCAACAACTCCACGTGGGGTTACGGCACAGCGGGGCGCCATATTGCCTGCTGTAAAGTTGGTGCCATGGCTAGGAGGAGGGCGGTGTCCTGGAGCCAGATTGAAGTGGCCAACCTGGTGGCCCTAGGTGAGCCACACTATGATGGCCTGTATGGTGAGGCGCCCCTCACAAGTGCCAGGACTCAGCTGTGGCAGCAAGTGGCCACTGACCTGGTGGAGATCGCTGGATGGGGCCGGTCTGCTGAGCAGTGCCGGCACCGGTACAGTGACCTCCGCCGGAGGGAGCCAGAACTTTTGTTGCGGCTGCGGTCATGTGCCAGGCGGGGCGTAGTGCCTAGGCCAGGTGAGTGTACCATCTATGCACCTATATTCTCTGTAGGGGTGTGTGTGTGCTTGGGTGGCTGTGCATAGGTGCCGGCTCGGACACGGTTGGCTGTGTCAGTGTGTGCAGCTGTGCGATGGATGGTTATGGCTGTGTGGGCAGGCACTCTCACTGGGGCAGGGGGCACTCTGCTTTTGAGTCACACTGATGTTTGTCTCAACATATGTCTCCCACAGGCCGGATTTTGAGGGCCGCGGGTGAGGATGAGTGGGCCGTGCCAGGGCCCCAGTGCCAGGGGGTGTTGTGCCCCAACCACAGCAGCAGCAGCAGCAGCATCAGCAGCAGCGGCAGAGCCAGCTGCTGGAGGAGTGTGAGTATCATTACTTCATGGATGCTATTGCATGCTGGGGGGGGGCAAGACCACCAGCCATGCACACACAACCAAAGGGAGGTCATAATTCCACTATACAAGACACTAGTGAGGCCCCACACTGGAGTACAGTGTACAGTTCTGGAGACCATACCTACGTATGGACATGGACTGGGTAGAGAGGTTCAGAGGAGGGCAACACGGATGGTGCATGGATTGCATCACAAGTCCTATGAAGACAGGTTGAAGGAACTGAACATGTACTCCCTGGAGGAGGGAGGAGAGGGGATATGATGGGGACATACAAGTATCTTACAGGGGGGAACAGAGTGCAGGAAAACACTATTTTTAAGCGTAAAAGATGTTCCAGGACTAGAGGGCATGGGATGAAGTTGGAGGGGGGACGATTCAGAGGAAACATGAGAAAGAATTTCTTCACAGAACGGGTGGTGGACAAGTGGAACACCCTGCCAGAGGAAGTGGTGGGGGCTGACTTGGTCATGGGATTTAAGAATGCATGGGATAGCCATACAGGAATTCTGGAGGTCAGGGGTAAGGTGCAACAGACTTATAGGAAAACAGAGTGAACTTACAAGGTCAAATGGCCAGACTGGGTGGCCCATGGGCCCTTATCTACCGACACTGTCTATGTATCCATGTATGTAGGCACGACACAGGTGACATGCATCACAGTGCAGTATCACAGCACGTCTGTGTATGCGTCACTGGTGGTCCAGGCATGCACTGGGCACATAGCTGTGTAACTGGCATCGCACGACGTTGCCACATCACTTGCCAGCCTAGTTTGTACTGTGATTGACGTGGGCAGTGTGTGTGGGTGGTGGTGCACATAGCTGGTGCCGCCTGTTTGTGATGGCCATGTGCATGTTCACTGTGGGTGGGTGCATGCCATCACAGGTGCGGGACATTGGGCTATATGGCTTGCAGGTTGGGTGGTGTTCAGGGTTGTGGTCAGTCACAGCCATTGACTGTGTTCCCATTTTCTAGGCCTCGAGGTTCTCCGGCGGATTCGCCACGATATTCGGGGCCTCACACAGGTGTCGATCGAAAATCAGGCCATCCTCCAATCAATCAGACGCTATGGCCTTCGGAGGAGGCGGCACAGGACGGTGCAGGACCAGGCGGAGGATGAGCAGCCAGCTGGGCCATAGCGGCTGCTACCCTTCCCACTTCTCCCATCCCTACCACCCTGCCTTCCCTCTCCAAGTTGTTCATCCCTACCCCTTGAACACCCCTACCTTGTACCCGTCCCCCCTTGTAAATAGTTGTTATTGCTTTGTTTCTTTACTATTCGATATTTAAATATACATTTCTATTTTGATATGAATACTGTGTTGGTCTCTGATTTGCAGCTGGCTATGGGTGCTCAGTTGCAGGGGTGTACATGCCATCTGGGGTGGTATGGTCCTGGGTGTGTGTGTGTGTGTGTGTGTGTGTGTGTGTGTGTGTGTGTGTGCATGGGGAGGTATCTCCAGCATGGCAGTGACTTTTGGTTGGTCTTGCCATCTGCTGCCACCCAGTGCTGGGTGCACAGGGTGTGTCTGGCTTGTAGGCTTCTGTGTTGCACGGGGCTGACGTGTGCTGGGGGGACTGCATGGTTTCCTGCAGTGCCAGTCACTGAACATGGGTGGTGTCTTGGGGTCACAGTGCAGGGTGTGCTGTGCATATGGGGGGCTGATGTGCACTGTGGTTGTCAACCCCCTGTGTGTGGCACTCTCCGCCTGCCAGTGGTTGTGCTGGGGTGTCAGGGCTCTGCTATGCTTTGTTGGCTTGTCCCCATGGGCATGTGGATCATCTGTCCCACCTCCAGTGATGCTGTGCTTGGGGTGTGCCGGTGTGGTGTGGGTTCTGCAGTGTGTTCCTGTGCCCATGTGTGGCATGGCTGGTGGTGGGCCCCAGCCTGCCTCCCTGGATGTGCAGTTCCATTGCTCTGGGGGGCTGTGCTTGTGCTATGGCAGCTCTGGAATGCTCAGCTGAGCTTCCCTGGTTGCTCCATAGCGCAACATTTTGGCTCAGCTTCTCCTTCCTGGTTGTGCGATGGCGCAGTATGTGCGATATTCAGACGTTGGTTGCTTTCGCAATTTGCTCTGCTCCACGTTTGAATATCGCACCTGTTGCGCATTTGCGCAACTGGTTTGTGCTTGCTCCTGCTGTTGCGCTACTTTTGAGCGCAGTTTGAATATCTGGGCCTAAATATAGGTACCAGCTTTCTATTAGGTAGAACTAGCATTTAGTACTGATTTTGGTCTGTGACATGATATTCATTTTTTTTTTTTTTTTTTACAAATGAAGTGTATGGTATGAAGCTAGAAACTGCAAAATACTTTAAAGTCATTTTTTCTCCTGTGTGTTGTATAGCATGAACACAACAGGATGACAACGACTATTTCAGCTACACATTTGATCCCATTTTACAATGGTTCATTGCACTACACATTTAGTGTATCCCACTTTTTCAAATAATAAAACAAATATTTGCCAACCTAGATAACTCACACATACATATTTTAATACTTTATTAAAAAGATACTTCATATTTGTAACCAAAAAAAATTGTAAATCATGTCACAGAGCAAAATCAGCTCTAACTGCCAGTTCTACCTATTAGACTAGAGGAGGCAGTATAGTGCGGTGGTCTAAGGCTCTGAGCTGCAAACTTGGTGTCCTGGGTTTGAATCCCACAGCCTCCACATGCGTACTGTGTGTCCCTGAGCAAATCACTTAACTTTCTTGTGCTCCTAGGTCACACCTGTAAACAAGCTTTAGTGTGTCTCTCCTGCTAAAAAAAAAAAATAAAGAATGCTGGTACCTACATTTATAGATTAGCAAATACTTTAGAGCTAACTGAGTGAGTTTTCTGTAAGAAAACTGCTATAGTCTTTACTAATTATAGCAGTGATGATCTGGGGCAATTTCTGTGCTTTTTATTGTTGTGCGCAGTTTGATGAAATTACATTTTAAAATGAAAACACATATTACTGCTAGCTAGACATGACACAACCAAAAAACACAAATAGTGAATTAGAGCTAGTTAGTAGCTGTTTTCTTACAGAAACCCCAGTTAGGTAGCTCTCAGGCATCTGTTAAGTTGTATCTGTTGCCATTTGTGCTCACTGGATAAGAACAGTTACAAAGCTCTGCTGTTGTGAACTGATTTTAAAAAGCACTGCATATGCTAAATCTATGGGCCTGGCTACGTCACTATCACATGAGACAGGGCGCATTGTAGGAGGCAGAAGGCAATACACCTATTTGTGATGGAGATCCCCAGGGGTTATAAAACTACTCTAAAGCTAGCTGCCTAATTTAGGAAAAACTCCTAATAGCAGACAGAGGGAAGGACACACTAGAACTTTACATACAAATCAAAACACTCTGCATAACATATGTTTTTGCAAATTTTGGGTAGACTACTCTTTTAATTGAGCCATCCCCAATCTGTATCCTTCCAAGAACCACTTTGTGGTGTGCATACCAGTGTGGTTATTTCGCTCTTATTTACAGCTTTACACCTTTATCAGTTTTTAATTGGAATTGTGTCTAAATGCTCCACCATGTAGCCTCCAGTCTCCCACTATACCTGCACACATTGCAGCACTGTTTCACTGCATGCAGGGAGATCAGAGGCTACCAGGACAAATGCAGACGGCAGTGTGGAGCATGGGTGTAGGCTGTAATACTGGGATGCCTCCATAACACAATAACCTGACAGCTGTATGCGCACCCTCCCCACCCGGGTGTACCTCCATGTCCCCACCTAACCAACCTCTCTGTCTGCACTTGCCTCCCCGAGGGCCACCTCCTGATGGTATCCGTATACTGTCCTTGATTACTCTTCTCACTGTGCTGAGTGATGGGAGTACCCTGCCTGCCCATGTGTAATGTGGCAGCAATACGACCTGCAGAGTAGTGCCAGTAGTGAACACATACATTAGTGGAGCTCCTGACTGCATCATGGAGCACTGCTGTGGTGGACAATAGATGTGTGGTACTGTGTACAGTGGAGCAGTGGGGAACACAGTGAAAGCAGTAGTAGAGGGGCTGCCTTCAGCCATACAGCAGCAGTACATGAATGTCTGTTGTGCCAGGTGCCCTAATACTGGCAGAACCGATGCCATGTCTCCCCCCTCTCTCTCCTCCCTTCCTTCCATCTCACTTACGTAGCCCCAATTCCAACATACAGATCTCCCCTTCCCACGAACCTCTCTCTGTCACCTCCACAACATAAGTGTGTCTCATAACAGTGAAATATGGTTATTTACATACTATGACTGTGCCATATACACAGTACTCCATAGGACATGTAGGATGGCATCTCAAAATGCAGCTGTCATCACCGAGTGCACCATGGGATGAACACTGCTACTACAGGGTTGAGACCACACACACTCGCACTCAGTGTGGACAGGCTGTAATGTTTTCAAACCATTGGCAGTGTGGACACACTAACTTTTACAGACTGTAACGGTTTGAATCCATTACAGCTTTTTTTGAGTGTAGTATGGACAGGGACTGCATGTCTATATAATTATCTATCTTTCTATCAATTGCATGCATCGCTATTTTTATCTGTTTCTAAAACAAACCTGCATGTCACATTTGCCTGCACTCTGAGCACATACTTATGAAACTGTGCATATTTTTACTCCACTTCTGCATAGACCTCATACTTTCCTAATATTCCCATTATCACAAGCATAACTACCTTGCCCTTATCAAAAGCGACCCCTTCTGAAAGTTACTATCACATTTTCTCTGCTAACAGTTCATCATCATTACACCTGACTTCCTGACATCAACACATTGCTTAAATATAACTTACATCACCTCATGGACAAAAACCCTGTTTCTCTCTAAAAAAACCAAAAACCTGTGTAAATAATCCCAAGGCTGAACATATGCCAGCCATTACTTTTTCATGTACTGCCACCTTCTGTAAAATCATGTGGATTTGCATAAGTTTCCCATAATGCTTTGCATTATTGGGGTATGTATAGGGATGTAAGTTTGTCATGGATGAGGTTTTCATGAGTCATTGTTTGTTCATGAAATCATTAGTAAACAGTAGTAAATGTTGTGGCACTGTCATCATTGCTACATTCTGATGACACTAGTGAAAGTCATGGAAGTCCTGAATAAAGATCAAACGTCATGGAATCAATGACGTGTATGACTGCCATGACAAACTTACATCCCTAGGTATGTGCAATTGTGTTTTCTTTAAAATTTGGCTGTCTGACCAATATCATCTGGGATAACACATACATCAATGGCATTTGCTCTGTTTTTTTTTTTTGTAAACCTACAGTGCTTCCTATTCCTTTCATTAAAATGTACACCTACATGTATTTTCCTAATAAAGTGTATGTCTTCCTTAGAACAGAAACTAAAACAAATCCTACTACTTACAAATCATTGTGCTGTTTCTCCATACCTCCTTAACAATTCCACACAACTTCACTAACTTCATTATGCAGCCGTGGTGGATCTGACCAGAATTTGTTTGTAATCTTGTGAAGGGAAGCTTAGAGCAGCATGTGCAGCTTGGAGGAGGGTGTATGCAGATTTGGGGTGGGATTTGCATACTGTATGCTAAGCCTTGTACCTTCATTTACTCAAACCAGAAATGGTCTATCCGTCCACATTTAAAAGTGTAGCTTTTGTATAGTATGTACTTTAGTATGTATGTGCTACTGTAAAACTATAAATAACCGTGTCAAGTTTATATTGCGGGCTTGCATTGCAAAACCTCAATGTGCAACTGTAATGTCGCACTCTGTGACTGGTCGTACTCAGGAGCAGCTGTTTGTCACAACTGTCAAATGCGGCAGCAGCTGACTCATTTTTTTTGCATTCTTGTTGTGGCAGTGTTTTTCAAAATTAGCAGAGATGTCTCTTGTGCGCTGGTTAAATACCCCACCCCAGAAAGCTGCTAAACATGATTTTCATGCGTTGTAGACTTCAGATATGGACGCAGAGGTGCTCAGTGTGACTGCTGGAATTTCTCGGCTTATGGCTGAATCTGTCACACAGGAGCTTGCCTCCACAGTTGCTTCTCCACTCAGCAAAAATAGAAAAGTCAAGCACCGTGTAGATGCTCTTGAGGTTTGCTTTGAAATAGAGCAATACTCCTGCCAACAGGTGTGATGCAAGCTGTCCGACTATACAAAGCTAAATACAAAAGTAAAATAAATGAAAGCACTGTGCGAGTGTTTAAAAGAGACTATCTAGCCAAGCTAAAATACAATCCTGATGCTGACATGCTGACAAAGACCCTGCCCATTAAGCCTTGTGGCCATCCGCCTTTGCAAATGGCAGATGTGGAGAAAGGAGCTCAAATCAATAGTTAAATCTCTGAGAGCAGAGGGTATAGTGGTGAATGGCAGAGTTTTGACTGCTGTTGCCACAGGAATTGTAAAATCTTGCAATCCAGAATTGCTTTCAGAGAATGGTGGCTCCCTCACATTCTCTCGACAGTGGTCCTGGTTATTTTTAAATTGAATGGGTTTCAGCAAGCGTAAAGGGACCAAAGCAGCTAAGAAAATCCCCGTTGATTTTCCAGACCTGAGAGACAACTTTTTGCACCTCATAAGTAAAGCATGCGGGCAAGAGCTAATCCCTACAGACCTCATTTTTAATCTGGATGAAACAGGGGTTAACTAATTCCCTGCTCAGAGTGGACCATGGAGTCTGTGGGGATGAAACAGGTTGAGGTGTCAGGACTTGGGGATAAAAGGCAGTTTTCGGTGGTGCTGGCATGCTCTTTATCTGGACACTGTCTCGCCCCTCATGTCATCTATCAGGGCAAAACCAACCAGTGCCATCCCAGTTTCTCATTTCCAGATGGATGGTACATCACCCACACAGAGAATCACTGGGTGAACTCTGAGAGAACCATTCGGTTTACTGAAAATTTACTAGCGCCATACATCAACACTATAAAACAACAAAAACAACTGCCTGATTGCCAAAAAACATTGCTTGTACTGGACTTGTTTAAGGGCCACACCACCGTCAAAGTTATTGCAAATTTTGAAAAACATGGCATTATCCCCATATTTGTGCCTGAATCATGCATTGATCTTCTTCAGCCGCTGGACATATTGATTGACAAAATTTTTAAAGATGAGCTGAAGAAGCAATTTACAAACTGGTATGTGACTCAGATTTCTAATCAACTGAAGGCTGGATGCACTAGTGACACTATTTTGATAGACCTAAGACCTACCACACTAAAAACAAAACACACACAATGGTTGGTGAACAGCATCACCAAACTGGCAACATGAACCGAGGACTGTAAAGCAGGATTTGAAAAGGCTGGTATACAACGAGCACATGAGGACTACCTGAATGATACCTAAAGCAGCATTAATGCTACTTGTTTTTATTTACCTTTGTGTTTCTTTATTTCCCATTAATGGAGTGTACGGTAATTTTCCTCTTTCTGTTTCGATCTTAGATCCTGCTTCAGAGTAACACAGCCGATGAGAGTGATTCATTGATTCAGCAGGGAAGATTCATGGATTCAGCAGGGAACAAAGGCAGCAAAGTTGCGCGAAACTGAATAAAAGCAATAGTCACTTTTTTCTGCACTTTAACACTGAATAAAAGTTTGTCTGCACAGCATTACACTAAGTTATCAGTTTCTGACTTTTTTCCCTGACAGTAACCGCTGAAACGTTGTTACTCGCCTGGTAGAATAACAAGAATGTATTGCTGTAAAACAAACCTTGCACCTTAAAGGGGAAGCGCGGAAACAGCAATATTTGTTTTACAGTATTATAGTCTATTTTACAGTATTTACTGCATTGACTTTCTGGGCAGTGTGAATTTTACCATGCATATGTAAGTATCATTAAGTAGAGATCACCTGACCTTGTGGGAGGGCTATAAAATGCCGCTTGTTTAGCAGCTCTGGGAAGGAGATGGAGAGTGACTCAGTGGAAGGAAGAGAAGGTCAGGTGAAGTTGAGATGTTTTTTTTTGTAATTTTAATCTTAATTCAAAATTTTTAAAAGGTACAAAAATAAAACCACTCCAGAAAATGTCCACATGATAATCATAAGTTACAATGTACATGAAAAAAGAAAGGTGTTAAATGACAATGCCTGGCTGGCAAATAAGTCCAAAGATGAAAATACAAATGACAGTCCAAGAGGAAGGCTAGCCGGACAAAGTAGAGATGGTGATGGTAAGTATTCCAACACAGGGATTAGAACTGCTGCTCCTCCAAAGATCCAACACAAGTTGTGGGGTCAAAAGCAGTCCCAAATTTAAAATGAACATCTTTAACTAACTGTCCATGAGACCCAAGTCAGAAAAGAATGTTTGAATGGCTAATAGATAATCTCAAGTATCTGGAGAAAACAGCTGCCCAAAATCATTTGAACAATCCAAAACATATGCTAATACAAATGTACCAATGCTATAATAAAACATCACAATGCTAGCAGAAACAACACTGATAGATACCAATTATATAGCATAATACAATAATAAAATACATTCAACAACATTAACAATAACAATAGCAATAGAATGCCAAGGGAACCTGGGCAGGCCAGAAAACCAGCCAAGCCATACCGTACATAAACAAAAAATATAACTGAAAGTGAGGGGACACAAGGTCCATGGAAGGGAATAAGCATGGGGGGGAGGAGTAAAGGAGTGCCCCCAGAGCCCAGGATACCACCCACACAGGCCTCAAGCTTTGGGAGTAAACCTTGCATGGGAAATACCTGTATCACTTCAACAAGTATAAATGTACATATAGTCCCCAAGACCCTACCTCGCTTCTCACAGAACAAAACCCAGATGGTGCTCAGCTGGTAGAGAACCCACTTGCACTAAGCTCAGAAGACTTCATATGATTATGAATCTATGCTGAAAGATGTTCTAGAGCATATACTATATCTCTAGAGTGAGCTTCCACCAAGATTCTAAAGTGGACACTCTAGAAGAGTACCAGAGTATAGTAATAGCCTTCTTAGTGGCTAACAAGAGAAGTATAATATGTTCATATATGGAAATATTTATGTTACAGCATTCCGGTGGTGAAGCTGAGATGCTGACTTGGACGGACCAAGGCTGCTCTCCTGATTACAAGCTGTCTGAAGCTTCACTCCCCGGTATTCCAGGAATAATGTGTGCCAGCATTATTCTTGAGGAATGGTTCATCCTGAAGGAATTGGTCAGTACACTGGATTGTTTAACACGATCCTGTCTTAAAGATACAGCCTCCTGAAGTTCAGTGTACATGTTTGTTATTTTAGTTTATTATTTTAGTTTGTTACTTTGTCCCCAATAAAATGATAGGCATATTTATGCCTTTTATGCACCTTATAAGCTGCGGCTTGGCTCATTCTAACTGTATCCCATAACAGTTTGGTGTTAAAAGTGGGATATTGTTGGTGCCTGAGATAATTGGACCAGTAAAGCACTAGAAGGGATGCTGGAGCCATAGACAAAAAGGTGTATGTTTGAGCCTGAGCAGACTGGAGAGAACCACCTGAAGTATGGCCGAAATGAAAGGTGAACCTTTACTACCTGGACTTCCTGAGCAGGTGGTACAATCTAAGGTGAAGCCTGTACCTGAGCCTTTATTAAAGGCAGACCCTTTGTTGAGTGGACAGTTGAGACTGCAGAGGAAATGGCAGATGAACCTCCTCAAGACACCTCTGAACTTTTGCATGGGTAGTCATATGGCAGGCCTACCAGGAAACTTGACTCACAGAAGTTTTGGAAGCCATAAACGCTGCAATTCCCAATCCTCAGAAAACAGCAGAGTCAGTTACGTATGGTAATTCTCATTCATTTCAGCAATTCCATCAAAAAGACATTAAGCTGACAGAGTTGAATTCTGATGATGATGTTGAGGCCTACTTGGCTAGGTTCGAGTGAGTTGCTACAGCATGTCAGTGGCCTCAGGCTGAATGGGTGATATGGCTAGCACCATACCTTACAGGAAAGGCACAATTGGCCTACACCCAGATGAATGTCCAAGATGCCAGTCAACATCAACTAGTCAAGAAAGAAATTCTTCAGCGATATGGTATCTCCAGAGACACTTATCAGGTGAAATTTCAGACCATGAAGTAGCAACAAGCAGATTCTCCACAAGAAGCCTACACCTGCCTAAAGGAAAACTTCAATAGATGGGCTCAACCTGAAGAAAAGACCAAGAACCAGCTGGCAGAGCTAATGATCATCGGTCAGTTCATCCATATCCTGCCTGCTGACATCTAGGTTTGGGTATGAGAATGACATCCTGAGAATGGAGAAAAGGTGACTGCACTTGTGCAAGACTATCTGCATGCCCAGCGACATGTATGAGGGTATGGTGGTTCGAGCTCATCAATAAGAACAGGTAGTTCTGGTGTGGTAAGATCTTTTCCTTTTTCCCCTAAACCAGCTCATAGAACTAACTCTGGGTCTTCTGCTACAGTCCCTAAAACACCCCCTGAGACCGTATTTGTTGGTATTGCCAGAATATGGGACACACAGCTTGAAAGTGCCCCAAAAAGAAAAAAATTCTGTGCATCTTGCCCTTGCTAACATGGGAGTATGTACTACAGAAGTAATTTTGGGAGGACAGACTGTACTGTAGTTGGTTTAATAGACTCTGGTAGTCATCAGATTCTGATAAAGGCCAATTTACTAACAGACAAGAGCAGCACAAAAGGGTCTTGCACTGGTGTGATATGTGTCCATGGAGACACAAAATTCTATGGGACTACCCAGATAGAAATGGAAGTAGAAGGGGGAAAGCACATGGTAACTGTATGAGTTATTCCTACTCTGCCAGTTCCCGTTGTGTTGGGACAAGATTTTCCTGGCTTTGGTAATCTGGTTCAGAACAAACTAAAAGGGGAAATCTCAGCTGCAGTGTTTACAAGGTCCCAGGCCAGGAAAGAGACTGCACTGGGAGAAATATTTCCATTTACGGATGAGGATGTTATTGGTCATCCAGGCAAGGACAGGAAATCTAGAAAAGCGAGAATGAAAGAAAAAAGACTGTGGTCATCCCGTAAAGGGCTTGGTCAAGACCAGCCTAAGAGAACAGAACCTGAAATAGAAACTTTGGGGTATAAAGACATTGGACAAAAACAATGTGATGATGTAATCTTAACCTCTTTTTTTCAACAGGTGGTCAGTGACAGTGTGGGGGAGGGCACGTATGATCTGTTACATGATAATATACTGTACCGCTGTCATGTGGATTAAAAGAGTGGAGAAAAGGTAGAACAGTTAATAGTATCAGAGAAGTATCGGGAAAAGCTAATTTACTTTGGCTATGAACTCCCCTTAGCAGGTCATGAAGGTAGAGAGAGGGCTCTCTCCAGACTCTTATATTGTTTTTATTGGCCAGGTATCTATAACCAAGTTGCTGACTATTGTCGAGCTTGCCCTGACTGTCAGATAGTGGCCCCGGTCACTAAGTGGGACAAGGTTCCTTTGCTCCCCTTTCCAGTGATAGATACTCCCTTTGAATGAATTACACTAGATATAGTGGTTCCATTGGAAAAAGGTGCCAAAGGGAACTGATTCCTTCTTGTAATGTGGGGATTATTCTACAAAGTATCCCAAAGGTGTTCCCTTGTGCATAGTCACCACCCCTAAGATTGTGGAAGAATTGGACAAAGTATTCAGTAGGGTAGGAATACCAAAGGAAATCCTTACTGTTCAAGGCAGTAACTTCAACTCCAAGTTGTTGAAGGAGTTGTATAGACTGCTGTGGATTTCTGCCATCTGTACCTCCCCCTATAATCCTCAAACTTACGGTATGGCAGAAAGGTACAACCAGTCCCTTAAACACATGTTAAGACAATCTGTATATGAAGAGGGCTATGATTGGGATGAGTATTTACCATACCTACTGGTTACTTACTGTGAGGTCCCACAAGCATCCACAGGGTACTCCCCTTTTACTTCGTTGTATGGTCGACAACCCAGGGGTCCCTTGGATGTGATTAAAGATCAATGGGAAGAAAGGGTTACAAAAGGGAAGCTGGTAGATGATTATGTGTTAGAACTGAGGAAACGACTGTATGTAAGCCGAGGGACAAAAAAGTTTGGTATGATCAGAGAGTGGGGCTGAAACAATTTGAACCTGGGGACAAGGTTTTGCTATTGTTGCCAATATCAGAAAACAAACTTTTTTTTCTTTTTTTTTTCTATATACATTTTTCAGTTTTTCCCAATTTTTCTCCCCTGTAATGCCCAGGACCCTGTCATCACATCAGTGCATGTACGTGGAGGCACATACTCACTCCAGGCACTAGCTCGGCCCTTCCACCCCACCTCTGGCAATCATTGTGCTTCCCCATAGCCCGAACTGCCATCCATCCTCCACTGGGTGGCAGTCAAGGGTGGAGAAATCCCTTATCCCTCCCCGGGAGAGGACAGCTGCCTCATGGCAGCTCAATCCTGCTCTGCACCCCCCACAACCCCAGACAACCTGAGCTCATTCCTGAACTCGGGTTGCCAGCATGGTGTGAGGTGTGGCGTCCAGCGCCTCAACCCTCAGCACCACCGGGCCAGCAAGAAAACAAACATTTAATGAAATGGCAAGGTCCCTATGAGGTTGCTGCAAGCATAGGACTGGTCACATATGAAGTATTGACTCCTAATAAGAGACCAGGGAAGAAAATATACCATGTGAATCTATTTGGGTGGAAAAAACTGAGCTAAAATTGTCTCTGTTCATAATGCCAGACAGGGAAAATGGTGACATGGAACTAGCCTATAATAGACTAGAGAAATCGGGGAAATGTGTTCATGGTAAAGATCAATGACAAGTTAACACCTGAGCAAGGTGAGGAAATCATAACTGGTTTGTATCATTTTAGGTCCATATTTACATTGGCTCCAGGGAGAGCAAAAGGAGTAGAGCATACAATACATCTAACACAGGACAGACCTATTTGGCAGAAACCTTACAGATTACCTGAAAGAGTGAGGGAGGACGTAGTGAAGGAAGTGGGAAAAACTTGAAAGGTTAAAGATTATTGAACCATCAAAAAGTTCCTGATCCTCCCCATTGCAATAGTACCCAGGAAAGAGGGAGGTATAATGTCATGTCTGGATTTTCAGAAACTGAATGCTGTATCTATATTTGATGGTTTTCCTATGCCTCAGATTGATGACCTTGTAGATTGGCTAGGAAAGGTTAAGTACATCACTACTTTGGACCTAACTGAGGGCTACTGGCAGGTGCCCTTAGTGAAAGAGTCCAGTGAGAAAATTGCCTTTGCAACCCCTGTGTTTTTTTTATCAGTTTGTCACGATGCCATTTGGATTGCATGGCATGCCTGGCACTTTCCAGAGGTACATGGACAACTTGTTTGGATCCCATGAGTCATATTGCTCTGTATACCTTGATGACCTTGTAATTTACAGTCCAACTTGGGAAAGCCATGTGAATCATTTGTAAAAAGTACTTTGTGCTATTGATCAGGCAGGGCTGACTGTAAACTCGAATAAGTGTGCCATTGCTATGGCTGCAATAAGCTATTTAGGGTATGTGTTGGGTAATGGACAAGTTAAACCTGAACTGTCAAAAGTAGAGGCTGTAGCTAAAAGTTCTGTGCCAGTCATTAAGAAGCATGCACGGCCATTTTTAGGACTAGCTGGCTATTACCAGCGATTCATTCTGAATTTCACTAATCTCGCTGTCCCACTTACAAAAAAGAGATACCCCAATGTAGTGCAATGGAATGAGGCCTGTGATGATGCTTTTGGAAGTATCAATGCTGCACTCTGTTCCACCCGTTTTAGTAGGTCCTGATTTTGAGAAATCTTTTATGATACAAACAGATGACTCAGAAAATGGAATAGGTGCTATGCTGTGCCAGGTCCATAATGGAGAGGAACACCCAGTTATTTATATTAGCAGGAAATTGTCTGACCGAGCGCACAAGTATTCAACAATAGAAAGTGTTTGGCAGCTAAGTGGGCCAAGCACTCAACAATAGAAAGAGTGTTTGGCAGCTAAGTGGGCCATTGAGGCTTTGAGATTCTATTTGTGGGGTGCTGAATTTCAGCTAATAACTGATCACAATCCTTTGGTGTGGATCCATGAAATGAACAATTGGAACCCGAGAATTATGCGGTGGTATCTGGCACTACAACCATATAAGTTCACGGTACAGCACAAATCTGGTACAGAACGTGCGAATGCAGACTTTTTGTCACACTTTGGTGCAGGTGTGGAACTGAAGGAAGTGAAAAGAGAACAAGATAGCCTAATTCCAAAAACTCTCCTATTCGTGAGCATGAGATAGAGGTGGAAAACCTATAGTCACTGGTTTTCTCTTGAGTGGGGAGGAATGTAATGGAAATATTGTTTTACTCATAAAGGAGTGGACAAGAATGTTCATGGTTAAGTGTATAGTAAAGTAAAAATATTAGCATTAGGTAACCCTGTCAGGTTAGATGTTGTATGTTAAATGTTGTGGTTTGTGTCCTGCTGCACAGCAATTGTTTCAGTATTTACTTGTCTGTGTTGTTTGGTCCTCCCCCCCTCACACACACACAGACTGGCCATCTGTGGGCTTGTGTGTTTGTGTTTCTTATGTATGCATGTGCACTGTTAAAAAATTACAACTTTTGTGTTCTAACTTGTGCACTAGCCTGTTGCACGCCAGGTTTAGTGGCTGGATATGAATACAGAAGTTGGACAGTGTCATTGTTTAAAGTCTGTGTTGTTACTGTCCCTTTGAATGTTTGAGAAGCAAGTTACACTACAGTGAAAGCTTTAAGTGTTTTTCCACACAACTTTAAGTGTTTTTTTTTACAAACGGCAACTAAAAAAGGTTCACTTAAAACAACTGATTATCTTGGTAGTAGTAGTACTGTTGAAGAGGCCTAAACTGTTCAAACAGTTCAAACAAACACTTTGAAAATCAGGACAACAAACACATAACTCATTAGTTTTTGTAGTTTTAGGAGTGTGGAAATGTTCATAAAAACTACTTAGCAGAGTTCAACAGTTGTAACATTGTATGGTTTAACTATATGGCAAAAGCACAAGAGTACTGCTGTAGGTTCTTACCTGACCTGCTGGGTTCTAACTATGGAGGCAGCCGCCCCACCCTGCCCTTTTTTGTAGTCTTGTGAAGGGAAGCTCAGAGCAGCATGTGCAGCTTGGAGGAGAGTGTATGCAGATTTGGGTGGGATTTACATATGGTAAGCCTTGAACCTTAATTTACTCGAACAGGAAATTGTCTATCAGTCCACATTTAAAAGTGTTGCTTTTGTATAGTATGTACTTTATAGTATGTAGGCGTTATTTTACTGCATTGACCTTCTGGGGAGTGTGAATGTTACCATGCATATGTAAGTACCAATAAGCAGGGATCACGTGACCTATAAATGCCCCTTGTTTAGCAGTTCAGGGAGGGAGCTGGAGTGTGACTCAGTGGAAGGAAAAGAGAAGGTCAGTTGAAGCTGAGATGCAGTCTCAGACCAAGGCTGCTCTTCTGATTACAAGCTGACTGAAGCTTCACTCCCAGATATTCCAGGAATAATGTCTGCCAGCATTATTCCTGAGGAATGGTTCATCCTGGAGCAACTGGTCAGTACACTGCATTGTTCCAAGTGATCCTGTCTTAAAGGTACAGCTTCCTGAAGTTCAGTGTACATGTTTGTTATTTTGTCTCCAATAAAATGACAGGCATATTTATGCCTTTTATGCACCTTATAAGCTGTGTCTTGGCTCATTCTAACTGTACCCTGTCACAGTGTGCCCTGCCCTCCACATTTACGCTAGCATCTGTCTATGTTAGTGATATTAAAATGTTTAGTTAGACTACTAATACAGAGAAAGCATACCAACAGCTTCCAGAACATTCTCTCCAGTCTGGAGAGGCAGAAACTTTCCACCCTTTCTATAAACTCTTCTCCCCATCCCTCTGAGTTAACTGTTGCTGGCTGTCTGCCTCCCACTTCTGTCTAATCAAAGCTAAAGATGCACCCCGTGTTGTATGTAACATTTTGTATGGGCCCAAGATATGTTTTAATCTGGTGGCAAGTACTGTTACCTAATAAAAGTATTCCTCAAGGGGGGTCATAGGTCACGAAATGTTTGAGATATTGTCTTCTGTAGCTACAAAATGATGCACCTGCATGTATCTGAACAAGACAATTTTTCGGAGTGGCAACTGTTCTTTCGGTATACTAAAATAAACACCTGTGCCCCTCTCAATGCATTGTACAAATCTTGTGAGGCCCAAACTACTCCAACGTTCAAAACACTGATCTGATCTGACCTTGGGGAAGAAAGTCATCATATTGTATTAGGGATTAAGGCCTCAGACGACTTGGAGTCTGAGTGAGTCCCCTAGATTTTAAAATGATATATGGTGTGTGTTTAACCCATGGGCTACATATCATCCCCCCTATTCCTCTGTCTGTACAGTAGTTGCTTCCAGTAGAGCAAATAAAGGAAAGAGACCCAAGTCTGTCTCCACCATCAAGTACCAACCCGAGTTTGTGCTTTGCCTTGCCCAAGTACAGGCTGGGGCAGCTGACCTGCAAGATAGTAACATTTTCATACCTACCAGCCTAACCCCCCCTTGTATCTGTCAATTTATAACTGATTCTGGCCATTTTGCCTCCCCACACCCCCTTGTATCTTCTGGTGGCAGCTCTTTTCTCCTTAACTGCCTTACTCGCCTCTGCTGAGAACTACATAGGCCGTTTCCATCTCTTACTCTTCCTGGCTGGCCATTGACAACACTTGCTGAACTCCAGGAGCTCCCTTTTTGATGACCTCCCATTTTAATTACACCCCCTCCACTTAAACTATCCTTCTGAATCTGGCCTCAAGGATCTTTCCCATCTTCCCAAAATCAGCCCTTCTAAAGTCCAAAAACACTGTTTTGGATATTTAGTATCTTCTCCAAATTGGGATTTTGAACTACACAAGGTTCAGAACACTTGGCCTGATGGACAGTCACATCTTCTATGAGTTCCTAGTTCATGAGCACCAGGTTTGGAATAGCCCACATCCTTTTCAGCTTTCTCATGTGCTGGTAGAGGAAACTATCCTTGAGGGTGTCCACTAGGACCTTGTTTCTGACATGTCTCACTCTGGTATACTCTAGTCCACGTCTGGTACTGTAGATTTAGATCTGCCAGGATCACATTTCCCAATGCCACCATCTTATTAATTTTCTTCTCAAGGGCACTACCCTCCTTTGTTTGGTTTGGGGGCCTATAAACTACAACACATTGGATATTTCTACCTCTTTCCACTATCTGCTGCACCCAAATTAATTCAACCCCTACAACCTTGGGTTTTGATGCTTCTTGTACTGCTGTGAGCCACCCCTTCCTATGACCACAACTTTCCTGAAAATGGAATATCCTGGGATCTTTAGGTCCCAGTCATGATTGGGTGTTGCCCATGTTTCAGTGATCACTGTAATATTTAGCTGTTCCTCCTTAGCCATTTCCTGGACATTGACCATTTTATTTTCCAGATACCATTTGGGGAGAGGTACTAGGGGCCATGACATGAGATTGGATGGAGGGTAGATTCAGGAGGGAGGTGAGGAGGCATCTCTTTATGGAGAGGGTGGGGGCAAAGTGGAACACACTACCAGCTGAGGTGGAGGCATGTAACACAGTGGAATGCTTCAAGAAGGAGTGGGACAGGGCAAAGGGGAGGGTAAAGGGAGGAAAGGAGAGGGGGTGGGGCAGCTGCCGAATAGGAAGCTAGCTGCAATCTTGAACAGCTTAGCTAGACCAGGATGGCCTTTTGCTGCTGGCCACTTTTGTATGTTCGCATGTTCACCCTGCTGCCAAGTTTGGTGTTGTCTGCAAAAAGATACACCTTACCCTGTAACCCTCCACCTACTATACGTCACTGATGTATACATATTGAAGAGGATGGAGCCTAGAACAAATCTCTGTGATACACCACTGGTATTCTTTTTTACCCCAGAAAACGTACTGTTTAGGACCACCTCTGTGTCCTGCCCTCTAACCAGTTCCTTTGCCACCTAGTTTATCTCCTAGCTCCAAATCTCTTACCTTCTTAACCAACCTCCTGTGTGGCACAGAATCAAAGGCCTTACTGAAAATCAGAAAAAGGATATCTACTGCCTGGCCCCTACCCACTGTTTGTGTCAACAAATTGAAGAAATCAGTCAGTTTAGTCTAATACAACCTGTCTTCACAAACTTGTCCTGCCTCCTGTCCTTCAGTACCTTCAGGGAATTGACTATGTATTCCTTGGCCTCCAGTAACTTCCCCACTGTGGGAGTTAGGATCACTGATCTGTAGTTTCCTTGACCCTCCCTAGGTCCCCCCCCCACACACACATGATGTGGCACCACATCTGCTGCCCTCCAGTCTTTTGGAATATGACATGTCCTGTTAATTGTCCAGATGGAGTTATTTTAGGTCTGTTTCTCCATAAAGGGCATAAAGTCTGTTCATTAGCATCCATATCCCATGGCAAGACACTATGTAGAAGTGCAATATTGGAGTACTGACAGCCCAAGATTTTGTGGGATCCAGTATGTGACAGCAACTTTACATGGTGGCAACCACTTTAAGAGATTATCTCTGGGGAAACATTTCTGGGTTTGATAGCTGGGATTTTGCCAAAAATTTGGAATTATTGAAGAAATGGATTTTATACCATTTTAGAAGAAATTGATCCAAAATAACTTTATGTGGAAATTTCTTCTCAGTGTTTATTAACTATCTGTTTTCCTTATCAGAAACAATATGCAGAAGGAAATAGAGGAAGGCCCAAATCATTATATAATGATTGCTTTTGATTTTCTTTTTCTATTAACATGTTTTTCCCTTAACACCACGGCTGTAATTCTTTAATCCACAATGTCCTTACAGTGGTTCAGGCACAAAAGTGATGACCAAAAACCTTTTTTTTCTAAAGCTGTTAAAATGAGAAGACATACACTGTTTATTTAGTTATTTCTTGAAAATCTCCAAAATAATTTGTACAGAAAAGGTAATGTAGCAGGCTGGCTACATCTAATTGATGTGACTTAAAAAAAGGATAAGTGGAGAAGAAGCATTACCATCATGAGTCAAAGGTAAGGAAGAAAAGAATATTTTTGAGACTGTTTTTGAAGAAGAAAGGGCAGACCTTGATCTTGTGGCCATAACTGAGTTGTGGTGCACTCAGAACCATGAGTAGGACATAACTGTACCAGGCTACTCTCTGTTCAGAAGGGATAGGGAGGGGAGCAAGGGTGGAGGAGTTGTGCTGTATGTGTGGGAGGGTATCAAAGTGGCAGAAGTGCAAGGGAATTTATGGGTAAAGGATGGGTTGAAGGTACTGCTGGTCACCCTGGAGACAGGAGCCGGAGCCATTATTCACAGTGTGGTAATATACAGAACTCCAACACAGGGGAAAGAAATTGATAAGGCACTAGGGGAAGTCATCAGCACAAAGGCAAAAAAAAGGGGGAGGTGCTGCTGGCTGGTTGGGGATATCAATCTGCTTAATGTAGATTGGAGCATCCCAGTCATGACCTTGGTTAGAAGTAGGGCCATCTAAGACTACCTGCGTGGAGTGTTTCTCAGAGCTAGTCAAAGAGTCCACTTGAGATGAGACAATACTGGACCTGGTACTCACAAGCATGGATAGTGTTGCAGATGTGAAGGTTGGATGTAACCTAGGGATGAGCGATCACATTACAGTGTAATTTAGCATAATATGGTGGCAGAGACACACCACACAAGGATGAAGGTCCTGGATTTCAGGAGGGCAGATTGTGAAAAAATGAGTGGATACCACCTCAGAGACAACCTAGTGGGGGGGGGGAGATGGTCAGGTGGGGTGGAGAAGTAATGGGGTAAATTAAGGGAAGGCATAGTGAAAGCAACAAACCTTTGTGCAAGGGAGGCAAATAAAAACAGGAGGAAAAAGAGAATACTGTGGTTCTCGAGGGAAGTGGCTGTGAAGAAAAAGGCTAAAGGGGTGGCATTCATGAGGTACAAAGAGATGCAGAAGGAAGATAGGGTGATGTACCAGCCAAAGCAGAGGGAAGCAGAGAAAGCAGTGAGGGATGCAAAGGTGCACACAGAGGAAAGAATAGCCAAAGGGGTAGCTAACAGGGACAAGGTTTTTCAGATACATAAGCAACAAGAGGAAGACAAGGGGAGGGACTGGGAGGATAAGAGTGGCAGGGGAGAATCTCCAGAGGAGGATCATGAAAAAACAGATATCCTGAACAGGTACTTCTGCTCAGTCTTCACAGTGGAGGGAGAAGGGAATGGACCACATAAATGCAGCAGGAACACTCTGGGGAGGGAGGGAGGTGGCCACAAGTCCATTCACAGAGGATAAAGTCCTGAGAGGACTTGCAAATTTGAAAGTAGACAAAGCTAGAGGGCCAGAAAGGATATATCCAGTGGTGCTGAGGGAGTTCAAGAAGGTACTGGCTGCACCTCTGACAGCCCTATTCAAGAACTCACTGGAAACAGAAGTGGTTCCACAGAACTGGAGGAGGGAAGATGTAGCCCTGCTTATAAGAGTGGCAGCAGGAAGGGGACTAGCAGCTATAGGCTGGTCAGTCAGTGGTGGGAAAGTTAATGGAAACACTATTAAAAGATAGACTAGTGGAATATCTTGAATCCAGTGGGTTACAAAACCTGAAGTAGATTGATTCATGGGGGTGGGGGAGAGTGGGGATGTCATGTCATATGAACCTGATTGATTTCTTTGACTGTGTGACCAGTGAAATAGACTGTGGTGGGCAGTGGCAATGGCCTGCTTAGACTTCGGCAAGACCTTCAACTCTGTACCACACTGGAGGCTTATAAGGAAACTGGGAGTTTAGGGCTGGGACCCAAGATGGTAAACTGGTTATGAAACCGGTTGATGACTAGGTGACAAAGGGTGGTGGTAAATGGCACTCACTCTAATGAGGGAAGGGTGATCAGTGGGGTACCTCAGAGCTTTGTGCTGTGACAAGTTCTCTTCAATGTCTTCATAAGTGACAATTCAGAATAGCTGGAAGGAAAGGTATGCCTCTTTGCAGATGACACTAAATTCTGCAGCAGGGTAGATAGGAGTGGGTGGAAAGAAAGAGTAGAGACCTGTGAAAACTCAAGGAGTGGTCAAATACATGGCAGCTGGTTTTCAATGTAAAAAAGTGAAAAGTCATGCACCTAGGGCACAGAAACCCAGAGGGTGATGTAGAAAATTGGGAGAGAGGTATTGATGGTCACAAAGCAAGAGATCTTAGGGTTACCATATTCGATTATCTCAAGGAGGACAGGGCAGTGTAACAAGACAGTAGGCAGGTCCAGGTGGATGCTGGCATGAATAAAAAAGGGGAATCAGCAGCAGAAGGAGAGAGGTGATTTTGCCACTGTATTGATCAATCTATTTATTGGAAAACAAATTGAGACTAAACTCTTTTACAATTGCATCCAGCATATAAAACAGATTTTATAAAACAAGTTACAACATCAAATACATACAGACACACAATTCAACATGATTCAGTTAAAACAATTGCACTTATATGATGTAGCTTTGGCTAGACAATTCTTAAAATGAGAGATTGATATTAAATATGTCAGCTTTAGTTGTTTGAATGGCAACCCAAGGACAGGGTATAAGGACTGCTAGTATGTTATTACCATGTTTGGTTCCAACCCTAGGCATAAAAAATTATGGAAGGTTATTAGACCTTAAGGCACACTTATTTGGTTATTTAAAACTGCAACAAAGCTGTTAAGTAAGAAGATAGAGATTGTAATACAAATTTATATGCATAAATGTCCCAGTGGTATTGTCTACGGGCTGCCAAGGATTGCCACTCCACCGCAGCATAAAGCTTACAGTGATGGGTTTTCCATGGTAAGCCCAAGACAAACCTCAGGGCACTATGGTACAATGGATCAAGTAATTTTAGTACAGTGTATGTCATTTTCATATATACAGTCAACATAGTCAATCTGTGACATAAAAAAATGTAATTGTTTTCAGATGGCGAAACTAAAACAACCTATTTCTGTAAAAGAAAGACAACAATTTCTTTAATTTAGCAGATAACATTTGTATATGTTTATCAAATGTCATAAATCATCTAAAAAATGCCCAAATATTTATAAGAAGTCCTACATAATTACATCCCACTTAGGGCAACTATACTTAAGTTTTGATGCTCCTCCTATGTCCTTGCAGTGAACAAAACCCACTGTGTTTCATCCACTTTAAGTAGTAGGCATAATTTAACAAGTGTGTGTTGGATGCTATCAAAGTAATTTTGAACAGTATTTATGGCAGTTTTGTAATCTTTATTTTTAGTGTACATATTTCATTTTTCATTTCATTTATTATTTGGTAACCGGGTAAAGGCACTGGACCAAAGGTCTCTTTTCAGGCCCAACCCGCACAACAAAACATACAAAAATACACAAATACAATCAACAGCAATACAAAACCAAAAAAATACAAATTACAAATTGCAGTTACAAACAGGTTTATGTAATAAATAACTTTTTAACCTTTGTTTAAAAGTTAAAACAAAGGGAGCAATCCTAACATCAAGTGGGAGTGAATTCCAATGCAATGGTGCCGCCATTGAAAAAGCTCTAGAGCTTAATCTAAGCCGAGACCTGGGGACAAAATATAGGGGGCCATCAGCCAACCTCAGGCTGGGAAGCAATTCTCTCATTTCAACAAGATCAGAAAGAGGGAAAAGGGAGCCAAAATAAAAATATTTATACATCAGACAGCCAACAAAATATTCTATTCTGCAACTAGGGGGAAACCACCCCAACCGAGAATAAAGATTACACTGATGTGTCTTATTGGGGGCTCCTAAAATAAATCTACAAATATTATTATAGACCACAGTTAGTGCTTGCATTTCTTTTGTACCTATGTTATAATATAAACAAGAATTGTAATCAAAATATGGAAGAAGAGAACCAATAGCAATTGCTAATCTAGTTGCTTGTGAGAAGAATGAATTGAATTTGTATAACACCCCTATTCTTTGATTTACTTTCTTAACCATTGACTGAATCTGAGGTTAAAAAAGTCAAACTGAGATCCAATAGTGTGCCCAAATACTTAAATTGAGACACTTGTTCAAGCAGACCACCTGAAAATCAGATACAGTATCCTCAGTTGAGTGCCAAATAACATAACTTTTGTTTTAACTGAGTTCAAAACCATAGCATTTAAAGTAAGCCAAGAACAGATGGCACCAAAATCCTTTTCTAGGGAACAAATTTATCAAATGTCATAAATTCATCTAAAAAATGCTCAAATATTTCTAAAAAGCCCTACATAATTGCATTCCACTTAGGGCAACTATACTTAAGTTTTGATGCTCCTCCAATGTGTGTGTGTGTGTACATATATAGATATATAAATGTCTGTATCAGTAGAACCACAATTGGGTAGTTCATTAACATAAATAAGACATAGTAAGGGCCCCAGAACAGATCCCTGGGGAATTCCTTTATTTACTACTGTATAATCAGAACAATGCTGACCCACTTGAACACATTGTAATCTGAAGGACAAATAGGAGAAGAACCAGAACAAAGAATTAAATCCTATATCAGAAGCCTTTAATCTGTTTAACATAATAACGTGGTCAACAGAGTCAAAAGCTTTGGAAAATTAAAAAAAAAATAGCTGGAACTGAGCTGCCATGATCAAAGGCTGTTAGTATATCATCTGTGACCCTAGTAGCAATGTAGGTGGTGCTGTGACCCTTGCAAAACCCTGCCTGGTAACCAGTCAATATTTTGTTTTTTATGAGATAATTACTTAATTGTTTATGTACCAGTTTCTCCATAATTTTAGAAATGGGTGTTAAGATCAATATAGGGCGATAGCACCCTGGGTCCATTTCATCACCACCCTTGAATATTAGGGTTATACAAGCAGTTTTCCAATCAATAGGCACTTCAAAAGTTTTCAGTGAAAAATTAAATAAGTATGTCAGAGGTTTTACTAGCACTGATGTACTGACTGTATAAAAAGTGGTGTGGTCGAATGTATGGCAGCTGGTTTTCAATGTAAAATAGTGCAAAATCATGATGGCCACAAAGCAGAAGAGACCTTAGGGTGCTCATTGGTGAGACCCCACCTGGAGTACTGTGTCCAGTTCTGGAGACTGCATCTCAAGAAGGATATAGGGTTGCATCAATAGCCCTATAAGGAGAGACTGAGGGATCTCAATAAGTATACCCTGGAAGGGAGGAGGGAGAAGGCGGACATGATAGAGACTTTTAAGTACGGGGCTGAACAAGGTGTAGGAGGGGAGTATTTTTCAGAGAAGGTCCACCAGGACAAGAGGGCATATAATGAAGCTGGAAGGGGAGAAGTTTAGGAAGGATGTAAGGAAGTACTACTTCACTGAATGAGTGGTTGATGCCTAGGACAGTCTATCAGAGGAGGTAGTGGGAGGGAAAGCAGCAGTGGACTTAAAGCATGCTTGGGATAGGCACAATGGAATCTTAGTAGAAAGGTGGTGGTGGTGGTGGGGGAAGTAGCTGTAGATCAGGTGGGGTCTGTTCTGACAGCATAGGAAGGGACAAACTAGGCAGACTGAGTGGGTCAAGCGATTCTTATCTGCCAACAAGTTCTATGTTTCTATGTGAGTCAAGTAAATGGAGAGAGCAGGAAGCTTATCCAGAGGGTACAGAAAAACTGAAGACTATTCTTTGAGAATATCTCCTCCATAGAGCCCCGTTCTTTTAACTGGATCCACCAGTATCAGAAACCAACAAGAACTGTAGAATTTTGTGGATGCCCTCATTATATAAACAATCTTGATGCACAACCGTATGTGTGCTGATGCCACATATATGGTGTGGGCATGCCCAACCACCTCAGTTCTTTTTTACTTGCCACTGAATCACACTAGACTTCATGGAATACTGTCCCAGTGCTCTAACTACTAAGCTATAGGCTCACATGACTGGGCCTGTTGTTTTCCCTTGGACACACTTTCGGTTTTGTGTAATCCTGAAACTAGTAACAAAAATGACAACCAGATGTTTTTATTGCAGTATTATCCACTGCTAAGCAATTTAAAATCACATATTGTAGTGAGAAAGAAATAATGTGACCTACTGGGAATTGTGCAACACCAGAGAAAGAAAGAAAGAGTATCCAAGGGAAAACAGCAGGCTCAGCCATGTGCCGATAGATTTGTGGTTAGAACACTGGGATGGTTTTCTGGGGGCCTGGGTTCAATTCTCAGTAGGTCACATTATTTCTTTGTCACCACAATTTGTGATTTAAATTGCCTTGTAGTGGCTAATACTGCACTAAAAACATCTGGTTGTAGACTTACAGGTTCATAGGTTCATAGTAGAGTACAAGTTCTTATAGACAATTTGCCTTTTAGTGAACTTGCCACCTTGTTGTCTTTGAAGGTGGAACATATATTTTCTATCTCCCATGTACTGGTCTAGCCTATACTTGAATGTAGTAATGTTATTGCTGTCTACCATATGTCTAGGCAGTGTGTTCCAGATATTAATTATCCATTGTGTAAAAATATTGCAGCATTTTTTTTCGATTGGTTGGTTTCTCCTATTCATTTAAGACTATGGGATCTAATAGTCCTTAATTCATTTTGTTTCACTAGACCAGTGGCTGCCATGAGACTTAGATCTTTTATTGCCTTAAAAGTTAGGCAAATGTTTGAGTTGGGAAGTGAAAGAAGTAAGAGCTAGAGAGAGTTGAGCAGTAATCCTGCGTGGATTTGCATGGGAGAACTGTGAGAGAACAAGAGGAGCGAGCACTGGCACTGTCTGGGGACAGTTCAGGAGAGTGGAGAGGAGAAAAAGCTGCTGGGCTTACAAGGCTTTAATTTTACTTTAATAGGCGTGCCACCTACTGCCTAATATTCAAGCTTCCCAGTGTAGCTTATTGCTGCTGCTCCTGCCGTCCAGGTTTTGTTTCTTTTCTTTCTTGCAGTTGTGGAGGAACGCCGGTGAGTGGTGAATTGCTAGTCGGATGAGAGACTTGTGAGGCTTGACTGGACACCATTCGGGTGCTTGAGTGAACGCCATTCGGATGGCAGAGTGAAAGAAATGAAAATAAAAGAGAGAAGGGGGTTTTACTGAACCGAAGATAGAAGGGAAGCAGAAGGAGAGCTGAAGAGCTGAAGAGTTAGAGAGCTGAGGCGAACTGTGTCTTTGGCATTTTATAACATTTATTTTATTTTGTATTTATTCTTTGGACGAGAGGATTTAATGAATATTTTATATCTGAGTCTTTGTCCCAGTAGAGAAGCGGGGGTTGGGCTATGAGAGGTGATGCTGTTTTGATTTTTTAAATTACACTTTTTTTTTTGTGTTTGTGTTTTTATGTTTTACTACGTTTCATTAAGTTTTTTCATTTTAGCTCCTTTAAAATTTATTTCATGCCACCAGTCCATTTCCTTGGCAACCAGGTCACATGGCTACTTTGCTCTTAAGGAGCTGCAGAGTTCCAGTTGGTAGCATTTTCATTCAGCAACTGGCTGAGATAGTTACTCTGCAGCTTATCTTATTTTGTTTTCCTCCTCATGTGTTATGTGTTTGTGCCGAGAGTTTTTTTTTCTCCTTTGTAGTTTTGCCTTGTTGGTTTATTCCAGCAAGAGATCACTTGCTGGGCGTTAGGATTTGGCTGTGTGATAATTCTAGGCCAACGCCAACGTCAACATTAAACGCTATCACCTTCAATGCTTAGAGCTGTGTATTTGCTGCCTCCCTTTCTGTTTGTTGGATCATTTATAGTTTTTACATGGTCCTGAGTTGTCCAAGTCTTTTTTGCTCCATTTTTTTTTGCCTACTTGTGTTATTGCCCGATGCTGCGGGTTCATGAGAGGTTAGCCAGGAACAACTGATGGTCAACAAGTTTCAGGTTCCCGTGAAGGTGTTTGAACAGTGTTTGAATGGGTGACTATTGTTTCCTAGGAGTCTACACGAATAAGTGTTGTGGTCTTTTAGGAGGATAGCATGTAATTTGTTTTTAGGAGACCAAGATATTTTTAGATATTTGATGGTATATGTCATTGTTATTTTTTATATTTTATTACAAAAGTGGAGGAGGAGAAGTTTCTGAAGTGGAGATTGTGATATAACTGACTGGAGAATACAAGCAGGCTGGAGCTCCTTTAGAAACACTGAGTTTTCTGGGACTTTCTGCATCTTTAGAAAAACACTGTGAAGATTTTCTTCTGTTTTTTGTTAGTATTTTATATTCTATTTTGTGAACAGTACTGTGAAGGACTTTTCTGTTGTTTATGAGCTTGTGTTATTTAATTGATATTTTATTGCTGCCCCTAATTATATTGTTCTGTTTGAATTCTGGAATATGTATAATACATTTTGCACAACGGGTGAAGTTATGAAGTTAAGAAACGATAAGTTACTTGGCCCTTTAAAAAGTAAAAAAACCTAAGAAGAAGGTCATAGATAATAATAAAAAAATTACTGACTTTCTAAAAACAAAAGAAGGGCACACTTCTAGGCCAAGAACTTCTTCACCAAAGGGTTTTAAAGAAGATAATAGTAGAGAGTATTCAGGGGGAAATGTCTTGCTGGAGAGAATTAAAGCTTTAGAGTCACAGATGGGAAATATGAATGACTCCTTAATAAAATTAAAAGGAGAAGCTGACAGACAGAATTTTACAGAGGACAATACAAAATGAGGGTCAGCAAAGTGGGGAACAATTCTTGCAAGGAGACTTCCTAAAAGATTTTGATAAATTCCTTACACCTTTTATGGAGAGAGTAAAATCTACAAAGAAGAAGCAGTTTAGGAGTATAGCTGAAGTTGAAGTACATGCTGAATGGTTCCCGGTTGGAAAGACAAAAATGAATGCATATACTAGTATGTCAGATAATGAGATTTTATTAACTAAACACTCAAATGAATATCTGAGTAAACAACTGGGGGAAATTAAGACAGTACTACATTGTACTAATCTTTCACTGCTCTATCATGAAAAAAATTGAGTTATTGAAAGAACAAATAGAGATTATTAAAAAAAGGTGGTAATATGGGATAAAAAAGAGGGACATAGAAGTAAAAGCAAAGAAATTAAGCATATAACACAAGAGATTGTGGAGAAACAATATGAAGAAACTAAAGAATTGGTGGAAAAGTTAAAGAGAGGAAAAAGAGAAAAGGAAAATAAAAGAATAGAAACAGAGGTTAAAAAAAAGAGAGGAAGGTCCACAGTAATAATAAGATTATACATACAGTTGGGAAACAACATGATGAAGAATTAGGAC
Organism: Neoceratodus forsteri; assembly: GCA_016271365.2. Lineage (NCBI taxonomy): Eukaryota > Metazoa > Chordata > Ceratodontiformes > Ceratodontidae > Neoceratodus > Neoceratodus forsteri. The sequence continues at coordinate 487,480,867 of CM028134.1, forward strand.
AAGATAAATTAGGAAAGCAAAGGAGGAATGGAACTGATAAAGATAGACTTCATACAATATATTTTAAAGGAATACCGAAGCCTAGAAGGGAATCTCCATTTTTGTTGAAGATCTCTGTCTGTAATATTATAAAAAGCCAATTGAAGGCTAGGATCTGTTGGGAAGACATCATATCCACATACAGATATAGAGCTAACAAAAATAGAGGGCTTATATGTTTGGTTGTGAAAAATAGCTCCATAAGAAGACATCTTAAATAAGTGTGTGGAGTGTTGTAAAGTAGGTATACAGTTAGATGAATCAACGGGGAAATTCATTGAGGAAATAGAGGGTTGTGGAAAAAGTAATGAAAACCTCATAAAAGAGAAAAATAAACAAATTATTACCAGGTACTTACAGAAACCTGCAGTTATTCAATATGAGTTAGATGGTTCCCCCAGATATTAATGGAGATGATATGTTAGATAGTTTAGAAAGAAATTCTATTAGTAATGTGGAAGAATCTGTTTTTTCAGAAAGTGTCTGTCTATGGGATGTTAAGACAAAGACTAGGTATGAGGTGCTATCATATTGTACTCGAGGACCTAGTCAAAATAGTTCTATTCCTGTGTTGCTTGATTGAGATGAGGGTAAAGTCATCAGGTCACTTATAAATAATGAGGAATATATTAATATTCTGTCTTGGAATATAGCAAGGATAGTTAATAAATTGGATGTCAAGGTATGGCTGAATATCCTTAAAGCCTTTGATTTGATCTTGTTACAAGAAACATGGTTGGGCAATAATGGCAATATGAGGATACCAGGATATTGCAATTTGTTTGCCCTGGGGAAAAAAATTAGAAAATTAAGGGTAGAAATAAAGGTGGCTTGATGATTTTAGTTGATTCAAGAAACAAGTGGTTTAAAATAGATATTCACAGTGTGGAGCAATATTGGAAGATTTTAGAACTATCTATTTCTTGAAATAAATCCTTCTTAGTAATAAATGTTTACTTTCCACCAAGTTTAAAAATAGAAAAATTTACTGTAAAATTGCACAATTTATCTTCACTGATTGATGATTTATCTTGTAAAGATGCAATAAGACATGTTATAATTATTGGTGATTGGAATGTGCACGTGGGGCCCCTTAATGAAAGAGATCAGTTATTTAATCTGTTAAATCATTGCTTGTACCATGATCTTCCACTGAGAAAATCTAAAGAAAAGAAATGGGATAAGAAGGGCTTAATTTTAATGAGATTTATAATAGGACAGAACCTATGTATTGTAAATGGTAGGACAAATAGGGATATGGATGATAATTATACATTTCCTTTAAAAACAGGTGGTTCAGTTTTGGATATCACTTTGTTAGATATTAATCTATATAACCACATCCACGTTTTTCAAGTACTTATGGATTGTACTTCAGACCATTTTCCTATTTCACTCAATCTGAACTTATTTAAGGATGTGAAAATTTATAGAAATAGTGCAGAAGAGTATAGTTTGGATAACCATATGGGTATTTATTAATCAAAAATAAAGTGGGATCCCCTCTTGGAGAGGAAAATGGATTCTATCCTAATAAATCCTGAGGTGATATGTAGGAGTTTGGAGTTCTTAAATGCTGAGAATAAAGATGTTTTAGATTATTATGAGAAACTAATTCAATTTATTAAAATTAAGATACAAGGGAATAATAGTAGGAAAATAAATAAGAATAGAATAAATACAGCTCCCTGGTATGATGCCCAATGTAAAGGCTACAAAAAACTTTTAAATAAAATTGCAAGATTACAAATAAAAAATGCGGATTTAAATCTTAATAAAGCCATGGGGTTCATAAAGACTGATTATATAGTTCTTTTTAGAAAGAAAAAATCTGTCCAGGAAAGAATCTTATGGTCTAAGTTACAGGATGCAGCTAGAGGGAAAAATAACCAAGAATTTTGGAAAATAATTAAGATGGCATAAAATAAGTATAATTTAAATGTTGATGGTGTAATTTTGGCAGAAGATTGGGTTTCCCACTCTGGAAAATTATATACTATGAAGACCATAGTTGAGAATGATTATAGACATAATAATGCTTTAATTACAGAAAAGAAAATATATCATATAACTAAAAAACAAATACAGCAAGCAATTTTAGCAAAAGGAAAGAACAAAGTACCTGGGATAGATGGAATACCTGTGGAATTATTCCAATTTCATTTAGATTGATGGTGTGATATCCTTCATAAGTTATTTTTGCATGTAATTAATACAGAATAAATTCCTAATTGTTTGAAGGTTACTGAAGTGGTACCAATTTTCAAAAAGGGTGATAGAGGACTTCCAGAAAATGACAGGCCCATTGCACTTCAAAATATATCAGCTAAAATTTTCATGCATATTTTACTGCAAGAATTGGAGTTATGTGTGTCAGAAAATCAAATCTTATCTGATAAACTAGTTGGCTTTAAAGCTAATTATTCAACTATAAATTGTATCTATCTTATAGATCATCAGATTAGGAAAACTAGATTTAATAAGAAACCACTTTTTCTAGCGTTTCTAGATTTACATTTTGCATTTGATAGGGTAAATGGGGGAATTCTGTGGAAATCACTTGTTGAAAAAGGAATTGATGTAAAGTTACTTAAGCTTATTCAATGTATGTATACTGATATATCTATCTTTGTTAGATATTCTAAAGATGAAAGGCTAACTAAACCAATTGCTTCAAATTGTGGAGTCATACAAGGTTGTTTAATGTCTCCACTTTTGTTTAATATTTATATTAATGAGCTAATAATTGATTTGAATAAAATGATGACTGATGCTCCAAAATTAGGTAATAGTAATTTGAATGTTATTTTGTATGCAGATGATATTGTGGTTCTGTCTAATACAACAATTGGCTTACAGAAAGCCCTAGACTGTATTGTAGGATCACTTGAGAAATTAGTTAACGGGTGAATATGAAAAAAATAATATCTTGGTTATTGATAAACCTAAAACCCTAAATTATAATTGGAAGATATTAGGAAGTATGGTAGAAGAGGTAAATCAGTATACTTATTTAGGTTTAACTCTACATAATAAAAGGATTTGGAACTTACATATAGAAGAAATTAAAAAAAAAGGAAGACAATTGGTCTTGGCAATAAATACATTTTCAAAGCAATTTATTGACAACTCTGTTACATCTTTATTAATGGTCTATAAAAAGAAAGTGGATTCTACTTTACTATATGGGTCTGAAGTCTGGAGGTATAAGGAGACTATGGAATCATTGGAACCAATTAAAAATATCTATCTTCGGTTAGCTCTGTATTTACCACAGTTTATTCCTGCAGGTTTTATGAGGGCAGAGATGGGGGAACTGTCATTAGATACTAAAGCAGTAATTGGACAGATTAGATACCTGATTAGATTTTATGATTTAAGTACTAAAAACTCTCTTTTGAATCAGTGTTGGAATGATAGTATTTATTTATTGAAGAGAATTGGAATTACAATCCTTTAAGTCATAGACTCCTTTGCAAAGGCTCCACGTCAGTTCACAAAGCACAAACATAACATTTACTAGTATCATACATATGTCACATAGCACAGTGTATATACATTGGCGTGTTACTGCATTGAGGATCCTTAATTAGACCTTTGTCATAGCTGTGACACAAGGTAGGTTACAGATTCGGAGGGTTCTAACTGAACCCAGAGTCAGAGTTTATATACAGTGTGATTGTAGGACCTAAGGATGCAGTCATGGAGTAAGGTTAAGCATTTTATCCCTAACATTGCACATTTTCTTCCTGTGCTGGAGCTATAGACTGCTTGCAATAACTTCCTTTTGTGATTTGGAGAGGGGGGGGGAGGCATATCGGTTGCAATCACAGGTAGCTGAGTCAAGGAGGAGGTTCTTGAGACCAGTTTTAAATTGGCCAAAACTAGGGGCTAGGGAGATAGTGGCTGGTAGGCTGTTTAGCCAGAGGGGAGCCCGATAATGGAAAAACCTTTGTCCTAGGGAGGTCCTACAGTGGGGGACTAGGAGAGAGGTGCCAGTGGGGCATCTAGGGGCTCTCCTGTGTTAGACTGTCTGTATGAGAGGGTGGAGGCCTTTGAGTGCTAGATTCAGGAGTATTTTTTTGGCTTGGAGGGAGGTATGATACTTAAGCCTCCCTTCGAAGGTAAGCCAGTCTGCAAGCTTGTAAAGCTTGCACATGTGGGTGTCTCTATTGCATCCAGTGACCAGTCAGCAGGCTTTATTGAGAGCTATGTTGATGCTGCGTAGGGCTGTTTGGTCTGCAGATCCATAAATCACAATGCTGTAGTCCACCAAAGATAGGACAGAGGAAGTTACAGCAAGATATAGGGCCTGAGGGGGTAGGCAATGTTTATGTCTGTATAGGATCCCCAATCTGGTATTTACAGTGGAGGAAAGGTGTTGGATGTGTGTGTGGTAGGTGAGGGAGGTGTCCAGAGTGACACCTAGTTATTTGAAGCTAGAGACCTGTTCAAGATGGAGGCCCTGGGAGTTTGAGATGAGTAGAGGGGCACTACTGAGTGAGCTTTAGTGGTGGACAAAGATCATAGATTTCATCTTGTTGTTGTTGAGTACTAGGTGATGCTCAGAGAACCAGGATTCTATTTCTCTAAGAAGGCCTTGTAGGGCAGACTGGAGGGAGTTAGGATGGGGGTATTTCCAGAGCACTATGGCATCATCCATGTAGAGCAAGAGCTTCTCATTGCATGATTGAGGGAGGGAGTTTAGGAAGAGGTTGAAAAGCAACGGGCCGAGAATGGACCCTTGGGGGACATCTGATTGGACAGGTCTTTTGGAGGAAAGGGTGGTGTTAATTTTGACCTGTTGTGTCCGGCCAGAGAGATAATCTTTGAACCAGGAGGTTGCCTCAGGGGAGAAATGCTGGGAAGGAAGGGGGTGGAGCAGAAGTGCGTGACTGACGGTATCGAAGGCTTTGGTCAAGTCGACGTAGATTGCTCCTGCTATGGACCCCTGGTCCAGGGCCTCATGAATGTATGAAGTGAATTCCAGAAGGGCAGAGGTGGTGCTGTGCCCCCTCCTGAAACAGTGTTGTTCATGGCAGAGCAGTGAATGTTTGGTCAAGTAGTCGGTAAGCTATTCCGACACCATTTTTTGAGTGCCTTTGGGGGGAGGATCAAGTTGGGTCGGTAAGTACTGGTGGAAGTGGGGTCACCACTCTTCAGGATGGGGGTAATAATTCCTCTTTTCCATAGTGTGGGGAACTGGCTGAGGCATAGTGACCAGTTAAGTATTCTGGTGAGATGTGGCAGGGTCACATCCAGAATTAGTCTGAGAATTTTGAGGTCAATAGAGTCACTGCTATAGCACGCATTCTTCAAGGCTTTGGTGAGGTAGCATTTTGCCTCACTGCAACAGATGATTCACAGCCAGAAGGGTGGGGGGGGACCATAGTGGCTGAGGTGTCTACGGGGCAGCTTGGAATTGGGTCAAAGAAGTTATGTGGGAGGATGTGACTGAGGTCTGAGAATGTGGTATTATGGGCATTGGAGATGGTGGCAGGGTCCTGGGTGAGGGCCCCATCCACTAGAATCTGCGAGGGGGCAGGGGAGACAGTTTTCCTGCACAGCTCCTTTATATTGCTCCAGAATTCTTTCTCAGAGCCCCAGGTGGTGGTGAGGGCATGCTACTAGTAAGTGGCCTTGGCTAGTCGGATGGCCCAGGTTCATTTGTTTCTAGCCTCTCTGTAGAGTTGTCTGTCCTTGGGTAGCTGTGAGACCAGGGCTCTGTGCCAGAGGTTATCTTTATAGTGCATCTGGTCAAGCAGGGACTGTGAGATCCATGGGGTATCCCTGTTTTTTAAAATATGCTTTGAGACAGGGCAAAGATGTCACAGGCAGCGTTAAAGGTGGTGATCAAGGAGAGGAGGGCAGTATCTGCAGTCTGAGCCTTGTGGATGGATGACCAATCTCAGGAAATAAGGTACAATTTGAGGTGGGAGAGGGACCCTTTTTTGAGGTGCCTTTGGACTATAACTTTAGGTGGGCTAGGAGGGAGTTTATTTGACCACCAGCAGGTGACAGGTGAGTGGTCACTTAGCGCACCAGAAAGTACTTTAATCTGGGAGAGGTTATTGGGATGGTTGGTGAGGATGCAGTCTATAAGAGTGGAGGACCCAGTTCTGGGGTCAAGTCTGGTGGGGGAATGGACCACCTGGGCGAGGTCATAAGCTAGAACAACGTCTTTGTAGGTGGCAGATATGGTGGATAGCCAATTCATGTTGAAGTCTCCCATTATAATTAGTTCGCACTTGGGAGGGAGATGAGTGATGCTGGTCAGTATAGAGTCAAAGGCAGGCTTTTGGTAAATGGGGGAAGGGGGATGTAAACTGCCATAATGTATAGCATTTTTCCAGGATTGCCAAGTGTGACCTTTATGGCAGTGGATTGGGCACCATAGGTTGGCAGGGGAAGGGAGACTGGGAGCCCTTGCAGCGAGGTTTTGACATAGATGGCACACTCACCACCCCATTTGGTGAGTCTGTTGGCTCAAAAGATGGAGTAGTCACTGAGGGTGACAGAGGCATCAGGGATGGTTTTTGAGAGCCAGGTCTCTGATAAGGCCAGGATGTCAGGGGAGTGTCAAGCGATCCAGCCCTGGAGAGGAGTGAATTTCTTCAGCAGGCTGCAGATATTGAGGGAGGCCAGTAGTAGGTTGCCTTGCCTGCCCACTGTTGTAGCGCCAGGAGTAGGTGGCCCCAGATTAGAGTGCACATTGCCTGATAGTAGGAGGAGGAGGAGGAGGAGGAGAGCGTGCCGGAGAAAAGCTTTCCGGAGTAGTTTGGGTGCAAGGCGATGGGAATGAGGAGAAGTGAGGTTTTTGGTGGGTCCAACCAGTACTGGGAGGGTGCCTCCGAGGTGGGCTAACAGAGCAGGGGACAATGAGGGATGGGGGCTGAGTGGGGGTGGTCAGATGGCATGAGAGGGTGAAATCCCCTGGAGGTCAGGGAGGCAGTGCAGCATAGGTTGGAGGTATGGTAGGTGCAGACTAGTTCATGGTAGGTGGAACTTAGGAGGTTCTGGGGGGGCACTACATGTGGGAAAGTAGGGAGCCAGACTTTGGGGTCCCATTTATGTGGCTCTTCCACTGGAAGTGTGGGGGAAGAGAAGAGAAAGGGAGCAGTGTGGTAATAGAGACAAGCAACTGTAGGTAGATATACATGATTATCTTGAGTGAGATTTAGAAATGGATGGGATGGTGGCCACTAGTGGTGAGCGAGTGTAGGCTGCCAGTGGGAAAGTGGACTGATTGGTTTTTAATGATCACGTGCTCTCAAGTATATAATACAATGTTCACCAAGGGTGGTGGTGGGGGCAGTGGGGCAGCCGGTGAGGAGTGCCAGCGGGGCTAACAGTACTGAATGTTTCAGCAAGCGGGCGAGCAAGGATGTAATCAGGCTCCTCCAAGGCTTTATTCCGCGGATCTGTACCTGCACAGTTTCAGCGTGGGGGAGGGCAGCTTCAGGACCCCTCGCAACCTCTCTATTGTGGCCCAGCTGTGGACAAGGAGAGGGAGAGAGCACAGAATTAAATCAGGTAGGAGTTTTGCGGAAGGGCCAGCTTTTAAGCACAACCAGAAAGCACCAATTTCATGTGTGGCACCCGAATGAAACCGGAGCAAATAGCTGCTACTTTGCTTTCACTCCCGATTTGATTTGCACATGCAGAGATTTCATCGGGCAGCAGTAAGAGTAAGCTTTAGCTGGTGGCCAACCCGAGTGAGTTAAAGAATTAAATTAAATCAGATAAAGCCTATGCTGCTGGCAAACCCGACTGACTGAGCTACAGGAGTTAGATCAAATTAAAGGTAGTTCATTGAACAGTCTATGAGATAACTGTCAGGTTAATTAAAGTAACATTTGAAATGGGGTTTTGCGCCAAAATACAAACTCACTTTGGACTACTTGAATTAAATTTAATTTAAAGGTGGTTCGTCAAACAGTCTATGTAACCTGGTGGTCAGGCAAAATTAAAGTAAAATTTGAACTGGGTTTTGGCGCCAAAATGCAAACTCACTAAGTGCAGGTAACAAAGCAATTGGCTTCAGAGGGTTTAACATTAACTCATGCAGCTTTTTCAGAACATTTAAACCTAAAAAACACATGTGTGGGGACAGAAAAATTAAGCTCCTTTAAGTTTCTACATTTAAGTCCATGTAGTAACAACAGTACTGAGCGTTTCAGCAAGCGGGCGAGCAATGTTGTAAACAGGCTCCTCCAAGGCTTTATTCCATGGATCCATACCTGCACAGTTTCGGCATGGGGGAGGGCAGCTTCAGGACCCTCGCGACCTCTTTACTGTGGCCCAACTGCACAATTTCGGTGTGGGGGAGTGCAGCTTCAGGACCCTCACAACCTCTCTACTGTGGCCCAGCTGCACAGTTTCAGCATAGGGGAGGGCAGCTTCAGGACCCTCACGACCTCCCTAATGTGGCCCAGCTGCACAGTTTCGGCGTGGGGGAGGGCAGCTTCAGGACCCTCGTGACCTCTCTACTGTGGCCTAGCTGCACAGTTTCAGCATGGGGGAGGGCAGCTTCAGGACCCTCGCGACCTTTGTACTGTGGCCCAGCCGTTCTGTGGAATATGAATCAAATGGGAGAACAGGCTTTAAATCATGGACTTGGTTAAAAGATTTAGATATGGAAGTTGGAAAAAAGGGGTTACAAACAATTACGAATTTAGTTAATTGTCAAAATTTGGAATTATTAAAGGTAAAATTTATTGAAAGGATAGTTGATATAGCAAAACAGAGTGATATGGAAAGATTGACTCAAAGAATTTTTTAATGTTTAAGGGGTTAAAAAAGTGCATGAAAAGGAATGTTATTTAGATGTTTGTGAAAGTAAGATGCATTATAAAATTATCTCAAATTTGAGGTTTGATGTTAATTCTGGATTTTTGACATGTTTTATGAAATGGCAATGTTTTAAATCAAAATTACGGATAAAGAAGGATGTTTAGGGATATGGAATTCCATGCATATTATATTAGAATGTGAATTGGTTAAGGATATAAGGAAATTTTGGCTTGGTTGATATTTGCAAAAAATAAATGAACTTACCAGCCAAGAAAAATAAATTTTCCTTCTTAATATGAATGATGTAACTTTATGGTACTGTATTGCCAATTATTGTATTGCTGTATACAGATATTTAAAGATGTGATGGTTTTTAAACTTTTATGTATAAACATTTATGTGCGATGCTGTTGTAATGCACATTTTTCAATAAATTTGATTGATTGATTGCAAAGGTCACCCTTAGTCTGTCTGTCGTTTGTGGAATATTACCCCAAATGCTGTAATCTTTCTTTATAGCTTTGGTGTTGTAGACCTGTGATATTTTTTGTTATTTTCCCCTTGTACGTCTTCTTTTAGTTTTTGCCTCAAACAGTAGTAGGTGCACAAAACTGGGAACAGTATTCAAAATGTGGGCGAACCAGACTACTATACAGTGGTAAAATCAGCTCTGGTTCTCTACTTTTGATGTTTGACAAAATGCGGCCTAAATTATTGGAGCATTTTTTAACAGTTACCTTAGTATGTTCGACAAAAGTGAAGTTATTAGTAATTAATATCCCAACTCTCTTTCTTCTGAGGTGCTTTCTAGCATGTTTGTCTAGTGTATAGGTCAGCCGCAGATTTTTTAACCCAAAATGCATAACTCTACATTTTTTTTATTTTAAATGTCATTTTATTTATTTTAGCCCATTCGGATAGTTTGTCTAAATTTTCCTGAAACTGTATACCATCCATTTGAGTTTGTACAAGGCCGCCTAGTTTACAGTCATCTGCATATTTACCATGCATTTCCAGATGTTTGTAGTGTGGAGACCATTATGTTAAATAAAGTCGGCCCCAGTACAGAGCCTTGTGGTATTCCACTTGTAACATGCCCCCAGTCTGACTGGTGTCCTCTCACAGTTACTCTTTGTTTCCTGTTCTCTAGCCATGATGTTATCCAGTTTATTATATTTTAATGCAGCTTGATTTTATAAAGTTCTTCAATAAGTATTTTGTGCGATACTTTGTCAAAAGCTTTGGCAAAGTCCAGGAAGATCACGTCAACTGGGATCCCTTTATCTAAGGCTGCACTTACTGGTTCAAAAAATGACATCCAATTGGTGAGACATGACCTGCCAGGAATAAATCCATGTTGTGATATGTCTATTATTTTATTCTGATTCATATGGCCAATAATACAATGTTGTATGATTCTTTCCAAAACCTTTCCAATGACTGATGTGATACTTATAGGTGTGTAGTTTGTGGTATCATATATTGTACCATTTTTGTGAATTAGTGTAATCAGAGCCTGCCTCCATTCTGGCACAGTTTTACCAACTCTGAGGGACAAGTTAATAGATGGTCAGTGGTCCTACCAGTTCTTTTTCCAATTCCTTTAAGAATCTGGGAGTTATTCCGTCGGGGCCTGCTGAGCTACTTGGCTTAAGGGCTTTGATGACTTCTTTGACTTCCTTGTCACTAACAGGGGAAAAGCCATCTACATTTGATGATATGTTAAAAGTAATTTGTTCTTTTGGTTCATACACACTTAGAAAGTAAGTATTTAGTTCAGTTGCTATTTCTGTTTCATTGGTTAGAATCCCATTTGGTGTTAGGATTGGTCCTACCCCCTTCTGGTTTCCTCTGAGTGAACCTATGTAGTCATAAATTTTTTTTTTATTGTCTCTTACCTTTGAAGCTAGTGTGATTTCCATCTTCCTTTTTGAAGTCCTGATCTGTTTTTTGAGTTGTTTAACACATTGTTTTAGTTTTGTACTTGTACTTCTTGATGGCATTTTTTAATGTTTCAAGTAAAGTTTCTTTTTCCTTCTAATTAACCTATTAATGTTCCTATTCCACCAAGGGGAGAGTCTACGATTGTTTCGGTATTTGCATATTTCTGCCACCCATTTGTTGATACTGTAATTTAATTTGTTTTGAATATTATTCCAAACATTATCCAGGTCAGAATTCTTTAGTGCTGCCTTCCAGTCCCATGATGACAGAAACTCCTTTATTCTTGCAATTAACTTTAAAAAAATCCTTTATTTTGGTTTTACCCTTAGCTGTTTTGTTACGTGATTTATATATTATTTCCATGATTTGATGGTCACTATCCCCTTCATGGGACATTTTTGCCTCAAGACTTTAACAGATTCTTTGACTCCAAACTATTTTACAGTATTCATCATCATCATCATGATTAGTCTTTCAATTTCACATCAAATTTACTATGCAGTCATTGTCACTTTCCCACTCACCTCTCAGATTTTGGGACTTGGGGGAAAACATTTCGAACAAAGACACATACAAGAAAGTATTTGGCTTATCTTGGTATGAGACATAATATGGCCCACTGTAGCATGGATGTGACAAGGGGTTGACAAAAAGATGGGGATGAAAATACACAGCAATACTAGCTGTCAAAGAAGGCATGAAAGACAAGGAATGTTCTGGAAGAAGATCCTTTTTGTGCTTCACAAAAACCTCAACTAAGAGGGAACATTCCCTTCAGGCAGCATTGACCGGAGCCTGTGGTAATTTCTCATGAAGTTCATATGACTTCAAAGAACAAAAGTGTTTTAAAAAGAAAAGCTGACCCAGTGGCTTGGAGGGCTGAGGCATTGGCGGTTTACCTCCCGCCACACCGGCGACCTGTGTTCTGTTCTGAATGTGGGCTGCTGTTGGTCAGCCGGGGAGGGAGAGGATCAAGTGCCCAACAGTTGCTCTCCTTTCCTGGGGCAGTGGACCTGTATGTGCCGCCGAACGACTGCTACCTGGTGGAGATCAGGTGGTAGTGTGGGTCAAGGAGGGCAGTGGAAAGGAAGGCTGTGGGACTCCATGGCATATGTATGCCTCCTCTCATACACAAAAAAATAAAAGCAAGTCAGTGTACACCCTGACCCCCCCAAAAAAGGGGTAAATGTAAAAATAAATATATTTTTTCAGCTTGGATTGGTATCTTACTAATTTGCATGCATGCCACAGCATGGGGAACAAGGAACAAGAATGGAAAAGGGAAGGCTACAGGTTTGTGAAGCCCTGCCTGCTTGCCCCCATGCCTGTGTTGCCATATGACCATTACCCCGACCTTATGGGGGTTGCTGGTCAAGGTGGTAGATACTGGGTGGGGGAGGTAGGGACAAGGTTTACAGCCACTGGAGCTTACCCACCAGTGATTTCTACTCATCTTCCAGGTCATGTTTGTTCATGAAAAAATAAAAACGCTAAAAAGGTGCTACCTAAATAGGACCTGATCTCTATCATCTTGAAAGTTCAAGTCAGAAGGTCTTGTTGGGTCTCTCAGCTTGGCCTACCCCATCAAGGAGCTTCCTCCTCTGACTCCATCAGTGTTAATCTCAACCCCTGTCTCTCCACTTACACTTATCCCCCTGTCATTGTCCATAACCATTACCACAGCCATAATGGTACCGGGTCATAATTGCGTAAACTAACCTACACACATCAAGACTGCGTTGTAATTAGTACATATGGGAATAGAGTGGCAAGGGAATATCAGTGATGCGAAAGTATCGCTACCCCCTTTCACTCACCATGGAGGAGGAAGTGGATGTAGCCATTGTCGGTCAGGTGCTGCCCGAGCACGCCCCATGGTGATGACTAGAGCACCTGACCCTCAGTGCATGGTTGGAAGGATCAGGGTTTGATTCTGCTAGGGAATCTTTTACTTTTAATTTTTTTTTCTTGCCCCTGTGTCCACACCCCCTTGGAGTTGATTATAAATAGTTCTGTGTGTGGGGGGGGGTGCAGGGGATGAAACCCCCCATAAAACAAAAGACCTTTCGGGTGTTGCTGCATGCTGTTTGTTGGTGCGTGGTTGTGATGTGCGTGGTTTTGTCTGTGACATTATGACCCCGTGCCATCAGTAATCACCTATTTCAGACAAAAGGTGCAGACAAAAAGAAAACTCTTGAGCAATAGTAGTAGGGGAAAAGTGAGGGCAAAAGGTAATCTAGTATTTGAGGAGTGGAGAGAGAATGAAACGGAGAGTAATTGGAATTAAACTAAAGGAGATAGCTAAGCCATGAAGACTTTTTTAAAAACAAGCAGCACAATATTAAATTAAATGTGAGACTAAATAGGAAAACAGTGTAGGTGTTTAGGAATGGGGTGATATGATGCAAACACCACTGAGGAGGTATTCAGCAGCTTGCTCATCTGTATTTAGGATTTTATCTCCTGTCTGTTATGCACCCAACCCCCTTAACTCCATGAGGCACCTTGAAACTGTATTCAACTCATTGTGCCCTCTTGGCCAAATAGTTTAACTAAATAAACATAGAAACAAGGAATTTGATGGCAGATGAGGACCGCTTGGCCCACCCAGTCTGCCCATTTCCCTACCTAATGGATAAGCTGCAGATCCTAGTTAACCAGCAGCCTACTTCTTTCTACCCCTACCCCCTAGAATTGCCTTATGACTGTCCCATGCATGCTTGAATTCCACCACTGTTTTTGACTCCACAACCTCCTCTGGAAGGCTGTTCCATGCATCCACAACCCTCTCTGTGAAAAATACTTCCTTACATTACCTCTGAGCTGCCCCCATCTTCAAATTGGGCCCCTTGTTCTTGCACACTTTTTTTGAAAGATGCTACCCTCTTGGACTTTGTAGATTCCCTTGAGGTACTTGAAAGTTTCTATCATGTCCCTTCTCTCCCTCCTTTCCCCAAGACTTTACATATTAAGCTCCTTCAGTCTCTCTTCATATGTCTTTAAATAGCGGAATATAGATAAATTCTGAGTATCTTGTAGGTTGTAAAGAAGGGATACAGGTTTCAGGTAGACCATGGGGAAGAGATTTGCAGTAAGAGGAGTGGGATTGACTTATAGTCCTTCTGACCTTATATTACTATATTACTATGAGGTTAGGTATCATCTTGGCATCCTTCTACTGCATCTTCTTCAGGGCAATAACATCCTTCTTAAAGTATGGCATCACCGTACACAGTACTCCAGATGGGTCATAGTAAGAGGTGCTTTATGAAGAAACCCTTAATGTAAACTTACCTCAGTAACCTTTATATCTCTGAAGTCTGAGAGTCCTGTCAGACCTCCATAGTTCATAAATATCTTTTTGATCTTCAGCTCTTGTAGCAACTTTGGCATATGGTACAGCTGTTCCAGCTTAAACTTTGGAAGATATATGTCCATTTTCCTACAATGTGTAGGCAAGAATCGTAGTTGTGAAAGGAGAATAATTGCATAGTTACTTAAGTTTCTGCTTGACAAACTGGCAAACTAATTAAATTAATATCTTGCATGAGAGTAGATAGTTTTAGAGAAATAGAATCCTTTGCTCAGATGAGCTAAACCCCTAAATAATACATTGGACTCTTAAATACCTGGGAATAATGGACACATATTCCTGTGGTTAAATGTGTATTCAACATTTATCTTATTTGCTTGTTTCTGATCAGTGTGACTAGGGGCAGGATTTTCAGCCAAGCAGCGGGGACTTGCAGAACAAATGTGTCACATCCCTGATGCTTGTGCCGATATGTTAGATCATCTAAAATGTGCTCTTTTATTTACAACTACAGTATGCTGAGTTGTGGCAGCTTGGGGCTCTGTAATGATGTGTCACTATACGATGCATGCATTATTTATTTTATTTATTTATTACTAGGATTACATTACCTTTGAATCAGGGGTTCATTTACAAAGGTTCCACATCATAAAGGGATAACAGTAAGGTAAAGTACAGAGTAAGATATGGCATAAGGAGATATAGAAATGTAAACTAGAAAATTTAGAAGTAAGCTAGAAAACAGGTGGTAAAACTTACAATAGTAAGGCAGTGCATAAGACAAGAGATAAGTAGGTAAAACAATTGGTAAAAGCAGCAATATAACAAATGATGATAAAACAACAATTGGTAAGGCAGCATTTAAACAATAAGCAACAATAACAACAGAAATATTCAGGTGAATTGCAATCTGATACAGCAGGCATTGTCAACGTAAGAGCAAATTAAGGAACAAGGTCAGTATGTTGTGAATGGGGGGGGATTAAAAAAGAATGGTAGGACATTGACTTAACTATAAGAGTGTAATCAGCATGGCATCAAATCAAGATTGCAGTCTCAGCAGAGTGGGCTATGCCAAACAAGGGCAATCCTGGAGTGAGGTCAACAAAGGAGGGGATCCTAGAGAGAAAGAGGAGGAGGAAAGGCTGGAAAAGAGGGGGGCACAGGAGGGTATAATTACGACGCAGTCAAATTCCACCAACTGCCATAAATATGACAGAACATTTAAAAATAACAGTCAGATAGATACTCTGACTCATTTACCCTGCCGCAGCCGCACACCAAAATTGGGACTTGAGCCTGTGGCAGAATGTCTGAAAGCCCAGTCCTAGATGTATAGAGTATCACAGGGTTTCCAGAGTAATAAAACACACCGAAAGCAAAAGCTAACTAACTAACTAACTAACCTAAATGTCAGCATATCTGTACCCTTTAAGTAAATCACATTGACAGTGAAATAAAATTATGTTGCCATCATCTCTATACTCCATGATTGTTATACAGTAGAGTCCTTGTAATGTCTAAATCTAACTTGCCCCTGGAAAGCTTCATTATAACATATGCCATTTAACTAAGTAATAATAAGTTAAAATGTGTTCTTAAAGATGTATACAATAGATCAAAAATATAAGTTCATGGAACTTCCCTATTAGTGCTTGAGAAGTTATGTAAAAAATAATACAGGGGTTGGTGTGTGTAAGCAGAATTTTACACACCTGAGGTGTGGGATGCTACATAAACCCTGAGAGTGAAGCTGGAGGGGTTTATAAAAGCATCCCATACTGAAAGTGCATATAAAATTCTGTGTTACACACACACCTACCCATGTTCTGTTTTATATAATTACTGTCTGCCATTTTTAATAAGGGAGGGATTTAGAGAATCGTTAGAGACAGTTCAGTTAGATAAACTCATGTAAACTTTAATTTGTTGGCTTTTAAACTGTAAAAACGTCAGCTGATTTTCTGTGTGGGGCACATAACTTCAGCAGTGTAAATGTGATTGATAGCTCATAGTTAAATATGACCAGCTGTCACCAGAAATCCCAACACTGTTATCTTGCTATTAAAAACACCGGTCAGTAATAATATATAGAACAATACATGGAGGATGTTGTATAATGAGGTTTATTTACACACCTGAGGTGTGGGATGACATATAAACCATGAGAGAGAAGCTCATTTGGTTTATGTAGTTATCCCACACCGAGGATGTGTAAACAATCACATTATCATTACCCTAAATGGTTTATCATTTATAATTGCTGTTTTCCACTTATCTGACTGACTTTGACTTTTTCTCTCATACTTTTAAAAGTTTCAAACAATTACTGGTTTGCGCTACAATCTGTTTTGGACAGGTGAGGAAACTACTTTCAGCTTTAAAAGTCGACCAGTAGAAACTGAGGGTGACACGAGCCAGCAGTTGTTTGCAATGTTTAACACACTGAAAGAAAATACCAGGATGAACTGTGAGGCTGGGCTTTAAAAGCAGTGCCCAGCCATAGGACTAATCACTGCAGAAAGGAGCTGTAGGAGCTGTTTGTGATCCGCAGTCAGCAGATCGCAAGGGAGGAGGGAGTCGCAAGTGGCAGCTCACTGAAGGAACCACATTGGAGTACCTGGAGGAAGGTTGGCAGCCATGATCAGCGGCAAGGAGCAACTGGGCTGTGTTGTGATCTGCAGTTGGTAGATCGTAAGGGATGAAGGAGATGCAAGAGGTGGCTGCAGAGGACCGGGAGGAGGTTTTTGGTGACCGCAATCAGCGGCACCGGAGAGGCAGAGTTCAGGAGGAGGGAGCCACAAGCAGTGGCTCACTGAAGGAACTGCATCAGAGCACCAGGAGGCTGGGCTTGAAGACTGTGGGGGAAGAGCTCAGAGTGCAATCAGAGCTTACAGCTGCAAACTTGATTGGGCATAAATACTGTGGGGGAGAAGCTCGAGGAGCAAAAAAGACTTAAAAGCTGCACACTGGTTTTACTTGTTTTAAAATTATTTTGCAAGGTTAATGGTTAAATTGTTAAATTGTCAAATTATTTTAAGTTGGAAGCTGACAGGCTGGATTAAGGTACAGCTGACAGGTCTGGGTTAAGGTTTAATTGTTAAATTGTTTTGAGTTTGGAAGCTGGCAGGACTAGGTTAAGGAGGGGTGAATGTTTACTGGGAGCATGGCACCAGGGGGGTAAAGGGGGGAGTGGGGAATGACCATGGGGGAAGGAGGGTGGAGGCTGGAGGATGGAGTAGTATGGAGGGGCACACCAGGGGGAGGGTCAGTGGCAGTATAAGGGGAGGGACGACCAGTGGAGGGAGGGGAAAAGGGGGCACAGAGGAGGAAGGATCATGGGGTGTGACAACTGTGGTGCAGCATTGTTCATGATCACTCTGTGGAGGCTGGGGAAATGCCCAGTTTATCTAAGGCTGGGGAGACTGGAGGCTGAGCTAGCATGGCTAAGAAGGGAATTGTCCTGGACAAAAAGTGAGATAGTCAGAAGAATCACAGAAGGCAATCAGGTAGGGGACAGGAGACAGGCCGACTGAGGGGACAGGAGGTGGAGGGAGCAGGTAAGATGGGGGCTGGGGTGGGGGGAGGCCCAAAACAGAAGACAGGAGCACAACGGGCATGAGTGCCAGCGTATATAAGCATAGATACATAGCAGACTCAAACAGATATTGGCCCTTAATGGTGATGCTGGAGCAGGAAGAAGTAAATGGGATAGAGGCTAAGGGTAACAAGGAGCCGAGCCAGGAAAGGCAGACAGTAAGAAGTAAGGGCAGATCAGGCAATGGTGGTCCAGGATGAGAATGGAAGGGGTGACACCATGAAGGAAAGGGGAAATAGTATGGAAGGACAAGTTGTAACAGTCAAGGGTGAAAATGGGAGGGGGAAGGAAACAGGAGGGGATATCCTACGGGGAGAACAGAGAAGGGTAAAGAGTATAGGAATCCATGGACATGATGGGTTACTAGGAGGTAGGGCAGAGAGAAACAGAAACGGAATAGGGGAGGGCTGGAGGAGGCATGGGGAGAGAGATGAGTCCAGGGACTAGCCATCAAGGCAGGGGGATAAGGGGATAGTTGGGGTGACCTGGGGGTCAGAAGGAATGTGAAAAAAAGCCAGGTGAGGGCAGCGGAGGCACCCTCAGGGTTAGCGCTGGAAAAATCAGTGATAGTGTATGGGGACTCTATTATTAAAGGGATTCACTGGTTAAGAAAGGGAGCAGCCTTCAAGGGGAGGTCTTTTTTTCGTGAGCCAGGGATGGAGGCGAGCAGGGTACTTCCAAAAATTAAGGAGTGCATTAGGCTGGTTGGGGGGAAACCTCACCTGATTTTACACCTTGGTACAAATGACATGGTGGGGGAGGAGGTGGAAGAGGTGCAGAAGAGATTTATGGAACTAGCAAAAGGGTACAAGGGAATGGTAAATTCCATAGCTTTTTTTGGAAGTTCTGCCAGTACACTGTGCCAGTACAGCTAGACAACTGAGAATCAAAGACTTTAACCACTGGCTAAGGCAGTGATGCAGGAGGGAGGGCTATGAATGTATAGGCGATTGGGGGGGACACATTGGTGGACCAGCATCTGTATGCAAGGGACAGGTTGCATATAAATGATGAGGGGGCTAGGATATTGAGGGGGAAGCTGCAGGGATACATAGATAACATATTAGGGAGTGCTTTAAAGTAGGAGAGAGGAATGGTGAAGATAGGTGTAGCCCAGTGGGAACGGCAGGAGGAACTGACCTAACTCACTTTCCCCTACAGCTGGGGGCAAGAGAAGCTGGAAGGAGGGAAGGGAGAGGAGCAGAGCTGGTGGAGGGGTTTTCTAACTAATACCAGGAGTCTAGGTAATGAGGTGGGAGAACTGCAGGCAGTGGTGGTGGAGGATGACCTGGATCTAACTGCAGTTACGGAGACCTGGTGGACTGAAAACCACAACTGGGAGGTGGAAATACCTGGGTATGTACTCTACAGGAGGGACAGGACAGAAAAAAGGGGGGAGGGGTTGCTCTTTATGTAAAAGAGGGGATTAGAGCGATGGTGTGTGGGAGTGGGGATGGACCAGCAGAGACCCTATGGGTCACTTTAAGCAAAACGGGGGGGGGCAGTGAAGGTAGGGGTGGTCTACAGACCACCAAATCAGGGGGAGGAAATAGATAGACAGATGGGGAGGGAGATGGCAGGAGATGGCCAACAAAGGGAACGCCGTGGTGGTGGGAGACCTTAATCTACAGGACATGGATTGGGAAATCCAGGCAGCATCCACAGTAAGGAGTAGGGAGTTGTTGGAAGCCTTGCAGGAAGTGTTCATCAATTAGCTGGTCATAGAGCCTACTGGGGGGTGCCGTACTAGATCTGGTTATGATGTATAGGGACAGTGTCTAGGGGGCGGAGGTTGGGGAAAATTTGGGCGACAGTGACCATAGGACAGAAAGATTTAGAATTGGGAAGGGGACGGTTAAGAGCAGTTCCAACACTAAGGTGCTAGACTTTAGAAAGACAGATTTTAGGAGGATGAGGGCAATGGTGCAGGAAGAGCTAATAGAGAAGGAGGACATGGAAGATGTGGAGAAGCTATGGGGGAAAAATAAAAGAGGAATATTGAAGGCGACAGAACTATACATTAGGATGGTGAGCAAGAATAAGAGGGGGAGAAAACCACTTTGGTTCATAACAGAAGTGAGGAATGCAATTAGGGAGAAAAGGAGGGCATTCAGGGTATATAAAGCATCTCAGAGGGAGGCAGACAGGGAAGTATATAAGGAAAAACTGAGGGAAGCGGGGAAGGTGATCAGACAGACAAAGGCAGAAATGGAAGAGCATATAGCAAGGGAGGCAAAAAGGGGAGACAAGAAGCTTTTCAGACATGTGAGTGACAGAAGGAAGGGGAAGCATGGGATTATGAAGCTCAGGGGGGAAGGGGGGCACTGGTGGAGGGAGATATAGAAAAAACCAATGCTCTGAATAAATACTTCACATCAGTCTTTACGGTGGAGGAGGGGAAGGGCCAAAGTTGGAAAACGGGAAGGACGGGTAGCAAGATGGACTCAAGTCCCTTCAAGGAGGCCATGGTATTGGGAGAAATAGGAAAGCTGTGGCCAGATAAGGCGATGGGTCTGGACAGGATTCACATGAGGGTACTCAATTAAAACAGGAGTTGGAAACACTTCTCACAAGGTTATTTAACCTGTTGCTGCACAAGGAAAGGGTTCCTGGGGACTGGAAAAGGGTGGATGTAGCCTTACCACAGTGGTTGGTAAACTAATGGAGGAACTTATTAAAGAAAGGCTGATAAAATATCTAGAGGGGAGGGCCTCCTAAATGACAGTCAACATGGATTCACAGGTGGTAGGTCCTGCCAGACCAACCTGATTGAATTCCTTGACAGAGTGACGGAGATATGGGATCAAGGTGGGGCAGTGGACATGGCCTACCTGGACTTCAGGAAGGCCTTTGACACCATTCCCTACAGGAGGCTGATAGGCAAGGCAGGCAGCTTAGGAGTGGGGAGCAAACTCACAAACTGGATAGAACATTGGCTGGAGGGGAGAACACAGAGGGTTGTAGTGAACTGGGGTGCACTCAAAGGAAAAAAAGGTGATGAGTGGGGTTCCCCAGTGGTCTGTGTTGGGGCCCATACTTTTCAACATTTACATAGGGGACATCACAGAGTGTATTGGGGGAAGATGAGTCTGTTTGCAGGTGACATTAAGATATGTAGTAATAGGTTTGATACGGCAGAAGAGGGGTGGAGGATATGAGGGGGGGATCTGGCTAGGCTGGAGGAGTGGTCAGAAAGGTGGCAGCTGCAGTTCAATACAAAAAAGTGCAGAATTATGCATATGGGGTGTAATAACCCAAAGGCAAAATACTGGCTTGGGGGGAGGGGAGAGGAACTGGAGGTAACAGAACAGGAAAGAGACCTGGGGATCACTATTTCAGACAACCTGGATGTCTGGAGTCCATGCGACAGAGCAGCAGGAAAGGCACTCAGAATGCTGGCATGCATAGGGAGGGGATTCACAAGCAGGAGGAGAGAGAGGTGATCATGCCGTTATACAAAACCATGGTCAGACCACACATGGAATATGGGGTCCAGTTCTGGAGGCCATATCTACAAAGGGACAAGGACAGGCTGGAAAGGGTCCAGAGACCAAAATGGTGAAGGGGCTGCAGGGGAAGTCAAATGAGGACAGACTGGGGGAGCTGGGCCTGTACACGCTGGAGGAGGGGGGATATGGTGGAGGCATGCAAGTACTTGAAGGGCATAAACAGGGTGATGGTTGACGGCATCTTCAGAATGAGTACGAACAATTCCACTAGAGAGCATACCTACAAACTAGAGGGGGGAAGATTCAGAGGGGACATCAGGAGGAAGTTCTTTATCGAGAGGGTGGTACGGCCATGGAACAGACTGCTGGAATGGGTGGTGGGGTGGATACAGTAGACAAATTCAAAGAGCCTGGGATATGTACATGGACCTAACCGACAGGGGGCAGGCTGGAAATGGAGGGTGGGGGTCTTCCTAGAGGGGGTATTTTGGGCAGACTGGATGGGCCGTGGGGTCCTTTTCTGTCAACAGATTTCTATGATTCTATGATAAAACTGAAGGTTTGTCTGTGTCTCACATTGTTATACGTGGAAAATTATACACAGTGCTTTCCATGTATAATGGGAGTCATCTGTAATTATATACAAGTACTGCAGTGCTTTCATACTTTGCATTGTGTGTAGCTCAAAATGTTCAGTATAACAGGAGTTTGGATTCTGTCCAATGGCCTAATGGTAATCGATGTGGCTTACCAAGTTGATGCCACAGCTTCAAGTTCTGAACCTGGGTCATTACGCATCAGACCCCATCTGCTCTACCCCTTACAATTGGGTCCCCTTTCTGGGCCAGTCGTCAATGGATTTCTGCAGCCTACTGGCATTTTCCTGGTAGTTAAGTGGCCCCTCACCTGCACCTCATGTACCGTTACATCCTTAACAGCCAGTGGCACCTACCAACGGCTTAAGTGGCCCTGTCAATCTGCCTTTTAAACCCTTTACTTCCTTGTACATCTGGTCCTGTCACAGCATTACAGCCACTCTTACTCCCTACCTGTAGAAATCCTATAAATAGTGGTGGGGGTTTTGTGTGTGTGTGTGTGTGTGTGTGTGTGTGCTGCATATGAGGCTAGTACAGGCAGTGAAATGGCCATCATACTTTGAAAATGGTCCTGTGTTCCATCAGTGTGGCATCCCCAACCCACCTCCCCCACAGTCACAAACACCTTAGTGACTATACAGGAAGGATCACTACCCCACTGAGACGCTAAATTACTGCATCAATCACTTAGTACCAGGCTTTATTTTAAGAATAGACCTGATTCTGTGTATATATATATATATATATATATAACACATATATGTATGTATGTATGTGTATATATATATATATATATATATATATATATATATATATATACATATATATATATATTTATACCAAAATACATAATGTCAGCTGAAGAGGACCTATATGGCCCACCTAGTTGTGAGAGCAGAGCTAAAGATGTCAAAATGTTATCCCAGCATACAGAGATAACGGCCACAGACAGAAGCACTGTGAAATTCTAAAACTTGTTGTTTTTTGTTCTTTGGTAACACCTATTAGTTACAAGTACCTGTTTTCAGAAGCAACCCAGGATCACCGAGGAGGCTAACTGACTTGCTCAGTGTCACACAGTATGCAAGTGGAGGTCGTGGGAGTAAAACACAGGTCTGCTGGATGTACCAAGTTCTTTGCAGCTCATTACTCTAACTTCAAGGCCATACTGCCAACAGCTGCAGCAGATTTGTAAGACAGACACTAAACTACATCTAAAAGGTTTCTAGGTCTGTTTTTATAGAAGAGAGGTTTTCTTTATGATTTTCTCAGTAGTCACAAAGGAAGAGGAGGGGGTAGGTACCTAATCCAGTCAATAGAAGCATTATGGATGGGGGCAGGGGGGGTAGATATCAGTCCTGTCACAGAAGAAAGGGTTCTGAAAGAACTCCTAAAATTGAAGGTGGACAAAGCAATGGGGCCTGATGGGATTCACCCCAGAATTCTAAGAACTAAGGTGAGAACTAGTAACACTATTGACTACTCTTTTTAACAAATCATGGGAGGATGGTGTGGTACCTGAAGACTGGAGGAAGGCAGATGTGATTCCCCTTCACAAAAGTGGGAGCAAGACAGAGGCAGGAAACTACAGACCTGTCAGTTTGACCTCAGTGGTAGGGAAAATGATGGAATCACTTCTGAAGGAATGAATTGTTGAATACCTAGAGGTCAGTGGGGGCACAGGACCGAAGGCAGCATGGATTCACAGCAGGAAGGTCATGTCAGATGAATCTAATCAATTTCTTTGACTGGGTGACCAAAGTAGTAGACCAAAGAGGGGCTGTGTACATGGCCTACCTAGACTTTAGCAAGGCATTTGACACAGTCCCGCACAAAAGATTAATAAACAAATTAGCCAGCCTGGGAGTGGGTCCCAGGGTGGTAGCCTGGGTAAAACATTGGCTGGACAACAGGACACAGAGGATAATAGTAAACGGAGTCCATAGTGAAGAAAGGAGGGTTATTAGTGGGGTACCATGGGGTTCAGTACTGGGTCTGGTCCTTTTTAATGTCTTTATAAGTGACATTACAGAGGAATTAGAAGGGAAAGTATGTCTCTTTACAGATGACACAAAGATCTGCAACAGGGTTGATACGCAAGGTGGGGTGGAAAGGATGAGAAGGGACTTGGCAAGGTTGGAGGAATGGTCAAATGTATGGCAGCTTAGATTCAATGCAAAGAAGTGCAAAGTAATGCACCTGGGAAACAAAAACCCAGGGGAAGAGTACACAATGAGGGGTGAGATACTGACAACAACAAAAATGGAAAGGGACCTGGGGGTAGTCATATCAGATGACCTAAAGGTGGGAAAGCAATGTGAGAAGGCAGTAAGGAGGGCTGGGGGGATACTGGAATGCATAGGGAGGGGCTTCACCAGTAGAAAACAGGAAGTTGTTATCCCTCTGTACAGACAGTTGGTGAGACCCCATCTGGAGTACTGCGTGCAGTTCTGGAGTTCCCATCTCCACAAAGACATAGACAGGGTGGAGGCTGTCCAGAGGAGGGCAATGAAAATGGTGCAGGGTCTGCATCAGAAGACATACAAAGAGAGACTAAAGGAGCTTAATATGTATACCCTCGAGGAAAGGAGGGAGAGTGGGGACATGATAGAAACTTTCAAGTACCTCAAGGGAATCAACAAAGTCCAAGAGGGTAGCATCTTTCAGAAAAAGAGATGTGCAAGAACAAGGGGGCACAATTTGAAGATAGAGGTGGGATGGCTCAGAGGTAATGTGAGGAAGTATTTTTTTCACGGAGAGGGTTGTGGATGCATGGAACAGCCTTCCCGAGGAGGTCGTGGCGTCAAAAACAATGGGGGAATTCAAGAATGCATGGGACAGACATGAGGCAATTCTAGTGGGGAGTAGGAGGAAGAAGGCCGTTGGTTAACTAGGATCTGCAGCTTATCCATTAGGTAGGAAAATGGGCAGACTAGGTGGGCAAAGAGGTCCTTATCTGCCATCAAATTCTATGTTTCTATTTTGCTCTTCTAAAAAGATATGCACTTATACAAAATGCCGGGATATTCAAAGGGGTTGCACCTGGCGCAACAGGGCTGCGCCATGCGCAACCCCCCCAGTGCGCCCTGGCGTTCATTCACATATCTGCTCCTGTGTAGTACAGTATGGTCTGCAAGCCCATTGGTCCACACTGTGGACCAATAGGCATACAGATCACACTGTACGCTGTCATTCGGCAGGTGGCATGCAGGCGGGGTGCTTCCGCCCGCCGATGACGGGGGGATGCTGGGTGGCCGGGCAACCTCTGTGGATGGGTGGGGAGGGGGTACCACTGGACCACCAGGTAAATTCTTTATTTCCACAACAGCCTGCGATCGGGCATATGGGGGAAGGGGTACCGCTAGACCACCAGGTAAATCCTTACTATTTAGAACAACCCACAATCGGGCATATGGGGGGGGACACCGCTAGACCACCAGGTATTACTGTAATATATACAGATGCCCACATTCAGGCGTACAGGAGCGGGGGGGCTGCAATAGTCCACCAGGGTGTCAAACCCCGATGGCAGCAGCTTGGCAGGGCGCCAGGTGCAATTGGCCAGGACCCAGCGCATTGCATGCAAATGGGGCCATAATGACATGCAAATGGCCCCATTTGCACCTTGCATATATTATGGCCTCATTTGCATGCCCCCAGCTGAATATTGGGGGTCATACGCCCAGTGCAACTGCACTTGCGCTGGTGCATCCCCGTGCTCCCTCTCTGTGTCTTGCGTTGGTTCAGTGCCACTGCGCCATGCGCAGTGTGCTCACCCTCCGTGCCATATTCAACGGTGCTGAGCCATGGCGCATCACCGTTGAATATCGCCTGGTCCTGGCCCAGAGCAGCCCAGTTGTGCTGTGCCCAGGCTTGCGCCACTGCTCCACGCAATCTGAATATCTGGCCCAGTGTTTTGAAAACTGCATTAAACCTGCATTGCCCTGTGCAGTACAGTATGTAGATGACCTACAGTACCTTATCTTATGTAACAGATGCATCAGGTCATCCAGCTACTGACTTTATATCACTGAATAGGCATGTCTGTTAAGTATCATAAGGGTGTACTGTATATGTTATGAGTTTGTTATTGTAAAGAAAATTAAACTTATTATTTAAAAAGAAATAAGTGTTTGTGGACTGAGACCCTTATGCAATATGACTGTTTTCCTCTGCTCTTAGTTGTACCTTCTCTAAACATAAAGTTGTAGCTGCAGATGTAAGGTGATTGTTTTGAAAAACACCATGCAATATAACAGAGCATTCTTTTTTTTGAGTATGTAACAATTGCGGAGAAAAGATTTAGAGACAAACATGTAACTATACAGCTAGATTACTAAAGAATTTTCGATAACGGATCTGTCAGCATAGTAAACTGCCCTTAGAGTCATTTTGCCAGAATATAAGACAAATGCCATTTATAAACCCATACAAAAGGATTGTAAAGAACTGGCTAGGCTACTTAGCAGAAAGGCAGACAAGGGGCTAGAATTGCACTATTAATCACCCTCCAGAGCCAACAGCACACTAGGAGAGTGATTAACACAAACTAGCCTAACATATGGCATTGCCTTATTGTTTTACTGTATTTATCTTTCAACAATGTCACAGGTGAAGCCTGCAAAATCAAGGAAGAGTAGGGGTTATTCTGTTGTGTGCGCTGTTGTGGGGTTACAAGCCCTACTCTTCGCAATTACTCACTGCATTGTGACTGTGTGAGGAAAGGGATGGGATTGGACATGGTAATGTGGGGGCTGGCATGCAGATTAGCCACTGAGCCATGCTCAGGCACTTGCTGGCCCCTGTAGCCCTCCGACAGACAAAAGCCTCAGTGCCCCTCAAGCCTGGCAGAGCTACTCAAAACAGTTCTTTAGGGCACACAGGCTTGCGAACTAAAGTTAATATAGTGTATAGTGAGGCTTTGTTCTGCATGGAAATCCATACCAGCTGAAACCTTGTTGTACCACAGTTGAAAGGTCATGGAACGCAATTGTACCCTTCTGTGGTACAACAAGGTTCCAGCTGTTTTCATAATTGCATGAGCCAGCTGTTAATCTGAACAGAAAACCACTGCATGTGCATCAAATGGCAGAAAGAGAAAGTAAACTGTCACAATGGCAGTGGCAGTTTTCTAAGAAGTATCGGGTGAGCATCAGAAGGATTCTTGATTCTTTAGGGCACTGTACACTATAAAAAATTGCTGGATGTGCTACTCTTTGCACAACCAGCCTGTGCTATCACCTCCAGGTTCTGAGTCCCTAGGACCTCTTGAGGTTCGCTTTTGAGGTCACAGGGAATCAGAACCCCCTCAGTAGCAAAACATGCTGGTTGTGCACAGTTGCCCATCCAGTATTCTTTATTTTGTGGGGGGAAGGGGTTAAGCATCCCACAGCACCGACAGTCAGACTTGTTGAGGGTCAGAACTAGGGAAGGACGCTCCATTTGACATCAGGGAATGTAGTAATTGACTAGAGTGTTCAAGAGGGCTTCCTGGGCTGCCTGGGGCAGGGACTGGCAGCCAGAGACAACAGCCTACAAGTGGGCTCAAAGGTGAGGGTTGGGGGATTTGTGAGGACAGTAATGGCAGTAGCTCCATATTATCAGGGTCCCTTGCATAGCACATCATCATGCAACTGATTCTGTACTGTGCACAGACCTTCCAGCAGCTGCTGAGTGGCACGTGGAATAGCATCCGGATCCTCCAATTTAAATTTCAAGCCAAGTGGCACTGTTGCAGGTGGGGTTGGGGGGTCCATCCCCAGGTAACAGCAGGACAGCTTTGCATATGCACAAAAGTGAAGTGGTACAATGCGGTCTATTGTATTCCTATTCTACACCACCACACAGTGCAACTGTGTATTGGGCCCTCAGTTTTTAAGGTGATAGGCAGAACATTCCAGGTTTGAGGTACTGTAACTTGAAATAAGACACAAGCTTTGCTTTTAACCCTTGCTGTGCTAGAAAATCCAGGAAATAACAACTAGAAATATCTCTCTGATATCAAAAATTGTACTTAAACAAGCATTTGTCAATGCTGAATGTTTCCTTGCATCGTGTATGCAGCAGGGGGTGTATTAAAGTTATGAGCCTGCATTCCCAAACTTCAACGTAGCCTCATAATTTTGTTGTTTTTTAATCTTTTTTATGCCAAATTTTCAGCAAGACCAGTCTATTGATGCTCAATCCTTCCTTACTCTGGCCAACCCCCGAGCAACCCAAGTCTGTTTCCGAATCCGGGTCACCAGTGTGGCATAAGGTGTGGTGTCCAGTGCCTCAACCCTCAGTACCACCAGGCTGGCTAATAGAATCACTTCTGAGAGAAAGGATTGTGGAATATCTTAAAGCCAATGGGTTACAGACCTGAGGAAGCATGGATTCATGGGGGGAGGTCATGTGAAAGGAATCTGATAGATGTTCTTTGACTGGGTGACAAAGG
This sequence comes from Neoceratodus forsteri, assembly GCA_016271365.2. Lineage (NCBI taxonomy): Eukaryota > Metazoa > Chordata > Ceratodontiformes > Ceratodontidae > Neoceratodus > Neoceratodus forsteri. The sequence continues at coordinate 487,509,035 of CM028134.1, forward strand.
AATTAGATCAGGGCAGAGCAGTGAATGTGACCTACCTAGATTTCAATAAGGCTTTTGACACTGTTCCAAACAGGAGAAAAGTAAGTAAGCTGTGTAGCTTAGGAGTGGTTCCAAAGGTGGTAAACTGGATAAGAATTTGGTTAGGAGACAGGCAACAGAGGGTGGTGGTAAACAAGAGTTCACTCCAAGGAAGGGAGGGTGACCAGTGGGTTGCCTCAGGGATCAGTACTGGGACCAGTGCTCTTTAATGTTTGTATAACTCACATTGCAGAGGAGCTGGAAGGGAAGGTCTGCAACTCTGCAGTCGACACCAAAATCTGCAGTAGGGTGGACACCTGGGGGGAGGGAGGGCTGTAATGCACTTAGGGCACAGGGGGGATTTTTCTCCTTATGCTCCCCCTCAGCTGGTGGAAGCCCTTCTCAGTGCTTCTGAGTTGCTCCAACCCTGTCACCCCTGCCATCTCCCAGGACTTACTCTTGCTCAGGGAGTGTGGCCCCTTAGTACCCCCTCCCTAAGGTGGAGGTTTGGGGCTGGGCCAGTTCCCGCAGAAGTCCATCTGTGATGCTCACAGAGTGAGCCTAGGTCAGTAGGATGTGGGGTCTATGGGCTGCCCAGAGCTGTCATAAGGCACAGCTGCATTTTCTTTTACAGGTAATCTTTTTATTGTAATTATTGTGATTATACATACAAATACACTACATTCTCCAATATACACTTACATAAATTCTTAATAGGAGAAGGAAACAACATGTTGTCTGAAGTATTATACAATGATATTAAAGGGGAAAACAAATGTTGAGAAAACAATATGTAGCAGTACAATCTCTATGATAGAGAGAAAATATGGCAATTTATGGTTCAAGGGGTAAAAGGTGTAGATACAAACAAGAAATATGAGCAGTTGTGATTGTACCTCTATTATGCTGTAATTTAATACAAGTATGGTTAAGACTGTATAAAGGAAGAACATAAAAAAGTGAAAAATATCTAAGAAAGTGAACAAGAATGAAGAGGGAAAGAGAAGAAGAAAAGGAGATAAAAAGATAGAAAGAGGGGAGATGAAAAAGGAACGAAAGAGCTAGAAGTGAGATTCCAGTGTGAACATATAACAACCCATGGATTAAGTGATGCTATGTGTAGATGTGTTTAAATATTTAAAATAGTCCTGCCACCATTTATTATATAAATTAAGTCGGTCAGAGGCTAAGTGTGACATGCAATCAAGGATGGCATATTGAGATAGTTGTTTGAGAATATCCGGGAGGGTGAGAATGATGTTGGATCTCCAATGCATTAGTATAAGGCATTTAACTTGAAGGAATAGTAGGGATAACCACCTATTCTGAGAATGGGATATTTTGTATGCATGAGCATTGAAAATACCACATATGCAATGGTTTGGATCTAATGCAAAGGATAGACCAATCACTTTCATTGCAAAGAAATGAATATGACGCCAAAGATTGTGTATGGGAGGACAATGTCATAAAATATGTAGCAAATTGCCATTGGGGGGAGTTACAGCACCAACATTTATTGTTGTTCATTAAGCCCATGTTTTGCAAAATCTCAGGAGTTCTGTACCATAGATGCCGAATTTTGGTTTGTATGAGTGAACTGCGATTATCCTTGAAAGATTTATGGCAGGATAGCCAACAGTTATGCCATTGTGAATTGGTTATGTTATAATTTAAAAGGGTACTCCATTTATTTTTAGCAATGATAGATTGATCTGGAATTGTATTTCTGATATGTTTGTAAATTATACTATTTAATTTAGAGTTTGTTTTGATCCATTTAGAAATAAAAGTATCATATATAGATTGATGAGGAATAGTAGGAAGATAAAGGTTCCATACTGTGCGTAACTGTAAATATTTCCAGAAATCGTGCTGAGGAAGATTCCATTATTTGCGCAGGTCAGAAAAGGATTTTAATTTGAATGTCTGAGGTATAAGTATATCCTCCAAGAAAAAAATGCCCCTGTTGTTCCAATTACAAAAAAAAATTGGGTGATTATCAAGAGTGATGTTGCGGTTCCCCCAAACAGGGGCATATATGAGAGGGGTTGGGTTGGATTTAAGGCGTTTATGAATTATTTTCCAGTAGTATATGGATGATGCTATAGTAGAGTGAGATTTTAAATTGGGGGGAAGAGTGTTATTAATGAGGGAAGTGATAACATTGCCTGGACATAGAGATGTTTCCATATTGGCCCACAACGGTGATTGATTGCTGGGTTTATTAAACCATTTTACAGTTTGGGCCGTGTGGAAGGCCCAAAAATATGCTTGGAACCAGGGGAGCCCGAAGTCCCCCTTTGAACCAGTGGGAACGCAGTTTGTTACGACTAAATCTGGGAATTTTGCCTTCCCATAAAATATTGCCAATTATATAATCAATTCTGACAAAAAAAAAGAGTAGGGAAGGTTAAAGAGATATTAGAAAATAGATACAGTATTTTGGGAGCTATTGACATCTTGATAGCGGAGATTTTTCCATTAAAAGAGAGGTTAAGCAGTTTTCATCTGTTGAGAATGTTTTTAATATTTGCTAATAATGGGGAAAGATTGGCATCCCATATCTTGTCTAATTTAGAGGTGATCTATATTCCAAGGTAAGAGATACCTTGAGGGGCCCAACGAAAACCTAATGTTGTATTCATAGAAGGGTTACAAAAATTTTTCAATGGCATTGTTTCTGATTTGTTTAGATTCAGAGCAAGCCCAGAAAGTGAAGTAAAGTTGCTAAGTAACTTAATTAAGGGTGGTCCCAAAATTTCAAGATTTCCGAGTAGAATGAGGAGGTCATCAGCGTAGGATAATGAAGTATAGTGGGAATTACCAATAGGGATACCTTGTATCATGGAGGATTGATGAAGAGCAGCTGATAGGGGTTCCATAACTAGAATAAAAAGAGTGGGGGATAAGGGGGGCATCCTTGCCTGGTACCTCTTGCTAGATGAAAGGATGAGGACAGAGTAGAGTTAGCAAGAACCTGGGCAGAGGGGAGGGTGTATAGTAATTGAATTCATGTACAAACTGTATTAGTGACACCAAAGTGGGATAGAACATGATACAAATAAGTCCAGTTGAGAGAATCAAATGCCTTTTCAAAGACGATGGCTATAGCTGTGGCAGGCGATTTAAGAGATTTAGCTTTGCAGATTAAATTAAAATAATGAGTGGAGATGATCAGAACCAGTTCTATTTTGATAAATCCAGCTTGGGAGGTGTGGATACGTTTCAAAATTATTGATTCTAAACAAGTATTTAATATTTTGGCAAAAATGTTCCCATCTGTATTAAGTAATGATATCGGTCTGTAACTGGATGGGAGAGAAGGGTCGTTATCTTTCTTTGGTAGGACGGTTATAATGGCTTCTGTCATAGAATAGGGAAATTTACCTTGTAAAGATGCCTCTTTGAAGACCTTATACAGCAAAGAGCATAAGATGTCAGCTAGGGGTTTATAAAAGTCTATGGAAAAAAACATCACTCCCAGGAGTTTTACCAGATTTAAGGGAATTTAGTGCTGCTTGTATCTCTTTAAGGGAAAAGGGTTCATCTAGCAAAGCCATATCTTGTTGGGAGAGGTGTGGTAACTGTAAATTGTTCAGAAATTGTTGTATATATTCAGGTTGTGGGGGAGTGGGGTGAGAGTATACTTGTTGGTAGGATTGCATAATATGGTTAATTGAGGGATTATATGTATGGATTTTGCCTGAAGGATCTTTCAGAGTGGCAATATGTCTCTCTTCTGTTGATTCTTGAGTTGATAAGCAAGCAGCTTTCCACGTTTATCCCCTTGTTCCCAATAACGGTGTTTAAGTCTAAGGAGGGTGAGTTCAGCTTTCCTGGATATTAATTTGTTGATTTTAATTCTAAGCTGCAGAATTTCAAGGTGAAGTTGTGAGTTATTATCTGGCTTTTTTGTTTTATAATATTGGGTTTCTTTTTCTTTAAGAGATTTCTCTAAATTGGCCAATTGCTGTTCCCTTAGTTTTTTCTTGTGTGCTGCATAGCTTATAATTTTCCCTGTAACTGTTGCTTTAAGTGCTTACAGCTGCATTTTCTGTCTGGGGATGCTTCAGCCCATGGATGTCAGCATGCAATGCATGCATGTCTGCCCAACCAATCAGCAGTCCCCAGTCCCAGGAACTATTCTCCCAGCCTGCACCATGACCTGTGGTCACCCAAGTGGTGGTCACATGGCAGCAGTGATCCTCCCTCCCCAGAAGAGGACAGTGTCCAATTGGACACTCAATCCTCCTCTCCCTGACCAGCCCTCCAGTGACCCAGACTTGTTCCCGAACCCAGGTCATCGGCATTGTGAGGGGTAGTGCTACTGCTACACTGGTGAGCACACCTGGGATAATCATATCTGGTGACCTAAAGGTTGCCAGGCAGTGCAACAAGACAGTTAGGAGAGTTAGTGTGATGCTGGGGTGCTAGGAAGGCATATCACCAGCAGAAAAAGTGAGGTGGTGTTGCCTCTGTACAGATTGATAGTAATACCCCACCTAGAGTACTGTGTCCAGTTCTGGAGATCACATCTCCCAAAGGACATAGACTGAGTGGAGGCTATCCAGAGGAGGGAAACTAAAATGATGCAGGGTCAGCATCAAAAGTACTATGAGAAAAGACTGAAGGACTTCAATATATACACCCTGGAAGAGAGAAGGGATATGATAGAGACCTTTAAATACTTCACGAGTGTAAATAAGGTACGGGGGGAGTATCTTTCAGAAAAAAAGGTGCTCTAGAAGAAAGGGACATGCTACGAAGTTGGATGGGGTAGATTCAGGAGAGATGTAAGGAAGTACCTCTTCACAGAAAGAGTGGTGGATTCCTGGAACTGCCTTCCAATTGAGGTGGCGGGGAGAAAACAGTGGTGGGGTTCAAGAATGCATGGGATAGGAACAAGAGAATCATAGTAGGAAGGAAGGAAGGATGGGGGTGTGAGGGAGAAAGAGCTGTAGAGCAAGTACAATCTGCAGTGATAATGTAGGCAGGGAAAATGGGCAGACTGGTGGGCCAGACAGTCTTATCTGCCATCGAATTCTATTTCTTTGGCTTTTATCTTCCCACCAATCACCTTTCAAGTGTTTAAGCAAAGCAATGGGGAAATTACTAAAAGAATCCCCCCAACCCATACTTCTCAAATGTCTGTCATTATGCTCCATCCCACATGGGAAAGTTGCTGCCCAGACAGAGATGCTGTTAATAATCTACGCTGCCAGAACAAATTAAACTTTCTACAAACAAAGCAGCTAGTTCCCCCAGTGTTCATTTATTTGTAACTTTTGACTAAATGACAGCATTTCAGGTACACCTCTGGGTGACTGTGAGGGAGGTACATGGACCGGTTTTATTGATACACCCCCGAACCCCGCAGACAGAACCCCCACCGCTGACTGATAGAGTTCAGGATGCTCGGCCAAGTCTGTTCCATTGGTGGCCACATACACAGCAGTTTTTTTATGATTATTATTATTATTAACATAATAAAAAAAATGCTACAAAGACTGAGCATGCCCACTGAAACTTGTGATCAATAGCTACTTCTGTATCTTGACATCCACAGTTGATAGGCACTACCACAGTGGGCTGACATTCTAGTCTTCTAGTTCTGGGGGCAGAGAGCTGGGTGAGGGGCAGAGAACTCTGGTAATGAGAACAAATAAAAAGCAGCAGAAAGGGGGTGGGATACAAGAACTAGTACTGAGAGTACGAGAAGGCAGGGAACATGGAATAAGTAACCGGGGATAGGAAATAACCCCGGAGCTGGGATTGGGAGTAAGGTGGAGAGGAGCAGCTGTGTGGAAGGCAGCTTGAGATGAGAGGGGCAGCACCAAGTACAGTTGTGTGATGGTGATGGGCAGCAGGAGCTACAGCTGTAGTGCAAAGTGACAATGGGGGTCTCCTGACAGACTGGACATGGGACCCTCCATTCGGCTTCTGTAGCCACACACCCGTAATGGGATTGGGTTCCCAGGGATATTTGCTTGAGCTTACCCGGGGGATGCCAGCTTGCATTACCACCTTTGAAGAACCCCAGATCAGCACATTTCAGTTCATAGTTTAGAGTCTCGTTCAGTTGTTCCTGTTTTTATTTATTTATTTTTTGCCCGGACACAATAAACCTAACAAGACTGCCCTCTGTTCTGGTCAGATCAGGACAGTTGGTGGCCATAACTCTGGCTAGGGCTAGAGAGGAGTGACACGGGGGGACTTGCTGCAGATAGGGAGGAGATGGGGGTACTCTGTGGGGGAGAGTAGCTGAAGGAGGGTAGCAACTGAAGAGGGAGCATAGAAACAAACTGGTCAGCAGGAAAAGGCCCAATGGACCAGCGTGCTCATTTTCTGTACCACTGAAAGGGGAAGGGGAACTGAGAGAGGTGCAGCAACTTGAGGGGAAGGGGGGAGAACTGAGACCAACTGAAGGGGGACTTGCTGTGGTGGGAGGGGAGTTGAGAGAGAGTCAGCAACTGAGGGGAGGTGCAGAGTTAACTGATTGTATTACAGTAACTATACAAATGTGTTGCTTTCAAAGCCACTCAGCTGCTTGCCGGATGGCTTTATCCAAATGAAAGCAGTGAGGCGCTCCTGTTGGAGCACTTCATTTCTTTCAAGTACACAAAGTTTACACTCATGAAACTGTGACCACCCTCACACTATGCTTGCGTGGTCATTGGTCTGTCAGGGACGAGCCCAATGTAGATTGCTCTGCATTGGGCTAACCCCTGACATACCACTCAAATGCCATTCTCTGAAGCAAAGCAAAACGTTTCTTGTGTACACGCAGTGAAACATATAAATGTCTGTTAGGAAGTTACTGGACTAAGCATACTCAAGTGTCCATACTTCTGAAGCACAGGGTGGTGTATAGTACATGATGGACACAGTATCCTTCTGATCTTAAAATACTATGTTGCAGTACTATGAATGCAGGTGGATGTGTTGGATTTATTTACTTCTTTGTCATATAACATAACCACCACATTTCTTGGTCTTAGGGCATTGAAACATACCTGGTCTTCATGTTCTGTAGCCAAGACTCCACTAAGTCTGTTGATAAATGATCTTCAACAACACCATAATCACCTTCTTTCACTGGAACCACAATCAACATGCTTGCACTCCCCCTCTGTATGGCAATTTCAGAATGCTACATCCGAAAGTCTTGTCAAAGGTGGTTGAAAACTTATCATTTTTGAACATCATAGGCACTTTAACTCTGTTGTACTTGTCTAAGTGAAATGTATGGATTTCAGTCAAAGTGGGGTCAAATGGGGTTAGCCATTTTCCTGAGAAAATAAAACATTGTTAATATTGCATATGTAAGAATATGCTCACACACAAGCACATGACGTATGCAAGGTACGTCATGACTACAAGCTTACTCATACACACATACAATCACGTGCAGAAGGCATGTCATGATTACCTGTATGCTCATGTCATGTAGATGACACACAAGTAATAACCCACAGCCATAAGTGGGATAGTCTTGCACATACACACACACACACACACACAAGCTCACATCTATAAGTGAGGCATCTCACACACAAACGGACATAACATGGTGACGTCTCACACAGACTTATAAGTTATACCATGGAGCTAGGGACATACACACACATACATAGAATTTGGGGGAAACACATTACATATAGATCTAGGGATGCACACACATAGCTAGAGAACATCTTCATAAGATTAATATAGGTTTACATACACATAAGGCTAGATGATGCTTTATTTTTGCATAGGACCTAGAAACAAGCTATGAAACTGCACTTCTTCTGAAGCATGACCTTTACCCTACAGATAATCCTGCAGGGGAGAGACAAAACACAACAAATGATATTCTGGGCTAGAAGTGCGATAATGTCAGAAATATAATGATTGATGTACCCGGGAGTGCCCTCTACAGCTAAGGTGTCATGTGCAACCACAGCAATAATTTATAAATGGGCCTTTCAGAGAGCATGATGATACATTACGAAATGTTTCATCCATAAGAACACGTCATTGACCTAAGTGTATTCTTATGAGTAGATTGCTGCACATTGTAGCATTCTAAAGGGCAACTGAGATAATACCCCATCAGCTTACTAAATTGACCAACAGAAGTAATAATAAGTGCGATCATCACTCGCACATGAGCTGGCTATCACCAGACCAAGATTGTATCAGGGTATAAAACCAATGCCCCCTCTCCGAGTAAAATGCAGGCAGACCCTGCACAGACACTGCAATATTTGAGAGCTCCGGACTCCCAGGTACGTATGTTACATAATTAGTATGCAATGTATAATGACTGTCCTATAAGGCAAGACACTAGGATAACAAATCTTCCTTATACAACTTTTATGATGACTTGTGCTTCTTTTATTGTCCTTTCTTTAGTCCTAGAATCTGTAAGAGGGGTAATGTGTATTTTGTTATGGTGTAGTGATCGCCTGACGTTCCCCAAAGGGTTACATCTCCCTGCAGGTAACAAAGGGTTTATTAGAGCATAATAATGAAGTCAGAGTGTGTCCAATAGAGCCCAGCAAAATACCCAACATAATTTGGTGATGGTAGCTGTAGAACTAGAACAGGATTTAGAGGCAGAAGCAGTTTTTCCTACAGTAATGCAAACTGCTCAGAGATAGAGTAAGGGGGGACCGGTACACTGTTTACTTCTATTAAGAGAGTAGGATATGGAAGGTGCTCTCAAAATGGCTATTACAAATAGAATTACTAGTAGTATTACATTCAGAGCTTAGACTTGTTATTTTTAACCTTTTGACTTTGTATGGAGAATGGGGTGATTTTGCTTCCAATGCCCTTACCCACAGTGTCCCAATACAGCATCTGTGCCCACTGTATTTGGATACTAGTAGTAAGTAGTAGTAGTAAAAAGTTTTATTCATATAATTATATGAACTAGGATGAACTCAATTGAGCCAAGGTTCATTTACAATGAGGTCCTATGCAAACAATGTTCCACATTAAAAAAATGCACAATAAGGACAAACAGACAATTAGCACAAAATACGTTATCTAAAATAATAAATTTTCTTCATTATTAACAACAATTCCTAAAATTACAAACTTGCTGTCTACACCATGCCCTAATATTCCACCAGGGTAATTTCCTCTTATAAGATTTGATATCAGCTGGGATCTTATTCCATACCATTGGACCTCTAAAGAAGACAGAATGTCTACCAATCTCTAGGTTATACCTGGGTACAACAAACTCTGGGGCATGTGAAGCTCACAATGAGCTTAATTTGGTATGTCGTGGGATTGCTGCATCAATATATGGGGGCACGGTTCCAAGCCAACATCTATACATGAAAGCAAGCAAGTGCCCCTGCCTATATTCAGATGGTCTCAGCCACTGAAGGCGATTAAATAAGAAGCACTTGTGGGTGAACCTACCAGTTTCAAGGATAAATCTGGCTAATCTGCCGTAACATACATCAATCCTGTCCAAGTCAATTTTCTTTGCATTGGCATAAATAAAATCCCCATAGTGTAAAATGGGCAAAACCACCGAACGTACCACTTTCTCCTTAGTTTCAGTGTTCACAAAGTGTCTAACACGATACAAAGCACCCAGTTTTCTTCCTACACTGGTTACCACACTATTTATGTGGGCTGCCCAATTTAAAGACTCGTCGAGCCACATTACCAAATATTTACATGTTTGGGTCTGAAGGATCGGGGTTCCCTCCTGAGTGTAAATCTTTAATATCAAATCTTCCTGAATTAAGGAAGAGTGAAAGAATAAAATTGACTGTGTTTTTTTAGAATTCAAAACCAAATCACTCTCCCTCAAAAAACTCTGCAACTCATGAAATGCTTTCTGAAGCTTTATTTGAACCCCATTTACTGAGAGATCCGAGGTGTAAATAATCATATCGTCAGCATACAAATGATAAAAAAATAGATGAATCTGGAAAACGTAATCCATTTACATACATATTAAGTAATACTGGGCCCATAATTGAGCCCTGAGGAACCCCCGAACCAACTGCCACAACACCCGATGTCCAATCACCCAAGGTAAGCAATTGAGATCTTTCTGTCAAATAAGAATACAGCCATTGCAGACTAGATCCAACAAAACCCATGGAGGCTGCTCTGGATAGGAGGACCCCATGGTTCAGTGAATCAAAAGCCTTTGATAAATCAACAAAAAATTGCACTGACCGCATTCTTCCCATCCAGTGCAGCCTGTAAGTCCCCAGTAACCTTAACCAAAGATGTCATGGTACTAAAGGATTTCCTGAACCCTGACTGCATTCCATTTAAAAGGCCCTCTGATTCCAAATATCCAGAAATCTGGGCAGCAACAATCTTTTTAAAGATCTTTGAGACCTGAGATAACAAAGAAATGGGGCGATAATTACCAAATTCAGGTTTGACCCCCCCTTTGGAAATAGGAACTACTTTTGATTGTTTCCAGGCATTAGGGAATACCCGTCTTTTAACAGAGAGAGATTAAATAAATATGCCAATGGAAAAGCAATCTCTGGGGAGGAAAACTTCAATAGGTTAGAGGGAATGCCATCCAATCCAATAGCTTTAAAAAGTGTTCAGTTTCAATAACTCCACCAAAACACTATGTGGCGAAATCTCCATAAAAGTACATTTGGGACCAATATCCCCTTTAACATATAATTGATCTAAAACTATCCCTGCTTACACTTTGAACTGATTTTATCATAAAACTTACTGAATTTGTCCACCGCTGATTGGGACAGCTGAGTTGAATGGCCATCAATTGTAAATACATTGGAAGTTATTGTACCTTGACCTTTCAAAAGGAGATTTACCATGCACCAAAACCTCTTATTGTAATTTTGTTTAGCAGACCTTACTAGAATTACATATAGATTACATAACGTTTTATAGTTGTCCCAATCTACTTTTTTTACCTGTTTTTTTTTTTTTTTTTACTTTGGCCCAGGCTTTATTTCTAGCATGTTTTTGTTTCCTTAAGTCATTAGAAAACCACTTAGCATTTTTCTGTTTCAATTGCTTAGATTTAATAGGTGCACGTTTATTGCATACTTGCAAGAATTCCTGCTGGAAGTAGTCCCAACCGTCCTTCTCTATAGGTATTAATAATAATTGGTCCCACTCACTACAACTCACATCCTGCACGAAGTCCATATAGTCAAATGTTTTAAAACTGCACCAGGTTGATCGTTTAACACACACTGTAAACTAAACATGTGATGAGGAATAAATCAGATCAGAAGGTTTAAGTGTAGCAACATTGTTTTCCATGATTCAGGCAACAGAAGCTGAGAATTTGTCCTTGAAGCAAGACTGCAGCCAAGCAACCAGAGAAATATGTAGGAATGTAGAATGTTGTTGGAAATGGTACCAGAAAAGTATTCAGTCTTTAAAGGTCATGTTAAAAGCCTCTTTGTAAGTATCCCCCATTAATCTTGTGTCATCGGAGGCTGATGAAACAATCGACAATGGTCCTAAAAGCCAGTCTACTCTGGGTGTTGGAAACCCCAGGCATGATGCCGGAGATGAAAAGGGAACTCCCATCCCTCCGGAGCACATGAGTCCTGGAAGATCTCCACCCTTAGCTTCAGTTACCAGCAAGCCCCCACCCCCAGAACAAACTGTAAAGGAAAGATTATGTTAGTAAAGAGCAAACTAGTCATGTAAAATATAAAATGCATTTGGAAAGAGTTATGTAAAAGCGTTGCTGTATGTGCTGTTTATCAACCTTAAAGTTTTGAATGCAATATGCTACATAATTTATTACAGAACTGTCTTATGCAATCTTTAAAAACTAAACTGTACCTCTATACCTTTTTTCTCTCTTCTTTCCAAAACAGACTGGCCAATCAAACTATGCCTTCTGTTTTCCTTACTCTAGCTCGTGAGCCTGATAAGCTCAGAGCAAAACAAAATACACTATACGAACTCTACAAGGATGTAGGAATGTATTTTTTTCCCTGTCTTGTTTTATATAAATGTTCTGGAAACTAGCAGTTTTCAAAAGTGCCATGTGAATATGCAGAGAAAAGTTTTGTTCTTGGTTAAATAAGACAATGAAGAGGCTTATGTGATTTTACAACATTAAGGTTATATTTGAGAAGGAAGATAAGCTCCATTCAGGAGAGTTCAGCTGCCACCAAGACAGTTTTCACTGTATATTGTTTTATAAATCTAGTCCCTAGAAAAATATGGGGAGGATCCCTATTCACAAATTTTTTTTTTGTAGTTGGACTTGTTTAGAGAGAATTGGATTGGTTGGTTTATGTGCAGCAAATTAAATTGGTTAAAGGATGATGTAATTGTTCTGGACTATAAGTGGAAGGCAGTTAGTGACAGTCTTGGTTGTATGACTCAAAAAGATTAAGTCTGTGCAAGGAACTTGCAATTTGGGTGTGGGTTTTGGTAGCAGCTTGAAATGCCTTTGTTGGTTCTAAAAATAGTTTTTTTTTTGCTTTCTCTCCTTTCAGAAAGAAAACTGTTTTGTCTTTTTTTTAAATATGGCTGAAACGTCAGCCTAACACCATGTCATCAGTTGGGGCGGCTAGCCAGGCCAGGAGGCATGACTAACTAGCTGCTAACCCAGCTGTGTTCTCTTGCACCCTTCAGTGCCCAAAACTAAAGCTTTCAAAGCCTTGTTTGGTTTTTAAATGCTATCATAAATAGTTTTTCCTGCATTTTGTTTTGTATGGTTAAAATGTAAATATGGCATTGTGTTTTAAAAAAAAAAGAAGGGTCCCATCCCTTTTAATTGGCTACTTTATTTTACAGTTTACTATACAATGTTAATTTTTGGCAATATACAATCTGTTTGCCACGAGAGGCATGAACCTCCTGTGGACTTCTAGTAGAACGCAGTTATCAACGGCACTCAAATGCAAACCTGGTAACCCCGGTTTAAATCCCTCCTGCCCACTTGCATACTGTGTTACCTTTGGCAAATCATTTGACCTCCTTGTATTCCCATACCACATACCCCAAAATCTTGGATATAGTATACCTGTCCTGGCTAAACAATTTTCTTTTTACCTTTTATGCTAGTGTTTCAAAAACACACATTATCTAGTGATTTTTAAAATGTTATCTTTTTTTTATATACAAAAGCATGTGCTTCATGCTTGCCCTCTGTCCAAAGAAGGAGGAGAGCCATTTTCTCCTGAAATTGCTGCCAGTACCCTCTGCCTTATCTTTTAAATGCCAAGCCTTATGTATGCTCTTCCTTCACCAAGGTTCATTATTACCACAGCTTTTTTTTTTTTTCGCAGTGCCATGTACATGTGATTTCTTTGCCAAACAATCAGGGTTGGGGGAGACATGGATTTTCCAGTGCCCCAGCATCCATAACAAGCTGCTTACTTTGACAGCTCACAGGGAAAAGAAAGCAAGGTCATTTGCTATGCAGTTCTAACTGCTAAAAGGAAAAATATGAGAACTATGTTTTTTTTTTCATAATTAATGTACCTACTGTGCCCATAAGATACACCAGAGGGCATATAATCTAGAAATGACATCCAAGGTCAATAGGGAGAGTCTTCTAATCATTTTGACTTGTTTTAACACTTTTTGTTGAGGGTATGGTGTGACTCATTTAACATATAAATAAAATATACATGATTTTGTGTGATTCAGCTAAGACTGTATTTATAAGTTAAAACTGAGAGAAAAAGGAATGCCTTTTTATCTCTGTTTTATTTTGTTTGATTTTATTTAATTTTTAAGAATTAAGTAAGGTGTGGCTGGCAGCCATAACACCATCTACCCTGCCAATGTCACATTTGGTAGGGGTAGCCAAAGGCCTACATTGATATAAGGCTAATGCAGCAGCATTTCAAAAATCAGTGCTAATCTATCACAGAGAGACCTTGCTCTTTGTATTGTGTTTTTCTTTCTCTATTGGGTAAAAAGGGTCCCTCTAGCCAGGGACTGAATCAAGACATAATACCCAGCCCCCCTCTGGGGGGGGCAACAACACTCAATACCCTAGAAACCACCTCTGGTAATGTATGCAGTAGGCTACTTTAAAATGTAATGCTGTTAAAACTTTAAAAAACATGGGATACTCTAGGGCACCCCATCAGTATCTGTTCAGCATACACCTTTTAAGGTGCTGACCGATTGGCAAATATGATTGGCAACACTTTTGTGGTTAAAAGTCCACACCCCTGCTGTCAATAGAGTGTCATCTGACCTCTAAGTAAAACTGTTACAAAATTTGCAAATTTGTTGTCTGGCCTCTGCTCCAGCATTGGCCAACCCACACAAAACCCTTCCATTACTACAATAACCGAGCCACCTCTTTCACGAAAGAAGGAGCTGGGGGGGGAGATATGAACCATGCCCCCTTCCAGTGCAACACCTATGGTGGCTGCAAACAATAAACCAAAAGTCCCCCTGGACCTGACTGAGCCATAGCTGGCAGATCCAGAAATGAAGGAAGTATACCAAAATCTCTCCAAAGCCACAAAATAAAATGTCTACAAATAATCCATTTGTTGCTTACAGTTTGCCTTTTTCAGACACACACAAACTCCACCTAATGATACCCTGTCTATGCACCAGACCCAAGCACAACACACAGGTTTATACAAACACACTGTACTCATAACCCCAAATTTGTGTGCTCAATTTCCAAATAGTACTATTGGACAGCATTGTGCACTTCATTCCATTGTTAGCACTGTTATGTTTCCAGCTGTTGCTCCCCCAACAGAGGAAGAACCCACCCAATGTCCAGCGCAGTAACATGGACCAGCTAGTGGTCTGGTTGCATTATTACTCCCAGGCACCCTTGTAAATAATGTGCAATTTATGCATGTCCCCGTGACTTTAAATCTCATTAACTATAATATGACAGAATTTAGATTCTGCTCCGGTACCAACACTTCTAGGTTTCATAGTACCATGTTACTAGACCCCCTTGCAGCATACCACATACGTACTCAAGACTCAGTAGCAGGGACCCACACTACTGAATACTTAGGAACATTTAGCCAAAAAACAAACAAACAGCCAACCTAAAAAAGGTGCCATGCAAATCAATTGAAGCTGTTTTAAAGGGTTTTAAGTATACAACTGTATAACCCCTTCTCCACTTATTGGGGAAAGGACATGTATTTTTAACAGATGGCCCATTTTTTGTATTTAGATGTCGGAAATAATAAATTCCAAAAGTCATGGATGGAAGGCAATCCTGGGTAGGCCTATTCCAGGCCTACCTACTCATGATTATGTTGCCATGCTTAGGTCACAGAGGTTCAATCTGAAAACCTGACCAGAGGGAGACATCTGTTCCTGTGCAGATGAGACCATCCCCAGATATCTACACCTTGAAAGAGACCCCAACCAGAAGGATCCAGTTCCACCCCTGGAACCAGAACCGAACCAGAACGGAGACCTGGTCCAGTTCCTGTCCAGGTGAAGTCTATCCCAGGCCCAGTCCCCCATCCAGATGCTCCAGAAAAAGTCCCAGATTACCCCATAAAGAAAAGAAGTTTGCCCTGCTGCATCTTTTTGGTAGATTTCCTGACCACCCATCTTATGCCCCTTTCAGGTTTTGGTTCCCAAATCTTATTACATAACACATGAAGGTTCTGATATCAGTCTACAAGTCAATGTGACTGCTATTAAGCCCCTTGTTTTGCAGCTGGACTTTATGTGGATATTTACTGACTCTAAAATATTTTTAAATGGTAAATCTTTCAAAGTGGCCTGCTTCCACAAAGGAACTTTCAAAGGTTGGCCAAACACTCAAATTGCTTCTAATGGAACTTTAACAATCCAAAATGTATACTTACAACATACTGGACTCTATAACATTACCATTATGGTAAACTCTGATTTTTGCCTTTGTTTTCATAACGTCACAATGAAGAGACTTTGCCATCTGAACACTATTCTTACTGAATCTATTACCTTACTGTAATATCTAAAAGTGTTTCTGAAAATTATGAAAATTGCCCTATACTTGAACCCGGCCCCAAAAGTGGCCTAACTGCTATTTCTTTTGCAGGTTTATTAATTAATAATGTAAATTACATGCATGTGCCTGTAATTTTAAATGTATCTAACTGGAACATGGCCAGATCCGGTCATTACTCCAAACATACAGTCTAAATTTCATACAGTATTGCTACTTGACATTGAGGCAGCATTTCAAACACAAGCTCAAGACCCTGTAGCAGGGCAGTATTCTACGGACAATACAGCATGTACTACAAAGTGCATGGATCATACAGTCACATTTGTCATTGCCACTGCTAAAAACCTTGGTTATGTCACAGTGCACCCCAACCAGGGCTCCTGCTATAGCAGACATGACTGTGATATAAAAGATACAATGTTTGTCACATTTACTGTTTCACTACCTATATTTAATAATGATACTGCAGTATTTAATAAACTGGTACAGGTACAATCACCTGGGCACTTGGAAGAAGACATCTTTTGGGAATGGATGAAGCTGCCACATCTCCTTGTTCATCACCATCACCTGAATGCTTGGTAGCCCCCCCATACAGACTGCTGCACCAGGAACCCTTCCCTTATCCCGACTCTCCCTCTGTGTACCCACCTCCCCACATCCCCCCTTACCCCATACTTACCTCCGGAGGTTGGCGGCTGCAATCTTCTCTGGACTGAGACACGTCAGCACTCTTCAAAGCCGAAATGCGAACTGAAGAATCAAGGTAAGTGCTGTATAATGGCTGTCAATGGGGGGATTCAATTTATGTTGATATCTCAGCCATTTTTTGAGTTTGTTTGCACCACATTTTCAACATGGGGTTCTTGGGATACCACCTCATGAACACTGTCACTGTCATTTCATCACTTGGACGTGTAAGGTGATTTCACGGTCGCTGTGTGGAACCCCCGTTTGGGACTGAGTAATGAAATGACAGTGCCAGTGTTCATGAGGTGGGTTTCCAAAAAGCCCATGTTGAAAATTTGGTGAAAACATTCCAAAAAATTACCGCGTTACTAGTCTGTGTTGCACAGTTTCTATGCACACTCGTAACTTCACCAATTTTAAATATTTTCACTCCAGATTTTCAGCATAACCATTTTTCCACACCACCTCATGAACAGTGTAGCTGTCATTTTTCACATACTGCTCAAAATGTGTTTTCACACCTGTGGCGCAGAATGGCGCAGTCACAGTGCAAAATCAACTTTTGGGATGGAGTAATAAAATCACAGTGTCAGTGTTCAAGAGGGAATGTCCCAAAAAGCCCATGTTAAAAATTTGGTGAAAAATATTCCAAAAAATACTACGTTACGAGTGTGCATTGCGCAGGTTCTACGCATGCTCGTAACTTTGACAATTTTTCATATTTTCACTTCAGAATTTAAACACTGCAATTTTTCACACCTCCTCATGAACAGTGTACAGCTGTCATTTTTCACATCCTGCCGAAACATATTTTTGCACCTGTGGCGCAGAATGGCATGGTCACTTTGTGAAATCACCTTTTGGGACAGATTACCGAAATGACAGTGCCACTTTTCATGATGTGGAGTCCCCAAAAGGCCATGTTAAAAATTTGATGCAAAGTAAAAAAAAATCCTGTAAATGCCCAAGATATGTGTGTCTGTTGAATTTATTCTACACATGTGCATAACTTTGAGGGATTGGACTGCAGGATCCAAAGGGACACTCCCGCAGTAAAATAAGGATGCTAATATACTATCTCAAAAAGAAGGGAAATTCATTGCAAAAAAACTACATCAGTGCATCAGTTAGGGTTTTTATTAAAGCATCAAAAGTTGGGAAATTTGACATTAGGGTTACCAACCCTATCACCCATCCCCTCCACATCCCCTCCACACATCAACAGGCCTAACTCTCACCCCATTCTCCAATACTGTACCATCTTATCTTGTTTACACATGGAATGGGATGAGAGTTAGGCCCAATAACCCCAAGGTACACCCTGATGCCAATTGGTGTGTGGAGGGGGTGGGGGATGGTAGGGTTGGTAACCCTAACGTCAAATTTCCCAGCTTTTGACGCATCAATAAAAACCCTAACCGATGCATTAATGTTGTTTTTTGCACTGAATATATATATATATATATATATATATATATATATATATACACATACAGTATGTGTATTTGTGTGTGTGTATATATATATATTGTTTTTTTTTTTATGCCATACCTGTCGGCATAACTTTCCCCAAATAACAGCATTATTTTTACTTGCTAGGACCTACAGTGAAAATATCAGAAAATATTCTCACTGTAGGTCCAAATATACCTCAAGTAGGGTCCCCATTGGCTGGAACTGGCAACGCGAGCAGCATAATCAAAAATGCAGCTGCTCTTTCATGCCAGCTCCCACTCGCAGTTTCATTTCTCCATGGCACCCAAACAAGCTCTTTCTCCCCCGATGGCAAATGGTCACGTACCAGTAAAAAAATATATATTATAACTCAGCACAAAACCCTTTTTAAAGCTAGTACCATCCCCCTACCTCCCATGACAACACTCAACCACATTCTGTTTCCTTACCTCCCTCCCCATACCAGGCAACCACACCTATGTCTTCAAGCGACAGTCCTCCATCTTGCATGCTGCCAACAAGCACTCCTTCCCTGGCCTCTCTGAGAACAACCACTGCTCCCTCCTCTGGGCCCGATCACCACCCAAACTCCAATAACTCCAACTGTGTAATGACGAATGGATGCAAATAAGCATCCTATGTGTCTGAAAACACTCAGAGTCACTTGGCCATCCAAAAATCATGGTCATCCTGAAGCTAAAGAAAAAACATAAACAGCCGCCAAAATCAGAAAAAAAAAAAACACAGTGGGGAGGTATGGCATAACTGGAACATGCTACCCCCAATTAAAATATCGGTGATATTTTTGTTCTCATGCTAATTGATTGATAACATCACTCATGGCTTTACCACTCATGATGTCAGCAAGCCAATCAGCACTTGAACAAAAAATATCACCAATATTTTCACTGGGGGGGTAGCATATCCCACATAGATATATGTATGTATGTATGTATATATATGTATAATAGAAGCGGGGTTGGGCCTCTATAGTTAGGGTTGAGTAAGTAGTTCAATGTTAATCCCCAAATTTTGCACCTTAATAACTTTGCAACCGTTCAACAGATTTGAATGAAATTTGGTATGTGCTGTTCCGTGGGGGTAGATATCTTGACATGCTGAGTTTTGTTTCGATTGGATGTGTGAATTTTGTGCAGCACATATGGAAAAAAGTGTGTTTTTTGCTTTTTTTCACCAATTTTTCCTGAATTCTCCTCTTCCCTGTGCACCCACACCATTTTGAATTTTAGCCTGAAATTTTCAGGGTAGAAGGAGATTACTCTAAGGAACAAGACAGCATTAGTTTGATGAGAAAGTATTATTCTGATACAAAGTTATTAAATCTTGAAAATTCAGGTTCAGAGCATGTTCAGTTCAGGTTTTTTGGATAGATGCACAGCTGCGGACAAGGATTTCGGCTAACAAATGGGGATTTTGACAGCTCATGAGTGGGGATTAATTAAATCCCCATTCGTGAAAACAAAACCCTGTTCATGAGCCGCCATCTTGTTTTCACTTTTAGCCCAAAACAAAATGTTGTTACTTACCCCATGGATGCATTTTGTGAAAACAAATGCATGGATTTTGTTCAGGGCAATGCCCACTAAAAAAACATGTGTTTTGTTTCCATCAGATAATTAAAAAACTGACTTTTTTTATTTGAAAACCCCCGTTCGTGACTCGTCCAAATCCCAGTTTGTAAGCCAATCCCCATTCGTGAGCTGTCAAAATCCTCATTTGTGAGTGAAGGACCAGATGGCCATATCTCACAAACAGGGATCGGCTCATGAATGGGATTTTGACACCTCACAAATGGGGATTTGGTTCACGAATGGGATTTTGACACCTCACAAACAGGGATCATAAAAAAATCCTTGTTCGTGAGCTGTCAGTATCCCCTGCTCATGAGCTCAATCCCCTGGGCTAGAGGTGTCAAAATCCCTATCTAGATGACGAATTAGATGGCCCTATTTCGTGAATAGGGAATCTTTGTTCGTGAGCTGTCAAAATCCCCACTCATGAGCTAGCAATATCCCCATTTGTGAGATGAAGACCAGATGGCCCTATCTCACAAACATGGATCGCCTCATGAACAGGGATTTTGTCACCTCATGAATGGGGATTTTGACAGCTCACAAACAAGGATTTGTAAAATTCTGTTAGTTCACTGCAAAGAAACGGTAAGGACATTTGGCTTGAAATTTCAAAGGTGCAAAAGGGATGTCCCACAGATGTGATGTATGCTGGTTTGGTGAAAAAAAACTTAATTGGTTACATACTTATGACATTCCAAAGTTTAGAAATTTCCCATAGGATAACACTGCGGTGCCCATGATGCCTTCCGGTGCCCATATGTCGAAAATGAAGTGAGAATACGGATTTTTTGCCACCTGCAGCTTAGATCACAGCAGCAGTAGAATTTTCTTCCTACTTGCTAGAGTTATGAAGATATTGGCAAATTAGTGTCACAAGGGTTCCAAGGGTGCCTTTTCAGCACATTTTGGTGTCTGTATTTTGTTAATAATGTGAGATACAGATTTCTTCGCCCTATCTTGCATGGAGGTCTCACTGTCAAGATTACAATGACACTTGAATTTTTTCATAGCTGCTACAGTTGCTGAGATATTGGCAAATAAGTGTTACAACTGTTCCTTGCCCTATAGGGCTGCTGTATGGTGAAGTAGTTATGTATAAGTGAAAGTGCAGGGCCCTGAGGGCCCATGCTCCCACAGACTCATATTGATATGCACCAATAGATGCCGGGGTGCACCATGGGGTCATGAGGCTTAACTCTCAGCCCATTCTCCTTTACTGTAGCATGTCAGCCTGTTTACACATGGAATGGGGTGAGAGTTGGGCCTCCGACCCATGGCACATCCCGGTCTGTTGGTCTGTGGAGGATGGGGTGGGGTTGTTGGGGGTTAGGGGCTCAATGAAAATATTATATTATATATTTATATATATATATATATATATATATATATATATATATATATATATATAGTCTATACAAAAACTGTGTTAATGCATCATTTTAGGGTTAAAGCACAAAAAGTCAGGAAATGAAAAATCTTTAGGGTTCCCCTTCCCACCCCCTGGACCTGCCAATCATTCCAAGATTGACAAATGATGGGGTGCATTATTGGGGTCGTGAGCCCTAAATGTCACCCCATTCCATGTGTAATCATATTGACAAGGGATAGCAAAAAAGAATGGGGTGACATTTAGGCCTCACAACCCCAATGACACACCCCATCATTTGTCAATCTTGGGATGATTGCCGGGTCCGGGGTTGGGAGGGGCAACCCTCAAGATGTTTAATTTCCTGACTTTTTGTGCTTTAACCCAAAATGATGCATTAACACAGTTTTTTGCATAGAATCTCCTTACATTTTGAGAAAGAATAGAAAAGTAAGAACTTGTGCAAGTTGGTGGGAGTGCAGGCCCTTTGGGCCCTGCACTCCCACCAACCTGCGGAAGTTGATGGGAGCGCAGGCCCTTAGGGCCCTGCATTCCCACCAACCTACAGAACTTGGTGGGAACATGGGCCCTTTGGGCCCTGCACTCCCACCAACTTGTAAACACGTGTGTACCATCAACACCCTCCAGATTTCAATATAAAACACCACACTGTGTCCGAGATATAACATGTAAAAGTTTGAGATTTTCATTCGTCAGAGATGCAGAATTCCGCACCTGTTAACATGTTACAGGCACGACTGAAAAGTACATCCATGACACTAAGGCTATGTACCCTATCAATTTCAACCCACCAGCACAATACAAAACACTGTCTGCAACACGTAAATTGTGTCACGCAATATCACCACAAAAAAATTCTCTGATACGTAAACACCATAATTCACATCTAGAGGACATGCAAAGAACACCCTCCAAATTTCAATGCAAAAGACCAAACCGTGTCCGAGATATAATAAGTTAAAGTTTGACATTTTCATTCATTAGAGTTGCAGAATTCCACACCTGTTAACATTTTACAGGCATAACAACTGAAAACTACATCCATGACACTAAGGCTAGGTACCCTATCAATTTCAAGTCACCAGCACGATGCAAAACACTGTCCTCAACATGTAAATTGTGTCACGCAATATCTCCGGAAAAATTTTTTCTCTGACACGTTAACACTGGAATTCACATCTACAGGACATGCTAAGAACACCCTTCAAATTTCAAGTAAAAAGACCAAACCATTTACAAGATATTTAAACTTAAATGCTGGAGAAATTGCCCTATCTAATGCATTATAAAATCTGGCCATCTTGTCCGTATCTCACGATCAAAGATGACGATCAAAGAATCTCACAATCAAAGGATTTGCAGGCTCACGATCAAAGAATTTGCAAGCTCACAATCAAAGAATAAAAAATACTGTAACTCGAGTTTAAGGCAGAATTACATGGAACCACCACCATGCCTCGATAGAACAAAGCCCCCTGAACAAAACCCACCCTCATTTGTGTCCCTAGGCCACCCCTGAGCTGGGAAAAATGTATTTTTACCTCACAATGCAAGATCGCGGTCAAAGAAGCTCTCAATCAAAGAATTTGCAGGATCGCGATCAAAGATCGTTAGCGAGCCACGATCAAAGAATTTAAAACCTGATGAGTCTATTTTTGGACCATTTTACATCAAACCAAAGGCATGGCTTGATAGAATGAGGCCAACTGAGTAAAACCCATCCAAGTTTTACTTCAGGAGTGATCCCTGAGGCAAGATATTTGAATTTTTAGGGTCAGAAAAGCAAAAACAAGATGGCCGGACCTCGCGGTCAAAGAATTCTTGGAGGACGAAGATTCCTGAACCACGAGACTGAAAATTCTTTGACCACCAGGTGGGACCAGATGGCCAGAACCCCATTCTTTGTTCGCAAAACAACCATATAAAATTTCCCATTGACTTATAATGGGAACTTAAAAGTGGCATAACGTTTGAGTGCCTTAATATTTTTTCACCAAATAAAAAGTGGCATGTTCAGGCAGCCAGCCTCTTTCAGATGAGCTATCTCACAGAGCTGCATGTGACATGACGGCCATGCAGGGCCACAGACAAAATCCCCAAAACTGCCTCCAAAATTGGATAATTTTGCATTTTTCAGAGTTTTTGTGCACAAGTCTGACCAAAATGAAAATTTGCAAATCAAGAGATCTACCATGCCCCACTGTGCATACCAAATTTCAGGCAAATCCGTTGAACGGGTCCAGAGTTATTAACGCCCAAACTTTTGACTTTAACATAGAAGTGCCTTTTTAACCCTAAATATAGTGGCTCGACGGTGCCACTATAATACACTATATATATATATGTGTGTGTGTGTGTGTGTATGTACATATGTGTGTGTGTATATATATATATATATATATATATATATGTAAGTACAATATCGATGTATATGCATATGTATATATGTGTGTGTATATTTGTGTGTATATATATGGGATACACAACTCCCCTACTGGAAATATTGTCGATATTTTTTGTTCGAGTGCCAATTGACCCGAAAACATCCGAGTGGTAAAGCCACGAATGATGTTATGGGGTCAATTGGCACGAGAACAAAAAATATCGAAGATATTTCCAGTAGGAGGGTTGCATATTCCATTTATGCCATACCTCCAAAAAAGTGAAAAAAAAGTACATTCTTGCCATTTTTTGCAGATTATAAAAAATCTAAAAGAAAACTATAAATGAAACACCACTCATTTTGTAGGTATTTTTGTCCTGATCAACTTTTTTTCACAAAGTACCATGCTACTATTTTTCATTTTAAAGTTATATGCATTTGTTTGTTGCAAAAAGTGAAAACATTTTAATTTTCTGCAGTTTCTTTGCTAATTATAAAAAACTAAACTGTATATATCAATGAAACACCACTCATTTTGTAGATATTTTGTGGTGAACAACTTTCATGCTCGTAGTACCATGCTATCATTTTTCATTTTAAAGTTATTCACATTTGTCGAAAAAGTAAAACAAAATAGCATTTTCTGCTGTTTTTGTGTTTATTATATAAAAAATAAAAGTTAGTCATAAATAAAACACCACTCATTTTGTAGATATTTTTGTGCTGATCAACTTTCATGCTCGCAGTACCATGCTGTCATTTTGCGTTTTAAAGTTATTCACATTTGTTCATCGAAAAAGTGAAAAAATGCACTTTTTGTTGTTTTTCAGCTAATTATATAAAAAATAAAAGTTACCCATAGATGAAACACCACTCATTTTGTAGATATTTTTGTGCTGAACAACTTTCGTGATCAAAATACCATGGTATCATTTTTCATTTTAAAGTTATTCACATTTGAACACAGTTACTACTGGTACTGCAGCTGAATATGCAAATGAGTTCTGAATGAGCCAATCTCTACCTACTGTGTGGATAAATTTACCTATAGTGAGGATGAATACGATATCCTCACTGTAGGTCTGATCACCCTGAGAATATTGAAAACATTTGCCTTTTTTATCCTCACAGGTATGGCATAAATATGTGTGTGTGTGTGTGTGTGTGTGTGTGTTTATATATATATATATATATATATATATATATATATATATATATGTGCATACTGCCCTTATAGTTAGGGTTGGTACAGCCTTTCAATGTTAAATCTCAATTTTTGCACCTTAATAACTGTCATTTTATAACATAATACCCAAAGAATTGGTATGTGCTGTCATGTTATCAGTGTCACAAGATGTGGAAAGTTTCATGACTGCAGCTTTTATGATTTTGGAGATATAAAATGGTCAAAAATGCAAAAAAGAACATTTTTTTCCCATAGGATAACATGGGATTTTTTGCTCTCATGTACAGCACACACAGAGTTAAGTGTGCCTGTGATATTTTCAGGGATGATGGGGTGTGTGCCAAGGGTGTGCCTTTGGATGGTTTGGTGAAAATACAGTGCGAACGGTAATTAGAAAAAACATTCAAACTGTATTTTGCAAATTCAGTTTGAATGCTATTTTTAATTACCTTTAAGTTTAAAATGTTCTCCTGCTGTACATAAGTCTTGTAATTAGTAGTATAGACATGTGGTAACTGTGGGAAGTTTTGTGATAGATGCAGGTCAGGCAGTGCGAACTGTATTTTGTAAATTCAGTGCGAACGGTAATTAGAAAAAACATTAGCACGGTATTTTGAAAATACAGTGCAAATAGTAATTAGAAAAAACATTAGAAGTGTATTTTCAAAATACCGTGCAAATGTTTTTTCTAATTACTGTTTGAAATGTATTTACAAAATACTGTTCGCACTGCCTGTCCTGCATCTATCACAAAGCTTTCTTTGCCACGTCACTGCCACTACACAGTTTGGACTTTTGGGCTGAAATTTGCAGGATGGCAAGCCCTTGCACCACAGATGTGCCTTATACTGGTTTGATGAAAAAAATTACACCAGTTCCAGAGTTACAGCACTCCAAAGTTGCAAATTTTCCCATAGGATAACATTGTGATGGCACTTTTGGCACCTATATCTCGAAAACGGTTTGAGATATGGATTTTTCACTAAATGCAGCTAGTACAGCTTTGTATGAGTGGAGTTGGCTAGGTCATGAATACAACTGCAAAAGAATGCTTTCCGCATTTGCTACGATTACTGGAATATTGGCAAATAAGCCTCTGCTATGTATCTTCACATATGTGTAGGTGGGAGCACAGGACCCAGAGGGCCCACGCTCCCACCTATGCATACAATTTATGCTAAACTGGGAGCACTA
Source organism: Neoceratodus forsteri (assembly GCA_016271365.2). Taxonomy (NCBI): domain Eukaryota; kingdom Metazoa; phylum Chordata; order Ceratodontiformes; family Ceratodontidae; genus Neoceratodus; species Neoceratodus forsteri. Next base: position 487,534,871 of record CM028134.1, read on the forward strand.
CACTCATGGGTAGGTGGGAGCGCAGGGCCCAGAGGGCCCACACTCCCATCTATGGAGACCATTTTGCAAACCTGAAGACATACTTATGGGTGGATCAGAGCGCAGGGCCCAGAGGGCCCACACTCCCCATGCTCCCACCCATGGATTCCGTTTTGAAAACCTGAGGAGACAGTTATGGATGGGTGGGAGCACGAGGCCCAGAGGGCCAGTGTTCCCACCTATGCATTCCATATAACTAACATTTCACTTTCTCAAAAAGAAGGGAAATTCATTGCAAACAACTCCATTAATGCATCAGTTAGGGTTGATTTCCACACCAACAAAAGTGTGGAAATTCGACTTTAGGGTTTCCAACCCTACTACCCTATGCCCCATCCCACATCAAGCCTGACTCTCACTCCATTCACCTGTACTGTGCCAGTGCAGCTTGTTTACAGATGCAATGGGGTGAGAGTTAGTCCTGATGACCCCAACACACACCTCGATGCTTGTTGTTGTGTGGAGGGTGGGCGTGGGGTAGTAGGGTTGAAACCCTATCGTCGAATTTCCACACTTTTGTTGGTGTGGAAATCAGCCTTAACTGATGCATTAATGGAGTTTATATATATATATATATATATATATATATATATATATATATATATATATTACCGTATACCATAGTTAGGGTTGAGGAGCCATTTACATGTTAAACCTAAAATTTTGCACCTTAATAACTTTGCAATCATTCAATGGATTTGCCTGAAATTTGGAATACGTGATCAAGAACCATACATCTTGGGATCTGTCAACTTTTGTACTGTTCAGCTATACAGCTGTGGAGATACTAAGCCTGATCTGCGCGCGCATTTATGCTTTTTTTGAATTCTTTGCTCGTCTCTACAGGTTGCACGGTTTGCGTGACTGGTTCTAAATCTTCAGGGAACATGAGGCCAGGGTCCCCAATGTGCCTTTTGAAGACTTTGTGAAAAAATATTAAACGGTTCAAAAGTTATTCAAAAAACTGTTTCCCATTATAAGTCAATGGGAAAAGTTAACAAAAAGTTCAACAGTGTCGCAAATGCAGTTTTTACCTTCGCAAATCCGCCATTTTGTTTTCAATTGGTCATCAGAAAAATGCTTGGCATTTAAATTTGGGACCCTCTAGCAACCTAATTCTTTCTGTATTCACCTAGTCGGACCCTGATGATGCTAGGCATGTCTTTATTTTGGGGTAAAACACCCAAGAAATATGTTTTTCAAATTTCTGGAAAAAGTACTTTCACAAAGTACTTTCACATTTGTGACAGTGTCGCATCAATTTGCAAAAGCTTTCGCCAAGTTCAACAGTACTTTTCCAGGCTGTGGGATAATGACAGCAATTCTTTGCCACCCTGCAGCAAAAAGAACGGTTTGGTCTTTTGGGCTGATATTTGGAGGGAACGCAGCCAACATCTCACAGATGTACCTTTCAGTATTTTGGTGAAAAAATATTACAGGGTGGCAAAGTTATGGCACTCCAAAGTTGACACTTTTTCCCATAGGATAACATTACGGTGTCCACCACATCACAGGAATCCTTTGCCGCTCTGCTGCAAAATAATGGTTTGGTCTTTTGGGCTGAAATTGGGAGGGAAGAAAGCCAACATCCCACAGATGTGCCTTTTCATGGTTTGGTGAAAAGATATTACAGGGAGCCAAAGTTATGGCACTCCAAACGTCTCTTTTTTCCCCATAGGGTAACATTACAGCATTCGCCACGCCTTTCAGGGCCCGTATTTCGGAAACGGTGCGAGATACAGACTTTTCATCAGAAAACTGCTTAACCCCCTCCTGGGGGCTAAGCCCAAAACTAGCCAGGAAAGTCATAAATCATATGACTTAAATTTTATTTCTACGTTGTACGGTTCCTGAGATATAAGCAATTTAGTATTCCAACTCCTCATTTTCTGCTCCGAGACCCATTATTATGCATACATTCTTTGTACTCACTGTCTTTCTCTATGCAGCTTTTGGGGAAAACTAGGCTGTGCGCTTACATTATTGTTACTCTTACCGCTTGTGCTTGTGGTTCCGTACCCGTTTCACTTACTATTCCCGTCTACGGCACCATGTGTGTTACCCTTTGCGTTTTCATTTGCGCTTGCATTTGCGTTATTTTAAGCATTTATGTCTACAGTACTGTTTATCTTTGTGTTTTGCTTTCCATCACCATGCACATTACCATTTGCGTTTGTGGGCACCGTGTTACTATGTGACAAGATGGGCCCCGTGCTCCCGCCGCTACATCACATTCACTATTTCTCATTATCATTCTCAAAAATAAGGGAAATTAGAGGCAAAAAACTCCATTTAATGCATTACTTAGGTTGTTCCACAGCGACAAAAGAGAGGAAATTGTGTTAGTTGAAAGCTTCTTTGATTCTCTCCCATACCCTTCAACTGCATCGGGTGCTGAAGTTGTCGGTCCCAACTCTCACCCCATTCTCCCATACCTCTGCTTCTTCACATATCTGATGGGGTGAGAGTTAGGCCAGCAACTCAATGCCCACCCTGATGCCGTTAGTGTAGGCGGCGGGGTTTGGAGGGGCTTTCAACCCTAACACCAAATTTCTCACTTTTGTCGCTGTGGAACAACCCTAAGTAATGCATTAAACAGAGTTTTTTGCTCTAAAATATATATATATATATACATGTATATATATGTGTGTATATATATATATATATATATATATATGTATATACATACATATATATATATATGTGTATATTATGGTAGCATGGCAGTGCTACCATAGTTAGGTTGAGTACCCATTTAAGGTTAAATGGTGAAACTTTGCACCTTAATAACTTTGCCACCGTTCAACGGATCTGCCTGAAATTTGGCAAGTATGAGATGTAACCATAGATCTTATGATCTGCTGACTTTTGTTCTGGTTGGATCTATGGCTGTGGAGTTATTAAGCAACATTCCGGGGTGCATTTACATTTTTTTGTGCAATCTTTGCTCTCGCCTACAGGTCACACGGTTTGTGCAACCGGTCTGAAAACTTCAGGGAACATGCAGCCCGGGTCCCCAATGTGCCTTTTGAAGATTTTGTGAAAAAATATTGAACGGTTCAAAAGTTATTCAAAAAACAAGTTTACCATTATAGTCAATGGGAAAAGTTAACAAAAAGTTCGACAGTGTCGCAAATGCACTTTTTAGTGTCTCAAATGACCCTAGTAGTGTCGCAAATCCGCCATTTTGTTTTCAGTTACTGAGCACAGAAATGCTTGGCATTTAAACTGGGACCATCTAGGGACATAATTCTTTTTGTGTTTACCTAGTCGAACCCTGAGGATGCTAGCCATGTCTTTATTTTGGGGTGAAATACCCCAGAAATATATTTTCAAATTTTTGGGTAAAATGCTGCAGCAAAGTAATTTATTACGCGACACTTTCGCGAAATTCTTGTGAAACGGTCGCAAACCACTACACTACTTTTTCAACACTCTGGCCAAAATGACTGCAATTGTTTGCCACCCTGCTGCAAAAGAAGGGTTTGGTCTTTTGGGCTGAAATTTGGAGGGAACGCAGCCAACATCTCACAGATGTGCCTTTTGGTGGTTTGGTGTGAAAATATTACAGGGTGGCAAAGCTATGGCACTCCGAAGTTCACATTTTTTCCCATAGGATAACATTACGGCGTCTGCCACGTCTTTCGGGGCCCATATCTCGGAAACGGTGCGAGGTATGGATTTGTCATTGGAAAAAGCAGTATAGCAGTATAGCGCAGTGGTTTAAGGCTCTGAGCTGCAAATCTGGAGACCTGGGTTTGAATCTCACAGCCCCCACTTACATACTGTGTGACCCTGAGCAAATCACTTAACTTCCCTGTGTTCCCAGGTTGCACCTGTAAACAAGCTTTCAGCTTAGTGTGTCTCACCTGGTTAAACAATTGGAAAAAAAAATGCTTAGCCCCCCAGATGGGGGCTAAGTTCAAAACTGGCCAGGAAAGTCATAATTCATATGAAATTTTAATTTTTTTTCTACGTCGTACGGTTCCTGAGATATAAGCAATTTACTATTCCAACTCCTCATTTTCTGCTCCGAGCCCCATTATTATGCATACATTCATTGTACTTACTGTGTTTCTTTGTGCAGCTGTTGGGGAAAACCCGGGTGTGCGCTTACGTTACTGTTACCCTTACCATTTCTGCTTGTGGTTCAGTACCCATTTGCGTTACCATTCCCGTGTACTCCACCATGTGCAGTACCCTTTGCATTTTAGTTTGCGCTTGTGTTTGCGTTACTGATACTATTTGTGTCTACAGTACTGTTTCTGTTTGTGTTTTGCTTTGCGTCACCGTTCGCATTACCATTTGTGTTTGTGACTGCTCTTCCACTTGCATTTGTCTTTCGTTTTGCATCATTGTTGTTGTTACCGTTACCATTTGCATTTCCAATTGCATTCCCGTGCCCGTGCGTGTTATGGTTTGCATTTCCATACGTGATTGCATTTGTGTTTCTGTTTCCTTTGGTGTTATTGTTGCTGTTACCATTACCATTTGCATTTCCAATTGCATTCCCGTGCCCGTGCGCGTTATGGTTTGCATTTCCATATGCGCTTGCAGTTGCCTTTCCATTTCCGTTTCCTTTGGCATTATTTTTGCTGTTACCCTTACCATTTGCATTTACATTGCAGTACTGTGACCATACCTACACGGTTTGCGTTTCTGTACACGCTTGCGTTTGCATTTGTGTTTCTGTTTCCTTTGGTGTTATTTTAGCTGTTACTGTTACCATTTGCATTTCCAATTGCAGTACCATGACCGTGCGCATTACGGTGTGCATTTCCATACACACTTGCAGTTGCCTTTCTGTTTCTGTTTTCTTTGGCATTATTTTTGCTGTTACCATTACCATTTGCATTTACAATAGCGGTACCATGACCATGCGCATTACCACTTGCGTTTCCATGCACACTTGCATCTCCATTTGCATCACTGTTCGCTTTGGTGTCACTTTGCGCTTGCGTTTCTATAAACGTTTGTGCTACCATTTCCATTTGAATCACCATGTGCGTAACTGTTAGCGATTGTGTTTGCATTGCAGTTATTGTTACTATGTCACAAGACATCATGTGGTGGGAGCGTGGGGCCCGAAGGGCCCATGTTCCCACCACCGCATTCTATTCACTATTTATAGTCCTCATTCTCAAAAAGAAGGGAAATTCATGGCAAAAAACTCTATTTAATGCATCAGTTAGGGTTGTTCCACAGTGACAAAAGTGAGGAAATTCAGTGTTAGAGTTGAAAGCCCTCCTTGCACCCCCAGCCGCCCAACCAGCATCGAGGTGTGCATTGGGGTCGCCAGTCCCAACTCTCACCCCATTCTCCCATACCTCAGCTTGCTTACACATGTGATGGGGTGAGAGTTAGGCTGACAACCCCAATGCACACCCTGATGCCAGTTGGGGTGGCTGGGGTGCAATGGGGACTTTCACCCTAACAATCAAGTTCCTTGCTTTTGTCGCTGTGGAACAACCCTAACTTATGCATTAAATGGAGTTTTTACATATATATATATATATATATATATATATATATGTGTATATGTATGTATGTAAGTGTATATGTATATATTTATAAAATGGGTAGGGAAAATACTCTCTGCTGGTTGGCTGAAATGTATCACATGACCATGTGTATATCAGAGCGTGACCACATGCCTGCACTTTCACCCCCCTTCTAAACCATTTTAGCCATTTCATAAGATGGATAACTCACTGTAGGATGTACGGTCATGGTCTGATATACATATGCCTTGGGTGGTTGAATGTACTCGGCCTGTGGCCTTGTGCATCACAATGCACACCAAGGCATGCGTATATCACAGTGTGATCGCACACCTTACAGTGAGTTATCTCTTACATATATATATATATGTGTGTGTGTGTATGTATATGTATATGTGTGAAAAATACAAAATCACACATACCCCACAATGCAAAGCATCATGGGCTGTATATGCAAATCACCACATAATATTATGCTGGTTCAATTTTAAGCAGAAATACATGGTGCCAAAAGGCCTCCCACACAGTCTGCAAGGGATGCCAACAAAAAGACACAGACATGTGCTTGCTCCACCAGGATCCATCGGTGCGCCTATCTGCACGACACCCCAGTATATGTGTATATGTGTGTGTGTATATGTGTATATATATATATATATATATATATATATATATATATATGTGTGTGTGTGTGTGTGTGTCTATATATATGCATATGTATGTATATAGATATATACACATATATATATATACATACATATCTATATATATATATGTATATGTGTGTGTGTGTCTATATATATGTATACATGTACGTATGTTGAGGACAGATAACGTAAGTCCATCCGTTCTGCTGATTTTACCTATCTAGGTTTATTTGATTAGTTCAGAGCTCCCATTTTCCCCTTCATCCTTCCGCTTATTTCCAATCACCTCCATACTTATCCCATTGGGTTTTGAACTGAGACTGTACTGACATAGAACGTGTCTTTGGGCAGCTTGTTCCATTAATTCACAACCTTTCTGTAAAGAAATACTACCTTACGTCTTTCTTGAAATTTCTTCTCTCTAGTTTGAGGTTGTAACCCTTGCTGGTTGTCTGACCTTTTATCTTAAATAAATCAATGGTATCTACCTTGGTATACCCCAAGTTTTATCATGTTCCCCTCTCTCTACTGTTTTCCAATGAGCACATGCTTAGGCTCTCCATCATCTCGGACTGTCTTCCCTGTTGACCTTAAATCATTTTTGTTGCTCTCCATTGGATGCTTTCTAGCCTCTCCCTATTCTTTTTCAGATGAGGGTTCCAAAACTGTACACAGTACTCCAGGTGCGACCTAACCATTGATCTAAATAATTGCAAGATCACCTCCTAGTTTCAGCTAGTGAGGCCCTGTCTAATACTCTTCAATATCCCATTTGGTTTTCCATGTGCTTCCTCATACTGAGATGAATATTTCACACTGCTGTTTATTACCCCATTTCCTGTTCTTATATTGTGGGTTCTACCATGATCCCTGGTATTCTGTATTCTACAATCTTCAGGGATTTCTCTTACTAATTTACATCACCTTGCATTTTTTGGCACTGCACTTTAACTTCCGTGTTCCTGACCACTGTTCAAGTCTTTCTACATCTCCCTTCATACTATTTATCTCCTCAGCATTGTCTACCCTTCCATATAGCTTTGTTTTATCTGTGAATTGACTCACTGTGCCATGCAGCATAATAATGTCACTTATTAACATATTGAACCATATTGGTCCTGGTACCTAGACCCCTTAGAATCTCACTCATAATATTCCTGACATCTGAGAAGTGACCATTAAGGCAACTACCTGGGTCCTTTCAGATAATCATTTTCCAAAATAACCTAGTCAGTTTATTTCCAAGTCCGAATTCCCTTATTTTGTGGAGTGGGGCACTGAACTGAAGGCTTTTTCAAACTCAAGGTATATGATGTCTACTGCCCAATTCCTATCTGCCATCTGTATCACTGTGTCAAAGAACATAAGAACATAAGAAAATTGTAGGCAGATGGGGACCATGTGGTCCATCTAGTCTGCCCAGTGTAGCTACCCCCCAATTTCCTAAGTTGCCCGCATTGCCTGTCCCAAGTAAGTTTGAATTCCATTACTGTCTTCGATGCCACCACGTCTGGTAGCAGGCTGCTCCATGGGTCTATCACTCTCTTGGTGAAAAAGAGCTTTCTAGAGCTGCTTTTAAACTTGCGTCCCTCCTGATGCAAGTTGTGCCTTTTGTATGCACTGCCCTCTCTTCCTGGAAGATGTTTTCCTTCTGAGTTGTGTTAACTCCCTTGATGTACTTAAATGTTTCTATCATGCCCTCCCTGTTTCTTCTGTGTTCCAGAGAGAATACATTCAACTCTGAGTCTTGTCTCATATGGTTCATGATGTTGCCCCTGTACCATCTTTGTGGCCCTTCTCTGCACCATTTCAAGATGGGTCAATGTTCTTTTTAAGGTGAGGCCTCCAGAACTGGACACAGTACTCGAGGTGTGGCCTCACCAAGGATTTGTAGAGGGGCATGATAACTTTCTGTTTTCTGCTTGTAATACCCCTTCCTATGCATCCGAGTATACCACTTGCCTTCTGTGCTGCTTTTTCACATTGTTTTCCTACCTTTGTCATTGGTAATGATCACACCCAAATCCTGTTCCATCTTTGTCTCCTCTAATTGATGTCCTTCTAGTACGTACTTTTTTCCTCAGGTGCATTACCTTACACTACTTGGTATTAAATTTTAACTGCCAATTTCTGGACAATTCTTCCGGTCTGCTTAGGTCAGCTTCCATACCTAATTCTCCCATCTAGTGTATCCACCCTGTTGCAGAGCTTTGTATCATCTGCAAACAAGCAAACCTTCTCCTCCAGTTCATCAGTGATGTCACTGATGAATATGTTGAAGAGAACTAGACCCAGCACCTATCCCTGGGGAATGCCACTGATCACAGCTCTCTCCCTCCCTTGATAATGCCCCATTGATCAAAAATCTCTGGGTGCTATTCTGCAGCCAGTTTCTAATACAGTTTACTATTTTCTGTCTGACTCTTGTGTGTTCTAGTTTGTTAGCAAGTTTCCTGTGGGGAACGGTGTCAAAGGCCATGCTGAAGTCTAGGTATACCACGTCCACCACCCCACCCTGGTACACTGTTCTGGTAACCAAACCGAAGAAATCAATCGTTTATTTGGCACAAGTGCCCTGCTGTGAAGCCACGCTATTTGGGGTCGAGTTTTCCAGTTTCCTTTAGGTAGTCAACTATTCTCTCCTTTAGCAATATCTCCATAATTTTTCCCACTACAGAGGTCAGGCAGACTGGGCAGTAGTTTCCTGCCTCTTCCTTGTCTCCACTTTTGTGCAAGGGCACAACTGTTGCCCTTTTCCAGTCATGAGGTACTCTGCTACTTTCCAGAGATAGATTGAACAGCTCAGCTAGTGGTGCATCTATTTCTTCCCAAAGCTTTTAGTATTCTGGGGTGGATACCATCTGGCCCCATGGCTTTATCAACCTTAAGTTTGCTTAGCTCTTCTAAGACCCTCTCTTTCATGAAGGGGCTTCTGTCTGCCCCTCATTATCCTGCTCTGTCTTACTCAGTGTAGGTCCGTTGCAAATATCTTCTATTGTGAAGACTGAGCAGAAGAATTTGTTTAACAATTCTGCTTTGTCTTTATCTTTCTCTAATAGTTGGCCCTCCCTTAGTTGCTGGTTGGAATATTCCCCTTTTACTCCTACTTTTTTTTCTCTTATGTACTGTATCTATAGAAAGTTTTATCTCTCTCTTCCTAACCCCCTGTGCTATTCTTTCCTCTGTTTGGGCTTTGGCTATCCAAATTGCTTTTCCTGCCTCCTTGAGTTTGTTCCTATATACCTCCCTGTCCATTACTCCTTTTGTTTCCTTGTTCCGCTTAAAAGCCCTCTTTTTTTCCCCTTGATTTTGTTTGCTAACGCTTTGGAGAACCAGAAAGGGTTCTTCCTTCTTTTGGCTTTGCTGATTTGTCTAGCACATTGTTCAGTGACTGTATTTAACACATTCTTTAAGTTCTCTCAGCAGTGTTCAGCATCCCTCTTGTTACTGGTCTTAAGCATGGTCTTGATCCTGGATTTCATTTCAGGAAAGTTTGCTTTCCTGGAATCAAGTTTCTTGATTTTTGAGTGACTTTTACCTTCCTCTTTATTTACTAATAACCAAACTGTACTGTGGTCACTGATCCCCAGATTGATACCCGCATGAACATCTGAAATCCTGTTGCTGTTTGTGAGCATCAGATCCAGGGTTGCTTTATCTCTGGTGGGTGAGTCTACCAGCTGATTTAGACCTGCCCCCCTCAGCGTGAACAGGAATTCTCTGCTCCGCTCTGTGGCTGCTGTGTATGAGGACCAATCCACATCTGGCAGATTGAAGTCCCCGACAAGCAGCACCTCACCCCGTCCGCCATCACTGAGATGGCTTCCAGGAGCTCTTTGTCGATTTCACTTTCCTGAGTTGGGGTCAGTAGATAACTGCAAACCAGAGGGGGACTTTTCCCCTGCTCCTGGGATGACCCCTAGGGCCTCTGCTTTACTGTGCTTCCCATGGATCTCTGTTGCACCGATTGCCTCCCTTACGTACAAAGCCACTCCCCTCCTTTCTTTCCCTCCCAGTCTTTTCTGAAGAGTGTGTAACCTGGAATAGTAGCATCCCAGGTGTGGTTGGCGGTGAACCAAGTTTCTGTAACCACGACCCAGTACAGTTGTGCCTCAGCCACTAAGGCCGTGAGTTCAGGGATTTTGTTTGGTAGACTATGAGCATTGATGCACATAGCCTTCCACCCCGGTAGTCCTTTTGCTGTGTACCATTTCCTTGTTCTGATCTGAATTTTTTGTGTCTTAATCACTTTATGCCTCTCCCTAGTGGGTTAGGCTGGGCAGTGCCTTTACTATCACTGCTGTTGGTATCTTTGTGGTATCTAGGTGCTGTGGTAGCTGATGCTGGGGGAGGGGTAGTTGGTGACCCTTGCGATGTGAGGGTTGCCTGCGGCTCCTCCTCCTCCACTAGTTTAACTGATCAATACGGATGTCAAATTTATGTCCAAGCGCTCGAGTCCCCTCCTAAGTGAGGTGCAGGCTGTTAAATTTAAAGAAGTCCCTTTCCCAGAAGATCTACCAGTTTCCTAGAAAGTGATGCCCTCTTTCTTTGCACCAGTTTTCTAGCCAGCAGCTAAGTTCATCTAACAGGTTGGTTAGACATTAATTCTCCTTTGTAAACCCATGTTGATTTCTATCTGTGAGTCCATTTTCACCCAGAAAGTTCACATTGTCTCTTTGAAGTTTGACTCCAGCAACTTTCTTGCTATTGCTATCAAACTCACAGGCCCATAGTTATCTGGGTTGTCCCTATCCCTACTCTTACGTAAGCTACCTGGGTTGTACCTCCGGCTGCTAGGGCTCTTTTGAGATTTCTGCCCATCTCCTTAAAGTTAGCCTTCCTGAAATCTAGGACCTTTATCACTGTATGGCTGCCTCCTCCACTGTGGTTACCTTAAACCATACCTTGTTTCTGCCTTCCATTCAACTCTTCATAGTCCCTGTGTATGTAATGGTGCAACTGGTAATCCCTGTGCCTATCATTCCCTTACCTAGTGTATGAAAAATCATCCTCCAGAGTTGCCATGAACTTCCTTCTACTGTTAGTAATGTGTGTTTATGTATTCCTTTGGATTAAGGACCTGTGTATCTTACTATTATGCAGCATTATACATTACATTTTTTACTGTGCTGTGCTGCCGTTCATGCAAATTAGATATTGCCTCTCTGGGCAATCCCACCATTTGTTTGGTGAAAGTTTCATGTAATTAATTAAACACAGAAACATAGAAATGTAGAATGTGTCAGCAGAAAATGACTGGTAGACCCATCTAGCCTGTGCCGTTTACTACACCCTGGACCCTATTTGGTCAAAGGTATCCTTCCCTGCCTTCTCCCTTACCTTTACTTGTTACACCATGTGCCTATCCCACACAAGTTTGAAGCTCCCCACTGTCTTCACCCCTACCACCTCTTCTCAGGGCCAGATTTATACTGCCATGCACCCTATGCACAGCAGAAACCATGGACCCCCTTATTACGTAGCTGCAAATTGTCACACAAACATTCTATACTTAATTCTGATTAAGCAATGAGGCTTTTAACTGTACTGCAGTTAGCACTTTAAGTACAATAAATAAAGCACAATAAGAAACTACACCCCCACCCTCCCAGTTATACAAATGAAAAACATTATAAATCCAGGTATGCTTGACAACTGGACATCCAGACCCAGAACAGAAAAATAAAATCTGGCTAGGACTAGGTGGTTGCACAAGGAACTTCTCGTCTCCCTTTGGGCACGTGACAAAAGTTGGAACCACTACAAAACCTTGGGCCAGCAAACTGAATATGGCATGTACAGAAAGCAGCGCAATATGCGCAAAAAACAAATCAGGCTTACCAAAAGCTCATACTGCAAAGGTCTATTGCTGGAAGCTGCTGGAGACACAAAGAAATTCTGGACACATGTAAAATCCTTCCTGGACTCAAACCAGTCTCAACACACAAATTATATGGTACTCAGTGGTATGCACTGTAATGACCACACCACCACTGCAAATTCTTTCAACAAATACTTTACTGATCTCACCAAATACCCTGCCTCATTCACAGCAAATCGCATCCTGACGCCCGTTACTCACACAAACGTGCCCATACATCCGTCCTTCTATTTTAAGGCTATTCCAAATGCTGATGTTCTAAAACTACTAAACACAATCTCTGATAGTACTAGTGTAGGCTCCGACTACCTAGAGCCTATACTCCTGAAGCTGGCTGCTCCTTTTATTGCGGCCCCATTGGCTAAAATCTTTACACTGTCTTTCTGCCATGGTCATGTTCCGGACATATGGAAATTGACAAAAGTCACTCCAGTCTTTAAGAAATGACATAGCTAATTATAGGCCCATAGCCATTCTGTCAGTACTAAGCAAAATACTTGAGAAATTCGTGGCTACACAGGTCTCCGAGTTCCACTCTAAATATAGCCTCCTATCACCTGCTCAACATGGTTTCACAAGGGGCATAGCACCTCTTCCACTCTGATACACTTTACAAATGATGCCCTTACTGCTATGGATCACGGTCTCATGACTGGTGTAGTGTTCATTGACCTCTTAAAGGCATTTGATCTTGTAGATCACCCTCTTCTGCTTGATTGCCTTAGTTTTACTGGTTTCTTGGAGCAAGTCACAAACTGGTTTCAGAGCTACTTAAGCAATAGAAGACAACATGTAAAATGTAACTCTGCGGTGTCAGACTCTGTGCCTATCAATGTTGGTGTTCCTCAAGGCTCCATCTTGGGGCCTCTTCTCTTCTCTTCTCTTCTCCATTTTTATAAATGACATACCTTCTAACACCCCTTGGTGCTCAACAATCTTGTGTGCAGATGATCTGGTGCTCTACATCTCCTCTGCAAACACAGAAGAAATAAATAGTCGACTAACATCTGCATTTCTCATAATGCAAGAATGGATCCACAACAAAAGGCTTGTCCTAAACATAAGTAAAACTCAGGGCATGCTCTTCGGATCTGCAACCAAACTTAGAACAAACTGCAACCTTTTCAATGTCTCCTGTGCAAATGGCTCCCCCCTTACAAAAGTAACCTCATTCAAGTATTTAGGTGTCGTGCTTGATTAAACTCTCGACTCTGAGCAACACATCATCGACACCTGCAAATCAGTAAACTCCAAACTTGGAATAGCTTACAGGACTAGTTGGATGCTTACCCCCTCAGCTAGACTGGCTATTTCTAGGGGTATCCTACTTCCATCCCTTGCATATGGTGCGGTTACCTACATAAATGCTTCAAAAACCACCCTAAGTAAGTGGGATACAATGTACAATAGTATCTGTTGTTATGCCTCGGCTTCCCCATGTTTGAAGCACCGTTGCTTGCTATATGCAAACCTTAGATGGCCTTCTTCGTCTGCCAATCAACTCCTTCCCCTTAGTACTCTGCTGGACAACAACATCAGAACTAATCTACCTACCTCTCTTGCAGGCATGCTGGTGCCTCTGTCCCCCACCTATGGCCTCCGCTTTACTGAACTCTCTCTACTATACACCCCTAGGTGCAGAACTCTAAAAGGAACCTCAGCTTTCTCCTGCCTGGCCCCCAAATATTGGAATTCCCTAGCTCTTGATGTTTGATCTGCACCTAGTCATATTGCTTTTAAAAAGATGCATCACTCTTTCCTCGTCAAACATGCCCTGTGTTTCTGTTTTAAACCCCCCATAGGTGCTTGACATCCCCTTCCTCAGCTCTCAAAATGTTCAGTTTTGCTCTGACCCCTTGTTACTGTTATGTGTAGCACTTACCATGGATTATGTGTTAAAACTCTACTGCACTATGATTGTATGCTTATTATGTTTTGTACTATTGTGTATTTTTCTGCCATTGTCTCTGTCATATTAGCAATACTGTTTACGTCACAGAACATCATGTAGATTTTTCCTTGTATGGTTGATTACCTCTGAACTGTAGCTGTTATTTGTTTTACCTGCCAAGTTTGTATTGTAACCTCCTGGGTCATGTCTGAAAATAATCATATTTTGTGGCTACGACACCTTACCCGGTAAACAAAAACTAAATAAATAAAAAATAAGTTGTGCCAATATTGCTGGTCCGGCCACTGTGAACGGATGGGCCAGTCAGGCTTGTACCTCTCTGGTCCTGTCCTGCTCTAGCGATCTGGTTTTCTCCCCTGCCCAGGATGGGGTAAAATCCAGACTGCCAGGACCAGACCATACCAGAGAGGTAAAAGCCAGATCGGTCTGTCCATTCAGAGTGGCCAGACCAGCATTATTCATGCAGCTTGCACCTGGTACAATGGCCAGTCTGTATTTTACTAATCTGGTCCTATATGGGTCTGGAGGTCCAGTTTCAACCATGTCCCGTTATAAATCCCTTGCATGTGAGGATAATCAGTATGCTGTTAAAAAAACACCACACCCAGATACATGCGCCAAGTCCTTCATAATTAAATTAATCACAGTGCTTCATTTAAAACATTACATCAAATTCATTTCTACACCAACTATAAGATCAAATACACTACTTAACTAATAAGTAATAGGAAGCAGTTATAACATAGTATAGTCAACACTACAACACAGCACAATGCCAAATGCCACTGAATATGTGCTAATAGTGGTGTGCATAATGCATTTGGTTTGTTTTACTTGGCTGCTGCTATACTTTTTAGACCATGGATGACAGCATGAAATTTCATTTTTTATATAATGATCCAAAATCAGCTGTCACGAGTTTTAATGACTGCCTTTCCGAGATTGAGGACTGGATGAGTGCCAGTTGGCTGAGGCTGAACCTGGACAAGACCGAGGTGTTGGTGGTGGACCCAGGCCACCGGGTAGAGGGGCCATCAGCTGGGCTAGCTTCAGGGCTCTGGCTCGGTGGTCACCAGCTGACGACTTCTGAATGGGTGCGAGATCTGGGTGTGATTCTCGATGATGGGCTGATGCTTAAACATCAGGTGTCATCTGTTGTCAAGACTGCTCTTTACCATCTAAGAAATGTAGCCTGGATCAAGCACCTAGTTCCACCCGATGACCTGCCAGCTTTGGTTCATGCCTTTGTAACCTTGCGCCTTGATTGCTGTAATGCCCTGTACCTAGGTCTACCAGGGGTTGATATCCGCCGCTTGCAGCTGGTGCAGAACACAGCAGCTCGACTGTTGATTGGGCTGCCTCATAGCTGTCATGTCACACCGGTGCTGCGCGATCTGCACTGGTTGCCTATTCAGTGGCAGATCACCTTTAAGGTCGGTCTTCTGACCTATAAGGACCTATACGGACAGGATCTGAGTTATCCGTAAGATCTTCTTCATCCCTATTGCCCCTCCCTGCCACTTTGCCCCACCAACGAGGGATTGCTAGAGATTCCCAGGGTTTGTTTAAAGTCATCTGGGGCCCATGCATTTGAATTTGCGGCCCCATCCCTATGGAATTCTCTACCTCGCCGGATTCGACAGTGCCTGACGGTTGAGAGCTTTAAATCCGAGCTAAAAACGTATTCATTTGGCTTGATGTTTTTTTGATTCTATCTGATCTGTTGCAGCTGTTTTTATAAGGTGATTGTTTATGGATTTTATGATTTGTACTAGTGCTATGGTTTTGGAATAGCTCTATTTTATAAGTAAATAATAATTGATTGATTGATTATATCCCTGCAGTTGCTACCATGATCCCCAGACCCAGATCCTTTACTTAGTGGTTGCCTCTGGTCTAAGTTAAATAAAACCTGATCATTTATCTCCTATATCAAATCAGGGCTCACTTACAATTTCTGACCTAGCTGTCATTCCTGACGGAAACAGTATGGCGGACGAGAATACCATGGTGGATGGGAATACAGTCAGTCTGTGTTCTGTATACACAAGCGTGGGAAACTATAAGACTGATGAGTGGAGTGTGTCACAGAGGACCTGGCAGTGTAGCCTAGAAGTTAGAGCAACAAGCTAGGAATGTGCCAGGTATATTTGGCTGACCGGGGTTTGATTCCCACAACCTCTGCTTACATACTTGTCCCTGTATAAGTTTTTTCTTGGAAGTTTTGCAACTGGTGGAAGTGATTATATTTATTTTACAGGGGTTGCGGGGGGACCACCAAAATTAATTGCTTGAAGTGGTTCTCAGACTACATGATGGTGAAAGCAATAGCACAAATGGGAATACCATCCGCCATGGTATTCTCGTTTGCCATACTGTTTCCTGTCTGCCATGACACCTGGGTCATAAACTGTAAATGTTCCCAGATCAGCAACATTATTTTTTAAATAAATACTTTCTGACTAAAACTGGTACTTTTCTTTGGGCTGCTGCTGAATCCTCTGCAGAGTAGTTATACGTGTAGCCAGGGAGGGGTTTCCTGGGTGCACGGACCTCCCCACTTAAACTGCATTCTTTAAATCCTCCCCAACTGCCAAAACCTGATTTGTTTAACCAACCTGCTTGTCAAAACCACTGATCTGATTCAATTTACTCACAGCAGCCACGGGTCAGCATTGGAAAAATGATCAATTTATAGTGCTCTGCACTAGCGAGATGGAGGCAGTCGTTGCCTCATAAATATGCTGCAGTGAGTCCCGCCTCCTTCCGGGAACAGACGAGGTGCCTCAAAACGTCGATGGTCCACTACTGACACTGGCCAGATGACATTGAAAGGGTGGTCACGTGGTTGTTTCTGATTAGCAGAGCATGCAGACTCGCGCGGCTCAGACACTTTCCCACTATGAGTCAGTAAGACATTGGTGTATGTGAGAGTGTGGCTGGGGTCTTTTGCTTCTTGCAGTGGCATACTAAATTAAATTCAGTCACCCAACTCCCCAGTCATCAGTGTCACTCTTCCTGTGTGGCTAGGTCTCAGTGGTCATCATGGCTGGGAACAGAAATTAAGCTCAACGTGAGCTGGTGTGAGAATCCCCACCATAAAGTCTAACAGTCTAGCCTGGGCCACGGCAGCAATTACCATCAGTTTAAACTGCAGGTTGCACAAATCACAGTGGCAAATTAAGGTAGATTTTAAGCCTGACAGTCAGTCAGAAATGGAGATGATTGGGGCGGGAAGGAAAAAAAAGGAAACATTAAACATTGAGGTGTGGTGGGGGCAGCTGCTGAGGTCAGCTGCAAGGTCTTGAAATAGATCTAGCATATAGAAATTCTGCAGTGGGCACACTGAGGTCTGAGAATTTGGGTTAAATCCAATGTTTCATCAAGAGACAAAAAATAATAGAACAAGGCTGGCAGAGGGAAAATAAGCAGTTTCATTGTACAGCCTTATTAGGAGTTCCAATACATTTGTGGGAAAGTTGGCAGTTTAGAGGAAAGAGAATATTTATGGGTGATATTTTGAACATTAGGGAGACGCAGTGAAGGCAAAGATGAAGAACAAGGCAGGGGGAAAATACAGACAATATTTCTGGAGAGTAGGGGCTACTGCTGATTAAGACAGCAGTAAGAAACTGAGAAACACAGCCAATACAAAATGCATTTGGCACTGAGGTCAAAAGAAAGATTTGGGTCAAGTTACAGAAATATTTGTGACTGAATGAATAGACGTAGAGGTGAAAGGCAAAAAATGAACACAGAACAAGGCTGGGGGAAATCCTCTGCCCTACCTACTTTCTTACAAACTTATTTATTATTTATTTCAAAAGTTTCACCAGGAAAGACATACTGAGCTGAATAGCAGCTCGTTTCCAGATGCGTCCTGGGGGGAAGGGGTAAAGGGAGACAAATAACTGAGCATTTACAAAGCATTTACAGATTGTCTGGACAAATAGAACTGAGCATTTACAAGGGTCGATAAACAGAGCATTTACGGATCAGTGTTTACAGTATATACAGATTAGTTACAGTATATGCAAAAAGGAGTAGGGAAGCCACATCAGCCACACGCACAGTAAAAGGCAATTCAGTGGTTAGGGAGCATACATAGAGATGAGGGTGGAAGCGTGGCCAGACAAACACAGAGAAGAGAGGAGAGGGAGTGAAGGGAAGTGGCAGAGTGGATGGAAAAAGGAAGGGAATTGAAGGGAAGCAGAGGCAGAGAACAGCAGGAGCTAACCAGGAGGAGGGATGCAGAGGTAGGGTTAATGGAAGGAGAAGAAGGGGGGGAATGAAAATTTAAAAGAAAATCATTGTGCAGCCTTATTTGGAGTCCTGAGAATGTAAGTTTGTAAGAAAGTGAGCAGGTCAGAGGAAAGATATGCGGGTGATTTGTGAACATATTGGGAGAAACCTACTAGGCAGAGATGAAGAACAAGACTCTAAGACCTGAGACTGGGAAGGGATGAGACTGACAACTTGAATTTTGATGCATTTTGTAAATCAACAGTTATTGCCTAAAAATGCACAAAGCTGCACCATTTAACTCCTAAATTTCCAAAATGTTCTGGGGGAGCATGCCCCCATACCCCTAAAAATATTTGGAACCTCCCCACCAAATTTTGGCTACACCCCTGGTAGTACTGTGTGTCAGTGTCATTGTCCATGCTCAAGAAAACTCCTCTCCAGTGCCACCAGCTTCAAATTCAAGTTGTCTTCCTTTCTTCTTCAGTCCACACTGGTGGTGGCTGACCTCCTCCTCAACCCATGACTGGTCCTCTTCTGGACAATTTATTTATTTTGAAATCCAGTGACGGTCCATCTCCCACCCTCCCTCCCTCCCTATGTTGCCTCCTCCGAAGGTCCGATGACTGCAGCCGCTCACTAGCTCGCTGGGTGCCTCCAGATACTAGGTCAGAAATCCTCCTCAGACTTGGGCTGACTGAATTTGATTGCACAGGCATGCTGCCACCCAGCTTGCAGCTCACCCCTCGCACGAGTCACAATTGCTCTCACCACGAGATGACGGTGACGCGATGGTAGATGAAAGGCTCCAAAGCTGAGAGACTGCCTACTTCCCCATTTCAAGTGGAGTGTGTGCACTATGCCCATGAAGGAGGGTGTGTGTGTGGGGGGGAGTGCCAACATTTTATCTTGTGGGCATGCAGCAGTGCATTGCTGAGATTGAGCCATGAGTAATTAGAGGTGCTACTGGTGCGTAGAGTAGCCCCACCCCCCGAGAGTCCTCCTGACCTGGCTGGCTGGTCCTGAGAATGTGGCAAACACAACAACAAAAAAATACATACATTCATGCAGCTGGGTGGGTGTGGCACTCGCAGTCTCCAGTCTTGCACATAGAGTTCAAATGACTGGGCCCCCCACCAAGTTGGGGCCCTACATCTGTGCGTACTTTGTGTAATAGTAAATCCGTCTCTGCCTCTTCTGGCAGGCTCTTCCAGGCATCCACTACTCTTTCTTCGAAGAAGTATGTGCTTACATGCCTCTTAAACTCCCTCAAACTTCATAGCATGCCCTTGTTTTCTGGCACTCCTCCTTCTGTGAAAGAGACCCCCCTCCTGCACATTGTTCACCCCTGCAAGGTACTTTCAGGTCTCAGTCATGTCCTCTCTTGCTCTCCTCCAGGAAGTACATGTTGAGCTCCTGCAGCCTCTCCTCATATGGTTTTCATGTAACCACTGCACCATTTTGGTAGCCTTCCCCTGGACCACTTCTACCTTGTTGATGTCCTTATGGAAGTGTGGCTTCCAAAACTGGACACATGATATCAGGTGAGCTCTAACAGGTGAGTGGTACAGAGGCAACACCACCTCCCTTCTCCTACTAGAAATCCCCCTCACTGTGCACCCCAGTATCCAAATAGCCTCGCCTACTGCCTTGTAGCACTGCCCTGTCACCTTGAGGTAATTAGATATGATTACCCAAAGGCCCTCTCTTGCTTGGTAACTGTAAGTACCTCCCCCATCTTATACTCAAGCCCTCATGTTTCCCTGCCCCAGGTGCATGACTTTGCACTGTTTGACATAGAAATCTAGCTGCCACTCCCTAGACCACTACTTTAGTTTCCCAAGAGCCCCTTGCATTCTCCCCACTTCCCTCTTGGGTGTCCACCCTGTTGCAGATTTGTGTGTCATTTGCAATGAGACACACATCATCCCCTCGAGTTCCTCAGCAATGTTACTTATGAAGACATTGAAGAAGTCAGGACCTGGTATCGATCCCTATTGTATTCCACTGGTCACTCTCTCATCCTCCATGTGACTGTCGTTTACCACCACCTCCTGTCTCCTATTCTCCAACCAGTTAGATACCCAGTTCATCACCCTCTCCCCTGCCCAGGCTGCTAAGTTTCTTTATTAGCCTCCTGTGTGGTACAGTGTCAAAGACCTTAGTGAAGTTCAGATAGTCCGCATGCACTGCCCTCCCCTGACTCACTTTCCTAGTTACCCAGTCAAAGAAATTATGAGATTTTTTGGATATGACCTCCCCTCTGTGGAGCCTTGCTGCCAGTGGTACATCAGCCCATTTGTCTCCAGGTACTCCATCAGTCTCTCCTTCAGCAGGGACTTCATTAATTTCCCCACCACTGATGTGGGACTGACTGGTCTGTAATTGCTAGCCTCCTCCCTGCTGCTGCTCTTGTGCAGAGGGACCACACTGACCCTCATCCAGTTCCCTTGAACCACCCCTGTCTCCGAAAAGGTGCTAAACAGTGTTCCCAGAGGGGCAGCTAGAACTGTGCTTTGCTCCTTTAATGCCCTTGGATGTATCTTGTCTGGTCCAATTGTCTGTTTTCCCTTTAGGGCTGTCAACCATGGAGGAATCTCTTTTCTGTAAATGGGATTGCGTCCACACCTCCCTCTCCCTGGTGTCTTTTAATGCATGTTGGCCCTTTCCCCCCTTCCACTGTGAAGACCAGGCAGAAGTGTTCGTTTATAATTTTAGCTTTTTCATGGTCTTCCTTTGCACAGTTCCCCCCAGTCTCCCGATCCTTACTATATTACCCCTTGCCTTCCTATTTTTGCTCACGTACCTGAAGAAAGTCTTATCTCCATTCTTGACCTCCTGGGCAATCCTTTCCTCAAGTTTGAGCCTTTGCTGTCCTTACCCTCCTTCCTGCCTCCCTTTGCTTCTCTAGATACTGTATGCCTCCCTGTCCACCTCTGTTTGTGTCTCCTTGTACTTCCTGAAAGCTGCTTTTTCCTCCTTTACCGCCTTGACCACCACCTTTGAGAACCACCGTGGCCTCTTTCTCCTCTTACTCTTACTTACTACCCTGAAATAGCTTGCCGTTACCTTAGTTATTCCCTCTGTTATTCTTTTGCACTGTGCCCCCACCCATCCCCAGCTATTTCCCCCTTCAAGGTATTTCCTAATGCAGTCTCCCATTTCTTTAAAATCTGCTCTCGTGAAGTCCAGGATCTTTATCCTAGCATGGTTTATCTCATCTCCAATTCATATGTCAAACCACACTGTACGATGACCATTTGTACTCACGGGGCTACCCACTGCGTGTCAAACCACATTGTACGATGATCACTTGTACCTAGGAGGCTACCCAGTGTGACATCTGCTATGCTGTTCTTGTTCATAAGTACCTGCTCTAGCAGTGCCCCATCTCCAGTCTACATCTGGCAGATTAAAATCCCCCATAAGTATTACTTTCCCTCTGCTTGCCATTTTGCCTATGGCCTACCCCAAAACCCTGTCCAATTTCTCCCTCTCTGTTGGTGGTCTGTACACCACCCCCACACGTATAAAGGTCACAGACCCTGTCTCTAAGCCAATGCAAAGAACCTCCAGCCCCTCCTTTTCCCCACTGTGTCCTTGTATTTCCATGGCCTGTATAGCTTCACTTCTATATAAAATGCCCTAAACGTCCAAGGGCGTGGAAAGGGATGACACATAACAGTTTAAATACACCTCTCTAATACATATTCATTAATAACATCATGAATATTAATAAAGACATTTCAACTTTCACATCACTAAATGTTATCTACTCATAATTAATCATAGTTAAACCATAGAATCTTAAAATAAAATACACAAATTCAAATTACTTATTTGATTAATTTTCTCAGTTAATGCTTCTCATTCTGTTGTTCTCCACACTTTTATTATAATTTTCTCTATAGAAAATTGTGAAAATTTTCAGGGAAATTATCTATTACAAAACCACAGTTAGTGTTGAATAATTTTGTTTATTAGTAAGCTTAAGAGAAAATGGAAGGACAAAAAGGAGGTGGGGTGGTGTTTTAAGGAGAGCAGAGAAGTGTCAGTCAGCTGTAATCATGCATGGTTTTCTGCGATCAACAGTTTTCCAATGCCTCTTGCAATAAGAGATGACAGATACCTAAATAAAAAAGGAAACAGTAGAATGGGTCAGAAGAACTGGTTAAAGCTTTTAAATGTGTCAAAGCAGAGTATCTAAATATTTAAATATTTACAAGAAACAAAGTAAGAAGTCTGTATGTTAAACATAATTCACAACACTTCTCTTGCTGTCACTATTAAACTTTTAAATGCTACAAAGTTATACACATTGGGTGGGATATTCGGAAGGGTTGCGCATGGCAACACAGTTCATCATCGCAACCACTGATACACCCAGTGCGATATTTAAAGGGGATGAGCCTGGCACAAATCCTGATGCACCGGGCGTATCAGTAATGTATGCGGCACAGGTAGGGAGGCTTGCCATGCATACTCCGCATATCCGGAAGTATTCAGCCAGGATGTGCTGAGCCCATGCATGGCAACCTGCCTGTGCTGCACGAAATGACCAAAAAAGGAGCAACAGCTGGCCACCCACAGGTGAGCTGCCATATTGCAGGGTGCAAAAAGGCAGCTGTCACCTGTGGGTGGCCACCCGAGCTCCGGCGGCACCTACGTGGTGGTGCCCCCCCATGCCCGATCGCAGGCATATGTAGAAAATAATAGTCCCATATCCCTGGTGGTCCAGTGGACCGCTCGCAGCCCGATTGCGGGCATTTGTTATGAATATAGTCACTCTAATCCAACCCTAGTGGTCCAGCGGTACCCCCTTCCCACCTGCCCACTGAGCCCCACTGCCCCATTCCCCCCCGGTCAGCGGTGGGCGGCAGCTCCCCACCTGATTGCTGCCCCACTGCCCGCCGACTGACTCTGTATGGTAGGGCTGTACGCCCATTGGTCCACAGCATGAGCCAATGGGTATGCAGCCCATACCATACTGGACCACAAGGGATATAGGACTATTAATTTTAACGAATGCCCGCGATTGGGCTGCGAGCAGTCCACTGGACCACCAGGGATATAGGACTATTAATTCTTCAACAGATGCCCACGATCGGGCTATGAGCAGTACACCGGACCACCAGGGATATAGGACTATTAATTATTTAACAGATGCCCACGATCGGGCTGCGAGCGGTCCACTGAACCACCAGGGATATAGGACTGTTTTTATATCAAATGCCCATGATCAGGCTGCAAGCAGGCCACTGGACCACCGGGGATATGGGACTATTATAATGCAACATATGCCCGCGATCAGGCAGTGGGGCGCTTTGCCACTTGTGCAGGGGACATCGGTCCCCGACGGCTGCAGCCTGGCAGGGCGCCAGGCACAAGTTGCCGAGGATCAGCGCACCTGCATACAAATAGGGCCATAATGACATGCAAATGGACCCATTTGCACCTTGCATACATTATGGCCCCATTTGCATGTGCACTCTTGAATATCATGGTTGTTGCACCTAGCGCAACGGAACTTGTGCTAGCGCATCCCCCTGCTCCACTCTGGCCACTTGCGCTGGTGCAGTGCCACTGCACCATGCACACTGCGGTGGCCAAGGTGCGATATTCAACGATGCTGTGCCATGGCGCAGCTCCGTTGAATATCACCCTGTCAACACCCATGCGCATCCCAGTTGTGCTGCACCCAGGCTTGCACCACAGCCTGGCGCAGTCTGAATATCCCGCCCATAGTGTTTTTATGTAGTACTTCAAGAGTAACTATCAGAGAGCACTCCTTATACTGGGTAGTTGTAAATGCATACATGATATTAAATAACAACAAACTTCAGAATAAAGAACCACATTAGTACAAAAGGTAAGGTTTTAAGTCCCATTGTTCATTTAATCCTGATGGATTCACACTTTCAGTGTGAAAATCCAAAAGCTTTCTTTTTTAACAACATATTTGTTCTGTTACTCCCCTGTTTTAACACTGAGATATGCTCAATGCCCATGAACTTTAGGTCACTAACATTAGAGTTATGGTGCAGAGTAAAGTGTGTGCCCACTGGTGTGTCCTCTTTATTTTCTATGGATCTTACATGTTCTTGTAATCTTTGTTTAAGTGGTCTGGTTGTACGTCCAACATAAATCAGGCTGCAATAACACCATAAAGCTTACACCACAAAAGGTGTACCACAGGTTATGCACTGCAATATTGACACTTTTGGTGCATAGTTTGCGGATGTACAAAAGATTTATCCTGTACTGCAAATCTGCAAACATTGCAACTCTGACATTTAAAGAATCTTGATGTTCGTTTGGGTAACCGAGTTGTGATCCCAGAAGATCTAGGGGCCATGAATATACTGTGTACAATTTTATCCCTAATGCTTGTTGCTCTTTTAAAAAAACATGCATGATCGCAGCTGACTGACACTCCTCTGCTCTCATTATAACACCACCTCCCTCTCCCACCGTTTTTGTCCTTTTATTTTCTCTTACCTCTTATTGATTAAAAAATTGTATTCTACACTAACTGTGATTTTGTAATAGGTAATTTATCTTAAAATTGTCACAATTTTCCATAGGGAAAGTTATAATAAAAGTGTGGAGAACAATAGAATGAGAGGCATTAATTGAGAAAATGAATCAAATAAGTAATTTGAATTAGTGTATTTTAAGATTCTATTGTTTAACAATGATCTAATTATGTGTAGATCACATTTAGTGATGTGAAAGTTGAAATGTCTTTATTACTATTCATGATATTATTAATGAATATGTATTAGAGAAGTGTATTTAAACTGTCGTGTCTTCCCTTTCCACGTCCCCTGACAAAGGGTTTACTCCCGAAGTGCTGAGGCTATGTGGTTGTGGTGTGAAGTCTTGAACACACTATTCTGACTATATTTTGCTATTAAAGCTTTGAGAACTGTATTGGATGTGTGGAGCTTTATTTCTACTCCATGAGTGCAGGTACCTTTGAATTGGATTTGATATTTCTTCAGGGTGGCAGCCTTTATCTGCACCCCTTCTAACCTGGGCTACTCACAGTTCTGCTTTTTTGTATCACTGGTACTTGCCATTTCAACTGCTGATACTGGGGTATCCGGAGCGGACGACGAGAGAAGGAGTCAAAAAGCGGACCATAAACACCACTGTTCTGGTAACTAGGTCAGACAAGCGAACATTCACCAACCTGCGTTACAAGGTTTTGCCTGTGAAATTCAAAGTTCTTTGTAGTAGAACAAGCATTCCTTGGAATAAGCTAACCAGAAAGTGAAACTATGAAGCAACAGATGCTGCGGTGGATGCACTCGATGACGCAACCAGTTCCAGATGGGAATACACAGAGGATCTTATCAATAGGCAGCAGAGAGTGAAGCAGCTGCTCACTGGAAGTGAGCATTTACAAGAAACAGGTGATATAAAAGCTGATTTTTCTAAACTTGAGAAATTGTTGTTTAAAGACATTGACATTTCGTTCAATATTATTACTTTAGAAGAATATATAGAGAAAAATCAGGCACCCAGGGGTCTGCGAATTAATGTTCTTCCAGTGTCAGGTCTGGACAAGTTCAAATTTAAAACTGAATGGCTTGAGGCAGTAAGTTTATGCTCACAAACCTTTCTGAAACTGCTAATCAGATCTGATCTTAACAAATTAGAGCTACTGAGTAAAGAACTTGAAACTGTAAAAGCACAAGTCTGTGCATTTAAGGAAAGAGCTAAATACAAGGACTTTGACATTAAATTGCAACGAAATTTAACAAAGTATGAAAAAGAAATAATGGCGAGAAAACAAAAGAAACTCCTAAGAGACAAAGAGGACTATTTAAAAGGAAATATTTTAAAATGTGGCAAAGACCAAGCAGTAGAGGCAGAAGCTGGAGCAGGGTAAGATTTAACATCAACAAGCAGAATAAGACTACTAGTGCCACAGGAAACAGGACTCGGGGTAAGGATAAAAAAGGGTGATGTCAGGGATTCTGAACAGATGCCAGGGACCAACAAAGATTCTGAAAGAGTTCTTTTTAGAAAAACGAACTGTGCTACAAAGAAAAAGAAGAGAGGCAGAAGAGGCAAGAGAGGAGGAGGAACAAGAGGAAGGAGATCGAGAGATGGAGAGCTGAAATCAGGGAAGAAGACAACTTACAAGTAGTGAACATTTTCAATATACCCTTAAGTGATGTGCAAACCCAGGTATTGAGTCAGGCCTCTCATTTATACCTACACCAAATTTTAACCTCTTCCAAATTCACCTAGATTTGCGCAAGTTCTTTAGAAAAATAAGACTGAAATAATTTTTCTCTGAGAAAAAGGAATATTTCAACTGGAACTATGGGCTATATTGAAAGAACTTGCACATTGGAACCAGAAGAAATTGATTTATTATTGAACCAAATGCCAAACAATGCTGCAATTGAGGATCAGGACACAACCGAGCCACCATTTAATCTGGAATTAAGTGATGAAGTTGAACTTAGAGACCTTCTAAATTTAGGAGGGCAAGAAGATGGACATGCAGCTGTTTGCATCAGCAATGAACAATTTAATGAAATGAGGCACAGACAGTTTAGAGGTAAATCTACATTCTGTCCATTCATAGTTAATGCAGCTATATTGACCTATGAAAGAGTGGTCACAAAATAGGTGCAAGACAGCTTAGCAGGTTCTAAGCTACCTAAACATCTTAATTTAAAGAAAGATGAAAGAATGGCTTTAAGAGCATTAAGTGAAAGTGTTGATTTGGTAATAAAACCTGCAAAGGGGGGGCAACATAGTTGTCGTGGGGAGGGAACAGTATGTACGAATAGCTGAAAAGTTATTAAATAACATTAATAACTATAAGAAACTCCCCAATAACCCGATGCATGTTTTTATAAAAAGCTTTACCAAATTTTGACTAAAGCCGTTGCAAAGAAAGATATTATTGAGGATGAATTTAAGTTTTTGTGGAATGAATATCCGGTCACACACGTTTTTTATATATTACTGAAAATACACAAAGATATAATCCTCCTGGTAGACCAATAGTCTCCAGCAATGGCTCTATATCAGACAATTTGGGACATTTTCTTGATATTTTCCTGCAGGACTGTGTTTTAGATTTGCCTTCTTACATAAAGGACACAAGGAATGTGTTGAATAAATCTGAGAAATTCATGTGGAAAGAATCCTATATATGGTTGGGGGTGGATGTAGAATCTCTCTACACCTCCATACAACATGATTTGGGGGTTAGAGCTAGCAGAGTTTTTCTGGAGAATAAGAAAGATAAGAATTTTCCAACAGATTTGTTTTAATAAAATCCTTAGAATTCATTTTAAATCACAACAGCATTGAATTCAATACAGAACATTATCTTCAAATATGTGGCATGGCCATGGGTGCATGTATGGCACTGAGTTATGCTAATTTCTTCTTGGGCTGGTTTGAATTACTAAGCATGTACAACAAAGATCTGAATCCATATTTCAGCAATATCAAAGTATTGTATAGATTTATTGATGATTGTATTTGTGTTTGGGATGGTAAAGAAGCATACATACCCAAATTTATGGAGTGGTTAAACACTAATAATTTCAATCTAACCTTCACCTCTAAATCTAGCAAAACAGAGCTAGAATTTTTGGAAATCAGGTTAAATAGCAATCCAGACAATACAGTCATCACAACAACTTTCAGGAAGGACACTGCGACAAATTTCCTTCTTAGGGCTGACAGTGCTCACCCCCCAAAATTGAAAATGTCCATCCCTTATGGACAGATGTTAAGATTACACAGGAATTGCTCAGGCATTTCCTGATTGAATGATTAATTTATTCATCTGATTAGATTATTAATTTTATATGCTGCATTATTATGTTGGGTTTTAAATTTTTTTTCTTTTTCTGTATTTAATGATTCTATTTCTGAAGATGTGTCTATTGTTTGTACAGTGCCCAGAACCTCTGGGACTGGGCATTTTTTAAATAAATTTTGCCTTGCCTTGCCTTGCCATTTTCTTCAAATAAGCTAGAAAAAAGATTTCTAGCTAGAGATTATAACAAGCAAACACTAACTGAGGCTAGAGAGAAAGCTATGCCCAGAAGCAGGGAAAGTCTCCTTGTTGATAAAAATGAAAAAGAAAAAAATAATGTGCATCTAGGTAATGCACCTGTCACTTTCGTAACAGAATATAATTGTGTGGCTGATAAGGTGGGCAATGCCATACACAAAACCTGGCATATATTTTGATGATTGATAAACTGGTTCAAAAATTAGTTTCAGAAAAACACAGAGTTTCCTTTAAAAGTGCAACAAGCATTAGGGATAAAATTGTACACAGCAGATTCATGGCCCCTAGATCCTCTGGGATCACAACTCAGTTACCCAAACGGACATCAGAATTTTTTAAATGTCAGAGTTGCAATGTTTGCAAATTTGCAGTACAGGATAAATCTTTTATACATCCACAAAATATGCACCAAAAAGTGTCAATATTGCAGTGCATAACCTGCGGTACACCTTTTGTGGTGTAAGCTTTATGGTGTTATTGCAGCCTGATTTACGTCGGGAGTACAACCAGACCACTTAAACAAAGATTACAAGAACATGTAAGATCCGTAGAAAATAAAGAGGACACACTGGTGGGCACACACTTTACTCTGTACCATAACACTAATGTTAGCGAACTAAAGTTCATGGGCATTGAGCATGTCCCAGTGTTGAAACAGAGGGGTAACAAAACAAATGTGTTGTTAAAAAAGAAAACTTTTGAATTTTCACACTGAATAGCGTGAATCCATCAGAGTTAAATGAACAATAGGACTTAAAACCTTACCTTTTGGACTAATGTGGTTCTTTATTCTGAAGTTTGTTGTTATTTAATTTCATGTATGCATGTACAATCACTCAGTATAAGGAATGCTCTCTGATAGTTACTCTTAAAGTACTACATAAAAACACTAGGGGCCAGATATTCAAAGCACTTGCGCATGGCACAACAAAGTTACACCAGTACAACTACAGACTTGCACTGCAGAACAATATTCAACCACCGTGGCTGTGTGATGCAAGTCTCATTATGCCACGGCACAAATGTAATGTATGCAGTGCAAGTGCAGGGGGCATTCCCATGAATATGTGGTGCAGTGGCATATTCAACCTTAAATCATGTCACAAGTCAGGAGCAAACAACAGGATGCGCCAGTCGGACTTGAGCCTATAAAAACAGGCTCAAACACAGACACAGCAGATGCACAACCCTGAGCACAAAGCTGGATAACATGGATGGAGCACTATTCGTAATGGAGTAGATAATGAGGGGTGTGAGGAGGACGGAGGAACAGTGACGTGGCCGATGAAGGGCCCATCAGTGGTATGCCCAGCACAGATGGTACCATGCCCACCTCATGTTTGAGGACTTCAGCGATGTGGAGATCATGAGCTGGTACTGCCTGAACATGGCAATTCTGAGGCAGTTCTGTGAGCTGTGCAGTGATGAGCTGCAGGCACCCACCAGATGTTTTCATGCCATGTCTGTGGAGACCAAAGTGACAGCAGTGATGTGCTTGCTCACCACTGGCACCTTCCAGAGACCAAAGGGTGCCACCACCGGTATCACTGACTCAGCCATGTCCCGCCTCCTCACACAGTTCCACAGCACTCTGCTGTTAAATGCTTTGGAGTTCATACGATTCCCAAGCACACAGGCAGAGCATATAGTAAGCATGCAGGACTTCCACAGGGTGGCATGCATGCCAGGCATGATAGGGGCCATAGACTGCACCCACATGGCCATAGGCACACCACCTGGCCCCAAGGGGCCAGCATACATAAACCATAAGGGATACCCATCCATCAACTGCCAGGTGGTGTGCAATGCCATGGGGCACATCATCAATGTCTGCACCACACACCCCGGGAGTGCACACGATGCCTACATCTGGCACAGCTCCATACTGTGTCAGAGATTCGAGCATGGGGATATCCCCACAGGGCACCTGTTAGGTGAGCAAGGCAGGGTGATGGAGGCAGGCACAGCAATGCTGAGGGAGGAAGACAATGACACAGGGGAAGTGGGGCACAGGGGCAGTATGCAGCAGGGGTGGGGGGGTGGCACCAGCAGAGCGCAGAGATAACCATGCTCTCTCCCCACACAGGTGACAGTGCATACCCACTGAGGCTCTGGCTGCTGAACCCCTACCAGAGACCGGCCTCCCCTGTGGAGGAGGGATAAAATGAGGCACACACTGCCATGCGGAATGTCATCAAGCATATCTTTGGCATGCTCAAGATGCAGTTCCGTTGCCTAGACAGGTGAAGTGGTGCCCAATACAGACCATCGAAAGCCTGAGGCCTATTCCTGGCCTCTTGCATGCTGAAAAACATGGCCATTGACCGTGGGATAGTTGTCCAGGTGGATGAGGGTGACAGCAGTGGGGAGGATGGTGAAGATGGGCCGGAGGGGGTGTGTAGCCACCCATGGGTAGGTGGGACCCCAGGCTGGCGGCAGATGCCAGGAGGCACAGGGCTACCATCACACAGGAGCATTATGGAGAATGCAGGTAAGTGCAATGCCACACTTGCAGGGCCTTCACAGACCACCACCCCACCCACAGGGCTGGATGGGCACACAGGGATGCATGCAGGGACAGAGGCACACACAGCAGGCACAGTGGAAGCAGTGCCACACAGATGTACACAGCACACAGCATGGGCATGGACACTCACACACAGGCTGCAGGACATGGCATGGATCAGACGCATGACACCAGTGCACAGGCACAACCGGCGTGGAGCCACCCTCATCACCCCCACACCACAAGGCACAGCAGCCCAGCCAGCACACATGGGGTGTGCGCCACACCACACATGCACACCACCACATGCATGGGGCACCACCACCACCCAAATGTGCACTGGAAAGCAGCAGCAGACAGCAGAGAAGGGCAGCACACACATCAGGGCAACTACATGGTACCATGGCCGCCATGGCAGATCAGCAGATGCGGGCTGCACAGCGGCCAACGGCGGAGTGTCCAACACACCTGCAGTGGTGGAGGCCCAAGAACGTGACTGGGTTTTCACTGGGGTGTAGAGCTGGCCAAACAGACCCATACTGGGGGTGTCAGAGATGGCCACATCAGAGCCCGGCGTCATCCGTGCAGAGGTAGCCATGTGCCGGGACCATGGAGTAGACATTGCACTGCAGGGTGTCCTATGCAGACGGCTGTGCCCAGTGGCTGCCAGAGATGCAAACCTGGCTGCAATGGTACTGGTCATGTGGTCCAGAGATGTGGTCATGGCCTCCCGCAGCTGACAGAGCTAATCGATAATCTGCGCATGTACTCTGTCCTAATGCTCGGCCAGCTGACGCTCCTCAGCCCGCAGTGCACGCATCTCCATGGCAAGCAGCGCCTGGTAGTCTACAGATGCCCACAGCAGCTGGATGTGCTCTGCCAGCCAGTCAGCATCCTGCACATCCTGGCCTGGATGCCGTCCTGCTGGGGGTGATGCAGCATGCTGGTCAGTGCCCCACTCAGGTGGACACTGCACAGGGGACTGCACAGGGTGTAGTGTGGTAATGGGTGCATTGGCAGTGGCCGCTGTGGCATGCTGCCCGGTGGTGTCTGCATCCTGCCGCCACTGATCAACCATCTTCTGGACAGTGCCCAGCGTGGCTGCGCCTGCTACAGCATCCCCCCCCTCATCAGGCACCACACACCACTGTGCTGGCATGGACAGGGGGGCGGCTGCACAGCCACAGGCACAACACTGGGTCCTGATGGTGCCTGCATCTGTCCCTGGACCATGGCTGGTACCACATGGCCGGCGCTGTCCAGTCTCAGAGTGATATCATCATCGGAGTTGTATGCACCTCCCAGCTGGGTGTCTGTGCAAAGCACAGGAAGGCTGTCACCCAGCAGGAGCTCTGCCAGTGTGTCATCCAACTCCAGCCCCAGGACGTCCAACAGCCCCACACTGCTTCATCGCATCCGGTACCTGCCATGGATGCCTATGGATGTAGATGGCACCTCCTCCTCTGATACCATGTCGGCATCCTCCTCCTCCTCCTGGACCACTCCGCAGAGACGTGATGGCGCTGGAAAGAAGGAACACAGAGTCAGCGGTGCTGTAGCACCCATGCAAGTGGTACCTGCACCCAGGTGTGCATACCACCATGACTGTCATCCACTGGTGCACCATGCACAATTGCAGACAACACATGCACGTGCCATGCAGCACAGTGGCAGGCCCACCTGTGTGGCACATCCCATACCCACCGCCCATGCATGTAGTGCGGTGACTCATCATGATGTGAGGGGCTGCCACCCATCTGAATTCCACCACTGAAAATGCCCTCTATGGCAGCGTGGCTGATGGTGGCCACCACCATCTCCTCTGCTGCGGACGGTGCCGGTGCGGTGGATGGTCCTCCACCGGTCCTGCTGCATGCCGCCCTGATGGCCGCCACCTTTTCCTTGATGCTGTGCCTGCCCATCCCCACCTTCTTGCAACACTCCTGGGCACTCAGCTGGTATCTGCCATGGGTGTTCACATTTGTGGCCACCACATCCAACCCTGCCGACCTCTCGAGATGTACCCGTGACATCACTCAGCAGGTCCTTTCTGTCAAAGTAGGCCTTGAACAGGGCCTGCTGCTCCTCTTCAGTGAAATTGGGCCTGCGCTTGTGGGCAGGCCAATGCTCCTCCTCTCCTTATGGCTCGGACATTCTACTACCTGTGGACATTGACAGCACAGGAGGTCAGTGGCAACATGGCACAGTACAGTGCTCTGGTGCAGTGTAGTTGTGGGTCTCTCAATCCCAGCATTAGCATCCCCTTACCTAACAGGCTGCAATACTGGTCCATGACCTGTGCTGTTCCATGGCGCTTATAAGGTGCAACACATGCAAATGAGCTTGCGCACAATGGTAATGATATGATAATGCACCTTAGTGCACTGTGCATAGGCTAATGAGTTGATTTGCATATGGCAGCTGAATATTGCATACTTGCGCCGTGCTCAATCGAGTTGCACTGGAGCATTCATGTGGTGCATTGTCTGTGTATGTGCGGTGCATGGGCCTGCAGTGCGTGTGTGCGTGCACCACTGCAGGAGCCTATCGTGTGACCGTCTGCATTGCACGATATGCCCCTATGGCGCATGCGGTGCATCACGGTGCACTGGCCTATGGCACAGCTTCCTGTGTTGCACTATGCCACATACCGCACAGGCCAGGAGCATGCGAGGTGCTGTTCAGGGTCACGCTGTGTGCTGTCAGGGTCACAGATGTGACCCCGGGCACCCGCCAGGCCATGCTGCAGTGCACATGCATGGTGCTGTGCAATACACCTCCACAGTGCACGTATATCGTGCATACCCATGCTGCGCGGTAGCGTCCAGTGGTACACTATTGTGCAACGTCCACGTGCGGCAACACGTGCTTGTTGAGTAGGCCATAACACCTCCGACAGGGGATCATACAGCAGCCATGGCATGCACTGCTGCCTCCCGTAAGGTGCTCATCTGGACCGAGGTGGAAATGTGCAACCTCTTGCACTGGTCCAGCCATATATGGCCCAGCTGTTTGGGCAGGTACCTCTGCAGCAGGCCCATAGTGAGGTGTGGGACTGTGTGGCCATGGCCCTGGAGCACCGCACAGGGGTGCACCACAGTGCGAAGCAGTGTAGGCATCGTTACAGTGACCTGTGCTGCAGAGACCTGGACCGACTTCGACGGCTGCAGGCATGCATGCAGAGTGGGGCAGTGCCACAACCAGGTTAGTATGTGCATGTCTCATACATGCACAGGGCATTGCTGTAGTGGGTGTAGGAATGTGCAGTGGATGCCGCTGCCGGGGGACATCATGGTCCTGGCAGTTGCTGTGTGCCCTGCAGGGCTGCTGTGCATGTTGCAGTCATGCAGGCACCAGGGCCATGAGGCGGGCGGTGTCCTACCCTGTGCCATGCAGGTTGTGTGGTGGGGTGGGGCTGTCTGTGTGTGCCTGTTCACTCATGTCCATCTCTCTCATTTCCTTCCACAGGGCCAGAGGACCACAGGAGGGCCAGGGTGGCCGCAGCCATGGTGCAAGGGAGCAATAGGGGGTCGGTAGCTGGGCCAGCAGGATGGCGTCAGCCAGGTAGGCGTGTTCACACTGCTGTACTGTGTATCCGTGGGTTGCAGGTGGTCACAAGTTATGGACGTGGTCACCACAGCCATGTGTCACAACTGCCATGGTAGGTGCACCAGTGCGCATGGCATCCACTGCGTGTGCGGCCACGGGTGCCTGTAGTCCATGTCATGTGCCTTGCCCGTTAGCCGATTCACCCACTGTGCAGCCCTATGTGCCTGTCTGCACTGGTGTGGTGTGCTATGTGGATGACTGGTGCGGTCCTCCGTGCGTGGGTCCTTTGTGGTCCATCCAGTGGTGTGTGCCTCCACTGTCCAGTGTACACTGTGGGTGGGCTGGGGATCATTTGGGCATGTCACTTATTGCCTGTTCTGTCTCTTCTCCTAGGTGTTCCCAGGATAGCGCCAAGGCAGAGATTGAGCGGAGTGCTGCATGCCCTGGGGTACTTGCTGGTGCAGCAGCGGAGGATGACACAGCTTCTACAGCAGCTGATACTGGAGACTGTGGCACTGAGGAGGAAGATATGCCAGCCAGTGGTGGCAGGCCGTGGCTGACAGTAGCCCCATTTGTTGTATTATAGCCCCTGTTTCTCCTGGCCTTCCCCTGTTGCCCTGCCCATCCCCCCATCCCATTGTATAACCTCTGGACCCTATCTCCCACCTCCCATGCCCTCCCCTATACCTTTTGTTCACATTTGTATACTGTTGCACTGTTGTTTATAGTAAAGCCTTTTACATTGCTACATCACTGTGTCTGTGTTTCCTTTGCAGATGGCGTGTGGAGCCATGCTGCAGGTGTCTGTTGTGCTGGGCTTGGCCATGTACCTGGTATCCTGCCACTGTCCCCTTGGGCCACTGCGCATATGTCTATGGGGTATGTGCCCCATGGCCCTGTCCTGTGTGTGGCCCTGTGTCATGTGTCTCGCAGTGGCCTGTGACTGCCCCTGCACCTTGTGCGCTTGTCTGCCTGCCCTTCTTTTCACCTGTAGTGCTGCCTGTCTCCACTGTTGTCTGCAGTGCTGTGCCCTTCCCCACTCTGGGTGGCGTACTGTGTGCCCCTGGGTGGCCTGTGCCTCCCTCAGCCCTGGATGACAATCCTCTGTGTTTGTGTGTTCTCCTGGCACCATTGCCACAGCTCCCTGCGACATGGCCTGGTGGGTGTCTCTTTCATGGCTCTGCTGCTGGTGTGCCAGTGGTGCCAGTGTGTTGGCTTGGTGCATGTTTTATGGTTGGTGGGCCGGGGTTCTCTGTGCACTGTCCCCACGTGCTCTGTGTGGTCTCTGGGATGGTGTGTCACTTTTCTTGACTGTGCTGTGCAGGTGGGGTCCTGTTGCCCATCTTCCCCTGTGCTTCCTTGCCTGTGTGTCCCTGTGACATGTTGCCCTTGCTCAGCCCACTGGGTTGTGTGTTCTGGCCTGGTCCCGTGCATCCCTGGTTGCGCCGGTGCATCTGTGGTTGAGCCGCAACGCATCTTTGCTGTATTCAGCCTGATTAGGCCGGAACATTTCGGTGGTGTATCTTTGGAATATGGCATGCTGTCCCACATGGCACATCTATGTTGTGCTGCGCCGTCATTGCACACTCCTTCGGTGCAAGTCTGAATATCTGGCCCTATGTGTATAACATCGTAGCATTTAAAAGTTTAATAGTGAGAGCAAGGGCAGTGTTGTGAATTATGTTTAATATAAACAGACTTCTTACCTTGTTTCTTGTAAATATTTAAATATTTAGACACTCTGCTTTGGCACATTTAAAAGCTTTAACCAGTTCTTCTGACCATTCTACTGTTTCCTTTTTTATTTAGATATCTGTCATCTCATATTGCAATAGGCATTGAGAAACTGTTGATCGCAGAAAACCATGCATGATCGCATCTGACTGACACTCCTTTGCTCTTCTTAAAACACCATCCCCCTCTCCCCTCTCCCCCCACCCCCTTTTTTGTCCTTTCATTTTCTCTTACCGCTTATTGATTAAAAAATTGTATTCTACACTAACTGTGATTTTGTAATAGGTAATTTACCTGAAAATTGTCACAATTTTCTATAGAGAAAGTTATAATAAAAGTGTTGAGAACAACAGAATGAGAGGCATTAACTGAGAAAATTAATCAAATAAGTAATCTGAATTTGTGTATTTTATTTTAAGATTCTATGGTTTAACTATGACTAATTATGTGTAGATCACATTTAGTGATGTGAAAGCTGAAATGTCTTTATTAATATTCATGACGTTATTAATGAATATGTATTAGAGAGGTGTATTTAAACTGTCATGTGTCTTCCCTTTCCACGCCCCTTGACAAAAGGTTTACTCCCAAAGCGTGGGGCTACATGGTTGTAGTGTGAGGTCTTAAACACACTATTCTGACTATATTTTGCTGTTAAAGCTTTGAAAACTGTATTGGATGTGTGGAGCTTTATTTCTACTCCAGAAATGCAGGTACCTTTGAATTGGATTTGATATTTCTTCAGGCTGGTAACCTTTACCTGCACCCCTCCTAACCTGGGCTAGTTGTAGTTGCGCTTTTTTGGGTCATATATAAAGTGCCCCCCATTCATTTCAAAGCCTGCTATAATCCGATATGGCCCTCTTCCAGCTGTGGTTGTCAGTACAGCATGATTCTATCATGGCCTCAAGATCCGGGTGCACTTCCACAACGGAAACCTCAAAGTCAGGAATTTTGTTTCCTAGGCGCCTTGCATTGGCACACATATTTCTCCACTTCTGTTGTCCCTCCCTGACCCTACTTTGCCCTCCTTTCCTGATTCCCTCCTTCACCCTTCTCTTTTCTCTGGTGCTGTCCTTCCCCATTTTATCCTACCTCTGTCCACCCTCCCTAGTATTTTTCTTAGCCTTAGATCCACACATGCCCCTCCCCCCCCCCTTGCCGTTCTCCTTATTACCCCTAGAGAATTTATTTTCACTGGGCTTATCTTCACTGCTGCTCCATTTTCTGCAGGGTGGGGTGGGTGGGGTGGATATTCACTGCCTCACTCGTTTCTGCTGCCTCACCCCCTGGCTAATTTAAATGCCTATTGAAGTAGTAGTTAATGTTCCACCAAGTTGTGTTGTTACCCTCCTGTATGGATGGAGGTAATCATATTGATACAGGCCTTTATTCTTCCAGGTAAGACCCCAGTCCCTGAGGTGGGCAAACCCCTTCTGTCTGCACCATGCCTTCAACCAGTTGCTGAAGACCATGGTGCAGAGTTCCCTCTCCTCCCCCAGCTGTTTACAGGTAGCACCTCAATGAAGGCCACCGTATGTGCTACCTGCTCCAGGCCCCTCCCCAGCTCCCTAATCCTATCCTGCACAACCCCTACTGTATCCTCTGCACAGTCATGTGTCCTCTGATGGACAATGACATCTAGCTTCCCCTTCTGCTCCACTGCCCTAGTGAGACTAAGGGTCTGTTACCCATCCCTCCACGCCAAGGTGCAAAAGGTAGGCACTGCGCCTCACTCCTTCCCTCCCACGGTGTTCTCAAAACTACACCCCTAATGACTGAGTACCCCACCAGAGGTTACTTCTTCTACTGGAGTTCTCTGCCTCTGACCTTTGGGCTTCTGCTCTAAAGGACCCCCACATCCTCCCATGCCACTACCATGGGTGCCTCATCCTGGCAGTCCCATCCCACCAGAACAGTGAAAGAGTTGTATAGTGACTCTGGCTGAGGAACGTGTCCTCTTCCCCCCACCCTCCAGGAGCCCACAATAGCCTGGTTGGCCCTACTTCTTGCTACTCTGTGAGGCAACACTGGTGGACTATGTGAACCCCTCAGGTTCACTATGTGAGTATACTTTTTTAAACGCTGAGGCAAAGTAGTCATTCAGGTACTTTACCACATCATTGTCGCCATTCAGACATTGATGGGGGGGTCCACCATCTTTTGTGCTTTCCTACTGTGTGATATGTCGTGGGACAGCTGTTATTTGCGATAGCTGCCTCAGCTGTAGTAACCTTCTTTTTCAATTTTACATACCTCAGTTTTTTACATGCTTTGTGCTCCTCTCAATGATTCTGATTGACTTCTTTCTCCTTTTGAGTTCCTCTGATACTTATTTCCTAAACACATCGGTATATTTTTCCCCTGCTGTACTAGTTTGCTTATGGTACACATACCATCAGTGCATAAAGAACTATTTTTTGAGTACCTTCCATTTTCTTTTGCAACCTACCTCTACATTCCTTGTCCCAGGCTGTACCAGCTACTCTTCTCTAATTCTGTCAAATCTACATTAAGGGACAAACGTTTCTGGTTACCCCAGCACCATCAGTTTTCCCCACTGTAAGCTAAACCTACAGCAAATGGTAGTTATGGTCATTATTGCCAAGGTATTTCCTCCCACTGACACCTTTTACAATATCAGACATAAAATAATGCAAAGCATTACTGAGAGCACATGCTTTATACATGATTTGTATAAGACGACTAGGTATATGATTTGTATATGATGACTACAGTATATGATTTACATATACGTCCCATGATGCTTTGTATTATTGGGGTATGCAGGAATTTAAATTGCTTTGAAATCTGGCTTTCTTGGCAATAGCATTCCCAGGTAACCCTTGCCTCAGTGCTTTTATGCTGTAGAAACAGAATTTATCGGCAGATAAGGACCGCTTGGCCCACCTAGTCCGCCTCTCTGCTGAGGTTCTTTGTCTTTTACATTGCTTTTCTTTACAATATCTTCATTGTTGAATAAAAATGGATCAAGTGATGGTCCTGGATGCCCCTCCCTCACACACCATGTTAAGAAATATTCAGTAATGGCATCTACAAATGTTAAAGTCTCCCTTGACGTCCCTGTGAAAGGGGAACTGAAGCCACCTATCAGCATGAGTAACAGTCTCAAGACAGTTTTCTCAATTATCTCACACAGTTTGCCCTCTTTCTTACCTGGGGTTGGTAATAAACAGGTCTAGTACGTTTTTCTAACATGTAACTGCCTGATGCATATTTTTCCTGATGCTGAATTCCCATCTTTCATCTTACCGTTGGGTATTTTTTACGACAACCAAAATCCCGGCAGTAGTGAGTGCTTAGCGAATTGAAAAGCCGAAATGAAAAGCAGAAATCTCTCTCACTCTATTTTGAATTTAAATAACTTATGCCAGTGCACAGTAAAGTTGAATTTTAAAGCTGAAAAGCCTCTCTCTCTCTCTCTTTCCCTCTCTCTCCCTAACATGATCTAGTTCTGTACTCCCGCTCTTGCCCTGCCACAGGCTTACACAAAGCTTTAAATGACTTGCTGCTGCTACAAGAAAATATTTCTAAATATCTGAAATAAAATATGCATGCAGCCAGTTTTGTCAACGTACCTGAATGGAGATCTGTTCCCCTGCAGATGAGTTGAAATGGCGCAGCATAACAGCATAGCAATGTGACATCAGGATTAAAGTGCACACTCCACTTAGTCGAAAAGTCTCTCTCTCTCTCTCTCCCTATGTGTAATCACATACTAATTTCATACTGGTTTACTTGGATCTGGATTTGGATTATCTAAAGCGAGGAGGAACATGAGGGAGCTTGTGCCTTGAACCAGACTAATATATACACAGGCACATTACAATACCATAGTAGTAGTTTAGACATAGAGAATAATGGATGGGGAAGGGTTTGATATGAGAATTTAATGCACACCCGAGTTGTGGGATGCTACATAAACACCTGAGGGGTTTATCAAAGAATCCCACAATGAGGGTGTGCATTAAATTCTTATATGAAACACCCTCCCCATCTTTTATTTTTTTTGTATAATAACAGGCCTGCAATTTTTCTCCAGAAGTTTGTGAGACTGTTTGGCCCACCCACACACAGAATGCTGGCCAGTGAGGCAGCAGCAGCATAGTTTGACTGGCATGGCTCATGAATGTCATAACAACCAGCCGGTTGTTATGGAAAATATCAACCTGGTCAGTACACTGAGAGAAACTGCTGACCAGTTATTATAAGCTCATACATACGTTGCATTGCTTGTTTCTTACACTCCGGTTTGTTCTGTTTTGAAGTATGCATCATGAACTATGTAGAGAGTAAAGAGGTGTGTGTGCAGATGGAAAGAGGTGAAGCACAACACAAAAGGAACAGTGATGTATATGGTATGAGGCAAATATTTAGAGTCGGGAACTATATAAAGTCAGGATAATTATTATCGGGCTTATTAATGTTGGGCTCGCATCCCTGATAGGACAACAGAGTCAGGCAAAATATTGTCGGGCAAGTAGGTGTCAGGAAAATGTACAGATTCTGTAACAAGCAATGGGCTGGATTGTCAAAAAGCCCTTAGATCACCGCAAGTTGTGGCGATCTAGGGCTGTGGTAATCTTGGGGCATGTCAGGGCCCCTGTGCCATAATTTATAAAAATGAGGGTCCCTGCACCTAAGACCTGAGATTTGCCACAGCTGCAGGGTTGTGCTGAAGAAGTGGCACACCTGGAGGGTTTGATGGAAGGATCCGTCAACCTCCCCACCTGGTGCAACACTCGAGGGCCCACAAAGATGGGAGGGTGAATATGGCTGCAAGATAGTGACCTGGGGCAGAAGGAGCATGGGGAGTGGCATAGGGAGCGACTGGGGCATGGTGGCAATGTAAGGGTGCTCAGGTGGCGCCCTGCGGGGGTGCCTTGCGCAAGTGTAGGTGGCTGATAAGTCCGGGTATGGGGTTTTGCAGGAAGGGACTGGGACACAGCCTCATGTGCACTCAGTACTGGCACCTGCCCCATAGGTGCCAATGACCACAACACTGTAGGCGGGTAGCAGTGGCTGCAGGATGCGGGGTACAGGTGGCGGATGGGAAAGGTCCCTGGGCACGGCGACAGTGCCCTGGTACTTAATTCCCCACATGGAGGCAAAATACTGTATGAATATGAACATACAAAATGAAAAGTGAAGCTAGCTTTTACGCTTTTTCTATAAACTCAGTACTTGTGATAATTAACAGCTACATGTAAATGCTAGTGTAATATATAGATGAAGCTTGTTCTGCATGGATTTTCATCTTAAGCAGAATGCTGTTGTACCAAAAGTGCAAATGTCATGGAACATGGTTGTATCCTTCTGTTGTACAGCAGTGTTCTACACAGGTGAACACAATGTCCGCATGGCCAGCTTGCTGTAATGAAACCAGAGCTGAAAAAAAAAATCTGCGCACTCTCAACAAAAAAACCACAAAATGGAAAATGATAATGTGGATCTTTGCTAGTTTGCTCTGTTTTTCAACAACGTTTGAAAAGTTAAACCTTTATATGAACATAAACTTAATCTTATTTTTTTTTTTTTAAAGCATCTGTTTCGCCATATTAGCTGTCACTTGCTAAGAATGGGACATGACAATGGGAGAATGGCTGAGAATGGGACACAATAGTTTAAGCAATTAGAATAAAAAAAACTTTTTTTTTTTTCTCTATACACTATAAACAAGCATTTGTCAATGCCAAATGTTTGCTTGCTGGCATTGGCATTGGCATTGGTAGTGTAGGAGTTACAGAGCTTCATAATAGGAATGGCAGTGAAGTATTGAACTGAAGCCAACCCCACCACCACCCTGCAGAGACTGACAGGCATTGGGGTGTGCCTTTGGGTCATCAGGCATAATGGCCACGCCATTTCACCACACTCTACCCTGCAGACACC
The DNA here is from genome assembly GCA_016271365.2 of Neoceratodus forsteri. Classification (NCBI taxonomy): domain Eukaryota; kingdom Metazoa; phylum Chordata; order Ceratodontiformes; family Ceratodontidae; genus Neoceratodus; species Neoceratodus forsteri. The sequence goes on from CM028134.1 coordinate 487,576,852, forward strand.
GACAAGTGTCACGGTGTGCCTTGGGGTCTTTGGCCCTTATGCACACCCCATTCCATCAGGAAATATGGTGAGATGGGTGCGGTATAGGAGAATGGGGTGAACTTTGGGGCCAAAGAGTCCAAGGCATACCTCGATGCCTCTCACTGGCTGCAGGGTATGGAATAGTATGAGCATTACAGGCAAGAATCCCAAGTTACACCCCTGATGACTGCCATTCTCTACAGGGTGGGGCGTTATGGTCGGAAACCCTAACGCCTCAGGCATTCGTTGGTATTTTCACTCCAAATTTTCAACATGGTTTTTTTGTGACCCTCACCTCATGAACAGTGGCAATATCAGTTTGTTAGCCAAAAGCTGCTTTTGCACAGCGACTACGGCATTTAGCACCACAGGTGCAAAAACACATTCCGAACAGGTTGTGAAAAATGACAGCTGTACTGTTCATGGGGAGGTGTAAAAAATGGCAATGTTGAAAATCTGCAGTGAAAATATTAAAAAAACTGGTGAAGTCGTGAGTGTGCATAGAAACTGTGCAGCACACACCCATAATGTAATTAGTTTTGAGATTTTTTTTACAGCAGATTGTCAACACAGGCATTTTGGGACCTCCGATCATGAACAGTGTCACTGTGATTTCCTTTATCTGTCCCGAACAATGATTTCCCACAGTGACCATGCATTTCTGCGCTGAAAGTGTGAAAACACATTTTGGACATGTTGAGAAAAATGACAGTTGTACTGTTCATAAGGAAGTGTGGAAAAATGCCACTGGTGAAAATCTGGACTGATAATATTACAAAGTCATGAACTTACAAGGGTGCGTGGAAACTGCGCAATGCTCAATCGTAACACAGTCATTTTATGGACTTTTGTCACCAAATTTTCAACATAGCCATTTTAAGACCTCTGCTCATGAACAGTGTAACTGTGATTTTCTTAATCTGTCCCAAACATTGCTTTTGCACACCGACTGCACCATTGTGCGCTACATGTGCGGAAACACATTTTGGGTGAGATGTGAAAAATGGCAGCTGTACTGCTCATAAGGAAGTGTAATAAAATGGCAATGTTGAAAATCTTGCTTGCAAATATTAAAAATTTGCCAACTTACAAGCGTGCGTAGGAACTGCGCAATGCACGTTCGTAGAACAGTCATTTTTAGGAGGTTTTTTCACCAAATTTTCAACATCACCATTTTAAGACCTCTGCTCATGAACAGTGTCACTGTGATTTTTCTTAATGTGTCCATACATTGATTTACATACTGACTGTGCCCTTATGCGCTACATGCGCAGAAACACATTTTAGGCGAGATGTGAAAATGACAGCTGTACTGCTCAAAAGGAGATGTGGTAAAATGGCAATGTTAAAACTAGATGCAAATATTAAAATCCACGAACTTACAACGATGCGTAGGGACTGCTATAGCAGCTAAATAAAACAGTAATTTTTAAGTTTTTCACCAAATTTGCAACATAGTCTTTTTGAGAGCCCACCTTATGAACACTGGCACTGTCATTTTGTTAATTGGTTCCGAAAGGTGATTTCACACAGTGACTGTGAAATCACCCTTCAGGCCCGATTAACGCCATGACAGTTCAAGAATTCATGAGGAGGGTTCCCAAAAACCCCATGTTGAAAATTTGGTGGCAAAATTCCCCAAAATGCCTGAGATATGCATTAAAGTTGAAAAAACCCTATTTATTGCATTATTCAGCTTACCGGCATTTCCTCAGTTCACGGTTGACTTTGAAGAGTGCAGACGTGTTCCCGGTCCACTGAAGATCATCGCGCCGAGCTCTGGAGGTAAGTGTGGGGTGAGGGAGGTGTGAGGAGGCAGGGTGCACAGTGGGTGGGTGCTGGTGGGCTGAGAGACCGCCAATGGAATGTTTTCTTGTTTACAGGTTGTTGTTTTTTTTTCTAAGAAAGACAACGTGGGACATTTGCCATGCTGGGGTGGGCTCCCAGCGTGGCAGCTGGAAGGCTGTTTGGGGGGGGCCTGGACCCAACGGGGGTTGGGCACCCCGTCGATCATCAGACTTGTGCCGCACTGGGTGGGCTCCCAGCGTGGCAGCTGTGTAGCTGTTGGGGAGCCTGGAGCCAAGGGGGTTGGGCACTCCCGTCGGCCCATATGGACGTGTGCCACGCTGGGGTGGACTCCCAGCGTGGCAGCTAAACTTTTTGGGGGGTGGAGCTGACGGGGATTGGGCACCCTGTCGGCCATGGCAACATGTGCGTGGGGGAGTGCATGAGCATGCATTATGCGTGCATGCCTGTGGAGCGGGGGAGTGCTGCTCACTGAAGTGGAGCTCTCCCTTTCAACTGTATGGCACTGCATTTTCAACTGCTGTCATAGACAACTGCAGCATTGATTGGAGAACTGCGACCATGCCTGCAAACACACTGACTGAATTGGAAGACGGCTGCCACATCTCAGAAAACTCGGATGATGGCACTATGTTTCTTGCACATGCATGCAGGCAAACATAAAAATACTGGTTGGGCAAAACCATGCACAACTAGCCTGTGCTGCCCCCTCATGGTTTGACTTACAATGGACCGCTCGAGATTCACTCTTGAGGTCTGTTGTAATCTAAACCTCTCAGTGGCAGCACAGGCTGGTTGTGCATGGTTGCCCAACCAGTATTCTCTATGTGTAGCCTAGTGTAGTGTCACCTACATACTATCATGCTCACTGTGAAATGACTGGCAGCATTAATTGCAAAAAATATTTACCTTTGAATAGGACCCAGTTCAGAAGAATCAGTTGAGCGTGTCCATCAATGTTTTTCATAAAGTCTGCAATTTCTCCCTTTGTCTTTTTGCTAACATAGTGGTTAATAATATTTAAGGCTTCATTGGTATTCCGAAAATCCAAATTTATAACTTCTGTGTCAAAATATAGACTGGACTGATTTAAAAAACTCTCCTTAACTTCTATGTCTTTACGCACAAAAAGAGAACTTCCTTGTGACAAAAGTAGCTCATCATTAGTTGTAATGTTCTCTTGAAGCTGTTGAAACAGAGCTGGTAACAAATGAGGATTTTTAGCATCTTCTAAGAGGTGTAGATTTAGACCTTGAAGTAGTTGGGCTTTTGTTTCTCCATTTGTACCAAGAGACAGCAGGGCAAAAGCAATGGAGACCGAAAGAGGAGAAAGTACAATATTGTTATCATGCTTGCTTGCTATTTTTCTGTACAGGTTATAACCAAAGTTACTGTTCATCTCTGCAAGATGGCGAATAGTGTGCTGAAGAGGATGTGGTTCTTTTGGTTGCTCAGTGGTGTTTCCATAGGGATTTTGCTGATGGTCATTTGGCTGAACCGGGAGCTTCAGATCTTCCAGGTGCCCGACACTTCCAGGGCCAGGTCTGGTGGTGGTGATGGTGGTGGTGGTGGTGTTGGTGGTGGTGGTGGTGGTGGTGGTGCTCATAATAGCTGATATTTGAAATAGGAGAACAAGTACATTCTCAGTGAGCATATTGCAGCCTTTTAATTAGAACAGTTCTCTCCTGTGTAGAAATAGTAGCACAAATGGAAATGTTATCTCAGGATTAAGAAACATTGCTTAATAGTGAAGAGTTCGCTTAATGAAAACAAAAACCAAATGCATACAGCACTGTATAACATAGCCAAAACAGCACTATTCATAAAACAAGCAGCTCTGCAGAGCCTTGACACTGAAATGGCCTAAATGCCTGTTTACCTTATCTGTGATTTCTCTCTAGTGCAATTACCTAATTTTTTGTTAACATCCCATGTAATCATAGAAAGACAGGGGAGCAAGAGGGATGCTACTGTGAAGGACACCTAAGGCATCTAATTAAAAGCCCATGTGGATCCCCACTACATAGTGAAGGAGAGTTGGCAATGGCCACAGTAGGTATCACAGATGCCTCTTTAAAGGAAATATTCTATCTAGTCACCATGAAGAAGGCAGTCATGAGATCCCAACTCCAAAAGCAATTGTTAAAGCCTGATGGACTGACAGACTAACAGATGATCTCCAACTTGACTTTCATGGCCAAGGTTGTTGTGAAGGTAGTGGCAGTGCATTTCAGGATAAACCTGGACAGGTTTAACACCTTTCAGCCCTTCCAGTCTGACTTCTGTCAGTGCGATAGTGCAGACATAGCCCTGGTCAGGCCTCCTGCGGGTAAGGGATCAGACTAAGAGGTCAGTAGGGATCCTTCTTAAGCTCAATGCAGGTTTCAACACAATGGATCATGATATGTTGATGGGAAGGCTCAAAGAATACACAGGTCTCTCCGGGACTGAGCTCACATGGTTTTGGTCATTCATGAAAGATTGCTAGCAATCAGTTGCTATGAGTCCCTTTCTATAGGGGCTAGTAGCTCTTCTCTGAAGTGTTTTACAAGAGTTGGTCCTTTCTCTAGAGCTACTCACTGTGTATTTAATGTCTTAGGGGAGATAATTAGGAATTACCATGTTGGGTAACACCATAAGGCAGATGGTATCCTGCTGTACCTCTCCTTCACATCTGACCAGGGCCAAAATGATCACTTTGTGCAGTTACTAGAATGGTGCTTGGAGGAGGTAAAAAACTGGAATTCTTTTTGCAGTTAATTACTTTCTCCTTGCCCTGGGTGGCACTTCTTCATGCCTGATCCCCCAGCCCCATCCCCTGCTCGCGGCCTACCATCCGCTGTCCTCCATGGCTTGCCCCTGTGGCAGGGCAGCGGGGATCCCTCAGCCTACAGGAATGGATCCGGTGTGGAAGTTACTGCTATTCGCATGAGCGGGGCCTGTGGGGATTGGCTGTCATCTTGCCATGCCCAGGACTCCTTTTTCCCTTTTTCTCCCCTTAGGAGAGGAGGTGTGCAATGATGCCCTATGGAGAGCATGCATGCATCTGTATGCACTCCTCCAAGCGTCAGCCTTCTCTCCTCCCCTTTCTAAGCATCAGTGTACTGTCCCCCAGCCACCGCTAGGGGCCAGTTGACACTGACTGCTGGTGGACCCCCTCCTGGAGAAGGAGAGCAGTCCCTCAGATGCTTGATCCTTCTTCTCCCCTGCCAACCCCCGTGGCCCATGCTCATTCCTGAATCTGGGTCTCCAGCGCAGCGCAAGGTAAGGCGACCAATGCCTCAGCCCTCAGCACCACCAGGCAGGTGAAAAAATGAAATTCTAACTGGTTGGCCCTTAATCTGAGTGAAACAGAACAGTTACTAGTAGGATCAGATTGACGTGTGTAGGCTTCCAACAGCAGCCTCAGGCTCTCCATGAAGGGGTTCAGCTTGAGGTAGGTAGGGCGATTAGTACTATGAGTGAAGTTTATTTATTTCAAAGTTCAGAAATACACCTTTGAGCAGAAATGCTCACTTACAAAGGTTCCTTATCAGAAAAAACAAATTGTTTACACCATGTCAAAGACAGTATTAAAAACTGATTAACAAAGGCTGGATGACAATAGTGATTCAGTGACATAACAAAACAGAATGAGTAACATAAGTACTGTTTCGGCACTACAGAGTGAACAAAAGTTAACATTCAACTGGTTAAATAATACAAAGCATAACATAGGCACTAAGAGCTATACTAGGGTAGCAGCCCATCTGGGCATTGTCAGAGGTTAAGTCAGTATGCTTTTATTTCACACTGGAATGGAGGAGAAGCACATATGTAAGGAGACTGTGTGGTGGGTAAGGTGCTGGCATCATGTGCACATGTAAGAGGGACCTTGGAGGCAGGAACAGCATGATCAGATGATGCAAGGGTTGGGTTGGGTGGGGTGCAGTTGGCAAGTGACAGTGCATGGGATGGGTTTTCATCAGGAGAAGCAGCTACATTTGGAGCCAGGTAGGAGTAAATTTTGAAGTTCCCATTTGAAAGAACCCAGCTTAGTTGATGTATTTTGTATTACCTGAAGTTCATCAAGCCAGCTTGGTGCCCTGGTTGCAAAGGAGTGTTTGGCTAGAGTTGTTTGGTGGAATGGAGCAGGCAATGTACCGATAGTCATGCCTCTGGTTGGGCAAGGATTTTATGCAGGTTGTAGGAGACCTTGCAGCCCTGGGGGTGGGGGGCAGGCCCATGAGGGCTTTCATGCCTAGCAGGCAGGTTTGATATTTTATTCTGTCCTGCAGGGGAAGCCAGTTTGTGAGAGAGTAAAGAGTGCAGGTGTGCGTGACTTTGTCAGCCCCAGTTACAAAGCAGCAGGTTTTGTTCAGGACTGTTTAACACAGTGTCTGTGGCACTCCCATAGACTGTTAGGCCATAGTCAACTATGGGGAGGATGGAACTTGTAACTGCAACTTTTTTGGCTTCCAAGGTAAGGTTGTGCCTATGTCTATATAGTGCTCCTAGTCTCCTGTTTATGTTGCAGATGATTTGGTTGGCATGTGGTGCAAATGTTTAGACTCTGGTCGATGGAGACCCCGAGGTATTTGAAAGTTTCTACCTGTTAGATGGTCACTCTTACTGCTGAGGATGTTGCATGCTTGTACCTTAGTTCTCTTCTGTGCACTTGAGAAGACCATTGTTTTGGTCTTCTTGTAGTTGAACACAAACTTGTTCGGCTGGAACCAATTCTTGAGGGATGCAAAGCTGCATTGGAGGTCTCGAGTAAGTAAGTCCTGGCAGGGGTTACTTGCACAGATGACTGCATCATCTGTGTAAAGTAAGACAGTGGAACTGGGGCAGGCTTCAGGAAAGTTACTGATGAAGAGGCTAAACAAAAGGAGCCCCAGGATGGAGCCTTGCAGCACACTCAATGTGACAGGCCTGGCATCAGATGGCTCCCCATTCATCTTAGCCTATTGCGATCTGCCTGAGAAGTAGCTTTTAAACCAGAGCACAGCGTCCGCAGTGAGACCTAATGTGGGTAGCCTTGTTAGTAGTAGCGCGTGGTTTACTAAATCAAAGGTCTTGGTGAGGTCTAAGTAGATAGGGCTCACCACCAGTTGTCCTTTGTCAAGAGCCTTGTGTAGTATGCTTATGTATTCAATCAGTGCAGTGGAGGTGCTGTGCATTTTACGGAAACCGTGTTGTTGTTCACACTGGACATTATACTGGCTGAGGTATGAGACAAGTTGGTCAGATATAATTCTCTCAAGTGCTTTGGACAGTGGGGAGAGAATGGATATAGGCCTGTAGTTTGCAACTAATCTGCGGTCTCCACTTTTATGGACATGGATGACCGGACACTTTTCCATTCCTGGAGGAACTGTGAGAATCTGAGGGAGAGGTTAAAAAGTTTAGTCAGGGGGATGGTGAGCTCATCCAAGTTCTTGATGAACAGTCGTCCCACAAGTCCAAAGTATTGGCAGTGGTCAATAACTGCTTTTATTATCTAAGAAACATTTTCAGGTTGTACCCCTGTCCATAACTTTGACATCTGAGAACACTAGGGAAGTCATTCATTTCCTTGTGCCTCGATTACTGTATAGCATGCTACGAAGACCTGTCCAGTGGTCACTTTTGATGCCTGGAACTAATGAAGACCACAGCAGCTGATTTGCTGAGCTCCTTGAGGAGGTTAGTCCACATAACCTCAGTGCCATGCAAATTGAGTATCTGTAATAAATTTCAGCTGAGGGCATCTCAGAGAATGGCATCCTCCGTCACATGAGACAGGGTCATCTCCTCCACCCTGGGAATGGCATTGTCTCCACCTCATAGTTAGGGGAGTGGAGGGGGCAGGTCAGTGCTGGTGGGCAGGGGGATGAGACAAGGAAGGCCACCAAGAGGTAGGAAAAGAAGGGGGCTGGCCCAGGAGGAAAGAAAAGGGTTAAAACAGCAAACACAGCACGGCACTCTCTTTTCTCCTAGATCAGCTTTGGCTTTCTCTCTTTCTACTCAGCACCTGCCTGAGATCTTCCTCTACCAACAGTTGATACTGAGTTTGTCAGGATACTTTCTTCCATAATTTGGCTTTGACACTGTGCCACATAGAAGGCTTTTAAACAAATTGGGGAATATTGGAGTGGGCAACACAGTAGTGCGGTGGGTGGGTAATTAGATGGTCGGCAGGACACAGAGGGTGGTGGTAAATGGCTGTCACTCCACAGAGAAAAGAGTAACCAGTGGGATACCACAGGGATCAGTGCTGGGACTGGTTCTTTTCTACGTCTTCATCAGTGACATTGGACAGGACCTAGAAGGCAGAATTTCCCTGTTCGCTGATGCCACGAAGCTCTGTAACAGAGTGGACATGCCAGATGGTGTAAAAAGAATGAGGAGGGACCTGCAGAAGCCTGAAGAATGGTCAAGGGTTTGGCAGTTGAAATTCAATGCAAAGAAGTGCAAGATAATGCATATGGGGCACAAAAACCCTGGAACAACATATCAGTTGGGGGGTGAGAATATAGCATGCACCAAGCAGGAAAGGGACCTTGGGGTTATCATCTTTGATAACCTCAAGGTAGGGAAACAGTGTGACAAGGCAGCAGGTAAAGCAAATAGGATGCTGGCATGCTTAGACAGGGGCATCACAAGCAGGAAAGGGATGTCATAATTCCACTATACAAGACACTAGTGAGGTCCCACCTGGAGTACAGTGTACAGTTCTGGAGACCTTGCACATGCGAGACATAGACAGGGTAGAAAGGAAGGTTCGGGAGGAGGGCAACACAGATGGTGGGGGGATTGCATCACAAGTCCTATGAAGACAGGCTAAAGGACTTGAATATGTACTCCCTGGAGGAGAGGAGGGAGAGATGGGATATGATAGAGACATACAAGTACCTTACAGGGAGGAACAAGGTGCAGGAATACACTATTTTCCAGTGAAAAAGATGTTCTAGGACTAGAGGGCATGGGATGAAGTTGGAGGGAGGGTGATTCAGAGGAAACGTGAGGGAGAATTTCTTCACAGAAGGGGTGATGGACAATTGGAACACCCTGCCAGAGGATGTGGTGGGGGCTGAAACAATCACAGGATTTAAGAATGCATGGGATAGACATAAGGGAATTCTGGAGGTCAGGAGTAAGGGGCAACAGACTTCTAGAAAAATGTAAAGGGAACTTACAAGCTCAAATGGGCAGATTGGGTGGGTCATAGGCCCTTATGTGCTGACAGTGTCTATGTATCTATGTATCTATGTTTCTTAATACAGTACAGGAAAGAACAAGGCTCCACCACCCAAAAAGATGTGCTGGTAAAGTGAAAGAATTATTTTCTTTTTTTAATTTAATTATTGTGGTAGTTGCCTTTTTGCAGAAGGGACTAATTGATTTCAAGTATTCACCCTTTCAGACTTTATGTTTCAGACGGTGGAAGTAAGAGCCACCCCTCACGACTGTCCCTGATTTTTAGGGACATCCCTAATGTGTGCCTCAACAATTTCCCTGGTCCTTCAAAAATCTGAGATTTGTTTTCCTAAAGAGTAGGGTTCTGAAGCATAAAATTATTATTTTTTTCATTCATTTATTTATTTCAAAAGTTTTACTGGGAATGGCATACTGACTGGTCTATAGTTGTCAGGAGGGAGGAGGCTGGCAACTGTAGCTGGTCAGTCTGACGTCAGTGGTGGGGAAGTTAATGGAGCCATTTTTAAACAAAAGGCTAGTAGAGTATCTTGAATCCAGCGGGTTACAAGACCCGAGGCAGCATGGATTCATGGGGAGAAGATTGTGTCAGATGAACCTGATGAATTTCTTTGACTGGGTGACCCAGAAAATTGATCTGGGTGTGGTGGTGGACATGGCCCACTTTGACTTCAGCAAAGCATTCAACAATGTACCACATAGGAGGCTTGTAAGGATACTGACAGTTTGGAGGTGGGGCCAAGGAGATCAACTGGGTATGGAATTGGTTGATGGACAGGCGATAAAGGGTGGTGGTAAACATCATTCACTTTGGGGAAGGGAGAGTGACCAGTGGGTTACCTCAGGGCTTAGTACTGGGACCAGTCCTCTTAAATGTCTTTATAAGTGACATTGCAGAAGAACTGGAAAGGAAGGTATGCCTCTTTGCAGATGACACCACAATCTATAATAAGGTAGACACTCCAGAGAGGGTAGAGAGAATGAGTAGAAGCCTGAGAAAACTTGAGGAGTGGTCAAGGGTTTGGCAGTCAGGTTTCAATGCAAAAAAATGAAAAGTCATGCACCTAGGACACAGAAACTCAGTGGTGAAGTACACAATAGGGCAGTGATATTGATGGTGTTACATGAGATCCCTGCACCCTAATTGGTACCCCCAGAGGTACACCGCAGACAGCTAGCATTTAGGTATATGTTATACTAACATATAGGGCTAAGGGCATCTACCGTATAAGAGTAGATGTCAGGATATGAATGCATATAATTGCTATACACTTTACTTTCCAATATACACATGTATTTCTTGCTTATAAGATGTTAGGACACCTTTGTCCTTGTAGTGTTATAATATATGGGTCGGCACAGCCATCTTCTGATGATTTGCATTACTACACAGCTATGTACAAACTATAACTCATTGTTTCCACAAAGTGATGACCATAACAAAATTGTATAATGTTATCTAGAACTGTGGAGCCACCTCTAATTTAACCAATAGGGCTCATCTCTGTAACTACAAATGTTTCTATCTTACAGTAACCATGGTAATTATTTTAGGTATGTAATGTAACACATTACGTCTTCTACCTCAGAGACCCCAGGAGACACGGAGATTCCTTGAGGTATAGAGAACGCTTAGCATTGGCTCCCAGTTCCTAATGGTAAGAACTGCTTAAGGCAACTGTGATTTTCCTTTTGGTAGTAATAAACAAGCTTTATCACTCTTATGCAATGTGTCTGTGATTCCTTGCATGCCCATTATTGCCAAGAACCTGAGAGTGAGGATTAGACCTCCTGACAATTGGCGACCACGAGCAGGCAATATTTGGAGTTTGCAAAGTTTTCACTTGTTGCGGGAATGCACACCTACTGTCCCCGTTGGGAAGGGAAAGTTGTAGCATCACCTCTCCCATTTTTCACCCACTTTATAACCACTTGCAAAGTCTGGCTGCTTACTGGGTGTAGTCAATTCTGACTCACCTCACCCCACGGCAGTTTTGGATTGCAAACACAAGTGCACAGTAGTCCACCTGTGAACTAGTGCATCTGTTGTGGATTGATACACAGCATGGCACCTTTTCACAGTTTGATTTTTCATTCCCTCCCACACAATGGCCACTGTATCGAATATCTGCACAGAACTGAGACTCGATGTCTCGAACATCCTTGCCTCACATAGAGGATGGGCTGACTTTGCGCGGGATGCAAGTCAATCCAAAAACTCTGTGCTGGGGATTTCAACCTAGTACTCAGAGACAAGACAAACAGCCAGAAAGCAAGAAGCTAAAGGGCTGTTGGTGGCGGCTCTCTTTGCTGCTTTGGAAGCCTCCGAAGTGAAGTTTCGAACCCTTGAACTGCAAATCTCATCTCTTCAACAGGAGATGGGATTGCAGGAAACTGAATGTGTAAGATGAGGGCAGGATTTGGAGTCTGAGCTCCAAACTCTGCGGAATGAAAATGATTCCCTTTTGCATCACTCTGCACAGGCAAGTGAGCAGGAACTTTGTATGCTGAAGCAGGAGTGTGAAAGTTTGAGACAGGATAAGGGGCAGGCTTTGCAAATGAATGACTTGTTAAGCAGAACGAATGATCAGATGCGTGATGAGTTGTGAGAGTTACAGGATGAGATAAATCAGGTATGTAATGACTTAGGAGTAGCTACTAGGGACAACCATGAATTGAGTGCCATGTATAGAGTGTTACAGAAGCAGACGCAGGATGATGTGGATCAGAATGTTGCAAAAGTTAGTCATGAGGAATGTGAATACAAAATGGTGAAACTGGCCATCAGTGAGAGATGTTGGCTGGTCATGTCAAGGCAATGGGAGGCGTATCTCCTGCCTTGTTGACGTCATCTGAGGAGGAGGAGTCAGATGACAACATCTCCCAGTACAACGCCCAGTCACACCCCTACTATGGCCCAGAAACCCTTCCCTGCCATCCACAACATGGTGGACCCCCGTTACATAACACCAAGTCCCTACATCATTAACGGCATGACGCTCATCATGGGCAACGCCAACATGGTGACCCACATGATGGGGGGGAGCAGGCCCAGGTCCCAATGGCACCACCGATCGCCGTTATTAATGTGAACGATAAGCATTAGATAGAGAGAAAATTATTGAGATTGCCTTAGGTGATGTGGCCATCCCCGAGAGAAACAAACGGGTCTTCCGGACCCAGATTAAGCAGCTCCTACAGAATGCTGGAACTAAGGAGGGAATGGTCCATACTGTGGCTGAAGCCGCAGCTCAGACAGCCCTGCAGGGCACCTGATGTAATCTACCTCCACTCGATCATCCCAATAATCCCCTACAAATGGCCCACTCTGTTCAGCAAATAGCTGACAGCATTAGTCGGATGAGCCCATCCGACAACCTCAGTTGCCACTTGGAGAAGGTGCGTGCTAAATGTGAAATACTTAGTCTTGCTGCAGACTACCAGGTCCGGATCCTACGCCAGACCATCGATCCTGGCCTGTGGGCGAAAGTCCCTGATGCTGTCTGCCAGGACGGGCCACACCACCTTTAATGAAGTAGCGTCTGAACTCATCACTGCACACAACCCAGGTGTGGTAGGAGTGATGCTCGCATACCCTGTGAAACAGAATGTGAAGGAAAGTCCAGCGACCTTCCACCAGAGGGTCTGGATGGCCTACCGGACAGGGAAACACCTTGCAGATGTGGACCTCATTGAATACAAAACCATGTTTCTTTGGAACATGATCCCTGCAGTGCGAGACAAGGTAGAGCCAACCACCTACCCCAACGTGGAAAGATTTGCTGATATTCTTTGGAAGACAGAGGAGAGTTTATCAGCTGTACATCCATGACTCAGGCTCCGGTTCCAAGAAGGTAGCCACCATGGAAGCCATTCCGGAGGCCACGACGCACTACACAGTGGAGGGGCAGGCCCAAGAGAAACAGCCCCTCCCCATAGATAATGAACACCCCAGCAGGCCCAACAACAACAGCAATCCTGGGGTGTGAACCGGAACTACCATAAGAATAAGAAACACCACAAGAATAATAAGGGTAAACAACAGAGACCAGGCCCTTCATATAGGAAAATAGCCAATGAGAACCGGAATCTCTGCGACCTCCTTGGGAGAGTGTGCTCTGTAGTGGATACTGATCCAGTATGGGCCCTTGCTGCAATACAACCAGGAGATCAGTCCTCCACAGGCCACGGGGATACGGGAAGTCCAGGCTCTCTCAGGCCCCTACAGGGCTGAACCAAGAAGCGGCTCCCTATATAGCATCAGTACAGCACGGTGAGATAGTTCACAGGAACCAGGCCCAGACTTTCTTTCAAGCGCTTCCCCATGCTTCCATTGTTATAGACTGACAATTACAGGCCCCAATCTGTATTGTAAATGAGCTGGTCTTGGATACAAATGGAAGGCCCCGCACAGAGGCCCAGGTCGGGGGCCACCTACTCACAGTACTGCTGGATACAGGTGCAGCTGTGTCTCTATTACAAGATGACAACCCAGACACATCATCTTGGTCTACCGGACAGAGGACCAATATGTCCGGTACAGATGTAACTAGGCTAACTGCATACCACTCACTGCCACTACCTGTGACACTGGGACACCTGAAGGCATATCACACCTTTCAGCTGATGGTATTACATGATCACCCTAGTATAATCGGAATTGACTTTTTGGCACCGCATGGCTGTGTGGTAGACCCAGACATCATGTTACTGATACAAATTCAGGGACAATATCACACCATCATGATCTCTGACTCACATGTGGTTGCAACAGTTTCCTCAAATAACAAGCAGTATGACGTCATAGATTTGTTTAAGAACCATGAGCTTTTCCCAAAGCTCCTTCTCATCCTACAAAGGCACCTGGAGGAATTTGCCACCAATAAGCATGATTGTGGCAGGATGCACTCTGTCATTGAGGTGACAGGCCCAGCACATGACAGGCAACGGCAATACCCCTTCCTACCTGAGGCCTTGCCTTCTCTTAGGGAAACAATTAAATCGCTCCTCAAGCAAGGTGTAATCAGGACATGTGTTTCCACTGCAAATTCCCCAGTGTGGCCTGTGAAAACATCCACGGGTGCCTGGAGACTTACTATTCACTACAGGAGACTAAACCAGGTCACCCCCAGTTGTGCCCCAACTGTGGCATCAGCACCAAACGTGCTACGAGTACTAACCCCTGACCAACAATGGTTTAGTGCCCTGGACATCTCCAGTGGTTTTTGGTAATTGCCATTGGCCCCCAAAAGTCAATACAAGTTTGCCTTCACCTTTGAGGGCAAGCAGTACACTTGGATCTGCTTACCACAGTACCATAACAGCCCCTCCCTGTTCCACCTACACATGATGGACACCCTTGAGGGTTTCTCTACACACCAGTGCCTCTTGCAGTATGTGGATGACCTATTGTTGGCCACAGCCACACAGGAACAACATCTGGATCTCTTAGACAAACTACTGACCCTCATCCAGAGGGCAGGCCTCAAATGTAACCCAGCAAAAGCACAACTACGTCAGAAAGAAGTACTCTTTCTGGGTCTCAGGATAACAGATCAAGACCGAAGCCCCACCTGGAAGAAAATACAGGGATTGCAAGATCTGCCACTACCCACGAGCATGGCCACCCTTAGAAGGTTTCTAGGTATGGTACATTATTCTAGAGATTTTATTTGTGATCTTGCTCAGAAGGCCGCCTCTCTGTATGAACTACTGAAAAAGGATGTCCCCTGGACTTGGGGCCCCATTCATACCCAAGCTGTGACGTTACTGAAGCAGGCCTTGGCCTCAGCCCCAGCTTTGGTTAACCCCAATCTAGCCCTGCCATTCCATTTGGAATCTGTCACCTTTGACATTGCCATGTCTGCAGTGCTGTCCCAGAAGGTTCATGGCACCCTGAGACCCACTGCATATCCATCACAGCTCTTGACCCTAGTGGAATAGAAGTACAGCCTTTGTGAAAGGAACCTTCTGGCCACCTACTGGGCTGTCAAGCACTTTCTGTATATCATTCGGTACTCCCCCTGATCATTAATACAAATCACACCCCAACAACCTTTTTGCTATCAGACAGAGTGAAGGATGGGTCAGTCTCCAGTACCAGACTGACACACTAGTCCCTCCTTCTCCCAGACAGAGATAAAGGTCCACCCAGCTAAAATGCCATCTATGCTGGTGCATGGTCTCCTTTTTCAAGGAGAACCCCATGACTGTACACTGCAGCCACCGGATTTACCAGATCCAGGTCCTTTCCTTCCTGCTACACCACAACTACTTGAGAACATCTCATCATGTTGTGTCTTTACAGATGTATCAGCTTCCTATTATCAGGAAGAACAGATAGCAGGAATGGGCATATTAGTAACTTACCCTTCTGGTAACACTGTTAAGATTTCTAAACGTTGCAGTGTGGCATCATCACAGTATGCAGAGATGGCAGCCGTGCCCTGTGCCCTCGAGTTCATTCAGCATGGAACTGAGGACACCATCATTTTCACAGACTCTAACTGGGTTTATTGTGGTCTTACAGAATTCATTCCTTTCTGGCAGAATAATTCCTTTATCTCTTCTGATGGCACCTCGGTGAAACACAAGGAACTGTTAATATACATTCATTCACTGGCACAGAAGTTTGCACACAAACTTTATGTACACAAGGTTAAGACCCACTCTATACATGATCCCTATCATGCTTTCAATGATACTGCTGACACCCTTGCAAAGGAAGGGGCCCGGGGGGGGACATCTGGATGATGGACCATCCAGAGGTCAGAGCAGCTCTGCACATTGCAGCAGTCAGAAAGAAACTTGAACCCTCCCCCCCCTTGGATTTGTCAGAAGCCCAATGTGCTGACTCTGAACTCAAAGATGTGTTCAGATTCCTGGACAAAGGTACTGAGAAAAATTTATTTACCCATAACCCCTACCGAAGCCATGAAGTTAAGCTACACCTATCCCCAGATGACAAGCTCATTTGGAATCAACCAGATGACTCCTCCACCAAATTGAGGGTGGTCCCTCATCAACTCAGATCTGAATTTCTGCACCAAGTGCATGATACCCCCTCTGTTGGACACCATGGAGTGGTAAACACACTCCAGAGACTCAAGACCACCGCCTGGTGGCTTGGTGTCACCAAGGATGTTAAACAGTACATCGACAATTGCCTTGTTTGTGTGCAAAACAACTCCATCCCCACCAAACAAAATGCCAAACTACTACCATAATGCCATTCTGGCCCTTGGCATGCCATACAGATTGATTTTGTTGGTCCCCTAACCAATATCAGCAGAAACAACAAATACGCCCTTGTGGTAACCGATCTCTTCTTGAAGTGGGTTGAAGCTTTTCCCACTAAGACATGCACTGCGAAAACCACTGCCAAAATCCTGGTGAAACAGATTTTCTCCAGGTGGGGTCTACCTCTCAAGGTAGACTCCGATAAAGGAGCCAGTTTTACAGGGCAGTTGATGAAAGAAGCCCTTGAACTCCTTGGAGATCATCAGGAGTTCCACATACCATACCACCCACAGTCATCAGGTCAAGTAGAGAGGGCCAACAGATGGATTAAGCAAATGCTTTCCAAATTCATTGAGAACAATCCCAAGGATTGGGATTCACTATTGCTGTTACTCCTTATGGCAATTAGGGGCACTCCCTCAGTCACCACCCGGTTGACACCCTTTGAGGTGATGACTGGTAGTCATATGAGATTATCTGAACATTTGTTGTTTGACCTGCACACCCGCACTGCAGACCATGTCTTAGTGGACTAATATGTGGAAAAACTCCGAAAAGACCTCATACACACTCATTGGTACACTGCAAACTGCATGGGCAAGGCCCAGCAACAGTCCAAAATTCAGTTTGACAAACATGCACAAGAAGTGGATTGGCAAGTTGGAGATCAGGTAATGGTTCTCAGATTTGTACATCCAACACATTACTTCTCCAATAAGTGGGTAGGACCCTATTCAGTTGTCAACAAGCTCAGTCCAGCAGTCTATCAGGTTAGACTCATGCAAAACAACAAACTGAGTGACAAATGGTTACATGCAAACCAGTTGAAACTGTATAAAGGAGTATAATTCATTTTCCTCACCCCATTGGGTGGAATGGTACTAATTTGCAAATGTTTGATTTTCCTTTTCAGATACACTGACAAGATGGCTATATTGTTCCATTTTCTCCCCATCTCAGGAGTTATCCCCTGCATCCAAGGCACGGTAAAGCACCTCCTTCCTCACCTTGATCCACCTGCAACTACTCCAGAGGGAGTCTCCATGAATATTCCTGACAATTTGATTACTGTTCAGGAAGGTTCAGATGCCTACCTCACTGCCTCGGTTGTTGCTCCTGATAAATTTACCCTACAAATTGAGTGGCAAACCAAGTCTCAAGGACAAATACTCCCCATGACCAAACTCTCCGAGGGAACTTTCCATGTATGGCCCAATGCAAAATTATCCCCAAATGGTACTTTGTCCTTGAACCAGACCTCTCTTAGACATTCTGGTTTATACAATACCACTGCCTTAATTGACTCCTCATATTGTGATTCACTGTCTAAAGATTCTGCCAGGAAATTTTGTGCTGTACACAACATGGCCTCAGCTGCCATGTGCTTATCTGTGTTACCCCCTTCTGAGAAACAAATTTTGGAATGTCCAAAACAAACTCCTGGTCTGCATAGTGGTCTCACAGCCACTGCTTTACCTGGCTCATTGATTAACAACTTATAATATATGCATATACCTGTTTTGTTTAATTTGACTTACTGGAATATGAAAGAATTTGGTATGTGTCATACTACTTACACATCATAGTTTTATAGTACTCTGTTACTTGATAGCTTAGCAGTCTTTCAGATTTGTAACCAAGACCCTATTGCCGGGTACACACAACTGAGCATTGATGCAATTTTAGAAGAAAACCTCAACCAGATGATCAAAGTCATAAAAGAAATACATGTGACACATCTGATGTCACTGGTGCCGCAGGTATCCTTACTGGTGTCTTTGGTACTGCAATGTCTATTTGGAATAAAGTGGACATTGTTACTATCAAAGCACATTCACAGAAGTTTGAAACTGGCATGATCAATGACATCATACCCCATTATTGTACGGTGTGGATTGCCTTAGTCAGGAAGAACGATACACTGTATACAATATGCATGACATTGCTAAGGCATTTACAGATTCTAAAGATAAGATTAACGCCCTTATTGCACAGAACAACAAGGAAGCAGATAAGCAATACATTGCCCATGAAATATTATGCTCTGCCTATGGATCATATATTATCACTACCATCAATAATCTCTTCCATGATTTGGAATCAGGAAGAATCTCTGATATCATACATGACAGACGCATCTCTAAATGGTATTGTCCTCAGTGCAAATACCCTAACTGTGTTGCTATTTGCATGTTACAGTCACTTACTATTCCTATTGCTACTACTAGGAATTTAGAATTTGTGGCTAGGCACCCCAATACTGGTCCTTGCTTTACTTCTAAGAAATGTTCGATTAAGGATACTATGTTTGTGTCTTTTACTGTTGCTTTACCACATTTTGATCCTACTACAGCTATATTTGATAAACTAGCATCCGTACACTCCATTGGGCACCTTGATGATGACATCTGCAGAGAGCGCCTTGACTTGCCTCCTCTACTGGTTTTCCATTCTCTTCTGGACACGTGGGTCGCTCTGCACACAGACTGCTGTGTGAAGAAAGGGTATATTTATTTGTGTCACTGTGATGTATGTGATATTATTAAAGCTGTATGTGAATATTCCCCAGACAGTATTGATTGGTCCTTTCCATGAATGATGACATCACCACCAATGGCTCAGAACGCCAGGACTCAACATCTGCTCCAGACGCTTCTCAATTGTACCAGTCTTATCGGAAGGAGGTTCACCGCCTGTCAACACGGATTTCCAAACAGACTTACACTAGCCCAGTACAACTACAAAAATGGAGACCACATACTGTTAAAATGCAATATAATTCGGATGGTGAATTTTGCATGGTAACTAATTTCAAACAGTTTACTTACGGAGAAAAGACATGCTCTATTAATGATTTTAACTTCTGTTTTGTCCCTCATCAAACTACTATTATTGGGCACACAGTTATTACCCCTGTTCCCCTTATGGAACCTGATATCATTGATGGTAACCCTGATTATCTGCTTTCTCTTTCAGAGTACTTACCGTATTTTAATGTACACATTGATCATTTAACTTTGACTTTAAAATCCCTTTTAGACAGGAAGGATACTCTTCTCATCCACATCAGCAATAATATCTCCAAAGCTAATGAAGCAGTGTATGACTTTATTAATGATGGTGATTTGAATAGTGCACTTACTAACACTTGATTAGAGATTACCTTTAAAGGTTTTTTATTATACAAGCATTTTTGATATTTTTTTCTTATTATTATGCTTTGCTGCCTATGGCGCACATTACGCCAACACCATGAGCAGCTGGAGTTGCTTTACAAGGCTTGTGCCTTGAGTCTGTAAACGGCCCTTGCTCTCTCTCCACTTCCTTACTCTTGCTTGTGTTGCCCCTTTTGAGGCAACAAGGGGGGATGTTATACGAGGTCTCTGCACCCTAATTGGTACCCCCAGAGGTACACTGCAGACAGCCAGCATTTAGGTATATGTTATATTAACATATAGGGTTAAGGGCATCTACCGTATAAGAGTAGATGTCAGGATATGAATGCATATAATTGCTATACACTTTACTTTCCAATATACACATGTATTTCTTGCTTTTAAGATGCTAGGACACCTGTGTCCTTGTAGTGTTATGATATATGAGTTGGCACTGCCATCTTCTGATGATTTGTATTACTACACGGCTATGTACAAACTGTACCTCTCTTTGTTTCCACAAAGTGATGACCATAACAAAATTATATAATGTTATCTAGGACTGTGGAGCCACCTCTAATTTAGCCAATAGGGCTCATCTCTGTAACTAGAAATGTTTCTATCTTACAGTAACCATGGTAATTATCTTAGGTATATAATGTAAGACATTACGTCTTCTACCTCGGAGACCCCAGGAGACACGGAGATTCCTCGAGGTATAGGGAATGCTTAGCATTGGCTCCCAGTTCCTAATGGTAAGAACTGCTTAGGGCAACTGTGATTTTCCTTTTGGTAGTAATAAACAAGTTTTATTACTCTTATACAGCATGTCTGTGATTCCTTGCATGCCCATTATTGCCAAGAACCAGAGAGTGAGGTTTAGACCTCCTGACAACGGTCACTAAACAGGAAAGGAACCTTGGGGTAATCATATCTGATGACCTCAAGGTGGGAAGGCAGTGTGACAAGGCTGCAGACAGGGCTAGTGGGATGCTGGGGTGCATAGGGAGGGGTATCACCAGCAGAAGGAGAGAGACAGTGTTACCACTATATCAAACATTGGTGAGACTCCACCTGGAGTAGTGTTTCCTGTCCTGGAGATCACACAGATGGGGAGGAGGCTGTCCAGAGGAGGGCAACTAAAATGGTGCAGGGTCTGCATTATAAACCCTATAAGGAGAGACTGAGGGATCTCAATATGCACACCCTGGAAAAGAGGAGGGTGAGGGGGACATGATAGAAACCTATAAATACCTCCCAGGGTGAATAAGATACAGGATGGATGTATTTTGCAGAGGAGAAGGTGCACGACAACAAGGGAGCATGAAATGAAGCTATAAGAGTGGGAATTTAGGAAGGATATGAGAAAGTATTTCTGTAAAAGAGTGGTTGACACCTGGAACAGTCTTCCAGAGAAGGTGGTGGGGCAAAAACAGTGGTGGGCTTCAAACATGCTTGGGACAGGCACAAAGGAATCTGGGTAAGAAAGCGTGGAGGGGGCTGGAGATAGGGTAGGGTCTGTGGTGACAGTATAGGCATGGGAAAAAATGGGCAGACTGGGTGGGCCAAGCAGTCTTTATCTGACGACAAATTCTGTGTTTCTATGTTTCTGTACTAAGTTAATTTCAGCTCATTTCCAGATGTGTCCTGGGGGCTGAGGGAGTTGGGAGTAACAGTGCACAAGAGCAATACAGCAATAAGGTGCATGCATAATTAAAACATAAACATAACACAAGACATGTAAACTACAGGATAAGGAACAGAGAGGTTACAAAATCTGGACCACAAATATAGTACAGTTACACAGTGATAATAATAATACTGTTGCAAAGCAGTCAACTGTAGCAACTCATTTTCAGATTACAGCACAGCAGGTGTAATTGTGGGAGGAGCAGCCACAGAGTGCAGTGAAAATCACAGAAAGCTGTCTATAATGCAGTATAATGGAATCAAAGACATAATCATGTGGAGAAAATATTACTATGGTGAAACAGTTAAATCAGCACAGTGAGGGTGATTAGTAGTATGGAGAACATGGTAAGGGAGCATCCAAGTAGGGGCACAGAAGGACTGGGGGTGGGGGTTCGGGGCATTTTCAAAAGTGATACGCGAAATCACAGAAGATTTTGAGCAAAGAATGATTAAAGGCTGAGGGGATAGCTAGTGGAACGTTAGCCCAGAGCTTGGGGAGTCTGAATGAGAAAGCAGCTTGACCTACAGATGATTTAACGGGAGAGTGAAGAAAAAGCATCACAAAGGGAGTGCATTAGAGAAAAGAGACACAAGAGGAAGGAACAAAGGAAAGTGGGAAGGGAGCAAAACCAGAATTTAGAGATATGGGGGGGGGGGCATTTTCAAAGGAGATGCGCTGGTGCATCTCAAGAAATGCATCGCAGTGTGATATTTAAATGGTGCAGATGCGCTGCACATCTCTGAATGTGCCGAAGCACAGTGATAATGTATGCTGTGCATCTCCAGGGAGCATGCCTATGAATATGCAGCACATCCCAATTTTCAGCCGAGCTGTGCGGCGCATCTGCTCGCACATCTCAGAGATGTGCCGCAAAGTTAAGCATGTTAGAAACATGCCTAACCCATAGCCACCCACAGGTGGGCTGCTGTACTGCACACAACAGCACAGCAGCCGCCAGCCCCTGCAGCCAAGTGGCTAGCTCCCCCCGCCCATCCCCTAACCGATGTGGCATGCACATTAATAAAAATAATACCATGCCCTGGTAGTCTAGTGGTCCCCCTCCCAACCCTAATACCCGATCACAGCATCCACTTAAAATTAATCTTTTACATGTCCCTGGTAGTCTAGTGGCATCCCCCTCCCATCCCAAATACCGATCACCGCAGAAACATAGACATAAGTATCTTCTACTCACAGGTAGTCCAGTGGCACCCCAACCCACTTAGGAACCCACATCCCACCCCGCTCCCCCCGTCTCAGCAGTGGCAGGCAGTCGGCGAGCAGCACAGCCCTCCACACCACCACGGTTGCCAGCTGACTGAACTGTCACTGAATGACAGCATACTGTAAGCACTATAAGCCCATTGGTTAACACTGTTGACGAATGGGCTTGCAGTGTACTATAAGCTGTTATTCACAACTTTGTGTCATTGGACTGGTTAGTATTTTTAATTATTAATACCTAATCATTGCTTTATCTGTAATCTAGGGGCCATAGTCTGTTTTATTTAGCAACACAGAGGTATTCCAGTCCTTCATGTCATCTATGATAACCCCCACCATTATATTGTATAGCAACTCACTGACCTATGCATGCTGCGTCACAAATTGTATATCTATGTTTTTTAATATGTGTTTGTACTTATCAGTTCTGAACTAGATCAAGTCATACAGACCATGTATTGCGTGTATATGGGGAGGGGCTCTGCAGAGATGCCCATGTGCACCCATTGTTATAATTTGATGGTGCTTCATATTAGTTTATTAGGGGCTGTGTTTGGATTTGGTTTCATCTTGTGTTGCAGTACAAGCATGTTTATGCATTTTTTCTCATTGTATATGTTACCTATTCTGATATGTGTGTGTGTGTGTGTGTGTGTGTGTGTGTGTGTGTGTGAACACTGTTAGGGTGGCCCTGACTGTCTGTTCCTGTGCTGTCACCTGTGTGACCATATGACCACAGGTAGATGTTCATGGACAGGGGCCGAAACTGGCACCGGCCCCACTAGCCACATACTGTTAGATATTGTTTTGGGATAGACAAAAATCTTTGTAAGAATTAAGAAGAACATTGCAAGTCTTACTTTTACCACTTAGAAAAACAAGACCGTGATCCTGAGCATGTGCGTGACATTGCCATGGATGTGAAATGCAAGCTCAGGATCATGGTCCTGTTTTCTTGTGGTAAAAGTAAGACTTGCTACACTCTTCATTATTCTTACAAAGATCCCCATGCTCAGAAGGGCATGCACTTTTAGCTCCAACTATCACTTACACTTGTTCAGGAAATTTGCACACGCTCCATACGCGTTCACATTGAAAAAAGGCATCCGGCAGTGGAGGATCGGCCAAACAATAAGGTAAAGTGCCTGGTCCAAACTAAAGTATATATTTTTAAAATGTAGGTAACAGATGACAAATTAATAGTTTATTTTGCCATAGATGTTATTACAGGTACACTGGTCACACAGGTTTAGTATAGCTGCTGAAAGCTGACAGTGTCCCTTTAATGTGTACACTGCTCATGCACTGCATTGATAAAAGTTTCCAGACAGCTACAAAGTACAATTAGCTGAAACTGAATAACAGTTAGAAGCAAACCTTTAGGAATCTTTTAATAATTCATTGCAGTGGGCAGTGCACACATTAAGCAACCCACTGAAAAATGCTAAACCAGTGAGTTGGAGGAACAGATTAATGTGACTTGTCTCATCTCAGGGGGAGGCAATGGACAAGGATATGATAGAAGGCATCCTTAGAATGGCAGAAAAAGGGAAGATATTGTTGATGGGGGACCTGAATATGCCAGTTGTTAACTGGAGCACCTTTGCTGCAGCCACAACCAAGAGCAGGGTCATTCTTGATGCCCTATAGGGGGCATGCATGAGACAGCTAGTGCTGGAACCCACTCAGGAGGGAGCAATCTTAGACCTGGTACTCTCAAATGTGGACAGAGAGAGGATCTCAGATTTAGAAGTGGGTAGCCATCTGGGAACAAGTGACCACCAAAGAGTGTGGTTCACGATAAACACAGCTGTAGAGTCAAGCCATACAAAAGCAAAGGTATTGGACTTTAGGAGGGCTGACTTTGGGAAAATGGGAGAGTGCCTTAGAAAAGCACTAGCAAATGGGCAAGAAGGAGGGGTGGAGGAACAATGGGGAAATCAAAACAGCCATCACAGAGCCTTTATGTAAAGCAAATCAACAAAACAAAATGAAGGAAAAAAACACTATGGTTCTTAAAAGAGTTGGTGGGGAAGGTTAGGGAGAAAAAGGTAGCATTCAGGAAGTATAAGAAAACACAGAAGGAGTAGGACAGAGAAGTGTACCAGTTAAAGCAGAAGGAAGAGGGAAGGCAGTCAGACTAGCAAAGGCCTAAACTGAGGAAAACTTAGCCAACTCAGTTAAGAAGGGGGATAAAACCTTTTATAGGTACATTAGGGAGAGAAGAAAGCCAAGGAAGGGATAGTGAGGCTTAATAAAGGGAAAGGGGTGGGCAAAGGGTGACAGTGAAAAAGCAGGGATACTGAATGAATACTTCTGCTCAGTATTCACAAAAGAAGAGGAGGGGGAGATACCTAAACCAAACAATAGAAGCACTCAGGATAGGGAGGTCAATACCAGTCCATTCACAGAAGAAAGGGTCCTGAAAGAACTCCTAAAACTGAAGGGGGACAAAGCAATGGGGCCTGATGGAATTCACCCCAGAATTCTAAAAGAACTAAGTGGAGGAATAGTGATACCACTGACTATTCTTTTTAACAGATCAGGGGAGGATGGTGTGGTACCTGAGGACTGGAGGAGGGTGGATGTGATTCCCCTTAACAAAAGTGAGAGCAAGACAGAGGCAGGAAACTACAGACCTGTTAGTTTGACCTCAGTGGTAGGGAAAATGATGGAATCACTTCTGAAGGAAAGAATTGTTGAGTACCTAGAGGCCAGCGGGGTACAGGACCCAAGGCAGCATGGATTCACAGTAGGAAGGTCATGTCAGACGAATATAATCGATTTCTTTTACTAGATGACCAAAGTAGTAGATCAGGGAGGGGCTGTGGACGTGGCCTATGTAGACTTTAGCAAGGCATTTGACACAGTCCCATACAAAAGATTAATAAATAAGTTAGCCAGCCTGGGAGTGGGTCTCAGAGTTGTAGCCTGAGTAAAACATTGGCTGGACAACAGGACACAGAAGGTAATAACAAATGGAGTCCACTCCGAAGAAAGGGGGGTTACTAGTGGGGTACTGCAGGGTTCAGTACTGGGACCAGTCCTCTTTAATGTCTTTATAGGTGACATTGCAGTGGGACTGGAAGGGAAAGTATGCCTCTTTGCAGATGACACAAAGATCTGCAACAGGGTTGATATACAAGGGGGGTTGAAAGGATGAGAAAGGACTTGACAAGGTTGGAGGAATGGTCAAAAATATGACAGCTTAGATTCAATGCAAAGAAGTGCAAAGTAATGCACCTGGGAAACAAAAATCCAGGGGAAGAGTACACAATGTGGGGGGAGGTACTAACAACAACAACAAAAATGTAAAGGGACCTGGGGGTAGTCATAGCAGATGACCTAAAAGTAGGCAAGCAATGTGAGAAGGCGGTAAGGAGGGCTGAGGGGATACTGGGATGCATAGGGAGAGGCATCACTAGTAGCAAACAGTAAGTGTCATACCTCTGTACAGACAGTTGGTGAGACCCCATCTGGAATACTGCATGCAGTTCTGGAGATCCCATCTCTGCAAGGACTAAGACAGGATGGAGGCAGTCCAGAGGAAGGCAACTAAAATGGTGCAGGGTCTGCACCAGAAGCCATACGAAGAGAGACTAAAGGAGATTAATATGAATATCCTCAAGGAAAGGAGGGAGAGGGGGACATGATAGAAACATTTAAGTACCTCAAGGGAATCAACAAAGTTCAAGAGGGTAGCATCTTTCAGAAAAAGAGATGTGCAAGAACAAGGGGGCACAATCTGAAGATAGAGTGGGGATGGCTCAGGGGCAATGTGAGGAAGTATTTTACTGGAATATGTATGCATATATGTGTACATGTATTAGTCAGTGATTAGTGCAAAAATTACTAGTCTATATTCCCCCACTATCTCGATCAGTTTCAGCCTTATGAATGTCATTGCTGATTTAAATGAGGTGTATATAGTGGCAACTCCCCACCCCCACACTCTGATGTCCCTCGCAGCTGGAAAAGAAGAAAATGTTCCCTCGATGTCTTTTTTTAATCTGTAAAAATGTGTGTTGATAGTGCACAGTGCACTGCTATGTTATACTGGAATATATATCTGCATATATGTGCATATGTATTAGTCAGTGTGTGTATCACAACAATTAGAAAGTGCAGCTAGGTGCCTCAGTGGTTAGGACAAATATTGATGGTCTACATTCCCCCACTATCTAGATCAGTTTCAGCCTTATGCATGTTATTGCTGATTTACATGAGGTGTGTAGTGGCATCCCCCCAACCCTCTGATGTCCCTTGGATCCCAAAAAGAACACCGTCTCTTGATGTCTTTTTAATCTGTAAAAAAAGGTCCATTGCTGATGCATCCCCGCACCCCCAACATGACCTCCCACTGAGTTCCCGCCACCCCACATCCCTCAGATGCCCTCACACACCTGCAGCACCTGAGTAGATCCCAGTGTGAAGATCGACTGTCCCATGGAAGACACGTCTTGCTGCTGGAAATGGTGCCTGCTATATGAGAAATTAGGTAAGTGAAGTTGAAAACCTATTGAAATACATAGAACCACACTTACCTTATTTCAGAACTAGGTCATAAGAACAAAAACAACAATAGCGCTGTTAAGAACAGTGCAGCATAAACAGCACAGTCAAATACAATGCTAGTACAAAACGCCATGAGACGAAACACCACCAAAGGTAACAGTTGGAAGCCACACTGACGACCGCTACCATTGCTAAATAACATACTGTACACTTTATTTGTGCGGTGGGCTCTGTCCCCCACATACACCCTAACACAGGGTTCTCTGCCACACACACACACCCC
Organism: Neoceratodus forsteri; assembly: GCA_016271365.2. Lineage (NCBI taxonomy): Eukaryota > Metazoa > Chordata > Ceratodontiformes > Ceratodontidae > Neoceratodus > Neoceratodus forsteri. The sequence continues at coordinate 487,603,967 of CM028134.1, forward strand.
ATTATAAATATAACCAACTCTGAGAGGGTGTGGATTTGGGGAAGAGTAGAAACTTGAGGGTGGTCCACCTGTTTTACATGCTTACAAAAAATAAAAACACATTTGGGGTGGGGGAAGATGAAAAACGCATGATTTGGGAGACAGGAACAGAAATCTGGTCTCCCAGTCTGTGCTGCCCGAGCTGCTTCTGCTTTAGCCCTTTCTGCCACTGGAGCAGCTCGGCCAACTTCCACATTTTTTCAGTCCTTATCCATTTCTACTACTGCCATGGTAGTGACAGGAGTAGCGGTATTTAACATTCACTATCCTACCCCTGTTGCTACTCAGGCATATGTATGTAGTTATTGCAGCGCGGTTTAGGTGGCGTTATATTGGAAGTGCTCTTTTAACCAGGTGCACCTTATTTCTTATATAGCAGTCCTCAGTTCTAGCAGCAAGACATGTCTTTGATGGGAGAGTGTATCTTCACACTGGGACTTGTTCAGGTGAGTGAGGGTGTGTGGCAGAGTCTGGGGGTGCGGGGTGGTAGTTGCTCAGTGGCAGGTCAGGTTGGGGGAATGGGAGTTGCATCACTACCCAGTCTGCCCTATTAATCCCTATCTAGTGAGAGGCCCCATGCCCAAACTGAACTCTGGAGCTCCCCCTTGCCCCTAGGATACCTGTGTGTCTATCCCACGCCTTCTTAAATTCTGTGACTGTTTTATCCTCTACCACCCCTCTGGTAGGCTATTCCAGACATCCACCACCCTCTCTGTGAAAAAATATTTTCTCACATTTCCCCTGAGCCTTCCCCCTCTAACTTCATTTTGTGCCCTCTTGACTTGCAGCATCTCTTACTTTGGAAGATACTTCCTGACTGTACTCTGTTTATACCGGTGATATATTAGGGAGGCAGTATAGTGCAGTGGTGTAAGGCTCTGAGCTGCAAATCTGGAGACCTGGGTTTCAATCCCACAGTCCCCACTTGCATACTGTGTGACCCTGAGCAAGTCACTTAACTTCCCTGTGCTCCCAGGTTGCACCTGTAAACAAGCTTTCAACTTAGTGTGTCTCTCCTGGTTAAAACAATTGGGGGGGGGAATGTCTCAATCATGTACCCCCCCCTTTACTCTAGCGAATACATGACTTGAAAAGAAGAAAATGGTGCCTCAATGTTTTTTTTTTAATCTTTAAAAATGTGTGTAGGCAGTGCACTGCAATGTTATACTGGAATATATATGCATATATGTGTATATGTATTAGTCAGTGTATGTGTATCACAACAATTAGAAAGTGCAGTTAGGTGGCTCAGTGGTCAGTGCAAAAGTTGCTAGTCTACGTTCCCCCGCTATCTAGATCAGTTTCAGCCTCATGCAGGTCATTGCTAATTTACATGAATTTTTTAGTGACAACTCCTCGCCCTCCGATGTCCCTCAGAGCCTGAAAAGAAAATGGTCCCTCAGTGTCTTTTTTTTATTCTGTAAAAATGTGTTTAGACAGTGCACTGCTGTGTTATACTGGAATATATATGCATATATGTGTATATATATTAGTCAGTGTATGCGTATCACAACAATTAGAAAGTGCAGTTAGGTGACTCAGTGGTCAGTGCAAAAATTGCTAGTGTACATTCCCCGCTATCTAGATCAGTTTCAGCCTCATGCAGGTCATTGGTAATTTACATGAGTTTTTTAGTGGCAACCCCCTGCCCTCCGATGTCCCTCAGAGCCTGAAAAGAAGAACACAGTCCCTTGATGTCTTTTTTTAATCTGTTAAAAAAAAAAAGGTGCATCGCTGATGCAACCCCACACCTCCAACCCGACCTCCCACTGAGCACCCACCACCCCACATCCCCAGATGCCCTCACTCACCATTACTCACCTGAACAGATCCCAGTGTGAAAATCCACTGTCCCATGAAAGACACATATAGCTGCTGGAACTGGTGACTGCTATATGAGAAATGAGGTAAGTGCAGTTGAAAACCCATTGAGATGCATTAAACTGCACTTACCTTATTTCTCATATAGCAGTCCTCAGTTCTAGCAACAAGACGTTTCTTTGATGGGAGACTGTATCTTCACATTGGGACCTGTTCAGGTGAGTGAGGGTGTGTGGCGGAGTCTGGTGGTGTGGGGTGGTGGGTGTACAGTGGGAGGTCGGGCTGAAGGGGGTGGGAGTCACACCACCACCCAGTTTGCCCTAATAATCCTTATCTAGTGAGAGGCCCCATGCCCAAACTGAACTCTGGAGCTCCCCTTGACTCCAGGATACCTGTGTATCTATCCCACTCCTTCTTAAATTCTATGACCATTTTAGCCCCTACCACCCCCTCTGGTAGGCTATTCCAGACATCCACCACCCTCTCTGTGAAAAAATATTTTCTCACGTTTCCCCTGAGCCTCCCCCCCCCAACTTAATTTTGTGCCCCCTTGACTTGGAGCATCTCTTACTTTGGAAGAAGCTCCCTTCCTGTACTCTGTTTATTCTGGAAATGTATTTGTATGACTCAGTCATGTCCCCCCTTCCCTCCTTTACTCCAGCGAATACATAATAGCTCCTTTAGTCTTTCCTCATAGGTCTTATCTTACAGGCCCTGCAAAATTTTACTTGCCCTCCATTTAACTGCCTCTACCCTGTCTATGCTCTTCCTCAGATGGGGCCTCCAGAACTGGACGCGGTATTCGAGGTGTGGTCTCATGAGTGTCTTATACAGGGGCAAGATGACCTCCCTCTTTCTACTCCTGATACCCCTCCATATGCATACAAGCATTTGGCTAGCCTTTCCAGCTGCCTTATCACACTGCCTACTTTCTCTTAGGTCCTCTGAGATGATAACTCGCAGGTCCCTTCGCTGCTTTGTGATTGCCAGTACCTCCCCACCTAGTTCGTACTTTGCCCCTGGGTTCTTGTGCCCTATGTGCATGATCCTGCACTTCTTTACACTGAATCCCAGCTGTCATTCTTCAGACCATTTCTCCAATTTTATAAGGTCTGCCCTCATTCTTTCAACACCCCCTGGAGTGTCCACCCTATTGCATACCTTTGTGTCATCTGCGAAGAGGCATACCTTCCCCTCCTGTCCCTCTGCAATGTCCCCAATAAAGACATTGAAGAAGAATGGCTCCAACACTGACCCCTGTGACACCCTGCTCACCTCTCCCTCTCCAGAGTACTCACTGTTTACCACAACCCTCTGACTTCAGCCATTCAGCCAGTTCTCCACCCACAGAACTATTTTAGGATCTACTCCAGGATGTGCAGTTTGTTAATCAGACTTCTGTGGGGGACAGTGTCGAAGGTCTTTCTAAAGTCCAGATAGGCCAGATCCATTGCATCTCCCAGGTCCACTGCCCTAATTACCCAGTCATGTCCTAGAGTAGTACAATATGTTAGTGCAAAACACAGTGCTTATCCTAAATACAGTAAAAGTTAGGGTTAGATCTATAAGTCAATAAATGCCATATAAGGCAGTGTATGTGTGTTAGTGTGTGTGCGTGTGTGTGGGGGGGGCAATGCTCTGTGTGTGTAGAGCGTGCACTGCTATGTTATACTGGAATACATATGTATATATGTGTATAACTGCTATGTTATACTGGAATACATATGTATATATGTGTATATGTGTTTGTTTGTGTGTGTGTATATCACACCAATAAGAAACTGCAGTTAGGTGGCTCAGTGGTTAGTGCAAAAATTGCTAGTCTAGATTCCCCCACTATCTAAATCAGTTTCAGTCTTATGCATGCCATTGCTGATTTAAATGAGTTATCTAGTCACAACCCGCACCCTCTGATGTCCCTCAGAGCCTGAAAGGAAGAAAACAGACCCTCAATGTCTTTTTTTTAATCTGTAAAAATGTGAGTAGACAGTGCACTGCTATGTTACACTGGAATGTATATGCATACATGTGTATATGTAGTAGTGTGTGTGTGTGTGTGTGTGTGTGTGTGTGTATCACAAGAATTAGAAAATGCAGTTAGGTGGCTCAGTTATTAGTGCAAAAATTGCTAGTTTATACATTTCTCACTGCCCACAATATCATTATTTTTTCAACAATATTGGCTATTGTTAGAGTTTGTTTTTAAGAGGGGTCAAATTTATATTTCCCAAACCAATTCTTAATATTCTTTTTAAAGTTTTTTTTTATTCTTTTGGTGACTGTGTAAGGCCCACTAGCCACAAGGCCTGTTTTCAGGGGCATTCCGGAAGCACTGAGTAAGTTAAGTGAAGGTCGTGGGAATCAAACCCAGGTCTACTGGATGTGCAAAGCTCATTCATAGCTCATTACTCTAACCTCTATGCTATACTGCCAGCCTATGATATGAGCAGTAAAAATGCTAGAAAAAAACAAACAAAAGACAAACATTTAACTCCTACATTAGTGACTACATTTCTTGCATTTCTTACTGAATACCTATGTTACTAAATTATTTTGCATATATCACATCAATTGGAAATTCTGGTCTAGTTAATGGTGGCTTATGACCTCAGCTTCCATGGCTATGAAGGTGAAACCTTTTGTATTTGTATGTTTCAAAATCAGATATGTGATAGAGATAATGTCTTCATTTGGAATAAAGTGGTATATTTATGGGGAACAGGATGATGCATATTATCTTATTCCTAGTCCCATACATGATGTATAAGGTCTAATCCCATGTTTCCTTAGCCTTGTTCAAGTCATTTGATTTCACTGGGCATGCTGATCTACAGTGATCCCTGTATTTTATAGTGAAATGCAGCAATCTACAGAAAGGTGTTTATATATCTATATCTTTCTAGATTCTTTGCAAAAAACTTTATTAAAGCACAATTTATGGTAACTTTTTGCCTCAGAAGTAGGGAAATGTGGCATTAGGCTTTCCAACCCTACCTCCCCAGCCCCACCCCCCAAGCAGCAAAAGGAAAAAAACATTAGGGTATTGTGTCTCCAGAGTCTTGGCGAATCAGTGGTGGGGTCTTCCTTGGGGTTGTCAACCCTAATGCTGTCCCCTCTCCCCTAGCCCTTAGCCAGTGCCTCATAGTGAAGTATGTCTCACCACATGTTGCTAACACAGATTGTTGTAGATTTCTTCACACAGGGCCTGCAGGACCTTGTGTGAAGAAAGAAGATCATGTGTGATGTTGTTTGCTCAGGGAACGGGGTGAGCATTAGGGCTGGCAACCCCAAGGAAGACACCACCACTGATTTGCCAAGACCTGGGGACGCAAAACCCTAATGTTTTTTCCTTTTGCTGCTTGAGGGTGGGGGTGAGAAACCCTAAAACCACATTTCCCTAGTTTTGTGGCATTAAGTTATCCTAACTGGTGCATTAACAAATTGTTTTGCAAAGAATTTCCTTTCATTTTGAGATAGTGGAATCGTATCCTCATTCACGCAGGTCCCTTTAGGACCTGTGTGAACAGATGCAGATGCTCTGCACCAAGGTAGAAGAGGAGGGCCTTGTGGTCCCTGCACTTCTATGTCGCTACAGGTACAGATGTGCAGGGCAAAGAGTGCATTTGTCAGCCAATGTACAGGGCCCTTTGCCACGCATGGGCGGAGAGATGAAAGGCCTATGCCACGAGGACAGTTGTTTTTACTATATGGTACCTGGGGATGTGCAGACAACCCTGCACCTTTCATTCCCTGTGTGGGGGTGTTGCATAACAGCACAATTTTCCCAGTTTCACCCCATCCAGCTGGGTCACTGAACTTACTGCCAAACTCAGCTCACCGGCACGGGATCACAAAGCATACCCACTGGGGTCAAGACTGGCACTATACACAAAGTTTGTTAAGAGTTAAAGATATATATATTTTAAAATGTTGTCCCCAAATTTTCAACATACTTGTTTGATGATTCACCTTATAAACATGACATGTACCATTTATAGTATACTGGAGGAAATGTCATTTTGCACCGGAAGTGTGACAAGACGTCTTGTCCAGGATTTAAAAAATGACACCTGTCACATTTATGAGGTGGTGTGGAAAATGGCTATGTAGAAAGTTTTGAGTCAACATATTTAAAATTAGTGAAGTTATGAGTGAACGTTGAAATACTGCAACATTCAATTATAATCTGGCATTTTATCATATTTGTACATCACATTTTCAGCATAACCTTTTTATCACCCCACCTCATGAACCCAGCACCGAAACATCATTCTGCACCACTGAAATGTTTTTCCATGCAACAGGTGAAAAAAAAAACACATTATGGCCAGGATTTAAAAAAAGACTGCTGTCACGTTCATGAGGTGGTGTGAAATAATGGCTATGTTGAACAGTTGGGGTTAAAATATTTAAAATTACCAAAGTTATGAATAAGCGTAGAACAATTTCAACATATGTGTATAACTTTGCCATTTTTACCATATTTTGACCACAAATTTTCAACATAGCCTTCTTAGGGTCCCACCTTATGAACAAGGATGGTGAAAATATTCAAATCCCACCTGAAAGGTGATTTTATCAAGTGACCGCAACATCACATTTGGGGTTGATTTGCATAATTCCACCACCATTGATCATGAGGTGGGGTCCCAAAAAGGCCATATTGAAAATTTGGCATCAAAATATGCAAAAATGAGAAAGTTATGCATCAGAGTTCAAAACCCCATTGAAATACATTGAACCACATTTACCTTAGTTTCTTATATTGCAGTCAACAGTTCCAGCAGCAAGATGTGTCTTTGAATGGAGAGTGGATTGTCACCATGGGACATGTTCAGGTGAGTGAGGGTGTGTGGGGGTGTGGGGTGGGAGGTGCTAAGTGTGAGGTCAGGGTGGGGGAGTCAGATCGGGAAGGGGGCCATTTTCTTTTTTGCAGGTCACAAAAAAAAAATTGAGGGACACATTTCTTTATTGCAGCTAACACTCTGTTGTGTTGGGCAAACAGGGGTGGGTCACCTGGAGGGGAAGGGGGGTCAACAGAAGCAGTACTGGGGGTGGGCACCCTGGTCCACTTATATTTTAAAAAAGTAATTATAATAAACACTGGGAAGGGTGGGCCACCTGGAGGGGAAGGAGGAGAAAGAAGCGGTACTGGGGGTGGGCCCCCAGGTCCGCTTAATAAAAAAATGAAATAAAGCTAGATAAATAGATACTGAAGAAAGAAAGAGAGAAAGAGAAAAAAGAGAAAGAAAGAAAGAAAGAAAGAAAGAAAGAAAGAAAGAAAGAAAGAATAGGGGATCGATGGCTCACTCCAGAAAAGAGACAGAACAGGGAATTGGTGGCTCACTCCTCTCACTGCAGCCCACAGCAGGACTCCAGCTGCAGCTACAGAATTGCTACTGTATTGCACTGTGGCAGTTCTCTCTCTGTCTCTCTCTCTCTCTCTCTCTCTCTCTCTCCCTCTCTCTCCCTCTCTATTCAAGCCCTGCATCACCAACTACATTTATGCCAGGATACACAGGCCCTCTGGAACCTGCACCCTCAGCATGATTTGTCTGGCTGAGTGCAGCACACAACCAGACACCAGACACATTTATGCCAAGACACAGTCATTCCTGCTATGTGCAGGGTCCAGTGAGCCCTGCACATAGGCATACACTAACCACCATCATGTCAGAACTCATAGAGTCCTTTGGGCCCTGCACCAGCACAACAATATGTCTGGATGTGCACAGGGCCTGTGCACTGCCAGACACTAACTACCTGTGTACCAAGATGGGCAAGTGGACCCTACACTAGCACAACAGCTTGCCTAGCTGCACACAGCCCCAATAGACCCTATTTACAAGCACACATTAACCACCATCATGCCAGAATGCACATAACTGTGTGTCTGACTGTCAACTAGGACACGCACCCTTGTGGGTGATTGAGCCTTCTCCAACTATGCCTTGAAACTATGGAATTCATTCCCAGCCCTTACACGGTCCACCCCCTCCCATCCTGGATTTAAATCTTCCCTTTGGAACTTCCTGAAGGGCTCCTCCACCTGTCCATGCACCTCATAGCCCCACCCCACACTACGCATGCACGGGGGGCCTCTGTGCCCTCAGGTCCCACTGCACTTACTCTCCTGACAACTGGTCAAGCAATGACTAAATGGATTACCATAACTGGTATCGTCTGCTCTCCCATTGCATGTAAACTTGACTCACTCACTGTCTATGTATGCTCTAGCTCTTAACTCTCCCAGGTCGTCTGTAACCACCCCCCCGGGCTCCTGTGTTTTTTACTGACTGTCATTCCTCTATGTATCCTGATATCTCACTGTATGTAAAAGTTGATTCGTCACTGTACCTGTAAATTCAAGTCTGTAACTCTCCCGGATCACACCTGAAAATAGGCACTTGGCTGTCTAGTGTAACTTACCCGGTAAACAAAAGCAAATAAATAAATAAAATAAATAAACAACTCCTCAAAGGGCCGTGTGAACACTACATAAAAACAAACTAAGCTACAAAACCAAATGATGACAAGCATATCATATTGAGCCACTCAAACTTTTTCCAACATTTCCAGTCAAAAACACTCACAAAATCAAATAACCCTCACAAAAAATTCCATACATCATGGAACCTATCTCATAGGGCTCTGTGGATACTACATAAAAACAAACTAACCTACACAACCAAACTACAACAAGAATATGTTACTGAGCCAACCAAAACATTTCTCACAGTTCTTTTCAAAAACTCTCATAAAAAAACACTCACAAAATCATTTCTATACGTCATAAAACCTATCTCATGAAATGATAAACCTGTTTTTGGTTTCATCCCTCATGCCTCAGAAAATTTCTATTTTCAGTTCACATAAAGGGCAATTTTTCAACAAAACACATCAGAAAGAATCCACCACACAGTTTAAAGTGTCAAACAAAGAGATGAAGTGGCCAGTATTTACTAGTGCAAGGGTCCCGAAAGAGCTAGCAGCCCTGAAGATAGATAAGGCCCTGGGACCAGATGGGTTGCATGTGAGGATACTCAAGGAATTGGCAGTGGAACTGATCAGACTCCTGGTTGGTCTATTCAATAGCTCATTAAGCATGGGGGTAGTTCCAAAGGATTGGAGGGTGATGACACAGTTCCGCCACATTGGGGGGGGGGGATAGGGAACAAGCAGGGAACTACAGACCTGTCAGTCTTACCTCTATTGCAGGAAAGCTGATGGAGTCACTGATCAGAGGACCTCATGGACTAACTGGAGAACAATGGTCTCCAGGATAGTAAACAGCATGGATTCATAGCATGAAAGTCTTGTCAGACTAATTCTTTAACTGGGTGACGAAGAAATTGGGGGTCTTGCTGTGGATCTGCTGTACTTTGACTTTAGCAAGGCTTTTGACTCAGTGCCTCAGATGCTTTCTGAAGGAGATGGGGGATCTGGGTGTCGATAAGGTTATAGTAAAGTGGGTAGCTAGGTAACTAGCTAAAGGGGAGGCAGCAGATGGTTGTGGTCAGTGGGTTTAAATCAGAAGAGAGGGAGGTCACAGGTGGGATACCACAGGGATCTCTACTTGGTCCAGTCCTCTTCAACATGTTTATCTGTGACATTGATGAGGGAATCTGGAGCAGGTTGTGTTTCTTCACAGATAACACTAAGCTCTGTGGGAGGGTGGATAGTGATGAGGGAATAGAGGAACTGCAGAGATACTTACTAAAGCTAGAGGGGTGGTCTAGAGTTTGGCAGTTGAAATTCAGTGGCAAAAAGTGCAAGGTAATGCACCTAGAGAACAAGACCCCAGGACGGAGTACTAGAGGAAGTGATGGTGAGATGTAATACTATGCAATAGTTGTAATATGGTGAGATGTAATACTATGCAAATGCAATATTATGACTGGGTGACAGGTGAGCTGGATAAGGGTCATGCGGTGGATGTTCTTTACTTGGACTTCATCAAGGCCTTCGATTCAGTGCCTCATGGGTGGCTTGGGGAAAAGCTAACTGGTGTAGGGGCAAAAATCATGAACTGGATTACAAGCTGGCTGAGTGGCAGGCTGCAACAGATGGTGGTGAGCAGGGAGCTCTCAACTCCAAGGCCGGTGATGAGTGGGGTGCCACAGGGCTCTGTGTTGGGGCCAGTATTGTTTGGACTCTTTGTATCAGACATTGCACATGGGGTGATGAGCAAGATAAGTGCTGACGACACCAAAATTGGAGCAGTGGTGGATGGAGAGGAGGGATGGAAGCAGCTACAGGGGGACCTACGCAAGCTAGAAGAGTGGTCAGAGAGGTGACAGCTGGGGTTCAATGCAAAGAAGTGTAAGGTTATACACTTTGGGTTGAAGAACCCAAGGAAAGAATACTGGCTGTGGGGGGGGGTTAAGCTGGGGGTCACTGAGGAGGAGGAGAAAGACCTAGGGGTAATGATAACAGGGACCACGAACAACACTGCCCAGTGCAGTACAGTGGCTGCAAAAGCGAACAAAATGCTGGGGTGCATAGCAAGCGGGGTTTCATCCAGGCGAAGAGAGGTGATCTTTCCCCCCTACAGGTCACTGGAAAGGGTGCACTAAGAGAACTGTGTGCAGTTTTGGAGGCCATACCTAAAGCGTGATATCAGGCTACTGGAGGGGGTGCAGAGGAGGGCAACAAAGATGATATGTGGAATGGAGGGGAAAGACTATGACAGCAGGCAGGGAGACCTGAATATGTACACCCTGAAGGATAGAAGGGACAGGTGGGGACATGATAGAGACATTCAAGTAACTGAGGGGAATCAATAAGGATGGGGCAGATGGGGTCTTTAAGTTAAGGAGGGGGAGGGTCACCAGGGGGCATGGGCAAAGAATAGAGGGGGGGAAAGATTTAGGAAGGAAATGAGGAGACACTGTTTCACAGAGAGGGTGGTAGCAAAATGAAATGCCCTACCAGAATGGGTGGTATCATGTAAATCTGTGAACAGCTTCAAAAGGGCATGGGACAGGGAACAGGGGAGAGTGAGGGTGGGGCAGGTGGGTCAGCTGCAAACTAGGGGTGTTGGCTGCACACTCGAGCAGACTTAGATAGACCGGGTGGTCTGTTTCTGCTGGCACATTCATATGTTTGTATGTTCATATGTAATACTACGGCTGAGGAATGAGACCTTGGAGTTATCATCAGTGACTCCCTAAAGCAATCGAGGCAGTGCAACAAGGCATATAGCAAGACAAGTAGGATGCTGGGATGTATCGGGAGAAGAACTGATAGCAGAAAGGGAGATAGAAACATAGAAACATAGACTTTGATGGCAGATAAGGACCGTTTGGCCCACCCAGTCTGCGCATTTCCCTACCTATGGAATAAGCTGCAGATCATAGTTAACCAACAGCCTACTTCCTCCTAACCCCCACTAGAATTGCCTTATATCTGCCCCATGCATTCTTGCATTCCCCCACTGTTTTTGACCCCACTAGCTCCTCAGGAAGGCCGTTCCATGTGTCCACCACCCTCTCTGTAAAAAAATACATCTTCGTGTTGCCCATGAGCCACCCCCCCCATCTTCAAATTGTGCCCCTTTGTTCTTGTACATTTCTTTTTCTGAAAGATGCTACCCCCTTGGACTCCGTTGATTCTCTTGAGGTACTTGAACATTTCTATCATGTCCCCCCCCCATCCTCGAGGGTATACATATTAAGCTCCCTTAGCCACTCTTCGTATGGCTTCTGGTGCAGACCCTGCACCATTCTGGTTGCCCTTCTCTGGACCGCCTCCATCCTGTCTATGTCCTTGTGGAGATGGGGTCTCCAGAACTGCACACAGTACTCCAGATGTGGTCTCACCAACTGTCTGTACAGAGGGATAACAACTTCCTGTTTTCTACTGGTGATGCCTCTCCCTATGCATCCTAGCATCTCCCCAGCCCTCCTTACTGCCTTCTCACATTGCTTGCCTACCTTTAGGTCATCTGATATGACTACCCCAGGTCTCTTTCCATTTTGTTGTTGTTAGTACCCCAACTGTGTACTCTTCCCCTGGGTTTTTGTTCCCCAGGTGCAATACTTTGCACTTTTTTGCATTGAATCTAAACTGCCATACATTTGACCATTCCTGCAATCTTGCCAAGTCCCTTCTCAGCCTTTCCATCCCCCCTTGTGTATCAACCCTGTTGCAGATCTTTGTGTCCTCTGCAAAGAGGCATACTTTTCCTTCCAGCCCCTCTGCAATGTCACCTATAAAGACATTAAAGAGGACCGGTCCCAGTGCTGAACTGTGTGGTACCCCACTAGTAACCCCCCTTTCTTCGGAGTGGACTCACTTTACTATTATCCTCTGCGTCCTGTTGTCAAGTCAATTTTTTACCCAGGCTACCACCCTATGACCCACTCCCAGGCTGGCTAACTTGTTTATTAATCTTTTGTGTGGGACTGTGTCAAATGCCTTGCTAAAGTCTAGGTAGGCCATATACACAGCCTCTCTCTGTCTACTACTTTAGTCACCCAGTTAAAGAAATCTGTTAGATTCATCTGACATGACCTTCCTGCTGTGAATCCATCCTCCCTTGGGTTCTGTGCCCCGCTGGCTTCCAAGTACTCAACAATTCTTTCTCTCAGAAGTGATTCCATCATTTTCCCTACCACTGAGGTCAAACTAACAGGTCTGTGCTTTCCTGCCTCTGCCTTGCTTCCACATTTGTGAAGGGGAATCACATCTGCCCTCTTCCAGTCCTCAGGTACCAAGTCATCCTCCCATAATTTGTTTAGGGTAGTCAGTGGTGTCACTAGTTCTCCCCTTAGTTCTTTTAGAATTCTGGGGTGAATCCCGTCAGGCCCCATTGCTTTGTACACCTTCAGTTTTAGGAGTTCTTGCAGGACCCTTTGTTCTGTGAATGGACTGGTTATCGACACCCCTATCCAGAGTGCTTCTATTGTTTGATTTAGGTACCTCCCCTTCCTCTTCTTTTGTGAAAACTGAGCAAAAGTATTCATTGAGTATCTCTGCCTTTTTGCTGTCACCCTCTGCTTCCCCCCTTTATTAAGCCTCTCTATCCCTCCCTTGGTCTTTCTTCACTCCCTAATGTACCTGTAGAAGGTTTTATCCCACTTCTTAACTGAGTTGGCTGTCTTTTCCTCAGTTTGGGCCTTTGCTATTCTGACTGCCTTCCCTGCTTGCTTTTGCTTTAATTGATACAGTTCTCTGTCTTGCTTCTTCTGTGTTTCCTTATACTTCCTAAATGCTATATTTTTCTCCCTAACCTTCCCTGCCATCTCTTTTGAGAACCATAGTGTTTTTTCCTTCATTTTGTTTTGCTTATTTGCGTCACACAAATTCTTGTTGCCTCTGTGATGGCAGTTCTGCTTTTTCCCCATTGTTCCTCCATCCATCCTTCTTGCCAATTTGCTAGTGCATTCCTTAGGCACTCTCCCATTTTGCCAAAGTCAGCCCTCCTAAAGTCCAGTACCTCACTTTTGTATGGCATGACTCTACTGCTGTGTTTATCATGAACCACACTGTTTGGTGGTCACTTGTTCCAAGATGACTACCCACTTCTAAATCTGAGATTCTCACTCCGCCCCCATTTGAGAGTACCAGGTCTAAGATTGCTCCCTCCCGAGTGGGTTCCAACACTAGCTATCTGAGGCATGCTCCCAGTAGGGCATTGAGAATGATCCTGCTCTTGGATGTGGCTGCATCAATTGTGCTCCAGTTAACATCTGGAATATTCAGGTCCCCCATCAACAATATCTCCCCTTTTTCTGCCATTCTAAGGATGCCTTCTATCATTTCCTTGTCCATTTCCTTCCAATGAGATGAGGGTCTGTATACAATCCCTGTGCGGACTGTGGTGCCATTTCCTGTCTCCAGTGTGACCCACAGTGCCTTGTCTCCTGAGTCCTGTTTACCCTTTAGCTCCATTGCTTTGTTCCCTTCCCTTATATAGAGAGCTACTCCACCCCCTCTTTTACCTTCTCTGTCCCTCCTGTAGATTGTGTACCCTGGTATGTTGATATCCCAGTCATGGTTCTTTGTGAATCATGCATCTGTGACTGCCACGATATCCAAGCTTCCCTCTTCCATCAAGGCTACTAGTTCAGGAAGCTTGTTACCCAGACTAGGGGGGATTGGTACTCATAGCCCTCCAGTTTTTGATGGTCTTGCCCCTTTTAGCCTCTTCCCTGTCCTTACTGCCTTTGCCTTTTTCTCCATTTATCCCTGTCCTGCTCCCTATCAACCTCTCTACCTTGGTGTTTACCTCACTAACTACGCTGCTTTGTGGGTGAGGCTGGGAATTCATCACTGCTTTTCAGTGCCTCACCCCTTGGCTAGTTTAAAAGCTTGCAAATGAAGCATTTAAACCTATCATCTAGGATCCTGGTTCCCCTACCAGAAATATGCAGACCATCGTGCCAGTATAGGCCTGTATCCCTCCAAGTGGACCCCAAGTCCCCAGTAAAGCCAAAACCCTGTGCTTCACACCAGTTTTTCAACCCTTCATTGAATCCCATGGTGTGGAGTACCCTAGTCTCACCCATTCCATAGACAGGCAGCACCTCTGAGAAGGTTACCGTGCATGCTACTTGTCTAAGGCCCCTCCCTAACTCCACAAACTCCTCCTGTACTGCTCTAATCCCATTCCCAGCTAGATTATTTTTCCCTAGGTGTAGAATGAGTTCCAGCTCCCTCTCCCATGCAGCTGCTCCCATGATCCTGAGAATTTGCTTCCTGTCTTTCCAAGCCATGGTGCTGGGCAGGCACCTTACCTCCCTCCCCCAGTTCTACCCCCCTAACAATTGAGTCCTACACCAGGAGCTGTTTCCTTCCTCTGTGGGCTCCTGTGCCACCATCCTGTGGGTCTCCTTTGTGGAGGTTCCCAGTGTTCTCTTTGGTTTCCACTGTGGGTGCCTCCATAGAGGAACCACGCTCCCCAGAATGGCATATGAATTGTGGGGAGGTACAACTGGAGGGATGTAGTTCTGTTCCACTACCCTCCTCACCCTCCCTGAGCCCACCGTGGTCCAGCTTCTCCTCTTTCTTGGCAACCTCTGAGGCAGAGGCAGCAGCCCTGTTGGCCCCTGGATGGGGGAGGAGGTTTCCCTACTCCTTGCCAGGTCAGCCTGGAGATGGGCCACCTCCTCCCTCAGAGTATAGAGGTGCCTGCAAATAGGGTAGCATCACAGCCTCCAGAATGTCTCCCAGAAGACTGTTGCCCCACAGCCAGTGCATTGCACTACTCCCCACATGTCTCTTCCCCTTCCTTTTTAAGATTATTTTTTTCTTCTCTTTTTTGTTAGAGTGTGCAAGTGTATGCATGCATTTACCCCCTATGCAGTGTGCTGGGCAGTTAAGGATATGACAGGTGTATGTCCTTTGCCCTTTTGAGGAAGTGATGTCAGAACCCTGGTATAAAGCAAATGATGCCCTTGGGGTGGGTGGGGTGAGGGCAGGGGTGGGTGGGACCAAGCCTGTACCCTCCAGAAACAATCACATATAGCTCTGACCCACCACCCTGGTGAGTGCTTCCTTACTTTCAGCAAGACAACCTGCACAACAATTTAACAGAAAATTTTACAGAAAATAAAGCAGTTGAGTCCAATAGTTATGATGCAAGCACCCCCCAACCCAGACTTATACAACCTGGTGGTCTGTGCTCTAAAGGCAATCAGAGCAAACCAGTTTCAGCCACCTGAGGCACTGTCTGGGTCAAATATACAACTTCACTCACCTGCCCTAAACTGCAGGACATACAATGAAAAATCCTCAGCCATCAGTGAATACTTTGCTGTAGCAATACTAGTTTGATACAAGATGTCACCAAAATACTAGTAAACAACAAGCCAGCTGTCCACAAGGGACAAAAAAGAAAATATGCAGATTTTCAATCCCTCTGGATTTAAACTCCCAATCTATAAATATATAAGGAGTCAAATACAGAATTCCAATAAACTGCAGGACTTACAATGAAAAATCCTCAGACACCAGTAAATACTTCACAGTACCAAAAATAGTTTGAGGCAAAAAGTCACCAAAATACTAGTAAACAACAAGCCAGCTATCCACAAGGGAAAAACAAAATATGCAGATTTCCAATCCCTCTGGATTTAAACTCCCAATCTATAAGTACATAAGAAGTATTGCAAACCCCTTCTTGATTCAAAAAGAAGCACTAAAGCAATAACAAGTGTAACATCTAAAGTAAGGTACACCTCCCTCAGATGTTAGCAAGAATGTGCTTTCCTGCAGATTCCCAGTTCAATATTGTGTATTCTTCCCAGCTCCAAGGTGTAATAGTTCCACTATATAGATACTTGGTGATGCCATACCTTGAGTACTGCACCCAGTTCTGGAGTCCTCACCTCAGAAAGGATAGGGATAGGCAGGAGACGGTGCAGTGCAGGGTAATAAAATGATTCAGGACCAACAGGGCAGATCCTATGAGGAATGCCTCAAGGCACTGAACATGTACTCACTGGAGACCAGAAGGGAGAGGGGAGACATGATAGAGATCTTCAAGTTCCTAAAAGAAATTAATAAGGTGAGCTGTGTGGAATGATTTAGCTTGAATACTAGTTCATAGTCACATGGACATGAGTGGATACTGTCAAGAGGGAAGTTCAGGAGGGACATAAGGAAGTATTACTGTAGAACTAGAATGTATTGCTGTAAAAATAATATTGCTATAATCGCGCTGTGCCTTTAAGGCGTGATATTACTTTGTCAGCATTCATTCATAGATTCCACGCTGCAACCACGTGGGGCTTCCGTAACTCCGTAACTTGGCAACGAGCACTTGAATCACTAAAGAAAAACATGGATGCCACTGTTTATTTTTAGTATTTTTATATTTATTTTTTAACTGCAGCACCCAAAAAACCCTCATATAACCCGTAAAAGGTTTTTTATTCATTCAAAGCGCAAATGCTCAGTCATATTTTGATCTGTGGATGTTTATCATTGGAAACAGGTGTGAAGGTCTGAAAGAAAACAGAAATTAAACTTTTTAAAAGCTTGTAAGGACTTTTTTAACGTTAACATGAAAAAGGAAGCTAAGCACTTAGTGCTGAGAAACTGTTTAACACTGTTTACCATTAGCAAGTAAGTTCTTCATGATGATAGCTAGTAGCTGGCAACTGGCGCCTGATCCACTTGATCCTCCCTGGTCTCATGGTTCTCAACAACGGGGTCTATTGGGGAAAGGGTCAGTGAGTGGGGTGACATACAAAAAAAGTTATGTAAATGTCGTGGGAACTGCATTTTACAGTATAATTACCATCCAGGCAGTGTGTGTGGGTGTCCACTATTCCTGCTTGAAGGATCCCCTGTATGCACTCTGCAGTTGACAAGCCATTTAGCGTGCTGAACTTTAATGGTTGCTGATCTCAAGTCCACTTTTATGTCAGCGCTTTGGCTGCCACCATGAAGTTGATCTGAGATCTGCTTTGCATACCAATCAGTGAACTGAGTTTTCAGTTCATCCTTGAAAATTTTATTTATATATATATCCAGGGGTTGGAGCAAATCAGTACATGAGGCAGGCACAAATATAGCAATGATGTTGTTCCTCTCAAACTCTGCTAGTACATCTGATGTAGTGTGGCCCCTGAATAAACTGAGGATTAGGATGGTACGCTGGACATCTTGAGGCTCAAAGTGTGCTTCATCTTTGTAATGTAAGGGACAATAACACTGTCAGAGTAGTCAATGTTGGTGATTGAGTTGGCCCAATGGTTCTCTGTGTGGGTTACACTCCTGTCTGCAGGAAAAACAAATGAAGGATGACACTGCCCTGTCTTGCCATGGTAAATAACCTGAGGTGGGTGGTAGTGACCTAATAACGAGCAGGACAAAACAACAGTCACTTGCCTTTTGTCTCCCAGCCCTGAGACCTCAATCTGTCTTTTCCCAACAGTGTCCATCGTCCATGCAAAGCAGGGAATAAGGCTGACTCCTGTCTCTTCAAGGTTTAGCACTAGTTCTGGAGGGATCAATTCCTGCGTTGCAGCAACTTTTATGCGATTTAGGAACTGCTACTTTAAATCAGGGAAATCAACAGGGGGTTTGCGAGCAGCCTTTGTTCCTTTATGTTTACTATAGCCCATCCGATTTAGAAAAAGCCTTGACCACTGCCGTGAAAAGGATAAGGACCCCCCATTCTCTTCAAGCAGGTGTGGGTGGGTGGTTTGTACGATACCAGTTGCTATTGCTGCCAATACCCTGCCGTTAACAACAGCACCCTCTGACCATAGAGACCTGATGATGGTTTTCAGTTGGGACTCAACATCAGTCATTAAAAGTGATGGTTTCCCCGAGGTTTAATAGGAAGATCTTTGGTCAGGTTTTGGGAGTTGGGGTTGTCTTTCAATTTTATGAGATGGTCTCTTTTGAAAGTATGGACTGTACTTTCGTTGATCTTTGTTTTGTATGTCCCCTCATAAAAATGAACGGCGTTCGTAACACCATCTTGGCAAGAATATTCCCCTATTTCAAATTGCACCTCAGGTGTATAAACTGTATGTGTTACCCGTCTTTTTTTGGGAGGTGGAGAAGCAGTTTTAAGCTGGTCTGTCACATTTTCAGCCATTAACTGGGAAACACCAGCGGTGACAGCAAGCACTTCTGCATAAATATCCTCCGCTTGAAGTGTTGCAAAGTTGCGCTTCACTGGCTTTTTAGGTGGTGTGTTGAGCCACTGCACCAACGACAGTGTCCCTCACAAACTAAACAGAGTTGTCAGTGATACACCAGTATTAGTGGAGCGCAATTGAAGTTTGGCGCAGTTCTGAAACCGAGGACGGATCCGCGATATAAACTTTAAGTGGTTATAAATAGTTTTACAGTGTTTTGCAAGGGTGGTGGAGCATGAAACAGTCTACCAGCCAAGTGGTGGGTGCTGAAGCCATTGGTTTTAGCACAGTTGGGATAGAATGAATGGTATAGTGGTTGCTTGGGTGGCAGAAACTGGGAGGTGAATAGGGGAAGGAGGAGGAGGACTAGGACCTTGGAGGGACAGTAGATCACAGGGCTAAATGGTGAACTTGTGCAGACTAAATGGACCATTGGACATTTTCTGCCATCATTGTCTGTGTTTCTATGGGAAGGAACTCCAGCTGGCAAAGGACATAAAGCAAGGCGAAAAGGCATTCTACATTCTTCAGGTACATCGGGGAGAAGCGTAAAGTCAAAGGGGTATTATGAGACTGAAGAGTGAGAAAGGATGGGAGGAGGAGGATGAGAAAGGGAAAGCAGAGATACTGAACAAATATTTTTGCTCCATATTTACTAGGGAGAAGGCTGGGTCACTGCCAGAATGTGGGGTTAAGAAGGCACGGGAAGAAAGTGGCAACATGTTCAAATTAATGGGGAAAAAGGTGTTGGAAAAGCTTAGAGAGCTGAAAGAAGATTTGTCTATGGGCCTTAATGGCTTGCACCCCCAGGATGCTGAAGGAGGTTACAGAAGTGACAGCAGGGCCACTTACAGACATATTCAGTTGCTTGCTGGACACGGGTATATCTAGCCTCTGAAAAATGCCTAGTCACTGGTCAGGATCTTTGGTCCAAACTGAACTGTTGTGTTCTGTGATTCTTCCTTTTAACATTCTAGACATTTTCCCCACATAACTTAAAACACAAGGACATGTTAACACACAGATTACATTTTCTGTGTTACATGTGACAGAGCTTCTACAGTCCACATGTTCACTTTTACTTGAATTGTTTTTACATTGTTAGCATTTGAACAACTACTATAGTTCCCACAATTGTAGGTGCCCAATGGTGTTGGTCCTAACCAAGTTACTGATTGTGGTCTGTGAAGTACAATAGTGCAGTGTGTACAAATGTGTTTTTAAATTTCTGGTTCTTTCAGCTGTGATCCAAGACTTTTCTCCAAATACTTCTGCCTCCTTTCTGTTCAACTGTAAAATTTTCCAGTTGTTCAGAATCAGTGTTTTTATTTTACCAAGCTGGGTACTGAAATTAGTGCTGAAGGCTATATGATCCCCTGAACTTGTGTTCCTTGGAACGTCTTCTAGTAATCTGTTTCTATCCCTGTTTCTAGTTCTCTCTCGTGCTTTTTTAATGATATGATTATTATACCCTCTTTGTCTGAACCTGTCCACCGCTTCTTTTTCTCTCAGTAAAAAGTCTTCCAGCCTTGAGCAGTTCTTTTTTATATGAACGTATGAAACTGCCAGCAGAAACAGGCCACATGGTGTATCAATTCTCAAATGTGCAGCTAGCACCCCTCACCTTGCAGCTGCCCCATCCCTCCCCTCACATTTACCCTTGCCTCTCATCCTGTCACATCCCCTTTTGAAACTATCTACTGTCTTACAGGATACCACCTCCTCTGGCAGTGTTCCATTGCTCCACAACCCTCTCAGTGAAAAAGTGTCTCCTCATCTCCCTCTTATATCTCCCCCCATTTGAGACCATGCCCTCTCATGTCCCTCCCCCTCCTTAGATAAAATATCCCTTCAGTGCCTGTCTTAATTATCCCATTACATACTTAAAGGTCTCAATCATATCCCCCCAATCCCTCCTCTCCTCCAAGGAGTACAAATTCAACTCACTAAGCCACTCCTTGTATGATTTGTCTTCCAATCCCTGGATCAACTTTGTTGCTCTGCACTCTGCCCCCTCCAGCAATCTGACATCCTTCTTTAGATATGGGCACCAGTACTGTACACAGTACTCCAGGTGTGGTCTGACCAGTGACCTGTGTGGTCTGACCAGTCACCTCCCTACTCCTTAAGGAGATTCCTTTCACAATACATCCCAGCATCCTGTTTGCCTTTGCAGCCACCTTCCTGCACTGCTCTGCATTGTTCATTCTTCCCATTACAACCACCCCCAGATATTTTTCCTCTTCGGTGGTGCCTAGCTGCAGTCCCCCCAGCAGGTAACCCCTCCCAGGGTTCTTTGCCTCGAAGTGCAGTATTTTGCACTTTTTAGCATTGAACCCCAACTGCCACTTTTCTGACCACTCCTCCAGTTTGGTCAGGTCATCCTGTAGCTCCTGCCACCCTGTTATGTTGTCCACCACTGCCCCCAACTTGGTGTCATCAGAGAACAGACTGATCTCATTCCAGATGTCATTGGAGATGTCCGCTATAAATATCCCAAACAGC
This sequence comes from Neoceratodus forsteri, assembly GCA_016271365.2. Lineage (NCBI taxonomy): Eukaryota > Metazoa > Chordata > Ceratodontiformes > Ceratodontidae > Neoceratodus > Neoceratodus forsteri. Next base: position 487,624,933 of record CM028134.1, read on the forward strand.
ACCAGCCCCAGTACTGATCCCTGTGGCACCCCGATAGTCACCACCCTTTGAGATGAGAAATCCCCCCATCACCCTTTGCTGTTTCCCCTGCAGCCAGTTATTGATCCAGTTGACCATTTTAGTCTCTGCCCCAACATATCTCAACTTTCCCCTCAACCTTCCATGTGGCACTGAATCAAAGGCCTTGCGGAAGTCCAAATAAATTATACCCACAGCATGGCTCTTGTCCAGTTCCCTCATTACCCAGTCATAATATTCCACTAGGTTGGATTGACAGGATCTTCCTGAGACAAACCCATGCTGATGATCATCCTGGAGCCCACTGTCCTCCGGGAAGGTTACCAGCCCTCCTTCAGGATTGTCTCCATCAGCTTCCCCACAATGGATGTAAGATTTACTGGTCTGTTACTGCCCGATTCATCCTTTGGGCCACTTTAATGGAGGGGCACCACGTGGGCCATCCTTCAATCCTGTGGTACATACCCTGTGTCCAGGAAGATATTGAATAGGTCTGTCAGTGGCCCAGCCAGGACCTCCGCCATTTCCTTCAGCACTCTGGCATGTATGCCATCAGGTCCTGGTGCCTTATCTACCCCTCAGAGCCCTTAGACCTTCCAACACCCTACCTCAGTGATTACTCCATCAGTGACCCTCCCCCTGCCCACCCTCCCCACCCCCTGCGGTAGTTTCCCTCCTTCTCCCTCGTGAAAACAGAACAGAACTACTCATTTATTAGTTCTGCCTGTTCTGCCCCTTTCTCTGCCCACCCCCCGTCCCTCCTAATCCTCACTACCTTGTCCTTGCAGCTCCTTCTCTCCCATATATATTTGAAGATGTCTTTTCCCTGTCCTGGATGCCCTGTGCCAGCCTCAGTTCCCAGGAAGACTTGGCCGCACTGACTGCCCTAGTAACATCTTTGGATCTTTTCACGTACTCATCCTGATCCTCCCTCCTCCTGGACCTCCTGTATCTCCTGAATGCTGCTTTTTTTCACCCTCACTTTTTCTAAGACTTCTCTACTCATCCAGCTTGGTTTCTTGGCCCTTCCCTTTTTGCTCTGCGATTTGGTACATGTCTCATTAGCCTCCACCAGCCCCAATTTGATTTTTTCCCATTTCTGGTTCGCATCCCAGTGTGACTGAATTAATTTCATATGCCCCTCTCAGATTACACCCATCCTTCCAAAATCAGCCCATCTGAAGTCGACCACCCTGGTCCTGGTACACACTGGTTCTCTGCTCATGTGAGCGTGAACCACACCGAGTTGTGCTCACTCCCTGCCAGCGGGTCTTCCACTCCCACCTCCCTTACAGCCTCACCATTAGACAATACGAGATCCAGCGTATTTCTCAACCTAGTCAATTTGGTATCCTTAACAATTGTCCCGTAGGTATGTTTTCAAACAAACTTTTTGATGAAAACTACTGACATGCAAAATGGTATCTCTTGTAGTATCTTTGTGGTATAAATCTGCTCTCAGCCTCTTCTTTTTGATTATCATTTATATTGTAGTAGCTTATAATTATTTTTGTGTGATGTTCCTTTCTAAACTTTAAGTTACTTTTTCTGGTGCTTAAAAAGTCAAAACAGTCCTGTAGGGCTTCCTCTGTTCCCTTCCATGTGAAAAAAATACAGTCTATAACACGTGTATAAAACAGCATTTCTTAAAATGTTATGTCCACGTCACTGTTGTATATGGAAGTATTTTCAAAATTTGTCATGTAAATGTTTGCAAAGGATGGGGCCAGCTGCTGTACGTAACAACTATACCCCTTTCTATTAAGAAATGAAGATGCAAGATCTCACAAGGTGGAATTTGTTACCCTTTAGTTTCCCTAGAAGAGTGGAGGTGATCCGGATGGTGATCTTACCAACGGCTCTATATCTTTTCCAAAATCTCCCGCTCTCCTTAACACTTAACATTTCTCAGCAATGGAACAAAACAATAACCAGATTCTTTTGGACTGGACTCTGTCCCAGATCAAACTCTCCACACTGTTCCTTCCAAAGGGGAGAGAAGGCCTGGCGCTCCCAAACCTTAAGCTCTACTACTGGGCTTGCACCTTCATTTCATTGCACATTGACTTCTGGGGGCCACCCAAAGAGTGCTGTGGGGAATGGAGACAGCACTTCTTCCAGATTTGGATTTTGTCAAAGCAATGTGTCATCTAGATACTGCAGAACTTGAAATTTTCACTGTCAAAAAATTTTCACTATTTTCGCTGAAGCACTAATTTGCGTGAAAATAAATTTGCGCTAATTAACACTTTTAATATTTTTTTCCATTATAGTGAATGTGGTGATTGTGACTTAGCGCTAAAATAAATTTACACAACTATGGTTGCATTTGTGTTTGCACTAAATTAACTTTGCGTGAAAATAACTAGTTCTACCGTATACAGCCTGAAACATTCCACATATCTTAATCCACGGCTTCGGTGCCAACTATTGGCCTGGATTGCCATCTGCACAATGCTGCATTTAGTTCTCTTTCTTAGTTTACTCTGTCCAATAGCCCTATTGGAACACTTCCTGCCGGCCCTGACTGATCTGGCCTTCCAGAGGTGGGAAGGTTTCTCATTCCAATACCTTTACCACATTATGGCTGGGGCAATTTTCAAATCCTTCACTGACATTGAACAGGAGTTTGACCTCTGGCAGTGCAATTTCTATAGACACCTACAACTCCGTCATTATTTTAACAACCTTCCCATGAGGGTCCGCCAACCTGAGTCCCACACAGCTCTCATTACCTATCTTATCTCCATAATACAGACTGGTAATACAAGACACTTGAGTTCCCTTTTTTATAAATACATGATAAGCACTGCAGGTGACTCAACAGAATATGTGCTACAGAGGTGGTGTGAGGAGCTTCACTAACAAATTACAATAGAACAGTGGCACAACTCTTGTCAAACTATCTCTAAAATTACTAGTTCTCACCAATGACAGGAATAAGCCTGGAACCAGCAGATACAGTTCTTCCAAACACCAGATATAACATCTCATTACCACACTACTAGGGGTGCCTCCTATTGGAGGCAATGTGGGGACACTAGTACTCATCATACCCACATGTAACCCCCCCATAAATGGGGGTTCCTGAAAAGTCTTCCTAGAGCTTGCCTAAATGCTTGCTGCCAGGTTGGTGTTCGGTGCTTAGCCGTTAAAATGTTGTTGCCAGTGAGCGTCTTAAAAGCCTCCGTGCACTGTCTGTTTAAGAGCTGCCCGACTGCAGTTACAATTAATCCGAAGGGGGGGTCTGAGTGTTTCCCTGCTCGAGTCCTGCCTGGGCTGCTGAATAATCACTCTGTTTCTGCCTTCGCTAGTTGTGCAGAGAGAGCCCTGCTGGAAGGTGTCACCACTTGCTTGAAATCATTTAAAGTAGAAATGATAATGTAGTTTGTTCTAACCTGCCTTCTTTGCAGCAAGGACTGTTCTGTTTAGCTTCACCATTTTGGTCCCGGACTGCCAAATTGGACCAATCAGTATTTTGGGACTCCAAAATGGAGCCTGCAACTGAAGGGGATATGTGGAGCCAGACTCTGGGAAATGTAGTTTTGGGCTGTTTGCGCCTTTTTGGACCTATAGGGGGAGCCCTGCTGTGACTGACATCTGAACCGACCAACCACATTTTTTTGGATCTGAGTGAAAGCCCCTGAGCTGTCTGCTGGCAAGCCAGATCTGTGCTGGCAGATGAGAGGGAAGCAGCTCATGATAGCCGAGCAGTAAAAACTGTGTAGTTCATGTGGGAGAACCATGGAAGTCCTGACTTCTGGCCTGATTGCCGTTTTCTACCCAGAGAGAGAGAGAGAGAGAGAGAGAGAGAAAGAGAATCATTTCTGGACTAAATCTGAGCAGTGTGCTTTTAAGCAAGCTACTGAATTGGGACCAGGCTTAACCTGTAGAAAACTGAAGATTTTGCTGAATGCGATCGGCCTGTCAGGAACTCCAGCTACCTCTGCGCTCCCGGGTTTTAGCAGTGACTTTGCGATCGGGATCGAGGAGCAGTCTGCCTGGTACAGTAATCCTTTTACATATAAATGTGCTGTGTACTTAAAGGGGGTCGCATTCTGGTTTTTCCCCAGCTTGAACTGTGTGCTGCTGGCTTTTACATATAAATGTGCTGTGTACTTAAAGGGGGTCATGATCTGGTTTTCCCCCAAGTTAAGCTGTGTGCTGAGGGCTGGAAGTTGTGCCCAGCTCGAATCGGACTGAATCCGCCTGCTACTCAATGCATTTGGGCCCTGCCACAAGGATTTTGCCTCCCTACCCTGCTTCTTCTGGTAATCCAGAACATCCATCTGTCGTCTCGACCATTGTCCATCCTGTGTTCAGCTTTGGGTATCGTGAGTAACAAACAGGGTAGCTCCCTGCAACATATCTTTTAAATCACAAGTGTGTCATCTGATTATTTTGTTGTGTTGTTTCTACGAACTGAGCCCTCCGGCTCCGCATTACAATTAGAGAGTATGCATGTTATTTCTTTTTCTCACAGGGCCCCTACCAGCTGCAACGCTGGCCTACCCCGGGCGGGCAACGGTCCTGGCTAGCCCCCTTCTCCATCCTGGGTACCCAGAGAGTGTGATTGATAGGGACTCTGACTGCATGCACCGCTGTGATATATATAGTGTGATTAAGCCAATTAACCTGATTATCCCCCATCCTTGTTATAGCCCTCTAAATAAATCAGATCTACTTTTTTCTGCAATTTACATTGACTATGATCTCAGTTTTTGCCTAAGGTATTGTATAATTGCTTTTTGTCTTGCATCACCTTATTTTACAGGAGGTCCCCAGAGCCAAACTGAAGGAACCAGTCCTGGGGGTAAGTGCCAAACATAAGTGTATGTGTAAAGCCTGTAAGGAGTATTGGGAAGGTAAACATTGTGTACTGTGTGGGCCACTAGTAGGAGACAAGGGGGAAGGACACAGTGTCCCAGAGGGCTGTGGCCTGGTTAGTCAGACTAATACTAATCCTGACCTTTGGGTGGAGGCACCCGTCATGGAACCTAGGCCCCTTAACCTGCTACTAGCCAAGCAGGCAGGGGTAGTAGCCCTTGGGATAGCGCCACCTAGGGGTTACATCTTGGAGGCAGTACTGGGATTAGCATTCTCTAGTGGCCAAATTTGCGAATTACTGTTAAAAATAAATGGCTACCCCAACAGAAGTGGGTGTACACCAGTTGGTGGGGTAGTGTACTGGGCAGGAGATTGACCCCCAAAATGCTGTGCTTATATTGGATATTCCCCTGGGTACCAATAAGGACACTGTAGAGGGAGTACTCTGCAAAATTGAATGTTTACAAAACCCTGTGGTGGTGAGTCGACAGGCTAATCTGCTCGCCCAAACTTTCATGGCCTTAGCAGATTGTAGTGACCTGGTGGATAGCTCTAAAGTACCACAGACTATTGCCCCAGAAGGAGCCCTCACTGCCTGGAGAGTGATAACTAGAGACAGTAAAGACCAAGGGGAGGATGAGCCCCCCCCCACACTATCTGAGACATTTGAGGAGAAATTTGCTAAGTTGTTGTTGGAGGAAGGGAAAACCATAGAGGACTTTAAGAAACTATTCCTGCCACCTGGGGGTGTGCCTTCCTCAACAACCTCTCCCACTCCAGCCCCTGTCCTTTCACCAACTTCTATACCTGCCTCTGAGCCAGCAAGTAGTCATGGCCCTTACCGCAAGCTCAAGGTATTCTCTGGCATCCACCCTACACCAAATGGGGAAGTTGATCTGGAGACCTGGATAGATTCTGCTACTCTTGCGGTACAAGACTGGCAATGCTCAGAGGCCAAAAAAATTGCCTGCCTGGGGGAAAGCCTCCAGGGATCTGCCCAACGTACTTTTCTCTCCCTGAGGTCCTCTGACTCTGACGCCAAAACCCAAGAGTACATAGTCACCCTTGAAAATGTGTTTGGGGACACCACTAGTGTTGAAGCCTTGAAATGGAAACTTAAAAGATGTTAGACAACAGCTGGGGAATTGTTATCTGCCTATATGGATCGATTAGAGGGAATTCTACAAACATTTTTGAAAGGGAGGCTGGACCTCTAGTGAAGTGGACTGGGTAAGACTGGATCACATACTCTGCTCTGCCCAGCACTCCAGCTGGGTGTTGCTCAAATTGCAACTGCATCAAAGGAAATCTGGTCCCTTGCCCTTCCATGTGTTGATGAAGGAGGTACGGGAAGTTGAGGAGGAGGAAGGTTTTTCAGAGCCCTGCGCAGTCGTAGCTGCTACAACCCCTGCTCCAGGTGCGGGGTCAGCCGCTGAGGGCCTAGAATCACCGAAATCACATGACAGAATCTGAGAACTAAATGCCAGCCAGAAAGGGATGGCTACGGATCCTCCACCATGGGATGAACTGCTGAGGGAGTTCAGGGAAACAAAAAACAGTCTCTTTATGAAGGCCGCTCCCACGAGTACAGGCACCGACCCTCATCCGACTGCATCTGCTATGGGGTGGGAGTGCCCACCCAGGCATCTCCTGCTGACAGCAGCTCAAAACTTGATGTCTTGATATGGAAGTGAGAGAATTGATGAGATGTCTCCAAATGCTCACCACACCGCAGACAGAGGTGGCACTAAGGTTTTCTGCTGGTAGTACCACCGCCCCAGCTCCCAGTGTGATGCCTCGGCCACCCCAAACCGCAGAAAACATATTTTGCCATAATTGTGGGAAGGATGGGCACATGAAGAGAGAATGCCGGTCCACAAAAGACCTAGATAAAGTTGTATACAGGCTTCAAGGAGAGCTTTGGAAAATGAATCAGCGGTCGAGGAGTGCCCGAAATGACCACAGTGAGGGTTCAAGAAGTAGTGACTCAAATCCCTATGTGGCTAAATCATCAGTCCAGGCCTCTGCTGCTGACCCTCCTGAATGGTCTGAGGTGGTGGGCTCTGCAATGGAAACCACAGTAAAAGTGAATGGTGTGTTCACCAGAGCCATGCTTGACAGTGGGTCTCAAGTGACTATTCTGTTTCAAGATTTGTACAATAAGCACCTACCTGATGTGCCCCTACAACCCTTGGAAGGTTTGCATGTCTGGGGATTGAGTGAAAAATCATATCCATACTCTGGGTATATCCGGATCTGGCTGTCTTTCCCTACTTCAGTGGCTGGAGTGGCAGAACAAGTAGAGACCCTGGCCTTAGTGTGTCCCCCTACTGGACTATATGATGGGGTTCCTCTGCTAATCAGGACCAAGAAGAAGAAGAATCAGCATTTATATAGCACTTTTCAAACATCCAAAGCGCTTTACAAGCAATGCTAGACTGGTAGTGAAGTGACTGAATGCGTGGAGGCGGCCATATTGCACATCATCACCCACACACAGCCTGGATAATTGCATGAACCGGTTTATGGGAAGGGGAATGTTAGCCAGGACACCGGGAATGTTCCCTACTCTTTGCGAAGAGTGCCCTGGGTTCTTTTACTTCCACCTGGACACCCACCAGGACAACACCAGGATGGGCAGAAGGGACCTCGGTTTAACGTCTCATCCGAAGGACGGCACACCCCAGCAGTACAGCAGCCCCCAATACTGCACTCGGATGCCAGCGATTTTTAGGTGCAAGTCCAATCCCAGTGTGGGACGAGAACCCATGACCTTCTAGTCCAGAGGTGGATGTGCTACCAACTGAGCCACGCTGACACCAATGCTCATATGTTTGGGAGACTGGCCCAACTCTGCTACAAGAAACAGGGGCACCGAACCGGTAGGGCTCTGAGGATTCCTGCATTGATTAAGAGGGCATATGAGTCACGGCAGAATGCTGAGGAGGTGGATCAAGATGAACCAGTCAGGGTTGTATGGAAGAAGGATCCTGAGTCGATGATCCTGGCCCCCAACACTCAGTGCACCCTACAAGCAGAGGTCCACTTACGGAAAGATGTCAAGAATAAGATACTCATGCTGGACGTGCCAGGCGATGGAGAATTGCCAGAAGGGTTGCTGGTTAAGCCCAGTATCTTACCCGCCCGTGCCCATGCCTATGCTCAATGGGTAATGGTCCAGGTCCAGAATATGTCAGATCGAGAAATTCGGGTGAATAGAGGCTGCACCCTAGCTACCGGGCACTGCACAGACACTGCAGTGTTGCCTAGTAACAAGCCCTCCAGAGTGACTGATTGAGTGACGCCCGACTTGTTTGACTTCGGTGACTCCCCATTGCCAGCTGAATGGAAGACTAGAATCAGCCAGAGACTTGCCCAAAGAGATAAGATGTTTTCGCTGAAGGAATGGGATGTGGGATGTGTCCAAGGAGCAGAGCATCACATACGCCTGCATGATGAACAGCCATTCTGTGAGAGGTCTCGGCACCTAGCACCAACAGATATAGATGAAGTAAGAAGATACCTGCAGGAAATGCTTGCGGCTGGTGTGATACAGGAATCCAGAAGCCCTTATGCTTCTCCTATTGTGGTGGTGAGGAAAAAGAATGAGACAGTAAGAATGTGTGTGGACTACAGGACCCTTAACAGGCAGACCATCCCCAATCAATGCGTCATGCACCGTATTCAGGATGCTTTGTTATGTCTGAATGGAAACAAGTGGTTCTTGGTGTTGAATCTCAGCAGTGGATACTACCAGATCCCCATGGCCCCAGAAGACCGTGAGAAAACAGCCTTCATCTGTTCACTTGGGTTCTATGAGTTTATGAGAATGCTCCAGGGGATCTCTGGTGCCCCAGCCACTTTTCAGTGACTGATAGAGTGTGCAGTGGGGGACATGAACTTGTTGGAGTGCCTGGTATACTTAGACAATATTATTGTGTTTGGAAGTTCATTGGAGAAACATGAGAGCTGACTTTTTAAAGTGTTGGACCGACTGGAAGATTTTGGTCTCAAGCTGTCCATCGACAAATACCAGTTCTTTCAGACATCAGTAAAGTATGTGGGGCACATAGTGTCCACCGAGGGGATAGAGACTGATCCTAGCAAAGTTGAGGCCTTAACCACCTGGCCCCAACCCAAAAATCTAAAAGAATTACAACGTTTCCTTGGATTTTGTGGTTATTACCGACACTTCATAAAGGACTACTCAAGAGTGATTCGCCCACTTCTGAATCTTACCCAGGGTTACCCTCCCATGAACAAAAAATATAAGAGAATGGCCTCCCCTGAGACAGAGAGAGTGTAATTCTGCCCAGGTGAACTTTGTGGGTCCCGATGGACACCCGACTGTGAGGTTTCTTTCCATTAAATCATAGATCAGCTCACCCATGCTCCTGCCTTCGCCTTTGCTGATCCTGCTAAACCCTATGTGTTACACACCGATGCTAGCCTACAAGGTTTGGGAGCTGTTTTGTATCAGGAGAATGAGAATGGCATGAGACCAGTGGCCTTTGCCAGTAGGAGTCTGACCCCATCAGAAAAAACTATCCTGTACATAAATTGGAGTTCTTGGCATTGAAGTGGACCATTGTCGACCAATTTCATGACTATTTGTATGGAGCAAAGATACTGCTAAAGATAGATAATAATCCACTGACCTATGTGCAGACTTCAGCTAAATTGGATGCTACTGGGCATTGGTGGCTTTCTGTATTGTCTACCTATGATTACGCTGTTGAATACAGACCAGGCCTGAATCTCATAGATGCTGATGCCCTATCCTGGAGGCCCACTTCCAAAAGTGATTGGGTCAGGCTGTCTGAACCTGACAATCGAGCCTTGTGCCAAAAGTTTGACAAAGATGAATTGATGTCCACAGACTCATTGGACTGCTTGGTGGACTGCCTGGGCCCCTCGGACACTTGTATACCGGCTGCGTACTGTCACTTCTCCGTTCTAGATATCAGCGCATTGCCTCAGTTTGATAATGACAGCCTTCAGCAAGCTCAATCTCGAGACCCTATGATCCGATCAGCCCTCGAAGCCCTCTATGCAGGGAAAAATATGTCCAAGTAGCATTCCTCTGATTTGAGAACTGCATTATTGTACAAAGAAGGTTCTAAATTGAAGCTTATAAATCAGTTGCTGTACAGAGAGACTGTAGATAGAGGGGTCAAGTAGACAAGCAACAATTGGTCAAGCCCACAGATTTCAGAGACTTGGTGCTGAGGTCCCTACACAACCACATGGGCCACCTTGGCATTGACAGAACCCTTGACTTGATGCGGTCCCGAATCTACTGGCCTAAGATGGGGGCCGATGTCAAACATGATGTACGGACTTGTAGCCGCTGACTACAGAGAAAGGTCTTGCCCCAGAGGGCTGCCCCCCTTGTTAACATCACTACCAGCACACCCATGGAGCTAGTTTGTATCGACTTTCTAAGTTTGGAGCCTGATCAGTGGAATATCAGTAACGTGTCGGTGGTCACTGATCATTTTACCAGGTATGCCCAAGCATTCTCAACCAAAGACCAAAAGGCATCCACTGTGGCCAAGGTGCTGGTAGAGAATTTCTTTGTTCACTATGGGTTCCCCCAAAGAATTCATTCTGACCAAGGCAGAGACTTTGAGAGTCGCTTAATCAAGGAAATGCTCTCTTTATGGGGGGTGCGGAAGTCAAGAACCACCTCTTATCACCCGCAGGGAGACCCACAGCCAGAACGTTTTAATCACACCCTGCTTGACATGCTGGGCACTCTCCACCCGAAAGACAAGCCCAAATGGAGCCAGCAGATTAGCACCTTGGTACACGCCTATAATTGTACAAAAAATGATGCTACTGGGTTCTCTTCCTATCACCTCATGTTTGGGAGAGAGGCTTGGCAACCAGTGGATGTTTGTTTTGGGATTTCTCCTGATGGGGTCTGAGCTGAGAATCACCTACAGTACATGCAAAAACTAAAAGCTCAATTGAACCATGCATACCAACTAGCTCAGACAATGGTTGCAAAGAGAAACTTAGCTAATAAAGAAAGATATGATAGAAAAGTAAAGGCCCAAGAGCTTCAAGCTGGAGACCATGTATTGCTGTGAAATCTGGGATTGTACAGCAAACACAAAATTGCTGATCGGTGGCACCATCTTTCACACATAGTAGTAGGCAAATTGAATGACTTACCTGTGTACAAAGTGTAGCCTGAAAACAATTCAAAAGCAAACCCAAAATGATAATGATTGTCAGTCCACTTCTGATGAGAGTGAGTACAACTATGCTTATTACCCCTCTTATGAACTGAGTCAGCTGTCTCGAGGAAACCCCATGGTCAATTGTGGGGATGAAGCTGGGCCTTCTGGACTGACTAACCCCCCAGTTTTGTGCTTGGAGCCAATGCTCCCTGAGAGTGAAGTGTGAAGTGTCAAGTCTGATGATATTGAGTCACTTCGTATGGTGGAACTGTGTGAATTACCTGAGGGGCAAACTGGTGACATGCCAGAACATGAAGAATACTTTGAGTGTAATGATAATTCCCTTCCAGTGCCGGAGTGCCTTCCAAGTGAGCAAAGTGTTGTAGAACCTGAATCCACAGAGCCAGGAGCCGACAGTGCTCCAAGTTCTAACTCTTCCACCCAGGCAGAGGCCCCCCCCCATTGCAAGCCATGAAAGCACAGAGACTGAGGAGGAAAGTACAGAGACTGTGGCTGTTCCCCCCAAGAAGACAGACCAAACTGTCAAACCAATAGTATGCCTCAGCTATGATTCCCCTGGGAGGCCAGTGGATTTGCCTCTTAACGTGGTCCACAAGGGAGTTTATGTGACTCAGAGTTCACTGCCCAAAATGAGACTAGGTGCAAATTCCAGGTTGATTGTTCTACCCTCCAGGTATAGTGCCCCTGCCCCGTCTAACCCCAGGTTAGCTGATAGGGAAAAGCCCCCTTTCTCATTGTTCAATGTACAGGAAGTGATAACCTGATTCTGTATAGCAGTATGTGTAAATTGCCTGTGTAAAATATGCCTGATGTAATTCAGAATGGGTATAGTAACATAAAATGCAAAGAATGTGCATAGTAAAGGTTAAATATGCTGATGAATGCCTTAGAAGTTATAGGCCTAGTCTGCTAATGGTATAGATGTATAGTATAACTTGCAATTGTAATTATTACGGTGGTACCCACTTGACGCGGACATCAAGTTTTTCCAGGCAAGGAAGGGTGCAACCCCCCTATAAATGGGGGTTCCCAAAAAAGTCTTCCTAGAGCTTGCCTAAATGCTCGCTGCCAGGTTGGTGTTCGGCGCTTAGCCGTTAAAATGTTGTTGCCAGTGAGCGCCTTAAAAGCCTCCATGCACTGTCTGTTTAAGAGCTGCCCAACTGCAGTTATAATTAATCCAGAGGGGGGTCTGAGTGTTTCCCTGCTCGAGTTCTGCCTGGGCTGCTGAATAATTGCTCTGATTCTGCCTTCGCTAGTTGTGCAGAGGGAGCCCTGTTGGAAGGTGTCACCACTTGCTTGAAATCATTTAAAGTAGAAATGATAATGTAGTTTGTTCTAACCTGCCTTCTTTGCCGCAAGGACTGTTCTGTTTAGCTTCACCATTTTGGTCCCGGACTGCCAAATTGGACCAATCAGTATTTTGGTACTCTAAAATGGAGCCTGCAACTGAAGGGGATATGTGGAGCCAGACTCTGGGAAATGTAATTTTGGGCTGTTGGCGCCTTTTTGGACCTATAGGGGAGCCCTGCTGTGACTGACATCTGAACTGACCAACCAAATGTTTTTGGATCTGAGTGAAAGCCCCTGAGCTGTCTGCTGGCAAGCCAGATCTGTGTTGGCAGTTGAGAGGGAAGCAGCTCATGATAGCCGAGCAGTAAAAACTGTGTAGTTCACGCGGGAGAACCATGGAAGGCCTGACTTCTGGCCTGATTGCCGTTTTCTACCCAGAGAGAGAGAAAGAGAATCATTTCTGGACTAAATCCGAGCTGTGTGCATTTAAGCAAGCTACTGAATTGGGACCAGGCTTAACCTGTAGAAGACCGAAGATTTTGCTGAATGCGATCTGCCTGTCAGGAACTCCAGCTACCTCTGTGCTCCCGGGTTTTAGCAGCGACTTTGCAATTGGGATTGAGGAGCAATCTGCCTGGTACAGTAATTCTTTTACATATAAATGTGCTGTGTACTTAAAGGGGGTCGCGTTCTGATTTTCTCCCAGCTTGAACTGTGTGCTGCTGGCTTTTACATATAAATGTCCTGTGTACTTAAAGGGGGTCGTAATCTGTTTTTCCCCCCAAGTTAAGCTGTGTTCTGAGGGCTGGAAATTGTGCCCAGCTCGAATCGGACTTAATACACCTGCTACTCAACGCATTTGGGCCCTGCCACAAGGGTTTTGCCTCCCTACTCTGCTTCTTCTGGTAATCCAGAACATCCATCTGTTGTCTCGATCATCGTCCATCCTGTGTTCAGCTTTGGGTATCGTGAGTAACAAACAGGGTAGCTCCCTGCAACGTATCTTTTAAATCACAAGTGTGCCATCTGATTATTTTGTTGTGTTGTTTTCTATGAACTGAGCCATCCGGCTCCGGACTACAATTAGGGAGTGTGCATGTTATTTCTTTTTCTCACAGGGCCCCTACCAGCTGCAACACATGCCTACTCTGGTCGGGGAACAGTCTTGGCTAGCCCCTTTCTCCATCCTGGGTACCTAGACAGTGTGACTGATAGGGACTCTGACTGCATGAACAGCTGTGATATATACAGTATATAGTGCGATTAAGCCAATTAACCTGATTATCGCCCATCCTTATTATAGCCCCCTGAATAAATCGGATCTACTTTTTTCTGCAATTTACATTGACTATGGTGTCAGTTTTTGCCTAAGGTATTGTATAGTTGTTTTTTTGTCTTGCATCACTTTATTTTACAGGAGGTCCCCAGAGCCAAGCAGAAGGAACCAGTCCTGGGGTAAGTGCCAAACATAAGTGTATGTGTAAAGCATGTAAGGGATATTGGGAAGGTAAACATCGTGTACTGTGTGGGCCACTAGCAGGAGACAAGGGGGGATCACAGTGTCCCAGAGGGCTGTGGCCTGGTTAGTCAGACTAATACCAACCCTGACCTTTGGGTGGAGGCACCCGTCACTGAACTTAGGCCCCTTAACCTGCTACTAGCCAAGTAGGCAGGGGTAGTAGCCCTTGGGACAGCGCCACCTAGGGGTTACACACACATAATGTGGGAATGTCCCATTCTGTACCACTTCTGGTCATTCCAGGCAGAGCTGGAAGAGCTGTACATCAGACCAATGCCTCTGACTGCCAAGATGCTTTTATTATATGTGCTTCCGAGGGGCCTGTATGATCCTCACAATCACCAGGGCCTGGCTTACACCCTAGGTTTCAACCTTGGCAAACTGGAAACCATAGTCAATAAGATTTATAGGATGGAGAGGATTATGCACACACTAAATGATAGGGTAGACCTCTGTTACTCATGATAGAATGGGTGGATCTTGCACGTGATGACTAGGGACCCAGACTTCATACCTTAAGGGGATCATTGACGTGTGGCGTAACCCCTCTCCCTCATGGAAGAAAAGTCCAATAACAGCACCAGCACATGAGTTCTACCAAGTGAAAGTTATACCCTAATATAATGACTGATCCTGTTTCCCTTTTTTCTTTTCTGCTCCCTTTCCCCCACCTCCCTTAGGGGCATGTGAACCGGTCCACGTGGGCCACTGCTCCACACACGTGACACCTTTTTCAGATGAGTCTGGTCTCTGGCAGGTTTAGGCTGCACATTGCCATCACACACTTCCTCCCCTCTGCACTGTTCCTAAGGGGGTGGAGGACACAATCGAAAATTACTGCCACATGGGCCAGGACTGTTTCAAATTATTTTCATATATTATGATTGCATGATGACTTGTATGTACTCCTGAATTATTACACTGGCAAGAAAAATTCTAGCATCCTGATTGGCTGCTGACCCCAAGAGACAGTGATGCTATTAGACAATAACATCACCATATCTAGGGCAGGCACAGACATCACTTTTAACAGTGAAACAAATCACTCTGTGCTGAAGCCACCCCTAAGCCAAGGACAGTCCCCACAGAACCATGACATTACAGTCCTTGAATCCCAGCTACAGCTCGACTTCAAGCATCTTGAAGACTGGTTCAACTCTCATAAACTTGTCCTGAACCACAGCAAGACCAAAGCCATGACCTTCTGTAACCCACGGAGCAGGCACAATTCTCTGTCCCTGACCATCAAGAAACACGCTGGAAACCCACTCGAACATGTCCAGGAGTTCAAGTACCTTGGTATCATGCTGGATAGTACCCTGTCCTACACTCGGCATATAGACACTGTTGCCAAGGCCGCCAATATACGGATTGGTCTGTTACACAAACATAAGCACTGTATGTCTGCAGATGCCCTTAAACTAGCCATCTACAGCTCTGTCAAATCTATCATTGACTGTGGTCTTGCCATCTATGGCTCTGCCTCTACAACTGCCCACCACAGGATCTCAGTTTCACTCAACAAAGCCTGCAGGCTATTAACGGGTGCGGCCCACCAAACACACACCTGTGATCTCTATGCAAAAACTGGCTGGCTACCTCTTCTCAGCAGAATACAATACCAGACCTGCTTACTTACAAAAAAGATTCTTCTTGGACTCATGCCCCCTGGTGTTGGCATGCTCCTTACTGCCTTCAGTGGCACTCAGCATACGCGCAGTGCCCAATACCTAACCTTTCAGGTTCCCAGATGTCGTACCTCCATGGGTCAACGGTCCTTTACCCATAGAGCTCCATTATGGTTTAATGCCCTCAATAAAGAAGCACTTTCCTTTGCTACGCTTGGACCCTTTAAAAGGAATCTCAGACTTTACCTCACCTCTGTCACTCAATGTGACTGCTTCTCCTAAAAGGTCTGCTCCAAACACCACCCAGTTTGCTTATATCCTGCGGCATGCCCCCTTCCCGAGTTGCATTCTCTCTGGTCCCTGCCCTTCTTCGTGACCCCTTTCCTGCTCCCCTTCTCCCTGGTACAAGACACCATCCTCCTCCCCACCCCACTGACAGTGGCCCATTAGCCTGCCTGTTTCTTCTTCTCACCATCCTACCCCATCACACACCTAAAGTCCAATTTGCTTCTTAAGCACTCTATCTCTTACTGTTACCTCAGCCAGCTGCCTACTCAAGTTGCTCGCTTGTATGCATATTACTTCTAATAGTGTTGTAACTGTAAATTTTTGTTTGATTGCGCATTTTTGACAAACTTTGTATGTTTGTTGCCCCTCATCCTCTGACGTGGAACCTTTGTAAACGAGCAGTTTCTGCTCAAAGGTATTTGTAATCCTAGAATTAAATAAAATAAATAAATAAAAATAAAACTACAGCCCTCCCTGCTCAAGCCACCGCTAAGTCAACAGTCCCCATGGAATCACAGCCCACATCACAAGTCCTGTGTACTAAATTTCCCTGCTGCGAGCCACAAGGCATTTAAAACCATTCAAATAATAAAAAAATACCATGTTTCTTCACAGCTCCCTGACTTCCAGCTTGCACAAGACTTGTGCTGCATGTACTCGGCTTGCCACATGGTGGTTCCTCTGACATGCAGCAGCTGTTTAAAATATTTTTTCTTTTTTTAAACTCTCGCCACTTTAAGTCACCTGAAAACCAAAGAATCATGCCGGTACCACCCACTGAATTACAGATTTAAACTGGCAATGCAGCCTATACTTACACAAAATGGCACTTTCCACCCCACTGCTAACATCACTCCCTGTAGTGACAGCTGCTCAGACCCAGTCATATCCTCCAGTTCCTCTCATGCCCCTTGCCTTCTTTATCCAGAGGGATCACAATATTTAACACAAAAAAGGCTACAGACAGACATTTTTTTTCCTGCTTTGTCCCAGGTCCTGATTCCACTTTCACCTGCTCTGACTGAACCATAGTATTTGGGTTCAGTTTGCTCTGTCACTTCATTGAAGGGGAAAAAATCCCAGCAATTTCAAAAAGAAAGGCAGGCTCTTTTTTATGCAGTCTCCGTCTCTGTAACACTAGGGAGAAACAGCAACAGAACAAGAAGGAACAGACAGTGATAAATACAGAAACAGAACCACAGAGACAGATCTAAAGGGGAATGCAGAGCAGCCATGTAGGGGCAGCGCCACCTGCTGGGCAAGACAGAAACTATGGACTAAAAGTATACCTGCCCTAACAAAAAAGTGAAAAAAATAAACAATTTTAAACATATTTTGCCTATTTCTTTTTCTAAAAAACAAACATGCCATTGTATAATAGCAATAAGGCACTCTAGGGTGTGTGTTATTGTGTCATAATAACTCGGCTTTGCCTTGTGCTTCAACCCACCCCAGGAGTGACGTTATTACACAATAACACACACCCTGTCACGCCTTATTGCTTAATTATTACACTTATAGATTCTGCAGACTTTGAAAATGTTGAAGAAAGATTGTATTTACAAAGGACAGGGCCATGGAGGACCCCAATGCAGTGCCTTTCGTTTGCCAGAAATGTTGATCTTCAAATTTGAAACCACCGTGTGTTAAAGCAGCAGTACCATGAAAAAAAAAAATTGCGCTTTTTTGACAGTTTATTCCCTGTGCTCTGCTGATCATATACCTGGTACTCTTTTCCACTGGCATTATACTATCACTGAGTAATTTGCTCTGTTATCCTCTGCTTTTTTTTACATTTCTGCCACCAAGCATGTTGCATTGGAACCCCCTCTGTTGCCAACTGCACATGTGTATGACTTGCAGGGACATCGAGAATGGTCAGCAAAGGGTCCCACTGCTGTAGTCAAAAGACGTGATGCGATCGGAAGGAAAAGCACAGCTGAAAATTAGTCAGCTGCCATATTTATTGTGGCACCACAACAATCTAAATACATTGCAAATATCTAAAAAACTAGAGATGATTGAAAAAAAATATTTATAGGTATGGAAACTGGAACTTTGGCCCCATGTTTACAACCAAAAAGCAGAATTTTGGTAGATCACTTCCTGATTTGGCAGTACTGCTGCATTAATACAAAGTGGGCAAAATTAACAAGAAATAATTGGATGGATGTTCCTCTGGCTTATTCTTTGTTAAACATTCATTTAAAACTGTGAGCCCATTCAAATGGGGAATGCAAGTGTATAGGTCAGTAACATCTACAGTCACTAACCAAGTCCTTTTCAAATCTAAATTTAGGTTACTTGTCTCTTCAGGTATATTTAATAGCTGTTTTGTGTCTTTAAAGAGCTAGTGGAACCAAACCAGACACACAGAAAAACGATACCAATTTTAAGAAGTAGTCAGTTGTAACTTTTTATTTCTGAAGTATTTTTCTTTTTCCTTTTGCTCATTAGAATATTTTTTTTATGTAATAATGTTGTATTGGATATGTGGAATAGCTCTCAGCCTGACAGCTGACATATCTAGCGCTAGCCTTCCCACTACATTATCAGCATTGTGATCTCACTGACAGTGACATCGCAGGTGACTGACCTGGCAGCTACTAAGTGGTTGTTACTAAGCAGCAGTGATGTCACAGTCAGTGAGGTCACAATGCTGATGATGATGCAGTTGGGGGAAACAGAGCTAGATATGTCAACTGCCAGGCAGAGTGCTGTCTCACACATCACACCTACAAACATTAGATAAATAAACTTCTAATTAAACAAAAGGAAAAGAAAAAGTACCTCAGAAATAAAAAGTAATGGTTCATTGCTTTTAAAAACTAATATTAGTTTTAAGCAGTACACTAGCTCTTTAAGATAGCTTCTGCCTTTACTCACTGGGGCCAGGATTCACTAAAAAACACAAAGTGCTGCGAAATGTTTGCCTGGCACCTTGTGATTGCCCAGGTAGCAAAACTCACTATTCACAGATGGATAGTGAATGGCGCTATCCAACTATGAATAGGACTGGATAGAGGCAGTGGTAACATTGATACTGCTACTTCTAACTCCACTGGTGCAGCCCCGACTTCCAGCTGAGTCAATACCCCCATAAGCAAAGCGCTGTTGTGCTAAGTTGGGATTCACTAAGGCAGCAATGCAAATGAGACCATTGGGCATGCATGGCACTAACTAACCATTTTCATGCCCATTATGGGCCTGTTTGCATGGCCTGTGATGAATGTTGTGTGCCGCCCCAGCCACGATTGCCAGTTGACACAGGCATCCCTGGTGGTGTAGTATTCCACCCCCTCTCCCCAATCTCCAGTTGCCCACCCAATGTGTCAGAATATTTTTCCATAATGTAGTGGTCCCTACCCCATCCCCAGTTCCTGATCACTGACCTGACATGTTATAATTTGTTTTTCCATAGTGTGGTGGTCCCTCCCCCCTCCCAGATTGCCAACCCGACATATCACAATATTTGTTTCCATAGTGCAGTGGTCCTTTCACTCTCCCTGGTACTTGATCACTGACCCGACATATCATAATATTTGTTTCCATAGTGCCGTGGTCCCACCCCTCCCTGGTACCCAATCGCTAACCTGACATGTCATAATATTTATTTCCATAGCGTGAGTGGTACTGCCTCCTTCCCCAGTCCCCAATCGCTGACCTGACATGTCATAATATTTGTCTCCATAGTGTAGTGGTCACTCCCCCCTCCCTGGTCACCATCGCCATCCCCAAATTCTGAAAACCCCATTCTCTGGTAGCCTAGGGTCCCTCCCACCACCCCCAACCCATCCAGTGTGACCCACTATCCTGCTCCCCTCCATCCCAATCATTGATTGGCAACCAGCACAGCCCTTCTCACACCACCGTGGCTGGCCACTGACTGAGCCCCCTGGAATGCATACTGAATACAGTATGGATCATGACTGTGATTGACTAATCACAGTCAATGAGCCATATTGTATTCAGTACGCGCTCCACATTGTGGCCCCCCTCCCAACTTTTCCTGGGCACAAACACAATTTGTCTGGGCAAACTGGGCTTTGTGAATACCAACTTTGGGCAAAATCCAGTTTGTCCCAGGCAAATTGAGCTTGCGCACAGGGAAAGTTTTGTGAGTCTGGCCCTATATCTTTAATGAAATAATCAGTAAACTTTGATGCATATTGTCTGCAGTTGAACCAATACCAGAAATAGTCTTGGGGGGGAGGGGGCAGCATGTACTGTTTTTATGTATTTTTGTTACTGTATAAAATATACTGGCATTCTTGGACTATTGTTATGCACCATATCTATCACTCACTCATCTAGTCCTCCATTCAGGGAGACTGTGAAAAGGCAGAGATACTAAAATATTTTTGCTCAGTATTTACAAGGGGGGGGTACATAAAACAAACAGTAGAAACACTCTGGATACAGAAGTTGATACCAGCCCATTTACAGAAGAAAGGGTTCTGAAAGAACTCTTAAAACTGAAGGTGGACAAAGCAATGGGGCCTGATGGGATTCATCCCAGAATTCTAAAAGAACTAAGGGTAGAACTAGTGACACCACTGACTACCCTTTTAACAAATCATGGGAGGAGGGTGCTACCCAAGGACTGGAGGAGGGCAGATGTGATTCTCCTTCACAAAAAGTGGGAGCAAGGCAGAAGCAGGAAACTACAGACCTGTTAGTTTAACCTCAGTGATAGGGAAAATGATGGAATCACTTCTGAAGGAAAGAATTGTTGAGTATCTAGAGGCCAGCGGGGCACAGGACCCTAGGCAGCATGGATTCACAGCAGGAAGGTCATGCCAGACGAATCTGATAGATTTCTTTGACTGGGTGACCAAAGTAATAGATCAGGGAGGGGCTGTGGACATGGCCTACCTAGACTTTAGCAAGGCATTTGACACAGTCCCACACAAAAGATTAATATACAAGTTAGCCAGCCTGGGAGTGGGTCCCAAGATGACAGCCTGGGTAAAGAATTGGCTGGGAGAATAGGACACAGAGAGTAATAGTAAATGGAGTCCACTCAGAAGAAAGGAGGGTTACTAGTGGGGTACCGCAGGGTTCAGTATTAGGACCGGTCCTCTTCAATGTCTTTATATGCAACATTGCAGAAGGACTGGAAAGAAAAGTATGTCTCTTTGCAGATGACACAAAGATCTGCAACAGAGTTGATGCACAGGGTGGAGTGGAAAGGATGAGAAGGGACTTGGCAAGGTTAGAGGAATGGTCAAATGTATGGCAGCTTAGATTCAATGCTAGGAAGTGCAAGGTAATGCACCTGGGAAACAAAAACCCAGGGGAAGAGTACACAATGGGGGGTGAGATACTAACAACAACAAAAATGGAAAGGGACCTGGGGGTAGTCATATCAGATGACCTAAAGGTGGGCAAGCAATGTGTGAGAGGGCAGCAAGGAGGGCTGGGGGGATACTGGGATGCATAGGGAGAGGCATCACCAGTAGAAAACAGGAAGTTATTATCCCTCTGTACAGACAGCTGGTGAGACCCCATCTGGAATACTGTGTGCAGTTCTGGAGACCCAATCTCCACAAAGACATAGACAGGATGGAAGCTGTCCAGAGGAGGGCAACTAAAATGGTTCAGGGTCTGCACCAGAAGACATATGAAGAGAGACAAAAGGAGCTTAATATGTATAGCCTCGAGGAAAGGAGGGAGAGGGGGGACATGATAGAAACATTCAAGTACCTCAAGGGAATCAACAAAGTCCAAGAGGGTAGCATCTTTCAAAAAAAGAGGTGTGCAAGAACAAGAGGGCACAATTTGAAGATGGGGGCAGCTCAGAGGTAATTTAAGGAAGTATTTTTTCACAGAGAGGGTTGTGGATGCATGGAACGGCCTTCCAGAGGAGGTTGTGGAGTCAAAATCAGTGGTGGAATTCAAGCATGCATGGGACAGTCATAAGGCAATTCTAGGGGTTGGGGATAGGAAGAAGTAGGCTGCTGATTAACTAGGATCTGCAGCTTATCCAGTAGGTAGGGAAATGGGCAGACTGGGTGGGCTAAGCGGTCCTTATCTGCCGTCAAATTCTATGTTTCTATGTTTCATTCTGTTTTGCTGAAGAACTTCTTTCAATTCTGTTTGCATTACTTCAATAAGATCATTCTCCAATTTGATGTAATTATCTTGATTGTTTAGCTGTCTGATAAATCTGCCATGTACCTTTCGTAGTCAAGAACCACAATTTCATCTCCCTTATCAGTCCTTTTAACAACAATATGGGAGCCATTTTCCAATTCTTTCAGAGATTTTATTTCTTCGTTTGTTAAATGAAAATATTGTACTTCTTTATCTAATTTGTTTTTATAGTCTCATCTACACCTTCCGCTATAAGCTCTGATAAATATCTCTGTGTAAGGAGATGGTTGATAGGGGTGGGGATGGGGGTAGAAATTTAATTTAACCTGGAGAATATATTTAATCTTTCTCTGTCCTCATAGAGTTTGTGGTTACTCTTTCAAAGTTTTTTTTTTCTGGGTCACTAAAAATTCTTTGAGTTTTATTTTTCTAAAGAAACATTCCAAATCAATTTTAAGTTGCACTTCATTTAACTTTTCTACAGGTCAAAAACTTAGTCTCATACTTAACAGGTGTATGTCATGAGTTGACAATGCCCTATCTGATAAGTTAAACACTGCTATTGCCCCTATGACCTCAGGTTGTGTGCTTTTTGACCTGTTTCTTTTCTTGCATCTGCACCTATTTCTTCTCTTTGTTCCCCTATTGTATTTGGTCATGGGTCTTATGAGTACTGGTGGTAAAACTTTGACGCATATCTCTGGGAATAGGAATATCTCTGATATACACCAATGTTTCTTTCTAAAAAACAATACCCATGCTCTATCTATGTTGTCTATGCTGCTGTCACTTGTGCTCAAATAGCTATCTGTATCCATACAGATTCTCACTCTTTATTGATTATGTATCTTTTTTTAACCCATGTATATACCTTTTTACAGCTGCGTGGGCAGAGCCTTGCAGATGACATGCTGTTACTAGGGGAAAAAGGGCAAGTAAGCAAGCAATTTTTTATTTGTACAATGCTATTCCAAAAATAGATCATAGCATTGTACAAATTCAGCATTAAAAATGTTAAAATATGCAAAAATCACATATCAAAAATTTGAAACAATAATCCAAAAGATAGAATAATATAAGAAACCCAATCAGTCCGGGAAAGCAAGCACGAATAAATGTGTTTTCAGGGCAGATTTAAAACCCTCAGCAGTCAGGCACTCTCTGATCCAATGAGGTAGAGAATTCCACAGGGCTGGTGCTGCAAAAGCAAAAGATAGAGCACCATAGGTCTTTAAGCGGACCCTGGGAATCTCTAGCAATCTCTCATCGGAGGACCAGAGTGAATGAAGGGGGACAGTAGGGACAAAGAAGATCTTGCATGTAATGCAATCCCTGCCCTTATAGGACCTTATAGGTCAGTAACCTGACTTTGAAGGTGATCTGCCAATATACCAGCAGCCAGTGCAGTTCAAGGAGCACTTCAGACTCCTCCTGAAGCACATGTTGGACATAATATATGATCCTTCCACTACCTGAAATCACTCCACTGGGATGGGGGGAGAGTTTCCTACATGTAGCATTCTCGTGCCAGCTTAAATTACAAACAGTGGATATGCTCAGTGTAAACAGCACTTAAACAGTACAGACAGCTTGTTTTAGTCTTAAAGGACACCTAAACCCTCTTTTTACATATTTGTTATCTAAACAATGCCATGTTGGCAATGGTGTATGTTTTTTATGTAGTTCTCCAGGCAGCAGTGTTAAATCAACCACTTAACAGTCTTTGAAGCAGAGGTGTAAAGGAACTTTGTTTTATAGCTCCTCTGCTGATTAGCTTCACAGACTTTATTGGAGCACAAGATGATTTGTTTCAGCTTGTGGCAGTGGGATCACTGGGTTGGGACAGGCAGACAGAGTTTGTGATTATTCTCCAATTAAGTAAAACAGGCAGTTTCATTTTTTTTTTAGTAAATCTGTTTGTTTGCTAAGTTAAAGTTACTTTCCCTACTAAGGTAAATAAAGATCCTGTAACCCTCTGAACAGTTTTTGTACTGACAATCCTGTTGAAAAATGTGGGTGATTCCACTTTATTTGCATTCTTATGAAGTGTACTTGACATGATAGAAACTTTCAAGTACCTCAAGGGAATTAACATAGTCCAAGAGGGTAGCATCTTTCAGAAAAAGAGATGTGCAAGAACAAGGGGGCACAATTTGAAGATAGAGGGGGGATGGCTCAGAAGTAATGTTAGAAAGTATTTTTTAATGGAGAGGGTTGTGGATGCATGGAACAGCCTTCCTGAGGAGGTTGTGGAGTCAACAACAGTGGGAGAATTCAAGAATGCATGGGACAGACATAAAGCAATTCTAGTGGGGGGTAGGAGGAAGTACACTGTTGGTTAACTAGAATCTGCAGCTTATCCATCAGGTAGGGAAATGGGCAAACTAGGTGGGCCAAGCTCCCCTTCCCCCGGGTTATGCCTGAAAATAGGCAGGATCTGTCTAGTGTACTTACCCGGTCAACAAAAACTAAATAAAAAGCTGTTGTCAAATTCTATGATTCTATGTTTCTATGTATTTGGAAATACTGCTTGATTTATTATAAAGTGACAGTTTTATTGGTGCCTGAGTCTGATGGCTATCGTCCCTCTTTGATATGCATGGACTGACTTGACTAGTCAAGTCAGAGAATGATGAATAACACACAGTACAACTCAGAAACAAAGTGTTTACTGAAAATAAAAGTTGTGACACAAAAGCACTACCAGGTTATAATAATAATAATAATAATAATCTTTATTTATAATGCGCCTTTCAAAAATCAAATCAAATCAAGAATCAAATATGACTAATTCAACATTTTTAGGTATGGATGAGCATCGAAGTCCTGGCCTTGTAGGAAGACCTGGGTATAATGAAGTCCTGCAAGAGCTGTGTGTTGTATAGAAAATGACCTGTAACATTCTTAAGGCCAAGACAAAACAGAAATAAAAAAAAAAACATGAAAGCTGAAGTAGCATTTATCCCGCAGTGCAAAATTACTTCATGGTTTATACATAAAAACAGTCTGACAGGCAGACCTCATGCACCCACGATTTCTTTCTACCTCATTTGGTGTGCCATAGCGAAGTGGAGCAGTGTAATTTAAAGCAGTTGTCATCCATTATACACTGTTGTCACAACCTGGATTAGTTTTGAGCAAGTGACCTAGAGGTGAAACACTACTGCTATCCATTTTTATCCAGTGGTGGGAATGGGGAAAAAATCCCCACAGGGCCCTGAAATTTGTGCAGAAAATACAATCTAAAGCACAAGTTTTAGAATAAGGAGACCACAGTTCAAATTGTACCAGAACTACTTACTTGCTGTGTAACCCTGAGCAAGTCACTTAACCTCTCAGTGCTTCAGTTCACTGAGCTATAACAATGGACAAATCCAAAGCCCCACTGAAAATGAGATATTGTATCTCAGCTTAGCTATTTTAGCTAAACAAATTACATTTAAAAATCACTAGCGGTTATGAGGTGACACTCATAATAGTTTGCCTTTTTACATCAACAGAAGTGTGCGATATACTATAGTTGTTTCTCATACTACTTTTGTAAATATCTCATTTTGTCATTAGTATCAGTACAGATATAAACTGTATAGTATAATTGTAATTACTTAAACTGCAGGATGGTAATTCTATCAAGTACATTTTTTTTCTAAAACACATGAGCATATCAGTCCCTCTCTGACCTCTGTGACCGCCCTGTATGAGGAGACTAAGGTTGTGAATTATACAGCTCATATTAACACAGCACAGAGAGAATGAAGCTGAACTATGTCAATCCATGGTAGCAAGGCTAAAATACACTGGTGTGTGTGTGTGTGTGTGTGTGTGTGCTTGTGTGTAATTTAAAACCTAGGAGCAAACAACATGGCAGTGATTGATTGAGCACAGCACTGTTAACCCTTACTGCCTACAGACAGAACTGGGACGTTCATAAAGGAATTCCTGGTTACAGTTTTTTTATGCTCTCACTAAAGGACTCCTGGAGAAACCTAGAGACATGGGTTTGAATTCCACAGCCACCATTTGTATACTGTGTGATCCTGAGCAAGTCGTTTACCTTCATAGTGCTCCTACAATGACCTGGAAATGAGTTTCAGCTCAATGTGTCTTTTCTGGCCAAACATAATTGTAAAATGAAGATAAAATAAATAAAAAAAGGATTTGGAACCTGACTCCTGCAGCTGAGTCCTTATTTATCTGAGGTCAGGAGAGAGGGCTGGATCGGGGGGGGGGGGTTCTCATTTAAATAAGAACTGTCTGCACTCCCCTACTTAGGTTTCTGCACTCTCAATCAACTATCCTGTAGCTCTCTTGAATATTCCTGGTAGTCTAGTGGTCTCCCCCCCATAAGGACATCTGATCCTCTGTCAACCCACCTACTCAGGATCCTCCTCCCCACAACCCCCACCCTCCCCCAATTAAGGTCAGTTAAGTCAAAGTACAAAAATAGTGACAGAGACCTGCACAGCCCTCTGCTCACCACCTTGGCCTGCCACTGTCTGATTGTCAGTGAGTGATCATGAGTATAGTAGAAGCAGGTGTTTATACAATACTTGCAATTGCTCAGAGACCGTCTGATGGAAACCAGTTAAGGTGGTGAGGAGAAGGCTGTGCCAATTATCACTATTGCTGTAGTTTGCATTATGTGACCAGGGCTGGTGAGATGCCTGAGGGGATGGGTCAGAAGGGGGTCAGATGCCCTTATTGGAAGGACCACTAGACCACCTAGAATATACCAGATAGCTACAAGATGGGTGATCTGGATGCTTTTACAATATATTTTTCCTAGAGAGATCAGCTTACATGCAACATCTGCTTTTCAGTATGGTTCTGCTGTAGGGCCCTGCTTTTACAGTTTTACAATATATTTACACAGGATAGCCCAGCTGGGTTGTAATATCTTGTTTGCAGTGTGGTTCTGTTTGACCAAGTTTTTACACTGTATTTACCCAGGATAGTACAGCGGAGATGCAAGATCCTTTTTTTCAGTGGGATCCTCCTTTTACCCATTTTTATGATGCATTTACCCAGGATAGCCCAAGTGAGAGGCAATTCTCATTTTCAGTGGGGTCCAGCTTTTAATATGTATTTTTCCATGATAGAGCAGTACAGTGGATTTATTTATTTAATTAACTTATTTAACATGGCAAAGCAGTAGTGCATGTTTAAATGTCTTCTTCTCCATGAAGGATTAGCAACTTAATAACCTGGCAGTGATAGCTTTGTTCTTGTCTTGAAGTCAGTACTTTTTATTCATGTAAAAGATAGATCTACAATCTGGGGAATGTCCTGCAGAAATCCTCTAACTCAGGAAACAGCTAGCTGTACCTGTGTGACTGGATCTGCTGCTGGTACTATGTGGCGTGTGAGTGGGGAGCAGCCGACTAGTTGCACCATATGGGCCTGTGAGGGATTAATTCTCATAAGTTGGGAGTCAGGACTTTGCTGGGACAGAGTGAATTAGATGGTCGGTGCCAACAAAACAATGTGAATTAATAACCAGCCTGGCTTTATCATAAAAGGAGCAGTGAGGTAAGTGTGCTGTTTTGTATTAATAATTTTGTTTGTATTGGATGGCCTTATCTGATGGAGAGAGGCTGGGCTGAGCTGCATCCATTGACTTGAGTGATCTCTCCCCCCAGCTTACCCCTGGTTGCCAGCCTCCCACCCCCCCACTGAGAGTGAGTGTGGACATGAAGTGAAGTCCACATGCATCTGATGGCGGATGGCAATTCTTCGGCATTAAAGCCTGTGATTCATTCAGATCCAGCATTAGGTAATTCTGCAAAAAGATGGAATTTGCTCCCCCAGTCCATGGTAGATGCTCCAAATTTAAAATCCTTTAAAACTAGGCTTGATAAATATTTATACTGGACATAAGCCTACTAATCCACCTACACATTCGTGGGAGACAATCTCGATGGACTTTTGCCTTCTTTTGTCTAAATTACCTAGTGACCTAGTAATTGTTTTTTGGCTTTGTTGTCTAGGATTATTTCTGAGTGGGTGTTTATGGTGAGATGAGCCTACCACTGGCATTGCCCCTGCCATTTCCATGTGACTGGGCTGTTTACATGCTACAGGATGTGCTTGGCATTAAGTCATCATCTGTTACAGTTGGCTGTGCATCCTTGCAGGTTGGCTGTCATATGTAGGTTGCGCTGGAGTGCTTGATGGTGTTGTGGTTCCAGTGTATGACATATGGGGATTTGGGGGTTGGCTGCCATGTGCTGCATAGGAATAGGAAACATCATCCTACTGTAGAGCAGTGACAGTTATGGTCATGCCATTGTCTAAGGTCTCACACAGGTTGTGGAACCCTTGTTGTATGTCAAGTCTGTGGGCTGTGATGTCATTGTATATGCTCTGTATTTCATGCAGCTGTCCCTGCTGAGTCTGTCTTACCCTCCCTGCTCCAACTACCTCAGTTCAGGGTACATGCAGATAAAGCAGTCATGACCTGGTAGACATCCTGTGTCAATGCTGGTCCTTGAGTGATCCTCCAGTGGGTCCTGTGTATCAGTCCCTTTCTCTGGCATGGATAGTCTGTGTAAGCTTCTGCTGTGTGACAGACACATGCACATCCAGGCTGGTGGTTTGTGTGCCCCTCTCAGTGCCTTGTATGTCTGGCTGTGTGATGCACTGTTGGACAGCCGGGGGGGCAGAACCTGCTGTTCAGGTTGCATGGTAACAATGCCTGCTACAGCGATAGCTGACTGTACTCAAGAGAAGTGGCATATAGTTGGGTGTTTGAAGGGTGGCCAAAGTGGGATTTCTTGTTTTAATTTCAACAATTTTTTAAGAAAATAAAAAGTAGTTATTTTGATAGTGATATTGGTTGGTTGTAACAAGTCAAAGAAGGCTTTAAAAGCAGCCACATAGTGTCAAAATGACACTCAAAATGCACCAGAATGGGACAGACTGAAATACCTGAGCATCTACCTTTCACATAGGCCGGAGGATGCCTTGCGTTATAATTATACCCCTTTCTACATGCAAATGAAGCAGGACCTGGAGAGATGGAGTCTCCTCCCTCTGAACTTGGTGCAGAGGGTCGCGGTGATACAAATGGTGGTCCTTCCGAGGGCCTTGAACCTTTTCCAAAATGTACCCTTCAACTTAACGGTAAAACTATTCTGAGAATGGGATGGAGCCATCTCCAGATTTATATGGGCAGGCAAATGCCCAAGAGTTAAATTCAACACACTCACCCTACCCAAATCTCAGGGGGGACTGGCGCTCCTGAACCTCAAACTATATTACTGAACTTCCCACTTGGCGTTTCTGCTTAGACGCTGTACAGGTACTACTTCAGCCCACTGGAAGGAAATAGAAGCAGATATACTCCCCCAACTGGAGTGGGAGAGATTGATGTTTCACAGAACCCTCCACCGGGGCAATGCCCCTCAAACCCCTGGATTAAATACCATGTACAAGTCTGGCACACCATTTGTAAATCCCTACAGCTCACCCCATACTTAATATGGCTGTGCCCATTAGGACTCTTAGAGAATTTTTCCCCGGCACTGACTGACCACACATTTAGGGGCTGGAGGCATTTACATCTTACAAGTCTCACACAATTCATTAAAGGAACCCAGTTCAAAATGTTTAATGAAATTCAACAAGAATTTAGCCTACTGTATGACAATTGGACTTCTTGCATTTTTTACAAATCCGTCACTACAATGACACACTTCCAGCAGTAGTCTGTAACCCTGAGGGACAACCTCAGCTGATAAAATTGCTACAACAGGGTCTCTGGGCAAATGGGCTACCACACACCATTTCAAAACTTTATAAATCCATAGTGGAAACAACTGGGGAAAACATCTGCACATTAATGGAGAGATGGAACTCAGAACTAGATCTTCACCTTACCCAGGAAACATGGGGCACAATCTGTCTCACATCCTCCAAACTCACTTGTTCACATGTATGGCGGTTGTTCTCCTGGCAACTCCTCATAAGATTTTTCCGCACCCCAGCTGTAACCTCACACTTTAGTAGTACCAGGACAGCAGCATGTTGGTGCCTGTGTGGAGAAACCAATGCTCACCACACACACATACTGTGGTCATGCCCTAAGCTACAGCCTTTCCTGGAGGACCTCCAAGGAGAGCTGGAGGAGTTGTGAGGGGTGAGGATCACTCTGACCAGGGCGTTGTTTATCTTACACTTCTTCCCAAGGGAACTGAGAGGCTTGTACAACGGTCACTTACTGGGGACCCTACTACTTGCTGCGAAAAAGGCCATCACTAAGTGCTGGCTCATCAGAACAATACCTTCCATTGAAAATTGGAGGGCCCTGGTTAACCGTATTTATAAGGCAGAGAGAATTACATACTTCCTGAATGACAAAACAACACTTTGCTCTATGAGATGGAATAGGTGGATAGTATACATAATGTCTAAAGAACCCGACTTTGTCCCCTAAAGCAGAACGGTACACACCTCAGGACAACACCCTGGCTGGTTTTGCACTCTTTCCCACTCAGGATTATAATACATGTAGATCCCACCTGGGTGAGAGGGGCGTACCCAGTATCGATGCTGTCAGAGGGATTTAGGGACTACCCAGGGTGAAAGGAGAGAAGGGGCATGAGGGAGACCCAGATGCATGGGAATTTTAATTAGGCATTGAGATGACAGATGAAATGAAGGGGACATAAAATGTGGTCATGGAAAAACTGGAGGAAACAGAAAATGAACTCTCTGTGTAGTTATGATGGCACTCTTATAACTAGTAGACCAAAATGTGTGCTAGACTTCTATTAATACAGTAACAATTGTTTTTTAGTAATGTATGAAACTGTGACTGTGATAAAATGAAAATGATCAATAAAAAATATATTTACAAAAAAAAAAATGCACCAGAATGCATCTAAAACCAGATAGCTTCTGGTGGCCTAGATGAACCCTAGACCCCTGGCTTATGGAGGGTTTGGGAAATCATAGTTCATGAAGACCCCACAATTCCAAATTTAGCACTATACCACTGCCTGCTCATCAAAACTGAGTTTGTAATGAGACTGCATTGGTCTGGGAGAGATTCAAATTACACTTCTCTCTCTCTGTCTTCAGTGTGTCTGTGTGTGTGGCACTATACATAGAGAATACTGGATGGGCAACCATGCTCCACCATTCCTCTTCTATCTGTCTTTCTCTAGGAACCACACTTATACAGGGAAATGCTAAAGAGTGAAGCTTACCAAATGTGATAACTTATTTGAGTGTTTTGTCGCCTAAAACTTTTAAATTATTTCCAAACCTTTTACAAATAAAGCTTACTATGTGCACTGAATGGAGGCTGATGGCTTGGATAAAAAAATATGTATTTCTGAAATCACTGACTGTAACCTACAGAATATGTATGTAATGTTAATCACTGCTGAGCTGGAAGGAGTGCATAGTATTATATGGCCCAGGTATTTAATTTGTTTTGTTTTGTTCGATCCTCAAGCCCGCATCTCCTTACCCTTCCCCCCAACAACCACCACACACATTTGTATCTAAACTTGCTTTGTAAACCAACAGCATGAGTGCAAAACTGGAACAGCTGTGTGCCTTGTCCATTTGAATCACATAACCTGTCATACATAGAAATGTAGCCCTCCCTCCCTGTGTCTAGGGGTATGGATGGAATATGTCCGAGGGAAGGGGGCACCCACAGCAGCAAAAACACTTCCAGTGGCCACGTTACCCAGGCCCAAATGTCACACATAGGGTACCTTTTCCTCACTGGTGCTGGATAAAAACAACAGGTTAATGCATATTAAACAGTTCCTTTCAATAATGGAATGTCCACATGGAACTTGAAGAAACAATAGGGATCCCAAATTCATTAAGCATTTTCACACATAGCTCTGGGGAGCATCAGTTGATTAGTGGGAAACACATTCAGCTTTCACATGGCCGGTATGTCTATAACAACAGTTTTTACCTGGACCGAGGAGGTCGCACAGTCTTTAGGGCAGTATTAACTCGGGACCACTATGGTCACAAAAGTCTGAAGGCAACGCATGTCCCAGAACAATTCACAGTGCCTAACAGCCCATTATTCTTCATAGGCACCCAAACTCTCAATGATCCCCACCTTTCTCTCTCTCCCTCTCTCTCTCTCTCTTCCCGCACTGACACAGTGGGTCCCCCTTGGAACATGCAGTCCTTGCAGCTTGGAGATTTGTGGGTTCCCTCATGACCCCTGCATCCTTTCCCAGGACTGGCAGCAACTGTCCCCAAATTGAGAAGGGGACACGTCCCATGGAGCTCTAAATCAGCTTGCTGTCTGGACACTACACCCCCTGCCACATTCTTGTCCAAGGGATCCCTACATGAATCAATGTAGGCTACTAGGGCATTCTGATACTTGTGGCTGCTGGCTGCCTTCTTGACTTTAGCTGCCCTCCAAGATACTGTGCAGTTTGTGGCTACTGGCTCCATCTTCCTCTGTGTCCCCCCAATTGCCACCAGCTGGGGTCCGGAGCAGGCAATTGATCTGCCCAGCCCTGACTCACTCTCACTCCCTCACCACTCACTCCTCTGACTGGAACTCCCCCTTCCACCTAAACTGATGAGCATTATCCCCCCATGCACCCACGGTGAGCTCCTGACCCGTGAGTGACTCCACCCGAGTGCTGAGAAGAACTAACCCTTTTTCCTACAGGGCTGAATTAGGTCACAAAAACCTAGGAAGAGCCAAATAGAACTAATGAGTGCCCAAGGGGGGGGTTACAAAAACATAGAAACTGATGGCAGATAATGACTGCTGAGCCCATCTAGTCTGCCCATTTTTAATTAGGATCACTTTTGCTGCAGACCCAACTTGCCCTGTAACACTGCCTCTTCCACCCAACTCCTTCCTCCTAGAATTCCTTTGTGCCTGTCCCAGGCATTTTTGAAACCCACTACTGGTTTCACCCCCATTGCCTCCTATGGAAGGCTGTTCCAGGAATCCGCCATCCCTTCTATGAAGAAGTATTTCCTTACATATCTCCTGAATCTACTTCCTTCCAGCTTCATATCAAGACACCTTGTTCTATAGCACCATTTCTCTGAAAAATATCTTCCTCCTGTACCTTATTAACCCCCAAGAGGTATTTTGAAGGTGTCCATAATAGCCCCACTCTCCATCTTCTCCTTCAGGGTTTACACATTGAACTCTTTCAGTCTCTGCTCATAGGGCTTCTGATGCAGACATTGCACAATTTTGACAGCCCTCACCTCTTTTCTTGCTGCTTTCTCCTTTTTCCGACTGTTCCCCTTCTACATCTTTCTCCTTTGACTGCTCTTTTCTCCCTTCTTCCTTTGCTAACCCACTGCTTCCTTGAATAACTTGCATCCTGGTGGGACTCTCTCCCTTTGGGATCTCCCTACTCTCTATCTCAGCTTGTGGTGACCCACTGTCTGCCTTCCATATTTCTTCCATCACCCCCTGCACCCGGCTACAGTAAGTCACCATAGAAGTAACATTTGAATTGTTCGCTGAGGACTGTGGTTACCTCCTGGATGAAAGCAGGCCATCAACTTGATATAGGTTCTTATCCTTCCAGGTTGTCTCACAGTCCCCAGTGTAGACATACCTCTCCTTCCTGCACCATTCCTTCTTCCATTACTGAAGGCCTTGGTGTGGAGCTCCCCCTCCTTCCATATATAATATAACATGCAATCACCACTCACATTTTAAACACATGGGAAACACAGGATCAACCTGATAAATGATCTACCTTTAGCAAACATTATATTTACACACATAGATAATTACGGCAATTCATCTTTACGTTTAAGGCCATGAAACATCCTTAACAAGTTAATGTATTAGCAGCCATAGTGACTCTGACCAGAGTTTTTCTTTGCAGTCAATTATGTCTCATTTAAACTTTCTCAGCTTCTGTTGTCTGAGATATTCATCAAAGCTTTTTATGGCTTTAGCAGTTTTTTCCAGGGTCTTTTTATACTCATCAAGGTTAACTTTCCCCATAATTTGTTCACTAATGGTTTGAATTTCTGCTATTACTTAATTATTTTCTTTAATGAGGGTATAATTTAGAAGCAACATAACATCTATGCTGCATTTTACTCTGATCTGCTCGCGCATGTGCGCCAGCCAACATATTGCATTAGGAGCAGATTTGGAGGTGCGGTCACTGTGGGCTAATGCAGGGCATGCATCAGAAGGTGAAGCCCTCATTCCCCAATAAGGCAGCTGTAGGTGGTGACACCAGGCATACGTCAAGTGGCGACCAGATCTAAGAAAAGGACCGCTGCAATCATGCAGCGGCACTGCAACATGCCCTCCTGACGTGCCTGTCCTGGTGAAACTGCCTGCAGAGTGCCCCAACCCATTTTTTAATTTGCCAACTGGGGGGCCCACTCCCTGTCAGCATAATGCCCCTCCTGCCATTTAAAATGTATGCTGAGGGGGTGCCCAATCCTCCTTGGCATCATGCACCCCTGAACAGTCTTTCTTTGCTGACAGGGGCCCCAATCCCTGTCGGCTTTAGTCTTCCTTTCCCATTTATTTTGCAGATGGGGGAGTCCACTGCCCATCAGCATAATGTCCACCCCCCACTTTTGTTGTGTACGGAGGTGGGTTGAGCTCATTATTCTTCATATGTTTGGGCAGATTGGGCGGTACACTGGACTTCATTTGTTTGTGTGCTGAGGGGGGTGCCCAATCCCCCTCGGCTCTTGTCTCCCCCCTTTGGTATGTGTCGATGGGGGTGCTCAATCCCCCATTGGCTACAGCATCCCCACCACAAAACACTCAGGTGGCACACTGGGAGCCTACCCCAGCATGCCAAATGCCCCTGTAAACCAAAACCATCCTGCAATGTGTTTTTTTTTAACCTGTGAAAGGAGAAAATGGTCCCTCACGGTCTCTCTGCCCCCTCCCCAATCTGTGGCCACCATCTGCATGCCCTGTCTCCCCACACACCCCCATCACCCCATACTTACCTCCGGAGCCCGGTGCGACGATCTTCGGTGGATTGGGAACATGTCTGTACTCTTCAAAGCCGACTGCGAACTGAAGAAATACCAGTAAGCTGTATAATGGCATAAATAGGGTTTTTTCAACTTTGGTGTATATCTAGCCCATTTTTGGGAATTTTGGCACCAAGTTTTCAACATGGGGTTATTGGGACCCCTCCTCATGAATTCAGTCACTGTCATGGCGTTATTCTGTCCTGAAAGGCAATTTCGTGGTCACTGCATGGATCACCTTTCAGGTCTGATTAACAAAATGACAGTGCCACTGTTCATGAGGGGGGCTCTCAAAAAGCCTATGTTGCAAATTTGGTGGAAAAAATCCAAAAAATGGCTGTTCTACGAGTGTGCGTTGCACAGTTTCCAAGCACGCTCATAAATTCATGAATTTGTAATATTTTCACTCCAGATGTTCAAAACTGGCATTTTCCCACACCTCCTTATGAACAGTACAGCTGTCATTTTACATATCCTGGCCGAAATGTGTTTTCGCATGTCCGGTGCATAATAGCATGGTCACTGTGCAAAATCAGTTTTTGGGACAGTTTGAGGAAATAACAGTGACACTGTTCATGAGCAGAGGTCTCAAAATGCATATGTTGAAAATTTGGTGATGAACGTCCATAAAATGACTGTGTTACAAGCGTGCATTGCGCAGTTTCCACGCACCCTTGCAACTTCGCAAATTTGCAATATTTTCATGCCAGATTTTCAACACTGGCATTTTTTCACACCTCCTTATGAACAGTACAACTGTCATTTTTCACATCCTGCTTAACATGCGTTTTAATACCTGTGGCACACAATGGCGTGGTCACTGTGGGAAATCAACTTTTTGGACAAATTAACAAAATCATAGTGCCACTGTTCATGAGGGGAGGTTCCAAAATGCCTATGTTGAAAATGTGGTTAAAAAAATCCAAAAAATAATTGGGTTATGGATGTGAGCTGCACAGTTTCTATGCATGCTCATGGCTTCGTCAATTTTTCCTATTTTCACTCCAGATTTTCAACGTCGCAATTTTTTCACACCTCCTTATGAACAATTCAGTTGTCATTTTTCACATCCTGCCCAAAATGTGTTTTCACCCCTGTGTTGCCAAATGGCATAGCTGCTGCGCAAAACCACCTTTCAGCTAACAAACTGATAGTGCTGCTCTTCATGAGGTGAGGTCACAGAAAGCCTATGTTGAAAATCTGGAGTGAAAATACCAACAAATCCTTACAGCGTTAGGGTTTCCAACTGTTACCTCCCACCATGTAGAGACTGACAGGCATCAGGGGTGTGACTTGGGATCATTGGCTGTAATGCTCACACCATTCCACCCCCACCCCCACCCTGCAGCCACTGACAGGCATCGACATCTGCCTTGGAGTGCTCGGCCCTAAAGTTCACCCCATTCTCCTATACTGCACCCACCTCAGTGTATTTCCTTATGGAATGGCATAAGTATAAGGCCCAAAGACCCCAAACCATACCACAACACTAGTCAGTGTCTACAGGGTAGGGTGAGGTAGAATGGCATGAGCATTATAGCTGATGACCCAAAGGCACACCCCAATGCCTGTCAGTCTCTGCAGGGTGGGGGTGGCGTTGGCTTCAGTTTAATACTTCACTGCCATCCCTGTTATGCATCTCTAACTCCTGCACTACCAATGCCAATGCCAGCGAGACAACATTCGGCACTGACAAATGCTTGTTCCATTAGTCCTTCACTGAAAAACCCTAGGTTTGGCTCCACCAATACTCTCAACTCCTTGGGAATACTTTTCTTTTTTTTATACTCATATTTTATTGGATTTTCAATATTTATTACATCAATGGACAACAATGATATACAATAAGATGCAAAAAAAAATTCAAAATCATTGTAACTTATAATATAGATATGTCTAGGCCAAAACATGAGTGGGAGAGGAGATTACATTTTTTCTAAAATAAAGTAAACAACAGGTCTAAAGCTACATATTATGGATAGTCAAGCATTACAAACATACTATTATACAATGGCTTTAAAATTAAAGGAATCTGATTGGCTAGCTGGCACCTCCTAGCCATGGTAAATCCTAGCATTACCAATGGAAAGAGGTGCCAGGTACCCTCCGATGCCCATTACCACTAGCTGAATTAGTCCGATCGAATTTTAGCACTTCCACCAGACACCATCTTGATCATCACCAAGATTGTGGTAAAAAGAAATTCAAAACAAACTAACACTGGCAAAGTAAAGTATCTGCGTAAGCCCCCACTCCCAATTCTGAGTCTACCACAAGTCCAACACCCACCTCTCTCCAGCAGTTTGCAATCCTGAAGTGACTAGTGCTACTAGTAAGCACTAGTGAAGTGTAGGCTGGTCCCGATGTCTTCAACCTCCAGTCCCCTGAATGCAAAAGTGAGGACTGGTAGGGCTAGAACACCTGTGGCCGTTGCCCCTTGACACACTCTCACAATGCACCCTCAAAGCTCTGCAGGCTGAAACAGAGAGGGTAAAAGCAACAACAACAACAAAAAAAAATTATTTCTCCAGACCAAACTGGAAGAGGTCCGAGAAGCAACATGTTCACGCAAGCTCACACTGCACATGAGTGGAGACTGCTCCGTTATTCAAATTGCACCATGCGGCCACTCCAAAAGGCGATACTGGCTCCTCCAACAAAATGAGATCCGGGACAAAGTAAAGTGGAGCCAGAGACTGCACTAACAAAGGTTTTCCAGCCCCAGGGAAAGCATCTGGCTGGGAATGAAAAAACATCACTACGCATTTGCAGAAATCCATTCACTTAGCAACGCAGGACTATTTTATGTATAGAGGAAGGATATTTCTCTGAAAAGCAATAAAGAAGCAAAAAAAAAAATACAATATTTTTTCCTTAAACTTTTTGTCTCAACCAGTTGTATAATTGCAATAATCCACTCCAGGGTGTGGGTGATGCTGGGGTTTACCCACACCTGGAGTGGTTTGGTCACTTAGCCTGTGGGCTCGTAATCAAACCACACCAGGCATGGGTGAACCCAGCATCACCCACACCCTGTTGTGGTTTATTGCTTAAATGTATTATAGTCAACCACATTTCCAATTTTATAAATACAGCAATACTTATATTAGAAATAATGTTCCCCATAAGTTATGGTTTCCCTCTATGGTTTCCCTCCACTCCTTAAATTTCCTCTGCTAGATGCCACAAACATCACTGTATTTAAAGCAAAAAACAACACACACACACACATACACACATACGATTAAAGCAAATAACAGCCTTCT
Source organism: Neoceratodus forsteri (assembly GCA_016271365.2). Taxonomy (NCBI): domain Eukaryota; kingdom Metazoa; phylum Chordata; order Ceratodontiformes; family Ceratodontidae; genus Neoceratodus; species Neoceratodus forsteri. Next base: position 487,663,055 of record CM028134.1, read on the forward strand.
ATTGAATCATTAATCTATCATTCTTCACATATTTATCATTTCCTCTTCAGAAAGCATTGCTGAATTAATGAATCAACCCCACTATGTTGTGAGTATTGGGTACGAATAAAAGTAGATAACTGATTAACCTGAAAAAACAAATGTTGTACCCCTTTAGATTTCACCCAGAGTTTTGCAGGGGCCAAGAGCTGAAACTCTGCCCCCATCTCCAAAAGTTCTTGATGATAGCCAAGGAAACGGCATCTTCTCTACTGTGTAGCAAACGAGTAGTCAGGGAAAATTTAAAATTTAAATGACTTGTAAATCAAAGGCACTTTAAGTCTGGAAAGTCTCATAATGAGGTCTTTATCTGATTCAAAGGCAAAAAAATCATTATTGAGTTTTTTCTGTTGTTCCAATTCTATCTCAGATTTTGAGGTGATCAGATTGTGATCCACTCTTTGGGTATTTTGTTTCAGTGGTATACGATATGCTTAGGTGATAAACAGTAGATTTTCCTCTGGTAATTCAAAAAGTGTTATAAACATATCTTTTAGCATATCTCAAGTGGTTGAAATGAAGCATCCACTGTACTAGGTAGTCCCACCATTCAGAGGTTTCTGCAACGTTACTGGTTCTCAAGTATTTCAGTTTTCCTTGTCATGGAATAGTTATCTCTGATTAAGTAAGTGGTTGTAGTCTCTATCCCTGTTACTTTATTTGTGTTTTTGTCAATTTGTTTTTTGTTTATCTTCACATTCTTTGTGATTGTTTCAATCGTTTCCCTATTTTGTTTAGTGTTGTTGTGAAGAAAATCAACTTTTTCAGAAAGGGCATGAAATTTGCGATCAGATAGCTATGACCACTGAAATCATTTCTCCAAGGTGTCTCCCATGGAATTGATTGTGTGCCTTGAGCCTGTAACACATGTAGCTTGAGGACTAGCTGCTGTGACAGCCTCCATCTCCAACTTCTCACGTATAGAAGAAACAATCAAGGGTGACGAAGAAATGGTAGGAGATGAAGAAAAATCAGATTTCCTTGTAAGTAGATCAAAATCTGATCCCGTCTGTGGGGACTCTAAATTCGCCGTTGCGATAGCAATCTCTACTACTAATGAGGTAGTAATGACTGGAGAAGGACACTGTTTAAAAGTTTTATTCCGAGGTTCCAATATTACTCCAGTAGCACTAGCAGGGGATTTAGGAGTAATTTTGACAGTCTTTGGGGGGCTTACTGCCAGGCATTGTCCCACAGGTCTGTGTAGGTCAGCAATCGGCATCTCCACTCCAGAGCGGGAGCAGATCTCTCCTGCTCTGCTGACACCCTTAATGCCAGTCTCAAGCTTGAAATATTTTTCTAGTGGTTTATTCTCAGAGATATAAACTCCTCTGAAGATGATGAAGATACCACTTTATGTTTATCAGCCATTCATGAAATCTTAACAGTAAGTAACTGAAGTCACTCGTAGAGAGCTCTCAGTGAAAGCAGCCACCTGTGGCCATGTTGAAGCTCCGCCCCCATCTGGGGGAGATTTTTTTCTGTTATACTGGGACAACATACAGAGTGCCAATTTAATTTACAGTCTTTTTACACCTGCAGGGGGGTGTAGCCTCTACAGATGTCTTGGTATCACTTGGGAAAAAAGGGCACTTCAGACTCCCACCGAAGCACAATTTTGGAGTTGAACTATAATTCTTCCACTACTGAAATCACTCCACTGGGGAAGGGGGGAGTTCCTTTCCTACATGCAACATTCTCATGCCAGCTCAAATCACAATCAGCGGATATGCTCAGTGTACACAGCACATACAGCTTGTTTTAATCTTAAAGGACACCTACACCCTCTTTTTACACATTTTTATCTAAACAATGCTCTGTTGGCAGAGGTGTAGTGCTCCAATACTTCTCAAAGTTTTCAGTGTTTTTTTATGTAGTTCTCCAGGCAGCAGTCTTAAAACAGCAACTGAACAGTCTTTGAAGCACAGCTGTAAGCGAACTTTGTTTTATAGCTTCTCTGCTGAATTCCTTCACAAACTATTGGTGCACAAGATGATCTGAGATCAGGTTTGGGTTGTGGCAGTGGGATCACTAGGCTGGGACAAGCAGACAGACATTGTGATGATTCTCCAATTTGAGTAAGACAGGCAGTCTCATTTTTTAGTAAATCTGTTTACTAAGTTAAAGTTACTTTCCCTACTAAGGTAAGTAACAATCTCAAACTTCTGCCAGTTTTTGTATTGGCAATCCTGTGGAAACATTTGGGTGGTTACATTTTATTTGCATTTTTAAGGAGTTTATTTGGAAATGCTGCTTGATTGATAATAAAGTGACAGTTTATTGGTGCCTGTGTCTAATGGCTATTTTCCTTCTGGGACTTGCAAGGTACTGTAAGATCCAATAGCACTGGTTGGTGAGGGGTTGGGGGGGGGTGAGGCTCCAGTTTGGTTTTCTTCTTTTAGCCAGAGTCTCCTCTATTTAGTACTATATTCAAACATGTAAACAGTAAGATAGAGTAACTATGACATTAAAGTGGGATTCTACTTAGCTGATACATGCCCTATGGAGGTGCCTAATTATGCACTTGTGATAGCATGGACTCTGGAGTTGAATGCACTGCTCTGCTTTGACTTGTCATATTGTCTCCTACATATCTACTTGTGTGATATTTTTCTGTTTATATTAATAATTAAGTATTTGGATGACATGGTAATGCTATGTATGTTTTGCTGCCCAATCAAACAAGTATATGTCAGTGCCAAAAAGATTTGTTTTCATGCTGTGACAAGTTAGAACAACAGTATCTTGAGGCTATAGGCAAGCCTTTCTTACCCTCATGAGCTATTGTTTTACAGACTTTGGGTTCCACTGGGCTAAGGAGTATAGGCCCCTATATTCAGAGCTGACCATGTGCGGTCTGTGGCAGTTTGCGCACAGCCTGCCTGGGGTGAATATTCAGACAATTAGATAAGTACAACTGGAGCCTGCAAACTGTCTAAATATGGGGCCATGTTGGTACAGTGCATAGTGACTATGCGCTATGCTGGCACAGGCCCAGACTGCATATGGCTGACAGGAGCACAATGGAAGTAGCATGGATCCAATGAGATAGCGGCAGGGCTCCTGTGGGCCATGTTTAGCCCTAACATGCTAATGACCTCTTTGGGCATGGAAGGTGCTGTGGCCCATTTGCTTGCTCATTATGGGCCCATTAACATATGTGCATGCCCCTCCGTTCTGTTGCTGTCTTACATATTCCTCATGGTCTAGTGATCCCCCCATCCCCCCATTCGCCTGCCTGTAGCTGTATATTCCTTGTGGTGTTGTGGTTCCTTTACCCCCGATTGACTATCCTGTACAGTAGCTGTCTTAAATATTCCTTGTAGTCTAGTGGTCCCCCACCCCCTGATTGACTGTCCTGTAGCTGTCTTGAATATTCCTGGTGGTGTAGTGCTTTCTGCACCCCCAATTGACTATCCTGTTGCTGTCTTGAATATTCCTGGTAGTCTAGTGGTCTCCATCTCCATAAGGACATCTGATCCATTGTCAACCCTCCTGCTCAGGACCACCCTCCCCATATACCCCCCCCCACTCAGGTCACCTAAGCTGAAGTACAACAATAGAGACAATGAGCTGCACAGCCCTCTGCTAATAAACTTGGCTAGCCACTGTCTGATTGTTAGTGAGTGATCATGAGCACAGTAGAAACAGGTGTTTGTACAATATTTGCGATTGTTCAGAGACCATCAGATGGAAATCAGTTGAGGTGGTGAGCAGAGGGCTGTGACAGTCATCACTACTGCTGTAGTTTGCATTATGTGATCTGGGCTGGTAGGATGCCTGAGAGGGTAAGTCAGGAAGAGGTAAGAAGCCCTTAGAGGGGAGACCACTAGACCACCAGGAATATGCCAGACATCTACAAGATGGGTGATCAGGATGCTTTTACAATGTATTTTTCTAGGACAGATCAGCTTACATGCAAAATCTGCTTTTCAGTGGGGTTCTGCAGTAGGGTCCTGGTTTTACAGTTTTACAATATAGTTACACAGGATAGACCAGCTGAGTTGTGATATCTTGTTTGCAGTAGGGTTCCATTTGACCCAGATTTTACATTGTATTTACTCAGGATAGTACTATAATTAAACATGTAAATAGTAAGATAGAGTAACTATGACATTAAACTGGGATTACATTTTGCTGATACCCGCCCTATGTTGGTGCCTAATTATGCACTTGTGATAACACAGACCCTGAGTTGAATGCACTGCTCTGCTTTGACTTGTCATATTGTCTCCTACATATCCATTTGTGTGATATTTTTCGGTTTGTATTGAATTAAGCATTTGGCTGGCATGGTAATGCTAGGTATGTTTTGCTGCCCAAACACACAAGCATAAGTCAGTGCCAAACATGTTTGCTTTCATGCTGTTACACATTAGAACAACAGTATCTTAAGGCTATAGGCAGGGCTTTTCTTACTTCCAGGAGCCATTGTTTTATGTAGTTTGGGTTCCACTGGGCTAAGGAGTATAGGCCCCCATATTCAGAGCTGGCTATGTGCAGTCTGTGGCAGTTTGCACACACCCTGCCTGGGGGGGGGCAATATTCAGACAATTAGCTTGCTGCAGCTGGAGTATGCAAGCTGCTTAAATATGGGGCCATGTTGGCACAGTGCAAAGTGACTGTGCACTATGCTGACATAGGCCCAGACTGAAGATGGCTGGCAGGAGTGCAATGGAGGTAACGTGGATCAAATGGCATAGCGGCAGGGCTCCTGAGGGCCATATTTAGCTCTAACATGCTAATGACCCCTTTGGTCATGGAAGGCACCATGGACCATTTGCATGCCCATTATGGGCCCATTAATATATGTGCGTGGCTCCTCACATTCTGTAGCTGTCTTACATATTCCTTGTGGTCTAGTGGTGCACCCACCCCCCTATTCATCTGTCCTGTAGCCATCTCAAATATTCCTGGTGGTGTAGTGGTTCCTGTACCCCATGATTGACTGTCCTGTAGCTGTTTTGAATATTCCTTGTAGTCTAGTGGTCTCCCACCCCCTGATCACCTGTCCTCTAGCTGTTTTGAATATTCCTGGTGGCGTAGTGGTTCCTACACCCCCAATCGACTGTCCTGTAGCTGTCTTGAATATTCCTGGTAGTCTAGTGGTCTTCACCCCCAAATAAGGGCATCCTCTGTCAACCCGCCTGCTCAGGACCCTCCTCACCACAACCCCCCCACTCAGGTCACCTTAGCTGAAGTACAACAATAGTGACAGCAACCTGCCCAGCCCTCTGCTCACCACCTTGGCTGGCCACCATCTGACTGTCAGTGAGAGATCATGAGTACAGTAGAAACAGGTGTTCGTACAATACTTACAATTGCTCAGAGACCGCCAGATGGAAACCAGTTGAGGTGGTGAGCAGAGGGCTGTGCCAGTCATCACTATTGCTGTAGTTTGCTTTATGTACCAGGGCTAGGGGGTGCCTGAGAGGGTGAGTCAGGAGGGGGTCAGATGGGGGGGGACCACTAGACCACCAGGAATATACCAGACAACTACTAGATGGGTGATCTGGATGCTTGTGTAACCCCCCCTCCATGCCCCCATCTAGGGGTGTAACTTACTTTTGCAATTGTTCTGGGGCAATAGGAAGAGGGCATTCTCAAGCGCTAACGTTGAGACAAATGCACTTCCAAATTAAAGCAGAGAAAATAATATTCCTACCTCTCAGGCATCTTCAGCACTTGTGCACTTTACCTTCTCCCTCAATATTTGATTTTCTCCTGCCGGAAGCTGCCCACTAGACCAGGACCTCCGCTCTACACCTCGGCTGTATCAGGAGCCCTTGCTGTCCCAACCAGGCTGGATGAATACTACAACTGGAATGCAACTCATGGAAAAATTAATCAAACTGAAGATAAAGGGGAGAAGAAGGATTTCATTTCATTTTCTTCCCCCTCACAGTTTAAACAAGACGCATCACTACCATTTCTTCCCAAATCTAGCTTTTATTCTCGCCTGTACTGCAAATGATTCCTAGCAATACAGGGGTCACATACTTCATTTTAAATAGATAAGCAGCTCCATTAGGCTATTCAGCTTTTTACAGATACTGGCTGGACAATTTAAGGCAGCAGAAATGATGAATACTGGTAGATACAAGCAAGGATTTTCTTGTTCCTACTCTCCCTCTTGGATGATGTACCCAAGACCTACTTGAACTCAGATCCCCTGCAATCTCCTGGCTTCTTTGTGTCTGGTAAGCCAACTTTTTCTTTCTTTCTCAGGTCACTCTCTTGCTCACTGGCACTGGTCATCCCCCCCCTCAAACTCTGGTGCGGGAAAGCGAGCAGCCTTCCCCACCTGGGCCCGTGGGCACTGGCCCAAGCCACAGAGGCTTCCAGGAATTTTCCTGATGACCCAGGCCCTGGCCCTTTTAAATGGTTGGCACTGTCCCTGGTGCTAATGCAACATCTGCCACCTTCATTCGACTCTGCCTCAGCACCTGCCCTCTCACAGGTGACCCAAACTCATTCTGGGGATTCCACTGGTCTTACTTCCTCAGGGGTCCTGGCTGCCCACATCCCTAATTTCACCACCTGGGCTTGAATTAAGCTCCAGCACGGGGACTACTCTCCAAGGTCTGCCATCTCGGCCTGTGACCCACCCAGACCTCAATCTACCGGCATCCCAGGACCTGCCTCTCCAAAACAAGCCCCATATTTTTAGGTGAAGGGCCCCCTCCCCTGGCTCCCTCTACCACTCTGAGCCACCCTGCCTCACTGGGTATAAGGGGAGCCCCTGCCACCAGCTCCTGTCCTAGGAGGACACTGCCACTGTCCTCCCAGCCCTGGCAACCCAGAGTACACTTGCAAGGGGTCTTTAAGGGCTCCTACACTTTCCTGGCCTACCAAGCTACCTAATGTCCCTTCCCCAATGACGCAGGACCTGGCTACCTATTTTTCCCCCACAGAGCTCCATACCCCCACTCCTCATCGACCCTGATGCATGAAAAAGCCATCCTGACTATACACTTCTTGGGGGGGGGATTCCCCACTGGCCCTCCTGGACTGCCGAGCTCCCTCACTTGCCCACCTCATCTGCTCCTAACTCCACCCTTCCAGCCTCCCCCCCTCCAGCCCCAGGCCTAATGCCTGGGGTGGAAAAGCCCAGATACTTCCTGTCAGTCCCCTTATATACTCCCTAAACTTAGTCTCTGCTGCCACCTTGAGGCATCCAACAGACAATATCCCCCAGAGCACTAACCCATTCCCTAGCTCTGGGGGTAGGAGGGGGAAGGGATGCCTAAGATGGGAATACAAGCCCCTCTTCTGCAGGGGGCTTACACTTGTACAATGTATTTTTCCAGGACAGATCAGCTTATATGCAACATCTGCTTTTTAGTTGGGTTCTGCTGTAGGGTTCTGCTTTTATAGTTTTAGAATATATTTACATAGGATAGCCCAGCTGAGCTGCTTGCAGTGTGGTTCTGTTTGACCAATTTTTTACACTGTATTTACCCAGGACAGTACAGCGGAGACACAAGATCTTTTTTTTCAGTGGGGTCCTCCTTTTACCCATTTTTATAATGCATTTACCCAGGATACCCAAGTGAGAGACAATTTCTCATTTTTAGTGGGGTCCAGCTTTTACTATGTATTTTTTCTGGATAGACCAGTATAGTGGACTTACTTATTTAATTAACTTATTTAATGTGGCAAAGCAGTAGTGCATGTTTAAATGTCTTCTCCATGAAGGATTAGTAATTTAATAACCTGGCAGTGCTAACTTTGTTCTCTTCTTAAAGTTGGTACTTTTTGTTCATGTGAAAGATGGATCTGCAATCTGGGGAATGTCCTGCAGAAATCTCTAACCAAGTGAGCGGCTAGCTGTACCTGTGTGATTGGAGGTGTTGCTGGTACTATGCAGAGTGCAAGCGGGGAGCAGCCAACTAGTTGAGCCACATGGGCCTGCGAGGGATTAATTCTCACAAGTCCGGAGTCGGGACTTGGCCGGGACTGAGTGAGTTAGACAGTCAGCGCCAACAAAACAATATGAATTAATAATCAGCCTGGCTTTATCATAAAAGGAGCAGTGAGGTAAGTGTGCTGTTTTGTATTGATCATTTTGTTTGTATTGAATGGCTTTATCTGATGGCGAGGGGCTGGACTGTGTCTAGTGACTTGAGTGATCTCTCTTTCCCCCATCTTCCCCCTTACTGCCAGCCTCCCATCCCCTGCAGTGAGTGAGCATAGAACCCATGAAGTGATGTCCACATGCATCTGATGATGGATGGATATTCTTAAGCATTAAAGCCTGTGCTACATTCAGGTGAGGCATTAGGTCATTTGTGTTTTTTGGCTTTGGTGTCTGGGATGACTTCTGAGTGGGTGTTTATGGTGAGAAGAGCCTACCACCAGCATTGCCCCTGCCCTTTCCATGTGACTGGGCTGTGTACATGCTACAGAATGTGCTTGGCATTAGGTCATCATCTGTTACAGTTGGCTATGCACCCCTGCAGGTTGGCTGTCATCTGTGGGTTGTGCTGGAATGCTTGATGGTGTTGTGGTTCTGGTTTATGACATATAGGAATTTGTGAATTGGCTCCCATGTACTGGATATGAATGGGAAACATCATCCTGCTGTAGAGCAGTGACAGTTATGGTCATGCCATTGTCTGAGGTCTCACACAGGTTGCGAAATCCTTGTTCTATGTCAAGTCTGTGGGCTGTGATGTCACTGTATATACCCCATATTTTATGCAGCTGTCCCTGCTGAGCCTTACTCTTTCAGCTCCAACTATTTCAGTTCAGTGTACATGCAGATAAAGCATTCATGACCTAGTATACATCCTTCAAATATCTTAAGGGCATAAATAAGGTACAGGAGGGCAGCATCTTTCAAAACAAGAGGTGTTCGAGAACAAGGGGTCATGACATGAAGCTGAAAGGGGGTAGATTATGGGATAATGTGAGGAAGTATATCTTCACAGAAAGGGTGGTGGATGTATGGAACAGCCTCCCAGTGGAGGTGGTGGTGGAAAATTTGGTAGGGGAATTCAGAAATGCATGGGACAGCCATAGGGGAACCCTTATGATAGGAAAGAGATTAAAGCTGGAGATCAAGTAGGGTCTGTGGTTTCTGTAGCAGGTAGAAACAAACTCTAGCAAGAGCCAATACAGCAGCAGCAAAACAATGGTATTGTTGGCAGTGAGAAATGTGTAAACTAGCAATTTTTGCACTAACCATTGAGCCACCTAACTGCATTTTCTAATTGTTGTGATACACACACACACTGTCTAATACATATATACATATTTTATAGGTTTTATAGGTTTACAAGCTACTTAGACTTACGTCCTTAATGCTTGCCAAATGGATTTTTCTTTAGTTTGAATAAAATTTATCGAGTCCTTTTTTGAAGATGTCCATAGGTTTGCTCATAACTAATTCCATTGGTAAAGCATTCCATAATTTGACCACTCTTTGACTAAACCATTTTTTCCTTTTTAGGGTATTCCACTTATCAGGTTTTAACTGCAACTTGTGACCTCTTGTTTCAAAATGTTAGGTCTTCTAGATTTTCCCTTAGATTTTGGTCTTTAAGTGCTCTAAAAATCATACATGTATCTCCTCTATGACGCCTATACTGTAGTGAGAACATTCCAAATTTATGTAGTCTCTCCTTATAAGTTAGTTTTTCGCAACCTAAGATTCTCTTTGTCGCTCTTCTCTGAATATATGCACATATATATTCCAATGTGACACAGTAGTGCACTATCTACACACATTTTTACAGATAAAAAAAAATACATCAAGAGACCATTTTCTTCTTTTCAGGCTCAGAGGGACATTGGAGAGTAGGGGTTGCCACTAGACACCTCATTTAAATCAGCAGTGACATGCATAAGGCTGAAACTGACCTAAATAGTGGGGGAATGTAGGCTAGCAATTTTTGCACTAACCACTGAATCACCTAACTGCACTTTCTAATTGTTGTGATATACACACACTGACTATTGCATATGCACATATATGCATATATATTCCAGTATAACATAGCAGTGCACTGTCTACATGCAATTTTGCAGATTTAAAAAAAAAGACATCAAGGGACCATTTTCTTCTTTTTAGGCTCCGAGGTACATCGGAGGGTGAAGGTAGCTACTAGACACCTCATTTAAATCAGTAATAACATGCATAAGGCTGAAACTGATCTAGATAGTGGGGGAATGTAGACAGCAATTTTGCACTAACCACTGAGCCACCTAACTGCACTTTTCAATTCTTGTAATGCACACACCCTAACTAATACATATATATTCCAGTATAACATAACAGTGCCACACACACACTAAAACACATACACTGCCTTATATGGCATGTATTTACTTATACATCTAACCCTACCTTTTACTGTATTTAGGATAAGCACTGTGTTTTGCACTAACTCATTGTACTAATCTATGGCATGACTGAGTAACTAAGGTAGTGGATCAAGGAGGTGCAGTGGATATGTCCTATCCAGACTTCAGAAAGGCCTTCAACACCGTTCCCCTTAAAAAACTGATTAACAAACTACGCAGCCTAGGGGTGGATCCTAAAATAGTTCTGTGGGTGGAGAACTGGCTGAATGGCAGGAGTCAGAGGGTTTTGGTGAACAGGGAGTACTCTGGAGAGGAAGAGGTGACAAGCAGGGTGTTGCAGGGGTTTGTTTTGGGACTGGTCCTCTTCAATGTCTTTACTGGGGACATTGCAGAGGGACTGGAGGGTAAGGAATACCTCTTTGCAGATGATACAAAGGTATGCAATAGGGCGAACATGCCAGGGGGTGCTAAAAGAATGAGGGAAGACCTTAGAAAACTGGAGAAATGGTCTGAAGAATGGCAACTGGGATTTAATGCAAAGAAGTGCAGGATCGTGCACATAGGGCAGAAGAACACAGGACGTAGTTCAGATTAGGTGGGGAGGTACTGAAAGTCACGAAGCAGGAAAGGGACCTGGGAATTATCATCTTGGAGGACCAAAGAGAAACTAGGCAGTGCAATAAGGTGGCTGGAAAGGATAGCCAGATGCTTGGATGCATAGGGAGCGGTATGTTGAGTAGAAAGAGGGAGGTCATTTTGCCCCTGTATAAAACACTCGTGAGACTGCACCTGGAGTACTGCATCCAGTTCTTGAGGTCCCATCTGAGAAATAACATAGACAGGGTGGTGGTGGTGCAGTGGAGAGCAACTAAAATGGTGCAGAGGCTATGGGATAAGACCTATGAGGAAAGACTAAAGGAGTTAAATATGTATTCCCTGGAGGAAAGGTGGGGGGCATGATTGAGACATACAAATATATCACCAACATAAACAGAGTGCAGGAAGGAAGCATCTTCCAAAGTAAGAGATGCTCCAAGTCAAGGGGGCACAAAATGAGGTTAGAGGGGAGAGGGCTGAGTGGAATCACGAGAACATATTTTTTCATGGAGAGGGTGGTGGACACTTGGAATAGCCTACCAGAGGAGGTGGTAGGGGCTAAAACAGTCATAGAATTTAAGAAGGAGTGGGATAGACAAAAGGGTATCCTGGAGGCAAGGGAGAGGGGCTCCAGAGTTCAGTTTGGGCATGGGGCTTTCACACTTGATAGAGATTAATAGAGCAGACTGGGTGGTGGTGCAACTCCAACCCCCAGCCCGATCTCCCAATGAGCATCAACTACCCCACATCCCCAGATCTTCCACACACCCTCATTCATCTGAACAGGTCCCAGTCTGAAGATCCACTCTCCCACTGAAGACACATCTTGCTGCTGGAACTGGGGACTGCTATATGAGAAATGAGGTGAGTGCAGTTCAATGTATTTCAATGGGTTTTCATCTGCACTTACTTAATTTCTCATATAGCAGTCACTGGTTCCAGCAGCAAGACCTGTCCTCCATGGGAGAGTGGCTCTTCGCACTAGGATCTGTTCAGGTGAGTAAGGGTGTGCGGGGAGGTCTGAGGAGTGTGGGGTGGCTGGTGCTCAGTGAGAGGTCAGGCTGGGGATGTGGGGTTGCATCAGTGATGGACATTTTTTTACAGATTAAAAAAAGACATTGAGGGATCGTGTTCATCTGTTCAGGCTCTGAGGAACATTGGAGTGTGGGGGGAGGGTGCCAGTAGACACCTCATTTAAATCGGCAATGACATGCATAAGGCTGAAACTGATCTAGATAGTGGGGGAATGTACACTAGCAATTTTTGCACTAACAACTGAGCCACCTAACTACTCTTTCTAATTGTTGTGATACACACACACTGGCTAATTTATTTTAATTCATTTAATTTATTCTTTGGTAACCAGTTAAGGCCCACTAGACACAAGTGCCTGTTTTCAGAGGTGACCCAGGAGCTCTGTGCTGGTTAAGTGACTTGCTCAGGGTCACAAAGTGTGCAAGTGGAGGCTGTGGGAAACAAACCCAAATCTGATGGATGTACCAAGTTCATTCACAGCTTGTTACTCTAACCACTAGTCTATACTGCCAGCCATATACATATATGCATACTGTATACGCTTATATATTCCAGTATAACATAGCAGTGTACTGTCTACACGCATTTTTGCAGATTAAAAAAAAAGACATTGAGGGACCATTTTTTTCTTTTCAGGCTCCGAGGGACATCAGAGGATGTGGGGTAGCCATTTGACACATCATTTAAATCAGCAATGACATGCATAAGGCTGAAATTGGTTTAGATAACGGGGAATGTAGACTAGCAATTTTTGCACTGACCACTGAGCCACCAAACTGCACTTTCTAATTGTTGTCACACACACACACACACACACACACACACACACACTGACTAATACATATACAGATAGGGTTGTCAGAACCCTCTGTAATTCTGAGTTCCAGCTCTAGTCTAGAACTTTTGAAAAGTTCTAGGGTTCTAATCTTTTTTAGAACTTTTTAGAACTCAAACCCTGTTTTTTAATTGTGCTGCCAGTAATGAAGATAGTAATAAAATACATGTAAAGGAAAAACTGTTCAATATAAGGGGTGAGAAATTATCATGTGTGACATTGATAGGAATACAACTAGATTTATCTATGGTTTCTTCTGTTTGCTAAAGCCGGCAACTTAATACGTAACCTGCCCGTCCAACCATATGTTAAAAGTTTTCCTGCTGCAGCTGTATCATAGTTCCTTAGGGAAAAAAAGTGGCACATTAGTCATTTATGTACTCAGTTATATATACTCGTCATGAATTATGAGAAAAAATAACTGATATTACCTAATCTCAGCTATTTGCTGCTTTCTGTTTTAAATGAGTAAATCAAAAGTTGCTCTGTTTAAAAGAAGGCTTTTATAATAAAGTCAAGCCAAGGTACTGCAGCCACAGCATGTGGAACTGTTGCAAAACATATTGGGCCAGATATTCAAAGGTTTGCCTCTGGGCTAAATTAGCACTGCCCAGCAGGCAAACTTAGCCTGGAGCACAAAGCATGCTATATTCAAAAGGAATAGCCCAGGGCAAACAGCTTCTGAATATAGCATGGGAATGAGGCCGTGCAAACTGGTCTGGGAGTGCAGGGCAAATGTAGCCCTGGAATAAGACAGCACTGAATACAGCAACCAGGAAGTGCAAACCACAACAACAACATAGTGCACAGAGGCGTGAGGGTAGGTGAGAGGAACTATGTGGCCAATGTGTGTTCTGGCAAATGCAGGGACCCAGTACAGCTGCAGACAGCACACACATGAAAAAACAGTGATCAAAACTGTATGATATTCCCCGAACCGTTAGCGCTGCGCTAACACGTTAGCGCGGCTTTAACGCGGAGCTAAGCGGTTTGCCCGGTGCAAACACGTTAGCCCCACGCTAAACTTTGCCATATTCAAAAGTGACATAAAAATGAGCCTACTTAGATAGTCTGTGGGCAGACAGCCACATTAGCATCTCATTATGCCCTGATTTGCATGCAGTTTGCACAGCGTTACTGCAGGGTCCCACAGCTCCACCTGTAGGTCAGTCTGGAGGTACAGGGGCTGGACCAACCGCAGCTCCACCTGTAGGTCAGTCAGGCAGTGTATGATGATAGCTGCAGGCTTCATGTAAACAGTACAGCATAGCATAGCATATCGTACCCCAGGGGACAACACAGCATAGGCACAGGTGGTGGTAGTGCTGCATGCAACCTTCACACTGTAAGTCATGCTACAGTGCACAGCAGATACTACAGTAGCAAGAGGGCTGGTAGTGTGAGGGACATGACACTGCCTATGGTATGTAGGGCAGTGATGACCACTGCACTGTACACAGTGCCAGACACAGCTTGCAGGTAATTACTGACGGTGGACAGTACTAGCACGCTGTTGTGTGATCCACAGATGCTGCACCTGTGACATGGGATGCACACAGTGTCATGTACATGGCTGGCAGTGTGTGCTGTGACATCTGTACAGTTGTGTGGTAAGTGGCCCGGGGGGCATGTGGGATCTGACAGGCACACAGGTGGTGGCATAATCCCACTACTGGCCCATGTGCACTGAGCAATGTGTCCCAGCCTTGTGGCCACACGTGGGCTGTGGTGAGGTCTGGCCACCCATACAGCCTCCCCTCACTGGCCACCATGCCCACAGTGCTGCATGTGCTGCGTGTGTGCTGGCATCTGTTGCACACCACAGACGTATGGTCTGCAGGTGTGTGCTATATGGCCACACTACCATGCTGTCCCCTGTGGGTCAGATCACCCATCACTGTCTGTGCTTGGCTCGGACTGGTGGCAGCTGATGGCATCATGGTGGTGCCATCAGTGAGCAGCATGTGTCCTCCATGTCTGGCAGTATCTAAGTGTCATACTGATATGTTACGGCCGCGCAAGCCGCGCTAATGATGAGATAGCACTGCGCAAAGTGCGCAAAGCTGTTTGCCCAGGGTTAAGACCAGCTTTTCCTGGGCAGTAATTTGTACCACGCTAAGGGTCGCGCTAAGTCGCGCTAAACAACTTAGCGCAGCGCTAGTCGCTGAATATCTCATTGCACATGTATTCATGTTCACTTTTCCCCTTGCATATAATTATTGTTTGCCTTGCGCTAATGCAGTTTGCCTGCACTATTCAGCCTTTTGAATATAGCAGACCCGCGCTAATCCCGCGCAAACGTTTTTTGCCCGGCGCAAAGCTTTGAATATCTGGCCCTTAATGTCATAATGTCAAGACATTTGAATAAAAAAAATGTGCCAGTCGTTTGTGGCAAAAAATGCATGCAATTTTCTAAGATAATGCATACATATACCAACATTCTTGTTGGCAAATTGAAGTAATACATAAAACTTTCTAAAATAATGTATTTTTCCAGCTGATACGTCAATAAAATCTGTATTTCAGTCACATAAATAAAAAAAGTGGTTTCCTCACCACATACTAACTTAAGGAACATTTAATGTAGCTGCAGCAGTTGACTTGTGATGTTTAAGGGACAGTGTCTGACAACCCCATTATGTATCAAATTATCACTACTTGTAAAGCAAAAACACTTTATGATAGGTCAAATTCTGTGAAAACTGCTGATGCAGATTTTCTTTTATTTCTGATTTCTTTATTCTTTTTTAAAGGGGATAGGACACTTGTGCTAGGTCACAGCAGTTTGCAATGTATTTAATAAGAATATACAGTATATATATATATATATATATATATGTCTATCTATAGTAGGTTCCACAGTGGACAATCGGTACAGCCCTCCCATACCATCGGTCTGTCATCATCTTTTTCCTCACCATACCCAGCTGATCACGAATCTGTAAATGAAAGGACTAAAACAAGACCCCTCTTTCACCCCAGCACCCATTCCACTTTTCTTCTACCACCCTCATCCATGCAGTAGCACCCATGCCACCCTTATACCCATGTTAAAACCAACCCACAACCCTCACCCACCCTCAAGCACATATTCCACCCTCCTCCCTCACCCAGATGTTTAAACTACCCCACACTTAGTCATGAACTACCATTCATGTCACCCTTCTCCATCCTGCACCCATGTTAAAACCCACTCCCCCAACCATCACCCATGTACTAACAACTATGCCATGTTTCTCCCTCCTGCATCCATGTTAAAACCAACCCTCAACCCTCACCCATGCACTAGCATCCATGCCATCTTTCTCTCTCTCGCATCCATGTTAAAACCAACTTCCACTCCAACCCTTTCCCACCCTCCAGCACCAATTCTACCCTCTTCCCCCTCTCAAATGCTAAAACTACCACAAGCTTACTCAAGAAAAATGAAACTCCTGCCTCCAAATGAGCCATACTTAACTGTTTCTTAATAAACAATACTTGTGTGAAAAACTGTCTTTTCAATTGCTTTCTTCTTATGGACAACATTCTGTACAGTTCTCTTCATGGAACCAGTAATTTGAGAGTTGTTACTATTATGCCATGGTCTGTGTACAACAGAATGTTAAACACGAGCTATTGTGGTATGAGACCTATGCTTACAGAATGATATGTGCTCAACCGTGACATAAAACTCCAGATGACTCTGTTTCCTGGAAGAGACTTGTAACAGGATGCTGCCCACAGAAACATAACAATACAAAATACAGTTTTTCCCATAATTTTTTATTCAGTAAAGTAAGTTACATATGGATCATTTTGGTTTATGGCTAACATTTCTGTAATTGAAAAAATAATAAACAGCTACCAATTAGAACTCATTGTTTTATCCTCTTTAAAATTGAAAAATAGACCACCCCCAGTCCTAGCCCATACGGATGCACCACAAAGTCACAGAAGTAAATCCAAAAATATATGTTTGCACTTTAACTATAAATAATATGATACAGAAATGATTGACATGACAGTGTCCCTTTTATGCCAAATTGGGCCTGTTCCCACTGATGTTAAAATTGTCCTGTATATAAAACTTGTTGACTTTAGACCCTAGCTAGAAACAGTTTGCCATGAAATGGTGAAAGTTTTTTTGGGTATATAGTCCAATGTAATACATTTGAGAAAGGAGAGAGACAACCAAAGTCATCACAGTCTGTAAAAGTTTCCTTTTTTGTTCAGAGACACTCTGTCCCACACAGTATTTGCCAGCCACCACCATCTGAGTTATCATCACCATCAACATCCACAACATCAGCCACTTCAGGGTCAGTTTGCATACTCTTGTAGGGACATGAAAATCGTGACTTATTAACTTTAATAAAAGTTGACGTGTACATTTTCTGGCAGCAACCTATTTCTGGTGTCTGTCACAATATTGCCAGCTGTACTAAACATGCATTCTGAAGAGACACTTGTTGCAGGACAACCAAGATATTTGCAGGCTTCATCATATAGCTCTGTCCAAATCGACTTTTTTGATCTCCAGTATTCAAAAGGGCATGCATCAATAGGAATAGGCAGTTCTTGCAGGTAACTGTCTACCATGATGGACAGAGAACGCTCAGAAGAGGAATCAGCATAAGCTGGTATGGCAGCAATTTGGGAAAGGTTTTGCCACAGATTTAGCTTGCTACTAAAGGTTGAAGAAGTGACAGTTGTGGAACAACTACTGTTAATGTTTGGTGACTTTTCCAGTTCTGTATCCCTTTGTGAAGATGAACCTGCATGTTGTGGTGACGACAAGCTAAGGGTACTGTGCTTGTCTGTATTTAACTCCTGTGAGTGCTGCAGCTCATCTAGCAACAGACATTTGTAATGCTCTATATCATCTGTTTTTGGAAGATGTATAGCCTTGAACCTGGGGTCTAAGAAAGTTGCTAGGATGTAGTGTTTTGATTTCATCATTGCAACTAATTTGTCATTGGTTTTGAAGCGCTCGCTCATTCTCTTTATGAGATTCCCATTAAACAGCCGACATGTCTAAGCTTCAGATCTGTCTTTTTCTATTTGTAGATTTAGAACACTAAGATGATGTGAAATCAGCATTATGAGCTGGATAGCCTGACTCAGAGATGCACCTTCAGAAGACATGTCCCTTGTAGCTGTCTCAAAAGGAGCTAGGATGCAGCACACTGTCTCCATTAATTTCCACTGCAGCACAGACAGCATAATGCCATCTCCAATAAAGTAACTGGAGAAATACTCATGTACAGCTTGCTTTTGCTCCAAGAGGCACTGCAGCTTATAAAGCATTGAGTTCCAATGAGTGGAAACATTTTAAATCAGCTTTTGCTGGGTCAGCTTGTGGTTTTTTTTTGAAGTTCGGACAATGTCTGTATAGCCTTGGTTGAATGTGAAAAGTGAGTCACAATTTTTTTGCAAACAGCAATCATACCATCCACTTGTGTTTCACTGCTGAGAAATCCCATGACAATTAAATGTAAGCAATGTGCAAAGCAAGAAGCATGCATAAATCCTCCATCCTGTACTGCTTTCAAGATGTTGGCTCCATTGTCACTTACTATGAAGCCACATTTTAGACCATGAGAATAAACCCATTCATCAAGGAGGTCATTTAGTTCCTGCAAGATGTTTGCAGCTGTATGACTTCTCCAAACTTCTTTATATGCAGCAGCGCCATCTTTTGGGGTGTTTTTGTTTTTGAAGAACCACAAGAAAACGTGACCCAATGAGTGGTAAGGGACATGTAATCTATGTTTTGAGTGCTGGTCCACATATCTCTTGTGACATGAATAACTCCACCCTCTGCAGTTTTAAATGCGTGCATCACTGTCGCTTTTAAAGCCTGATAAATGTTTGGTATTTCAACATAGGAAAAGTACCTTAGATGAAGAACACTGTCACGAGGCTCTGCTGGTTTCATGAGCTCCCTAAAATCCTCATGATCTACCAAAGAGTATGGGAGAAGGGCTCCGGCTAACAGTTCACCAATTCTGTGATTAAGATGAAGGGTCTTTGGATGATTTTTATGTTGATTGTGCACATGCGCAAGAAACATGTTGCGTCAGCTTTCTCCACAAGCAGGTTGTGGAGGTGTGGCACTGTTGTGCCCAATGCCCCACAGCCTGCAAAGGCATCTCCCCATCCCCAATGCTGTGGCACACTGCGCAGACACTAGTTCAGCCAGTGTGCCACAGCCTTCTAAAAATCAGCTGCTGCAATCAGGGACGCCTCATCATTGCAGCGTCAGCCATCCGCTGCAATGAGGGCGACCCGTCATTGCAGGGCAGGATTAGGATCCCTGATATTGTTTGTGAACATGGAAGCGGCTTGCCACCGTATTCACAAACAATATTCCCACCATGTTTATTTGCTGATGGAAACCCACTCCCCATTAGCATAATGTAACCCAATTTTATGTCTCGACGGGATGCCCAATCACCATCAGCGAAAGAATTCCCCACCTTTTGTTGTTTGTCAACGAAGTTGCCCAATCTATGACGAAAGATTCCCTGCCCTTTTATTTGTTACGGCGGGGTTGCCCAATCCCCGTACCTACTAATACCTCCCCAAAGCAGAACTGCGGTGGCATGCTGGGAACCCACCACAGCATGCCACATGTTCTTTGTTGTTTGCCGATGGGGTGCCCAATCTCCCATCAGCTACAGCTGCCACCCAAAGCAAGACTCCGTTGGCACACTGGGAGCCCACCCAGCGTGCCACATGCCCCTGTAAAGTTAAAAACTGTCCCTAACTTTTTGTTTTTACCTAAAAGAAAAAGGTCCTTGTAGTGTCCCTGCCCCCTCCCACAACCCCACCCACCACTGCACACCCTGCCTCCCACCCCATCCCATACTTCCTCCGGGCTTGGTGCGATGATCTTCAGTGGACTGGGAACATGTCTGCACTCTTCAAAGCCGACCGCGAACTGAGGAAATGCCAGTAAGCTGTATAATGTAATAAATAGGGTTTTTTCAACTTTAGTGCATATCTCGGGCATTTTTGGGAATTTATTCACCAAATTTTCAACATGGAGTTTTTGGGACCCCTCCTCATGAATTCTTGAACTGTCATGGCGTTAATCAGCCCTAAAAGGTGGTTTTGCGGTCACTGCATGGAATCACCCTCCGGGGCTGATTAGCGAGTAATGATGCCAGTGTTCATGGTGGGCTCTCAAAAAGCCTATGTGGCAAATTTGGTGGAAAAATTCCAAAAAATGACTGTTTTACGAGCGTGCGTTGTGCAGTTGCTACATACACTTGTAACTTCGTGGATTTGCAATATTTCATGCCATATTTTCAACATTGGCATTTTGTCACACCTCCTTGTGAACAGTACAGCTGTCATTGTTCACATCCTGGCCAAAATGTGTTTTCGCACTTCCGGCGCCGAATAGTGCAGTCGCTGTGGGAAATCAGTGTTCAGGACAGATTAAGAAAATGACAGTGGCACTGTTCATGAATAGAGGTCCTAAAATGCCTATGTTAAAAATTTGGTAACGATACTCCATAAGATGACTGTGTTACAAGCGTGCATTGTGCAGTTGTCACGCATGCTTGTAACTTCACAAATTATAAAATTTTCACTCCAGATTTTCAACATTGCCATTTTCTCAGACCTACTTATGAACAGTACAGCTGTAATTTTTCCCATCTGGCCAAAATGTGTTTTCACAGTTCTGGCGCAGAATAAAGCCGGTCGCTGTGGGAAATCACTGTTCAGGAAAGATTAAGAAAATGACAATGATACTGTTCATGAGCAGAGATCCTAAAATGCCTATGTTGAAAATTTGGTGATGATAGCCCATCAATTGACTGTGTTACAAGTGTGCGTTGCGCACTTCCACGCACCCTGTAATTTGCGATTTGTAATATTGTCACACCAGATTTTCAACAGTGCCATTTTCACACCTCCTTATAAGCAGTACAGCTGTCATTTTTACATCCTGACCAAATGTGTTTTCACAGTTCCAGCGCAGAATAACATGGTCACTGTGGGAAATCAGTATTCAGGACAGATTAAGAAAATGACAGTGGCACTGTTCATGAGCAGAAGTCCTAAAATCCCTATGTTGAAAATTTGGTGATGAAACTCCATGACATGACTGTGTTACAAGTGTGCATTGAAGTGTTTCCATGCACCCTTGTAACTTCGCAAATTTGTAATACTGTCACGCCATATTTTCAATAGTGGCATTTTTTTACACCTCCTTATGAACACTACAGCTGTCATTTTTTACATCCTGGCTAAAATATGTTTTTGCACTCCTGCCAGAGAATAGCACGGTCACTCTGGGAAATCAGTGTTTGGGACAGATTAAGACTGACCGAGTGAGAGGGGGGGAGTGACCGAGCTCAACTGAGCTCTGTTGGGACTGCTGTGAATTTGTTTGTGGGCAGACAAAGGCCCCAACACAAGAGCCCAGTACAAAAGGGCAGCCTGCAGCACTGGGAGAAACAGAACGAGAGAGCGAGTGAGGGAGGGGGAGTGAGCGAACTCACGGAAGCGCTGTAAGGACTGCTGCGGATTTCTTTGTGGGCAGAAAAAGGCATCAATACAGGCAGGGGCCCAGTACAAAAGGCCAGCCTGCAGTGGCGGGAGAAACAGTATGAGCGAGTGAGACAGGGGGACTTAGTGAACGCAATGGAGCTCTATCAGGACTGCTGCAGATTTCTTTGTGGGCAGAAAAAGGCGCCAATGCAGGCAGGAGCCCCGTACAAAAGGGCAGCTTGCAGTGCCCGGACAAACAGAATGAGCAATGAGAGAGGGAGACTGAGCGACCTCAACGGAGCTCTGTCGGGATAGCTGCGGATTTCTTTGTGGACAGACAAAGGTGCCAACACAGCCAGGAGCTCCATACAAAAGTGCAGTCTCTGGCGCCAAGAGAAACTGAATGAGCGAGTGACAGAGCGGTAGTGAGCAAGCTCAACGAACTCTATTGTAACTGCTGCGGATTTCTTTGTGGGCAGAAAATGCGGCAACGCAGGCAGGAGCCCAGTACAAAAGGCCAGCTTGCAGTGCCAGCAGAAGCGGATGCGTGGTGACGGAGGGGTGGCGGGCACAATGGAGCTGTGTTGGGACTGCTTCAGATTTCTTTCTGGCCAGAAAAAAGCTACCAATGCAGGCAGGAGCCCAGTACAAAAGGGCAGCCTGCAGCGCCAGGAAGACACAGAATGAGCCGAATGAGGGAGGGGGAGTCAGTGAGCTCAACGGAGCTCTGTTGGGACTGCTGCAGATTTGTTTGTGGGCAGAAAAAGGCAGCAATGCATGTAGGGGCCCAGTACAAAAGGGCAGCCTGCAGTGGCAGGAAAACCAAAATAAGCGAGTGAGCGAGCTCAATGGAGCTGTATTGTAACTGCTGAAAATTTCTTTGTGGGCCTAAGAAGGCAGCAATGCAGGCGGGAGCCCAATAGAAAAGGGCAGCCTGCAGTGCCGGCAGGATGGAATGAGCGAGTGAGAGAAGTGGGTGAGCGAGCTCAACGGAGTTTTGTCAGGACTGCTGCAGATTTCTTTGTGGGCAGAAAAAGGTGCCAACAGAGGCAGGAGCCCAGTACAAAAGGGCAGCCTGCAGCACCAGGAGAAACAGAATGAGTGAGTGAGAGAGGGGGAGTGAGCCACCTCAATGGAGCTCTGTCGGGACAGCTGCGGATTTCTTCCTCTGCAGAACAAGGTGCCAATGCAGGCAGCAGCTGAGTACTAAAGAGCAGCCTGCAGCACCGGGACAGACAGACTGAGCCAGTGACAGAGGGCCACTGAAGCGAGCTCAACAGACCAACGCAATCAACATTCGGCATTGACAAATGCTTGTTAGTAATGGTATTCTTCCTTTCAAATGCCTGACACAGTGTTAGCTGTTTACAACATGTCCCTGCTGGTTTATTATACATCGTGCTTCGATGGGCAGATGGATGCTGAGATGGTGGAGTAGGACTTACACACATTCAGTGCCATCACTGGATGTGCAACTGGTATTAATGGTGCTGGCATTGGTGGTAACAGTGATCCTAGGGCTGGCAGTGGTTCTGTCCGCATCACTTTCAGTATCCATTTCAGATTCCTGACCCTTCTCACATGTGGTCTGGAAGATGGAGGATGTGGGTTTTGGATGATCAAGCAACACTGAATGCTTTTTCAGATGGCATTTAAGAGCTGTAGTGCCAAGGCATGACACAACTTTACCACGGCTTACACTCTGTTTACACAGGGAACAAATTGCTCTGCATGGATCAGTTTTACTGACAGAGAAATAATTCCACACTCAGATGTGACAGATTTTGTTTGAGTGCTAGGAAGATAGCTAAAGACTGTTTGTGTCTTTTCACCTGTCCTAACAGAACCCGGGACATGCTCCTTGGTGCCTGAAGAGTGGGCAGAAGACTCTGATGGATTTTCATTGCTGGCCGACACAGAAGTGGTGGATTCAATGGATATGTCCTTTTCATTGCCAACAGTGCTGGATGTATTTGCAACTGCACTACCTGATTCATTGTCAGCAGACTTGCTCATTTCACTTTGTTGAGGAAGTAATGATACGTCACAAGACACAACAGTGTCAGACTGAGACAAAGAGCTACTGTCTGAGTCAGAGAGGGACTCACTGTCACTTGCATTATTACTGTTAGTCACAGGGATTTTAACAGCATGAATGGCATACCTTATGGTGCCTCTCCGTGTGACCCCAGCAGCTGAACAAGTTTTCTTAAAAGGTCCCCCTTTACCACACTTCGCTGTTGCTCTTTTGCTGTTTGTTGAATTTTTATCACGTGAAACATTTTGGTTATTTCTGCTAGCACCAGGATTACCACTACCACCAACACCTATCAGGAATTTTATAGAGTGGAATAGAAGGACGCTCAGCACAGTACTACAGTCCTTAGACAAAATCCTGTCCTCCTGACTACTATTTTACTTTGTTTTTGTGGAGTAGGGTATAAAGTAGTAAGTAAAATGCCATCAAATTCAAATGTTTCAACTTCTCACACATTAAAGTTAAACTTAATTTTCCTCACAATTAGTAAATCTGTTTGTAACCTCCCTTCCCCCCCGCAAATGGGGATTCCCAAAAGTCTTCCAGGAGCTTGCCTGAATGCTCCAAGTCTGGGCGGTGTTCTCAAGTGAGTGCTATTTAAACCTTCACATACTGTCTCTTTAAGAGCTGTTTGCTTGCAGACTTAATTAGTTTGTATGGGGGGACTGTGTATTTAATGCTCGAATCCCGCCCGAGCTGCTGTCAATTCACTCTGTTTCTGCCATTGCTACATGTGCAGAGGAAGCCTTGTTGAAAGATGTAACTATTTGCCAGAAATAATTTGGAGTGACTGAGAAAATGTAGTTTGTCTAACCCGTCTTCATTTCGGCACAAACTGTTTCAGTGTAGCTCTTTCAATTTGGTCCTGAACTGTTGAAATGGACCAATCAATGGGGAGGGGTTCCTTAAAATGGAGCCTGTGGATGAATCGGAACTTGGACTCTCAATTTTGAGCCAACCACAAGGGGATTGTATGGGTAGTGACTCTGGGAAATGTAGTTTTGACCTTGGCGTCTTTTTTCACTAACAGAGGGAGTTTCATTGTGAGTGACAGCTGAACCAGCCAACAGAATGGTGTGGAGCTAAAGGAAATGCCCTGCTCTGTGACTGGAAAGATTAGGTCAATTGTGACTGTCAAGAGAGAAGGAGCTCTGTGCTTCTGCGGTGTATAGTTTCACGTGGGAAGCACATGTGAGGCCCTGAGTTTCAGTCTGCAGCCTTTGTGAGTGCCAGTTTGGACTGAATCCGAGTTGTGAGAAGAAAGAAGCACTAGAAGTGTTGAAACCAGGCTCACCTTGTAGAAGACTGGAGAAATTGCTGAAT
Organism: Neoceratodus forsteri; assembly: GCA_016271365.2. Lineage (NCBI taxonomy): Eukaryota > Metazoa > Chordata > Ceratodontiformes > Ceratodontidae > Neoceratodus > Neoceratodus forsteri. The sequence goes on from CM028134.1 coordinate 487,687,717, forward strand.
TGCACTGGGTCTGTCAGGAACCGAAACTGCTGTGTGTGCTCCCGGGTATTTTGCAGTAATTGCGACCGGGATCGAGCAGTCTGCCTGGTATAGTACTTTCCTTTACATATGAATGTGCGTGCTTGTGAGGGAATTGCTTTCCAATCCCCAGTGCTGTGTGCTGTGTGTTGAAGCTGGAAGCAAACCCCAGCTTGTCTCGGACTAAATCAGTTTGCTATCAACTGCAGTGGGGTCCAGTCACAAGGACTTTGTCTCCATGCCTTGTTGTTCTGGCAATCCAGAAGAACATTCACCATCCGGTTTTCAGCTTAGGTATTGTGAGTACAAGTCAGGGTATTCTCCTGCAGCCTGTTTTCAATCACAAGTGTGTCATCTAATTCTTGTTGTTTCACTGCTTCATGGACTGAGCCATCCGGCTCCGGATTACAATTGGGTGTTGTGCATATATTGTCTTCTACAGGGCCCTATCCATCTGCACCTGCTAGCCAACCCTGGGCAACGGACCTGGCTACTCCCCCAACCTGGGTACCCAGAGTGTGACTTTTCAGCCCCCTGTATGTGTGCACAGTACTGTGATTTAATACCACAATTAACCTGATTCCCCCTTCCCATGTTACTGCCCCCTAAACAAATCAGATTTGTTGTTATACTATATACTGTCTGTGGTGTTGGTACTTATGGAAACAGTATTGTGTTTGCTGTGTAAGTTGTTTAACCTTATTTTACAGGGGGTCCTCAGAGATGTGCTGCAGAATCAGTCTTGAGGGTAAATGGTATCTATATGAGTGAACAGTGTGTATTTGTGGGGTATTGGGGCTGTAACTCTGGTGTACTGTGTGAGCCACTAGAGGGAATAAAAGGGGGTCTCAGTGTCCCAGAGGGCTGTGACCAAGCTAGTCTAACCACTACAAACCCTGACCTCTGGGTGGAGGCACCCGCCATAGGACCTAGGCCCTCAACCTGTCCGTAGTCAAACAGGCAGGGGTAGTAGCCCTTGGGATAGCGCCACCTAGGTGTTACATGTTTGTTTTAATTTCTTCAAACCTCCCCCAGCCAGGGTGATAATGATCGCTCCTTCCCAGTGTGAAAAAAGTAACGCCAGGCAGAAATGAAGTTTCAACTGTTGATTTGATTGAATTGAGATTGAAAATGAAAGATAAATTCTCAGTTTCTCTCAAATATTCAGCAACTTTTTAACTTCCCTCTGTCTCATCCTGAGGCTGAGCCTGTCACCAACTGTTCCTTCGGGCCCTTTCTTCTCCTCGGTTCCCACTCCCCGCTACCTTTTCCCCCTCACCCACCCCTTAGCTTTATTTATTTTACTTTTCTTTGCAGTAAATCAACTCAATCTGACACAACAATTTCACAATTAGCAATTAGTAGCAGAGCCAGAGACTAAAGAGCAGAGCTAGCCCAGACAGAGCATAGTAGCACAAGCTGCTGCAACTCCTTTATGGTGGGATTAAATGAACGGAGCTGCAGCCACGCAGTTTATGTATTCGGCCACCACCTGACTGCAGAGCAGATGGTCAGGTGGTAACACGGACTAGGATGAAGTAAATACGCAGACGCGCAGTCCGACTCCACACCATTCAGCCCCCAACAACACTAATGGCATGGCATGATGGAATGGCATCGATCATGCTGGAGCTGAAGCAGGACTGGAGGGAGCTGACAGTATGCAAGTGAGATTTTTTCACTCTGGGGCTGCTACTTTGAAATCAGGCAGGTTGTTTCATGTTGCTTGCATTGCGGCTTATTCCTTAATGCATAAAAAAACCCAATTTGTTTCAAATTGATTCGAACCTGTTTGCGAACCCTCTAGTGTTCGAGCTCTGAATTAGAACTCAAACACTAGGGCTTGTGATGGGTTTGAATCTTTCCCGAACTAGTTCTGACAACCCTATATACAGATATCTACATGTATATTCCTGTATAACATAGCAGTGCACTGTCTACACACACACAGCATTGCCACTCACACTAACACACGTACACTGCCTTATATGGCATTTATTTACCTATACATCTAACCCTAACTTTTATTGTATTTAGGATAAGCACTGTGTTTTGCACCAAAATCATTGTACTAATCTACAGCATGACTGAATAACTAAGGTAGTGGACGTGGCCTGTCTAGACTTCAGAAAGGTTTTCAACACTGTCAACCACAGAAGGCTGAAAAACAAACTGTGCAGCCTAGGGGTGGATCCTAAAATAGTTCTGTGGTTGGAGAACTGGCTGAGTGGCAAGAGTCAGAGGGTTGTGGTAAACAGGGAGTACTCTGGAGAGGGAGAGGTGACAAGCTGGGTGCCACAGGGGTCAGTGTTTGGGCCGGTCCTCTCCAATGTCTTTATTGGGGACATTGCAGAGGGACTAGAGGGGAATGTATGCCTCTTCACAGATGATACAAAGGTATGCAATAGGTTGGACATGTCAGGGGGTGTCGAAAGAATGAGTAAAGACCTTAAAAAACTGGAAAAATGGTCTGAAGAATGGCACCTGGAATTCAATGCAAAGAAGTGCAGGATCATGCACATAGGGCACAAGAACCCAGGGGCAAAGTAAGAACTAGGTAGGGAGGTACTCACAGTCACAAAGCAGGAAAGGGACCTAGGAGTTATAATTTTGGAGGGCTTGAGAGAAACTAGGCAGTGCGATAAGGCAGCTGGATAGGCTAGCCAGCTGCTTGGATGCATAAGGAGCGGTGTCATGAGTAGAAAGAGGGAGGTCATTTTGCCCATTTGTAAGACACTCATGAGACTGCACCTGGAATACTGCATCCAGTTCTGGAGGCCCCATCTGAGAAAGAACATAGGCAGGGTGGAGGCGGTGCAGTAGAGGGCAAGCAAAATGGTGCAGGGCCTGCAAGATAAGACCTATGAGTTAAATATGTATTCCCTGGAGGAAAGGAGGGAGGAGGGGACATGATTCAGATATACAAATACATAAACGGTATAAACAGAGTACGGGAAGGATGCATCTTCCAAAGTAAGAGATGCTCCAAGTCAGGGGGGCACAAAATGAAGTTAGAGGGGGGAAGGCTCAGGGGAAACGTGAGAAAATATTTTTTCATGGAGAGGGTGGTGGATGCCTGGAATAGCCTACCAAAGGGGTGGTAGGGCTAAAATAGTCACAGAATTTAAGAAGGAGTGGGATAGACACAAGGGTATCCTGGAGGCAAGGGGGGACTCCAGAGTTCAGTTTGGGTATGGGGTCTCCCACTAGATAGGGATTAATAGGGCAGACTGGGTGGGACAAGTGGTCCTTATCTGCCATCAGCTTCTATGTATCTGTGTATGTATCTATGATAACCAGCAGGACTAGAACAAAGTGCTATATGCACACACACTAATACACATGCATTGCTTCATGTTTTGAACTGTGTGCAGAATCACCCCGGTCTTTAAGAAAGGCGATAAAAGAGATATGGCTAACTATCAGCTGATAACCATACTATCAGTACTAGGTAAAATAATGGAAACGCTAGTATCGATTCAAGTTACTGAATTCATGACTAAATATAACCTGCTCTCGCCAATTCAATATGGCTTTCGGAGAGGTCATGGCACCTCCACGGCCTTGCTCCACCCTACAAATGATACTTTAACTGCTATGGACAGTGGCCACCTCATGGGTGCAGTTTTTATTGACCTGACAAAGGCATTTGACCTCATTGACCATCCCCTTCTTCTAGATAGTCTCCTAGCTCTTGGTTTCTCACATAACTCGGTTGCCTGGTTTAAAGCAGCAGTACTACGAAATCAGGAAGTGAGCTATCAAAATTCTGTTTTTTGGCTGTAGGCATGCAGCCAAAGTTCCAGTTTCCATACCTGTAAATGTTTCTTTCCAGTCGTCTTTAGTTTTTCAGATATTTGCAATTTATTTGAAGTGTTGTAGCGCTACAACAAATATGGCAGCTGACTAATTTCAGCTGCGCTTTTTCTTCAGGTCGCATCACATCTTTTGACAACAGCAGAGAGACCCTCTGCTGACCTTTCCCGATGTCCCTGCAAGCCATTCACATGTGCAGTTGGCAGCAGAGGGGGTTCCAGTGCAACATGCTGGGTGGCAGACATGTAAACAAAAGCAGAGAATAACTGAGCAAATTACTCGGTGATAGTACAATGCCAGTGAGAAAGAGTACCAGGTATATGATTAGCAGGGCACAGGGAATAAACTTTCAAAAAAAGGCATTTTTTTTTTGTAGTACTGCTGCTTTAACAGCTATTTATCAAATAGAACACAGCTCATCAGATTCAATTCTGCTGTGTCGAGCTCCATGGCAAACAACCTAGGTATTCCACAAGGATCGATATTAGGACCCCTCCTCTTCTCCATATTTATCAATAGCATCTCGTCAAACAGTCCTGGCTGCTCGGCTATCCTTTACGCAGATGAATTGGTACTGTACTGTAATTATAAGGATATACACCATATAAACCAGACCCTTACCACCGCTTTTAAGTCTATCCAATCCTGGCTTTTCCCTCATAAAATAATCCTTAATATTGACAAAACCCATACTATGTTGTTTGGTTCAACACTCAAATGAAACAACAATTGTGACCTATTTAAAGTATCTGGTCATGAAGGCATGGTCCTCAAATCTGTATGCTCATTCAAGTATCTTGGTGTACTCCTTGATGAAAACCTCAACTTTGATAAGCATATAATGTCTTCTTGTGAATCAGTCAATGCTAAAATTGGAGCTGCCTACAAAACCAGCTATGTCCTTACGAAATCAGCTAGATTAGCCATAGTCCATGGGATCTTGCTCCCGTCATTATCCTATGGGGTAGCCACTTATCTTAGCTCATCCACTACTCTCCTTAGAAAGTGGGATACCGCTTATAACAGCATCTGGAGGTATGCCTCGGCCTCAACCTGGTCTAAACAACATTGTCAGCTCTATGCTGACTTAAATTGGCTACCCCTGCATTGGCTCAAACCTTTGCCCTTGGCTCCCTGACTGACAATGTTATAAGAACAGGGATCCCTGTATCACTGGCCTCACTACTAACTCCTCTGTCCCCCTTCCATGGCCTCAGATCATCTGACAAATCACTGTTGAAAATACTGAGATGTAAATCTAACAGAGGAACCCTTGCTTTCTCTCACTCGGTGGCTAAACTCTGGAACTCCCTGCCTCTGAATGTTCGCCTAGCCTCCAGCCATGCCCAGTTTAAAACTAACTGTTGCAACTTCCTCTTCAGTCAGGTCTCCTGTGCCTGCTTCAAACCCCTCTGAATCTTTTGCTTTCAGGCTTCGCCTCACTTCTCCAATGTTGCAAACTGTTATCCTCTCAGCCTACCCACCTGGTTATGTTATTAAGCACTTATGTCTGTACTGGTTATATTTTAGCTGCTCTTAACCCATTTTTGCTTGCCACACATTATTTGTAATCTTTGAATTGTTGTTGTGTTAGTGAACTACTGACCCATCCTGATGCCCAATCATGTAATTTGTCTAATCTTGTTCCTACCTATGCTTTGTTCAAATATTGTTTGCTCTGTATCTTATTCCTCCTGATATCAAATGTCATTCCCTGCTTACCTATTGTAATCTCCCGGGTCATGTCTGAAAATAGTCGTGCCTTGGCTATGGTACTCACCCGGTAAACAAAAACTAAATAAATAAATAAATAATGCATAGCTTTACAGCCATTTGCAAGCTGACTAGAAAAAGGTTAATGTACCAGGAAAGGGTTAACAGAGTGGTGCACACACATGCATGCACACACGCACACACACACACACACACTGTTGCAGGTCTCCTAAAATGATAACACTTGCTAAGGAAAACACAGCTCTTAGGAATATGTTTTATCTGTACTTCCCATACACTGTAAATGAAATGCCACATGGGAGGGAGAAAGAGAGTGGTGGGAGTGTGCTTTGTTTTTCTTTTCCTTTTCTAAGTAGTGCAGTTATACTGAGTGCATCCACTAACTGTAATTTGAGCCAGCATGAGTATGCTCCATTTAGAAGAGATATATTGAATCAAACAGTTTCAGTTTCTCCTTCTCTCTCTCTCCAAAATAGTGTGGAGCAGGGACACAATAAAGTCAAACTGCTCTGAACTGCTCTAGTGGAGTTATTCCAGTCCAACTGCAATTATTTGAAGTCTGTTTAGAATCTGAATAACTACATTTTTCTACTGTGATAGCAAGACATCTGCAGGGCTCCACGCACTGCAGCTGTAAAAATGGGTAGACTGTGTGGGCCTAGTGGGCCTTATCTGCCATCAGTTTCTATGTGTCAATCTTGGGCATTGAGGGACCCTCTAGTGGGTCCTGTGTATCCATTTTCCATCATGGATGGTCTGTGTAAATGTCTGCTGTGTGACAGACACATGCACCTCCAGGCTGGTGTTTTGTGTGCCCTTCTCACTGACTTTTATGTCTGACTGTGTGATGCTCTGTTGAGGAGGGGCAGGATCTTCTGTTTATGTTGCAAGGTAACAAGTGCAGTGATAGGGTGGAGGAGGGAAGTATTTGGGGGGATGGAGCAGCGAGATTGCCAGTGTGCTGCTCCGCTCCATGTTGCACGATGTTTGCTCCTTACTTTGCTGACTATAATGGATTTTATAATGTGTTTAATGAATGGGACTCACTCTGTTTTTATATGTTTAAACTGCAGTATTGGAATTGTGCTGCTTCTTACCGCTTTGAAAGACACAGAGTGTCTCTTGTTCCCGTGTGACTGTTTCAGCCACTTGTTTGCTCTGTTTGTTTTGGTATTTTAATGGATACCAGCGGAAATGGAGTGAGAGAGAGATGGACTGTGTTAGGCTGGGTTCACTGTAAAGTTCACTATTTTTTAACAGTGGGATACAATCATGCTTTTAAGTGTCTAAAGCTCCTAAAATGGTATAAACTATAAGTGGTTTACTATTATTGAGCAGTACAAGTTATGCAATGGTTGCTATGGACCAGTATATTACAGTTGCTGCAACATATTCCAGGTATTTCTTATCTGTATTTGTGTCCTTATGCCAGTCGGTCGAATTGACTGAGGTTTTGTAAAAAAAAACTATCCTGACCGACTTTGATGTCTCATCTTGGATGAGAGATAAAATATGTGTTGGAAAACATACTGTATATGTGCACATATGGATTTGAGAAAAGGTTTGGCAGCATTGCCAGGGGCTTGGGGGGTAGGATCTTAGTACTTCCATTTATATGAAATTTACTATGTTCAGTGGAGCGTTTATCTCTTTTATTTTTCACAAGTTTGCTCCCTGGCATTTGGATGGCAAAGAACTATGGTGGAAGGAAACTTGAAAATCATGCACGGAGGAATGTGTGCTTTTTATGCCTTTCCCTATATATAAACACCAGGTTTTAAAGAGAAGGAGAAATTCTGAGGAAAAGTTTCTAATAGGGAGCTTTCGGGATATGGATGACAACCTTTGGAGACAGGACTCCCCAGATGTATCAGGTTTTAATGGAAAGAAAGGAGAAAGGAGCTGGGATTTTGGTGACCTCCTGGCATAAAACTATTTGGCTCCTTGCATTGGTAATGGGAGGACTGGATAAGGGGTTATTCCCCTATGGGGTATTTTTTTCTCATATTAATAGCCGCTAGCACAAACTCAGCACGATTGAGAATAAAGGGTTTAGAAATTACAAGCTCCGGCACCATTTAACTAACACAATTTTGGAGGCTGAATTGCTGTTATATGTATCTTTCTTCTGGAATTTCTAAAGTTATTTGGATGCTGAGACAACAAGTAGCAGCTAAGAAGCCTGATTTTGGTGCTGTGGGTTTTGATGAGAAATTCAAAATGGTGTTTATGGTGTATTAAGTCAATTTTCAATTAAAATGCGGCCAAACATTAAATATAAGCCTGGGGATGGACCCGAGTACAGGCATTTAAGTAGTAAATATGTTCTGGTGCCATATACATGATTATATATGCTTCAGATTTAAAAATACTAAGACATTTTCCTGATTCACTAAGCTATTTGTGTGTAGCTAAATTTCCATACCATATTATAGGACTCCTTTTTGGAGCCGAATTGGTTTTTAACCTAGGCAGAAGTTTGGTCTGGAAATCCTGGAAATTTTCAAAACTTTACCTTGGAGCAACTACTGTACTAAATGAACCTTTTTTTGAAACTGGCATTGGCTTCGGACTTATGGGGCCAATGGGAGTCCTAAACCTCTTGTTTACTGGGATATGTAGGATTTTCTTTTTATCATGTTCTATGTTTTGGATATGCTAGATGTGTTCCAATAATAATTCTTGCAGCGGAACTCCTTAATACAGATGAGCCCTTGCGTGAGGATTCCTAGATACGGAGCTGATTGATATACATCTTTCCTCAAATGTTTGAAGCCAAAATACCTGTTTTTGGTTGTGATTTGGCTGCTCTGGATCACTGAGTTTAGCAGTTGTAGGCAGTATGATCTTTTTTCTGAATATTCAGCCTAATTATAAACTATATGCCTCTGCTAAATAATGGAATGAACTCTTGAACATGAAAAGGAGTCTTTTATATATAAATTGATTTACTGACTTCAGATTCAATGGAGCCTCAAATGTTGTTTTAAAAATGATAATCTCCTGATTACAGTGGAGTTACAACTTTCCTCAGATGAGATTTATTTTTAAAGTTTTATGTTAAATGTATGGAGTAGCTGGCATTTACTTTTTGAAGTGTGTTATTTATATATATTTTTAGTGTGATTTTAGGGACATAGAATAATCACGATGTTTTCTGTATTTTAATTTTTTTTTCTGAGCAAAAGTAATCCCTTAACACGGATGCTATTTAAAGGGAAGGCTCTCAGATTTACAACTTTTAACAATCAAAACCATTAATTAGTATACACAGCTGAAACAACCAATTAAAATGTAGGGGTAAAAATATTATTAGGAGCTGACTTAATTGTTCTCTTACTTGAAACAAGGCTATGCACTTGTGCCTAATCTACTTATTGTTTGATGTTTTGTGGTAATCCTATTTAATTAGCGAACTATGCTGGAAAGGACCTGAGTTAAATCATGCACTTGATTATTTAATACCCTAATTTGAACACCTCTGAATAGGACTTTGTTCACTGGAGGTTTGTAAATGGCCTTAAAGGAATCTCCCATGGCCTGTGGTGGCTAGCTTGTATATGTTTTGAAGTCAATGTACCCATGACTAACCAAATGAGAGACTGCAATTTAAAGGCTTTGTTTAGCAGGTTGCAGGTTGTTACTCTGGGGTACTTTCAGTTCATGGTAAGCTATAGTGGGCTCACTATTAAATAATTTGGTGGAGATATCCACAAACTCAAAGTTTCGGAGTAATATATTATATGCATAGTCTTTCTATGTTGACTCTAAACATTTACGTTAGTATTCAGGTTGGAACTGGACTATTCCATTTTATTCCACTCCAATATTATATCTCTGCTGCACACTAATTAATTAGTAGTATATGCACTCAAATTCTGCTGTATGTAATGAGTTTCAGAAATCACAATTTATATGAATATTTTTAGTGATGGAAAATGTTCTAAAATGCCTGTCTTTTGGAAGCCTTGGATAAAAATCCTTATATGTTGGTATGTCTTGTAAAGGCTTTTGTGCTGAACAAAAAAAACTTTTGATAGGGAAGTGCAGTGTCTGCTGCAGTGATGGCTGGCTGTACTCAAGAAAAGTGATATATAGTTGGGTGTTCTAAGGGTGGCTGGAGTGGGATTTTTTTTTTCATTTTGAAATTTTATTTTTAAAGAAAATAAAAAGTAGTTATTTTGATAGTGATACTGATTGTTTGTAACAAGTCAAAGAAGGTTTTAAAAGCAGCCAAATAGTCAAAATGACCCTCAAGATGCAACAAAATGCATATAAAACTTGATAGCTTCTGGGGGCCTAGGTGGCCCCCAGACCTTCGGCCTGGGGGTAGTTGGGGACATCATAGTTCACCACTACACTACTGCCTGCAGGTCAAAACTGAGTTTGTAATGAGACTGCATTGGTCCAGCAGAGATTTAAATTACACTTCTCTCTCTGTCTCCCAATTTTTGTGTGTGTGTTTGTGTGGCAGCGTACAATGATTTACTGCTGTTTGTAGGGTTTGTTAACCCTTTCACGACCAATCTAAGACTGAATGATAAACAGAGTTCCACCATTCCTCCCCTTTCTCTCTTAGGACATCTAAACCCTCTTTTTATACATTTGCATCTAAACAATGCCCTGTTGGTCAAAACTGAGTTTGTAATGAGACTGCATTACTCCAGCAAAGATTCAAATTATCTCTCTCTCTCTCTCTCTCTCCCTCCCAACTGTGTGTGTGGCAGTGTACAATGATTTACTGCTGTCTGTAGGGTTTGCTAGCCCTTTCAGGACCGATCTAAGACTGAATGATAAACAAAGTTCCACCACTCCTCCTCCCTCTCTAGGAACCAGACTTCTACAGGGAAATGCTGAAAAGTGATGCTGACCAAATGCGATAACTTACTTGACGTTTTTGTCAACTTAAACATTTAAATTATTTTCCAGCTTTTTACAAATAAAGTACTATGTGCACTGAATGGAGGCTTGGATAAAAAAAAATTATGTATTTCTGAAATCACTGACTATAACCTACAGAATATGTATGTAATATTCATCACTGCTGGGCTTGCTGGAGTGCATAGTACTATATGGCATGTATCTAATTTGTTTTGTTTTTAGTTTTATTTGATCCTCATCTCCTTACCCCTTCCCCCAACAACCACCACACACATTTGTATTTAAACTAGCTCTGTAAACCAACAGCGGGAGTGCAAAACGGTAACAGCTGTGTGTTATCTATGTGAATCACATAACCTGTCTTACATGAAAATGTAGCCCTCCCTGCCCATATCTAGGGGTATAGATACAATATGTCTATGGGCAGAGTGTGCCCACAGCAGCAGAAACAGTTACAGTGGCCACATTACCCAGGCCCAGAGGTCACGCACATGGTCCCTTTTCCTCATTGGTGCTGGATGAAAACAATTGGTTAACACGTATTAAACAGTTCCTTTCAATAACGGAATGTCCACATGGAACTTGAAGAAACAACGGGGATCCCAAATTCATTAAACATATTCACAATTAGCTCTGGAGAGCACCAGTTAATTTGTGGGGAACACAATCAACTTTCACATGGCCAGTATGGCCTTAATAGCAGCTTTTACTCGGACCGAGGAAGTTGCACAGTCTTTTGGGGCAGCATTAACTTGGGACTGCTATGGTCACAAAAGTTTGAAGGCAGCACAAGTCCCAAAAAAGTTCACAGTGTCTAACAGACCATTATTCTTCAGACACCCAAACTCTGAATGATCCCCATCTCTCTCTCTCTCTCTCTCTCTCGGTCTCCCCCTGCACTGGCTCAGTGGGTCCCCCTCGGAACATACAATCCTTGTGGAGTGGGGATTTGCAGGTTCTCTCATGATGCCTGCATCCTTTTCCAGAACTGACAGCAGCTGACCCCAAATTGAGAAAGGGGGCATGTCCCGTGGAGCTCCAAGGCAACTCACTTTCTTAACACTACACTTTGAACTGCATTATTGCCCACTGGATCCCTACACAAATCAGTGCAGGCTGCCAGGGCACTCTGCGGCTTGCTTCTGTTGGCTCCCCTCTCAACATTAGTGGCCCTCCAAGATACTGTGCGACTTGCAGCTATTGGCTCACACTTCTTCATCTGTGTCCCCTCAAGTGCCACTGGCTGGGGCCAGAGCAGGCAATCACCCCCACCCAGCCCCGACTCACTTTCTCTCCCTCGACACTCACTCCTCCAACCAGAACTACTGTTTCTGCCTAAACTGCTGGGCTTTATCCCCCCCTGCTACACACACACTTGTGATGACTTCCCGACATGCAGGAGGCTCCACCTGAGTGCTGAGAAGAATTAACCCGTTTCCCTGCTGGGACAAATTAGGCCACAAAAAACCCAGGGAGAGACAAATAGACTAGTAATCTCCCGGGGGGGGGGGGTTACATAAACATAGACACTAATGGCAGATAATGACCACTGGGCCCATCTAGTCTGCCCATTTTTAATGATGATCACTTTTGCTGCAGACCTAACTAACCCTACATCACTGTCTCTTCCACCCTCTTCCTTCCTTCCTCCTAGGATTCCTTTGTGCCTGTCCAAGGCATTTTTGAAACCCACCAATGGTTTCACCCCCACTGCTTTCCATGGAAGACTGTTCCAGGAATCTACCACCCTTTCAGTGAAGAAGTATTTCCTCACATCTTGCTTGAATCTACCTCCTTCCAGCTTCATATCAAGACCCATTGTTCTACAGCACTTTTTCTTTGAAACATATCTCCCTCCTGTACCTCACTAACCTCTAAGAAGTATTTAAAGGTCTCCATGATATCCCCGCTCTCCCTCCACTCCTTTGGGGTGTTCATATTGACCTCTTTCAGTCTCTCCTCATAGGGTTTCTGATGCAGACCTTGCACCATTTTGAAAGCCCTCACTTCTCTTCTTGCCACTTTCTCCTTTTTCCAATTGTCCCCCCCTTCCACACCTTTCTCCTTTGAATGCTCCTTTTAGCCCTTCTTCCTTTGCTAACCCCCTGCTTCCTTGAATAATTTGCATACTGGTGGGACTCTCTCCCCTTGGGATCTCCTTACTATCTCAGCTTGTGGTGGTTAACTTTTCTGCCTCCCCTATTTCTTCCATCCCCCCCAGCTGCTTTAAATGTCCATCGAAGTAACATTTGAATCATCCACTGAGGACTGTGGTTGCCTCCTGGATGAAAGCAGGCCATCACCTTGTTATAGGTTCTTATCCATCAGGTTGGTCCACAGTCCCCAATGTAGACATACCTCTCCTCCCTGCACCACTCCTTCTACCATTATTTGAAGGCCTTGGTGCAGAGCTCCCTCTCCTTCCACATATAGTACAAGACACACTCACCACTCACATCTTAAACACATGGGGAACACAGGATCAACCAGATAAATGAGCTACCTCTACCGAAAATTAAATTTACACACAGAGCTGACTACTGAAATTCATCTTTACATTTAAAGTGCAGCTGACGCCTTCAGGAGAATTGTACCACAACTTAATATTTAGACACAGTCCAGTTTGTATTTTACATTAGTTCTGTAATCCTCCTCCCCATTATTTACTACTGAAGTAATCTGCATGAAAACAGGATCTTTGCTCCTGAAGAGTTCATCTATTTCTGTTGCCGTTTCCCTACCTGATGTCATAATGCACTGCTTTTGACATCACAGTTACTCCCATGGCAATAGACTATGATGTCACAACAGAGGATTATGACTTATATATAGAGATTCAGTTATAGAGGCAGATGAGCCCTGAGGGATAAATATCATGTATTTATGCAAATGTCCTAGTAATAAATACTGGGGAGGAGGAATATTTACAATATATAAGGAATGGAAGCTGAATTGTACCTAATTATTATGCTTTTCAAAGTTTTTTTAAGGCATCAGCAGCTCTTTAAGGCCATGAAACACCCTTTTCAAGTTAATGTATTAGCAGCCGTAGTGGATCTGACCAGATATTGTTGTTTCAGTAACTTTAACTGTTGTACAAACTTTTCGTAGTGCCAACATCTGTTAAAGTTCTTTTGCTGGAAACCAGTCCCATGATTCTCTGTTCTTCATCACCCAGGTCTATGAAATTTGACCTCACCATGGTTAATTAAGCAAATTCCTCAAACGTGTCTATTCTGCTTGTTCAGTTCCCTCCAAGACTTCTGGGGCCCGATATTCAAATCTGGGCAAAGCAGAGGGCAAATCTTTGCGCTGTCCCCTGCAGTTGCCCATATGTCCAAAACTGCTGTATTCAGTGGAATAGTGGAATGGTGCTATTCTACTGAATACAGGGCCAGTGAGACCCAGTGCAAAGCCTCCTAGTGCTGGGCAGACATGGACCCCAAAATAGGGGTGCGCAATGACTTGTGCCTGCACTAAATTCCTCATACAGTATTTAAAGAGACCTATGCAAATAAGCCAATTGGGCATGCAATGCACTAAGGGGCCATTTGCATGTCCATTATGGTCTTATTTGCATAGGGAGCGAGGCTGTACTGTGTGGTGTTACCCCCGATTACCCATTTCCCAAGAGCTACCTCTGGTGCTAGTGGTGCCCCCCCTTCATAGATCACTGTCTTGTTCAAAAATAACATAATTATCCCCGATTATCCAGTGGTCCCTTCCCTATTGCTGATCACTGTCCTGTTCAAAACTAACATATTTATCCTTGGTGGTCCAGTGGTCACTCCCCCATCACCAAATGCTGTCCTGTTCAGCAGTACAGCCCCTACCCCTGGCAACCAGTGGTCCTCCCCCCACTCGATCATCCACCCAATACATAGAAGAAACATGCCCTAGTGTCCAATATAACCCTCATCCCCAATTTTTATTTTAATTTTTTTTTGTAAATTGTTTTTTGTACATGTATTGAATGTGATATGAACTTTTGATTTTAGATCAATTTCTCCCTGAAAATGTTTGGTTACCAGTGAAATGCAGCATTTGTTGATCTGTGAAACATTACATAAAATATCAATATTGAGTACAGCCCATTTTTTTTGATACAGTTGGATTATAATAATAAGTGTTTATGGGCTATATACTCCTCCCATTTTTATATTTTACAGGACAAAAGTGCTCAAAGTACAAACAGAGATGGAAGGAACATATAGTTAATAGGGTGTTCAGAGGTAAGAGAAATAACAAGTGGAGGACCTCAGGGGCATTGCTGGGACCAGTCCTTTTAATTTTTTTCATTATTTTTTATGCTGCTTCTTGGCCACAGGCTAGGACCTCCTTTGGCTACCACCAATGTGCTTCCCTCTCTACCTGAGACCCTGCTCCGACTACTCCTGGTCTCCATATTCACGTGACACACTCATGTGCTGCCCCCCCCAGCTTACTTCTTGGTGCTTGATATGCCTTCAGTCACTTAAGCATTTCTTCCCTGCAGTAATCTGGCCACTCGAGGTGGAGGTGAAGGTGGGTGTCTAATCCAGGAGTGCCACAGCTAGGGTCCTGTGTGGGAGTGGGCCAGTGGTGGAGCTTCATCTTCCCAGTGCTGGGTGCTCTATTTTCCCATTTTCTTCTCACCCCCCCCCCGACCAGGAGCATGCATCAGGATAGCCTGGTGGTGTACCTCATGCAGTTAACCAGTGGGCACGCTCCAACGGGCCTGCCTTACATCCATGCATCCCCAGCAATGACTGTTGTGGTCACCCAGGTGGGATGCTCAGTCCTCCTCTCTCCAGCAGGCCTTCCAACAGCCCAGGCATGGTCCCGGACCCAGGTCTTCAGCATCATGAGCAATAAGGCCCAGTCCTTTACAAGGTATTTATTTCTGACATAGAGGAAGACATCAAGTGCAAGATCTGTCTTTTCACAGATGATACAAAGATCTGCAAATGGGTGGACAAGCGAGAATGGGATAACAGAATGTTGGGAGGATCTGGACAGATTGAAAAGTTGGTCAAAGATCTGGCAACTGGGCTTCAACACAAAAAAATATAAAGTGATACATACTGGAAAGAGGAACCTAGGGCCTTTGATAAAGGATTCTGTTTATCTGAAATGCATCAGGCAGGCACAGCTTGTCTCCTTGATTGTGTGTTTGCTTAAGAAATGGACTACTAAGTCTGAAAACAAAAGTTTGAAGACTGGTACCTGCATATTTTGAGGTGGTGAGTACCCAACTAAGATATGTGTCACATTAAAACTTTTGCATTCCCAGGGGAAGGAAGCTTTGCAAAAGCCTTTCTAAGGGTTATAACATATTTGTAGGCATCTTTGTTGTCAGTTAAGTGTCACTTGGTACTAATAGTCCAAAGACATAAATGACTGGCATACAAGAAACAAAGAACAGTCTCACACATCTGTGGTGCCATACGCTCCCTGGAGTGACAACAGGTGACAGCTCTCTTAATTTTTATCCATAGGGCTGACAGAGTCTCTTCTGCCAGCAGTTGGCAAACAGGCATCGGATATTCAGCAGATGAAATGTGCTGTTCTCTTTATGCAATGGTGGGTGAAAAACACTTAAACAGGGTTAAAGATTGAAGTTCAATGTCAAGGAAGATAAAACTGTGATTGCGGAAGTGGTGGTTGCTACCAAGGGGCCCAATCAGTGCACAGCATGACAATGATCAGGGCCTCCCTGTACATGGGAGGCCAGCATGGCAATCTATAAGAAGCCACACACAGAAAAGACCAGATGTACCTGAGTGGCAGTCTCTCTTCCCAGGGAACCTGAGGTGATTCCTCTGGTGTTGCAACACAGAGTTCCAACACTGGTAAGTTACAGACCTCTGTAGCCACAGAGGGAACTAACTCACCAATGAGTTAGGTCCCCTTGTAGCCACAGATGAAAAATGTGTTGCTGTGGCAACTTTTGTCTCTGTGGCATAGCTGTTTTGGTGCACAGGGCTTTCAGGCTTCTCTGTGTCATTGGAATCAACTACTATCTTTTGAGGCATCAGCACTCGTGGCAGGTCTTTACCAACTAAGGCAACAATCTGTCCCAAAGCCAAGTCCAGGAGCACAAGGGTTGCTGGTGGTGCTCTGACCCAGTCTTCCACGGTAGCACAAACTTATTGGTGTAGAACCTTTGGCTGCAGTCTCATATACAGCTGCTGATGGTGTAGACAGCTAGTGGAGATAGATGCTTCCCCAGTGAAGGTCAGTGACACCCTAGGTACACTAGAGATGCAGCGAAATTTAATTTCACCAATGAAATTCTGGCAAAATTGGGAATTTTGCCCTGTGAAATATTTTGTGAAATTTGTGAATTTTGCATAATATTTTGCAGTGCGAAATGCAAAATACTGCTGTCGAAATGCAGAATTTTGTCTGTGAATGGCGGAATTTCACCTGCGGGTGGTGAAATTCCATATTTTACCAGCACAATTTCGCATTTTACAGGTGAAATCCTGCATTTTGCCAGCAGAATTTTGCATTTCACATCCATGAAATATGTTGCAAAATGTACAAATTTTGCGAAATATTTTGCTGAATGAAATTTTCCAGTTTCGCCCATCTCTAAGGTACACTATAACAAGGGAATTCATGGTTAGAGGAAAAGTCCCTTGTATAGCTCTCTCCTGAGATCCACATGTTGGCAACATAGGCATAGCGTTTTCATTTGCACTGGGTACAGAATGGGTGGCACCTCCAGGTTAGGCTCTGAGCTGGTGGATGGATGATCCGGGGCCATTTCAGCCTCCAGGTTAAAGTCCCCCATAGGGTCAGCAATAAAGGCAGCAAAACCAAGTGAATGTGAATTGAACTCTGTGACAGTGACTCTATCCATTGCATTAATTAAACAAAAACCCACAGCATGAATTTTTAAAGTCTATTGTAACAATTGCCTGACCAACTGGGTCCCTCACATGTGCACATGTCTTTGCTGTCAAGACTTGCAGGCATCAGGCAGGATGTTCATGCACTCTGTACGTACACAGTTTTTGAATTTGGGGCACATGGTGCATGTGTCTCCCATCAACTGCAACATGTATGTCTGTTACTCAGTCTCTTTGCAGATATCCACAAACTGTTCCAAGCAAGCTGCACAAACTATTCAACTTTTGCAAATAGTCCAAAAATGAAACGTCTTTCATGGTTCACTTTTTCCAAATAAAACTGGTGCAAAGTTCCTGTTCCTCCAAATCCAGGCAAACAAGCTCCCACATGAAAGCACCCCTCTTTGGTCTAGGGGATTTTGGAATGGTGATACTTAGCTCTTGAGGAGGGAAGGCACACCACAAATGCATTTATAGTTTAAGATGAATTTAATCCTGGGTTTGGGGGACTGGATCTAGTGGGGTAGTAGGTACCATAATTGCAAACACAGTTACAAATGCAAATGTTCACACCATGTACAGGGTCTAGTGATTCCTTTATTCACACACACACACAGACAGACAGATATCATCTAATAAAAACAACAATAGTCACTTGAATCCAAGTTAAGAGCTTTAGCCTACAAAATATTTGCAGTTACAGTTAAAGAGTTAGTGTACTGCCCGGAGTGAAACGAAACTTTCAGAAGTAGTTCAGTATCACTTCCTGCATTATATTTGAATTATTTTTTCTTTTCCACTTTTCTAACTGGAGGATTTTCTAGCTGGCAGTACTAGGTGTGATGTGTTGAACAGCACTCATATTAATACATACTAAGGTGTGAGGAGCAGGAAAGGCGATTAGCGCACGTTAACTCCTATCTTCTCACCCATAATAAGTCAGTATGTTTCCTTATTTAATATATGCGTCAAGTCTTCTCTTAAATTGATTCTTATTACTACTTATTATGACTTGTAATGTACATTCTGAGAAAGAGTGCCCTTCAGTATCGCAGAGATTACATTTAGGACTGTTGTTGCAATGGAAACCAGAACGACCAAGTTCACCACAATAGTCACATTTTATTGCATCACAATTCTTACAGATGTGTCTCAGGGAATTGCATTTGAAACAATGCCTGGGTTGACCCAGGTAGAAAATGAACCACTTATCCCGACCTACATGAAAACAGTTTAGTAGATGTTGAAAGTCCATAATGTCCTGGTGGAGTTTGATTTTAAACTTCCACCCCCCCCCATTCCAAAACCCTTCAGTATTGAGGATAGGCTCTGGGGTCCCCTCCACTGTACATCTTTTTTCTGTCCAGAAGAGAATGTCGGTTATATTTACCTCTTCATTCCAAAATAATATTGTTATGAATCTTGTCGCCTGTTTGGTCAAAGAAATGATAAGGGTGTCCAGATAGGGTTAGTTTTGAGTAAAGAAAATTTCATCCAAAAGCAGCCAATAATTCTGGAGTCCTGAAACTCGCATCGAATATATGTTCCCTGGGAGCATGTATCAGGGTGTAGACTTCATTAGGTGAGAAACCCAAGGATTGTTTTAGTAAAATTTTCCCCACATACTCTCTATCAGGGGGACATTTTAGACCAGTTAGGTATCTGATCCAGATAGCATATCTTCTTTTAGCAAGTTCTATGGGTTTGTTGAAGCAACTGCAACTTATACAAGACACTAGTGAGGCCCCACCTGGAGTACAGTGTACAGTTCTGGAGACCATACCTACGTAAGGACATAGACAGGGTAGAGAAGGTTCAG
Source organism: Neoceratodus forsteri (assembly GCA_016271365.2). Classification (NCBI taxonomy): domain Eukaryota; kingdom Metazoa; phylum Chordata; order Ceratodontiformes; family Ceratodontidae; genus Neoceratodus; species Neoceratodus forsteri. The sequence goes on from CM028134.1 coordinate 487,706,821, forward strand.
AGGAGGGCAACAAAGATGGTGCATGGGTTGCATCACAAATCCTATGAAGACAGGTTGAAGGAACTGAACATGTACTCCCTGGAGGAGAGGAGGGAGAGGGATATGATAGAGACATACAAGTATCTTACAGGGAGGAACAGGGTGCAGGAAAACACTATTTTTAAGCAGAAAAGATGTTTCAGGACTAGGGCATGGGATGAAGTTGGAGGGAGGAGCGATTCAGAGGAAACATGAGAAAGAATTTCTTCACAGAACGGTGGTGGACAAGTGGAACACCCTGCCAGAGGAAGTGGTGGGGGCTGAAACAATCACGGGATTTAAGAATGCATGGGATAGACATAAAGGAATTCTAGAGGTCAGGGGTAAGGGGAAATAGACTTCTAGGAAAACAAACTGAACTTACAAGCTCAAATGGGCAGACTAGGTGGGCCATAGGCCCTTATCTGCCGACAATGTCTATGTATCTATGTAACTGGCATATGACTGGCCTGGTTTGTCACCTTGTGGTGGTGAGTCTAAGGCTGGGGTTTCAGTAACAACTTTGGGACCTTGAATATCCCCAGATGCTGCATCATAAAATATATCAGAAGCAATATCTAATGAGGACTCAAGAGGAGAAAAGTTTATGGTACTTGCCATGTCCGTAGAGGTAGAAGGTCTATTATCTGCTACGTTGCTGTCTTGTTGCAAAGGGCCCTTTGATCCTCCATTCACAGAGGTACCTGGCAGGGGAATCAATGGATCAAGTATCCATGTCCCATCCTTGCCTGGAATCCAACCTACCTTGCTGAGTGCTTCCTTAGGTGTCCACTGGGAGGAATCTGTGGCAGGATTAGGGACAGGTTCAGTACCTGGCTGTAGATTTTCAGCAGAACCTCCATGTTGACCAAAAATAAAAACTTCTGGAGACATTGTTTCTTCAGCGCCAGGTGAGCTGTTAAGAACCCTCTTGTGTTTTTTCTTCTTCTTGTAATTTAGTTTTGGCATCACTGAAAGCATTTTCGGCTTGGAGCAGTTGGTCTTGCAAAAGCTGCCGTTTTTGTAGAAAGTCCGTTTGTAAGGATTCTTCTGCTTGAGTGTAATCCATGCTTTATTCATTCAAAACAGGAGTAGAAAATGGTGGAACTGTTGGAAAATTAGAGATGTAAGCGTCTGAGGTTTCAATAATGGGGACTGCAGCCCTAGTCATGTCTACATCTCCTCCACCTTCACTCTCATCGGGATTGTCGGCCATCTTGCCGACTGCATCGCAACCCTACCAAGAGTAGGGGAATTTCCCCAGTGCCCTTGAAACTGAGTAAAAATTAATTTGTTTTTGTACTTGTAAGATTAGTGCAGGTGCTGTGACATCACAGGCATCACCTATAAAGGAAACATGTAAGTAGGGATGGGTGGGTGTGGCCCACTGCTGCCAGAAACAATCAGCCACCTACCAGGTTATGAGCTCCTGTGTGCACTGACAGTGCTCTTAGTACCTCATGTATGTTACCCGCCGATGTTGCTGCACCCCTAGAGGTCCGCCGAAAAGGAATGAAAAACAAAGGAACCCTGCTGAAAGTGTAACAACTGAAAAACAAAGGAAACCTGCTTAAACTGGAGCAACTGTAAGGATGCCTGAAAAAGTAAGTTAAAGGGCCAACCAGTTGTACACCAGGTGGGGGACTGCTTGGGAACCTTACCTCAGCACAGGTGCGCTTCCCAACGGCAGGTTCCTTTCCCAAATTAGCAGTCACCGCTCAGTGTTTACAAATGCTGTTTCTGATCTGAAGGTGAGCCTGCCCTGACTGAGTGGTGTTCCCTGAGCAGAGGCTGCTGTTTGTCTTGAGGCTACTCCCCTTTAGGTGCTGACAACTGGAGCCACTGGTCTGCTTTTCTGCAACCTGTTCGGCAGCTACAAATCTGCGGTCTGTGTGCTCAGTTGAGCCTGAGCTGGATGAAAAGAAGTAGCCCTGTTACAATGAGAGGCAGCCCCATCTTTATAGCTCCGGCTCTACACTTAACTCTGCCCTTTCATGTATGTCTCCTGCTGATGTTGCTGTGCCCCTGGATGTCGGCCAAAAAGGAATGAAAAACAAAGGAACCCCGCTTAAACTGTAACAACTGAAAAACAAAGGAAACTTGCTTAAACTGGAACAACTGTAAGGACACCTGAAAAAGTAAGTTAAAAGGTCAACCAGTTGTACACCAGATGGGGGACTGCTTGGGAACCTTATCTCAGCACAGGTGCGCTTCCCAATGGCAGGTTCCTTTCCCCAATTAGCAGTCACCACTCAGCATTTACAAATGCGGTTTCCGATCTGAATGTGAGCCTGCCCTGACCAAATGGTGTTCCTAGAGCAAAGGCTGCTACTTGTCTTGCGGCTGCTCCCCATTAGGAGCTGACTACTGGAGTCACTGATCTGCTTTTCCGCTGCCTATTCGACAGCTGTGAATCTGCCATCTGTGTGCTCAGATGAGCCTGAGCTGGATGAAAAGAAGTAGCCCTGTAAATACCCTTCTACCAACGCATACCAACTAACTCCCTCATTCCACCATGTTTCTGTCAGTACCACTACAATGTAGCCCAGCTCTTGAAGCTAGCTCAGTCTGAAGCTCAACCATATTCTTAGATGCACATCTCACATTCGACACTATACAGTGGTGGACTATGGTTTTACTCTTCCCTGCTTTGGGCACATTCCAGCTGACCTTTTTACCCTTTATTCTTCATTATTATGGAACTCAGTGTGAACACCGGATCTTTGTCCTTTATAGTTCACTTTTAACTGCGGTTTACCCAGTAGCTGATGTCCCAATCCCAATTTGACATCACACTCTGTCACTGTGAAAATTACTGTGACATCAAAAATTGGTCATTATGACTTTAACTTCTGAATATGTTGCTGCTGTAGATGTGCTGTAGGTAACAAAGCTAATATTTCCATGTAAATACATTGGTAATTAATAGAATGGATTGAAATAACTTTTTAAATCCCGGGCAACTTAGTTCTGCTGATGTGGACTGTGATTTTTTTTCTACCTATCTGATCCATCTTTAAAAAACATAAGAAATAAAAGTCATATTAAATAAATACTTTTTGAGTTGGATGTTATTTGACTCAGTATTGCACGGTTCACCCATGCCAGTGTGCGGTCAACTACCGCGAGGTACTTTAGGGTGCCGGCAGTATGGTGCCCGGAATGAGGGCACCAGGTAATGGGGCACACACACAGAGCACACCACCATTTTCTGTGTTTTTCACAGAAAAATATTGCAGATGCTCCCTGCACCCCTACATTCAAATATATAACCACCTCCACCCTTGGCATATCAGGGTGGAGGTGGCAAAGTGGACCACACCCAAAAGTTCAGGATGCCCTTATTCTGTGCGCCCTAATGTGGGTACCCTAATGATGGCACCCTAATCACAATGCTCTTCAGACAGGATACTGTATTACACATATTAAGGTTCATGAGGCAGAGTATTCCAAAGCTTAAGAACTGAAAAGAGCAAAGCAGCTCTAGGGTCTTTGGGTGCCATTTAAAAAACAGACTATCCAAACACAGAAATTAAAGGCACTCACCCACCTCAGTTACTAGAAGGGGTATTGACAGCAGGAAAAAGAAAGTACTACTTCCCCTATATGGGTCACTGGTGAGGCCTGGAATACTGTGCTCAGTTCTCGAGTCCTCACATAAGGAAGGAGAGGGAGAGGCTGGAGATGGTGCAATGCAGGGTGACCAAAATGATTCATGGCCAACAGGGCAGAACTTATGAAGATCGTCTGAAGGCACCGAACACATGCTCACTAGAGACCAGGCAAAAGGGGAGAGGGGATATGAAAGAAACCTTCAAGTTCCTGAAGGGAATGGGGGGGGGGAGTGGAGATTTTAAGTGCCAGTGGAGGTGGTGGGTGTTAAAGACTGTAAAATGTTTCAAGCATGGCTCAGACAGAATAAAGGGTTTGGCGGTTGCTCAGGTTGGTAACAGTAGGGAGGGGAGAAGGGGGTGGATTGGGAGGGATAAAATCCTGTATGGATATTAGGTTCCAGGGCAATGGGCAGTTGTGAAATGGGCAGTGTTTACGTTGGCTTAGTTAGCTACAGTAGTTAGTATGGGCAGGGATAGTAGATATTAGACCTGGGACACCACTCCATAGGAACTTAAACAATCCGCCCTTAGGGTCCAGGAGGGTGGCTGGTCAGGATGAGCTCGAGTGAATTTGGAGAGTCGAGCTCTAGAGGCCCCTATTCTTTTCTTTTCTTTTCTTTTACTTTCTTTAGTAGAGGGATAGTCCACCTTTGTACTGAGGCAGCCTGCGCTTACCTAGGCCCATGAGGGAGGGGAGCTGCACAATCCCTTCTTGCCTTAGGACTTAGGGGGGTATCTGGTAGGCACTCTGGGAGCTTGCCGAGGGTGTCAAGCTTTAAAGGGGCATTGTCAACCTTTTTTCCATCATATTATTTTTAGGTAAAACCCCATATTTAGTGATTGCTTACCTTCTCTAAAATTCATTGATGTTGCTGGTTGTTTAATCTGCCTCCTTGCTTATTAGAACTGAAAAGTATGGGAATGTATAGTTATACACAGCCTTGTTTTGCTCCATGTTGTTTACCTAAGCTTATTGCATAGTTCCTGAACATTAGAAACACCCTCAAACAGTGCAGCCACTTGTGATACAATAGTCTGCTCTACTCCCACTGCATAATGAGTAGCTAGATAATGTTGGGGGTGTTCCTGAGTCCAGGAAAGAAGCAGTTGTAGTTAGTCAAGAAACGTAAACACACATGTTTTGGTGTGGTAACACCAGTATGGTTGACACTCATTGTTTTACTTTTTAAAAGGAAAAAGGAGTCTGAATCAAACAAACAGCTACATCAGCAGTCTCTATAGAATGAGAACAACCATAAAAATGTGTTTTTATGATTGCTTGCACACATGTGCAAGAAACATAATGCCATCACCCGAGTTTTCGGAGGTGTGGCACCCTGTCTTCCAATTCAGTCAGTGTGTTTGCAGGTGCAACCACAGTTCGCCAATGAATGCTGCAGCTGTCTATGACAGCAGTTGAAAATGCAGTGCCGTACAGATGAAAGGGAGAGCTACACTTCAGTGAGCAGCGATAAGATATCACATGCTCATGCGCTCCTCCAACACACACACACACACACACACACACACACACACACACACATATTGCATGCTCATGCGTCCCCCCCCCACGCACACACTGTATAGCCGACGGGTGCCCAATCCTCCGTCGGCTCTGCTGCGCTCTCCCCCCCCAACAGAGTTCCAGGTGCGCATGGCAACACTCTGTATGGCTGACGGGGGTGCCCAATCCCCCATTGACTCCACTGTTTACCCTTCCCCCAAGACACTACCGGGTGCCACGCTGGGAGCCCAACCCAGCATGGCAATAGTCTGTATGGCCAACGTGGGTGCCCAATCCCCCATCGGCTCCGCTGCCCCACAAACAGCCTTCCAGCTGCCACACTGGGAGCCCTCCCCAGCATGACACAGGTCCCGCATCATCCTCCTAAAAAGAAAAGCACCTGAAAAGAAAAAAACTTCCCTCGCTGACTGTCCTGACCCCCATCCCCCCACCCGTGCCTGCCCTCTGTGCATCCAGCCTCCACACAACCACCCACCTCACCCCATGCTTACCTCCGGAGTCTGGCGCAACGATCTTCGGTGGACCGGGAACACGTCTGCACTCTTCAAAGCCGACCGCGAACTGAGGAAATGCAGGTAAGCTGTATAAAATGGAATAAATAGGTTTTTTCCAACTTTGATGCATATCTCAGGCATTTTTGGGAATTTTTTCACCAAATTTTCAACATGGGGTTTTTGGGACCCCTCCTCATGAATTCTGTCACTGTCATTTTGTTAATCGGGCCCGAAAGGTGATTTTGCGGTCATTGCGCAGAACCACCTTTTGGGATCCAGTAATAAAATGACAGTGTCACAGTTCATGAGGTAAGCCCCCAAAAACCCTATGTTAAAAATTTGGTGAAAAAATTCCAAAAAGCAACTGTTTTACGAACATGCTGCTATGCGCTGTCTTCACGCACGCTCGTAAGTTCGCGAATTTTTCAATATTTTCACTCCAGATTTTCAACATTGCCATTTTACCACACCTCCTTATGAGCAGTATGGCTGTCATTTTTCACATCTTGCCCAAAGCGTGTTTCCATGTAAGCACAATGGGCATGACGGTCGATTATCACGAAATCAATGTTTGGGACAGAGTAAAAAATCACAGTGACACTGTTCATGAGCATAGGTGTTAAAATTGCAGTGTTAAAAATTTGGTGAAAAAAGTCCATAAAATTACTGTGTTACGAGCGACCATTGCGCAATTTCCACGCACCCTCGTAAGTTCATGGATTTCTAATATTTTCAGTCCAGATTTTCACCCTGGCATTTTTCCACACTTCCTTATGAACAGTACACTGTCATTTTTCACACCATGGCCGAAATGTGTTTTCGCACTTCCAGCGCAGAAATGCGTGGTCGCTGTGGGAAATCACTGTTCAGGACAGATTAAGACAATCACAGTGACACTGTTCATGAGCGGAGGTTCCAAAATCCCTGTGTTGACAATCTGCTGTCAAAAAAAAAAAAAGAAGTAATTGTATTATGGGTGTGCGTTGCACATTTTCTACGCACGCTTGTGACTTCACCAGTTTTTTTTATATTTTGACTGCAGATTTTCAACATTGCCATTTTTCGCCTCCCATAAACAGTACAGCTGTAATTTTTCACATCCTGTTTGAAATGTGTTTTTGTTTCTGTGGTGCCAAATGGCGTAGTCGCTGTGCAAAATCAGCTTTCGGCTAACGAACTGATATTGCCACTGTTCACAAGGTGGGGGTCACAAAAAACCCATGTTGAAAATTTGGAGTGAAAATGCCAACGAACACCTGAGGCGTTAGGGTTTCCAACCATAACGCCCCCACCCTGTACAGACTGACAGGCATAAAGGGTGTGACTTGGGATTCTCACCTGTAATGCTCATACCATTCCACACCCTGCAGCCAGTGACAGGCATCAAGGTGTACCTTGGACTCTTCAGCCCCAAAGTTCACCCCATTCTCCTATACAGCACCCATCTCACCGTATTTCTTGAAGGAATAGGGTGAGCATAAGGGCCAAAGACTCCAAGGCACACCGTGACACTTGTCGGTGTCTGCAGGGTAGGGTGTGGTGAAATGGCGTGGCTGTTATTCCTGACAACCCAAAGGCACAGCCCAATGCCTGCCAGTCTCTGCAGGGTGACGGCGGGGTTGGCTTCAGTTCAATACTTCACTGCCATTCCTATTATACAGCTCTCTAACTCCTGCACTACCAATGCCAATGACAGCAAGCAAACATTTGGCATTGACAAATGCTTGCTTAAACTAGGGACACTTTGAGGCCAAATGGGGTCGACAGTGTCCCTTAAAAATGGGGGGTGAGATGTAACCCACCCTTTGGGTTAGAGTGCTAGAAAAGTGTACTGGACTTTACACTAGTTTTAATTTAAGGGCTTTGTGTCTGTGACTCTTTAAAGGGTTCATTCTTTAAAGCCTGAGGGAGCTAGGAGCTAATCATACCGGCTTCTTGGGGGGAGGGGCAGCTGCTTGTAGCTACGAGGTTTCAAGAAGTTGCTTTCAGTTTTGCAGAGTGTGGTAGGGGATTAACAGGCAAGCCCTGCCTGGCTCCTGCAAGCCAGACATTTTTCTCCAGAGGATGGCCTGAGATATCTTGGAGCTGAAATGGCGGAGGCCTGAGTTACAAGATAGTGGGGGACTGATGATGCCATCTGGAGGAGAAGCCTGATGTGCCTTGCAATTAGCTGCCATGGGGTTAGAACCCATGCATAGGGTGGACCTTGTGGTCAAGGAATGGAGAATTATCCTGGACTCCATGTCTACAAGAGAAAATGTTACGTAGCAGCTGAATTAATTTGAACCTTGGGACCCTCACCATGCGGGTCCATTCTTGGGTGAGGGTGGGGTGCTGGATCAGTGTGGCACTGCAGACCCCCTGGAGATTCTGGCCCCTCCTTGCCCACTGCAAAATGAGAGCCCTGAGGGGGCTGAAAAAATAATTTTGTCTAGGGACTTCTTGGTCATGTGGGTCAGTTCTTGCCCAGGAGGTGGCAGGTGCTGTCTAGTGGCACCACGGACCCCCTGGGGAACGGTTGCCTGCCCTTGCCTGCTAAAGTTGAAGGCAGAGGAAAGTTGAGAGAATCAGCTACACGCCAGTGGGGAGAGTGGAAATGAGCTACTAGAGTGGGTATACACCCCCCTATGTTTGGGAGCACAGCTGCTCAGTGAGTGTTTTGAAAGAAGGCCACAGTCTAGATGATGATGTACTGGCCCAGTTGCAACACCAGTAAACCTGAGATGGTCTTGAGCAATTAATCTGTGAGAGAAGTTGGAGAGAGAGACAGAGAGAGAGAGAGAGAGAGAGAGAGAGAGAGAAAGAGAGACAGAGAGACAGAGAGACAGAGAGTATTACCAGTGTTGGAAGCAGTGTATTGGAGCTGCCATTGGGAAAACAAGTACTGCTTGTTGTGTCTGTATAAAAAGCTACGAGAAGTGAATTGTATGCTGCCCTGTTTTGGAGGTTGTCAGCACAACACCCCAGTGCATGCTATACACTTATATTATGGACTTATGGACAGTGTGCAGACATTTATTTAAGCGACCCCTTGGTCTAATGTCTTAACGTTTCCCCAATGGGATAGCTTACTATCAAGTTACCATCACTCCATGGAGAAATGACATTTCAATAAAGGATCCAGGTTGTTTATAATTGCTGTTTGGACCTCATTTCAATGTCTTCCTGGTTTTAAAGTGTCACTAATCAAGTTTGCCTTCTAGCCCAGTGCCCCATGGATGGAGTCTGCACCCCAGGCCCGAGGAATCAAACATATGTCTTTTGCAGTTTCTGCTGTGGTCCCCCCCCCACCCCCAGACCTTCCATCAGCATACCCCTAGATATTGGAGTGGGGAGGCTACATGCATTACTGGGAGAATAAAATTTATTACTGACACAGCCCTAGAAGCAATTACCATGGAAGATCCTAAGACCTGAACTGGGTGTGCTGTGGGCAGATGAAGGCAAGCATAGGACTTCCAAAGAGAAGCATGCATTTGAACCAAAATGGTTCCACACAGCGAATGAGAGGTACATTGGTGCTCAGTGATAGGTTGTGCCATGTCATGACATGTAATTCAGTAACCTCAGTACCACCAGTTAACAATGGGTAATCTCATCCGTGTACACATTTTAAATAGCAGTTCCTACTTTTTTTAATAACTAGTTAAGACCAAGACAATCATAATACCAGTACTGTGTTCAGTTCTGGAGCCCACATCTGAAAAATGATAAGGCCCATAAATACAGAGTCTGTCCAAAGGTGAGCTACAAAGATGAGAAGAGGCAGCAAGGGAACACATTTTAGAAACATCTAAGCAATCTGAACATGTACTCCGCTGGAGGCCAGGGGACAGAGGGGACGTGATAGAAATCTTTAAATACTTGAGGGAATAAACAGGGTAGAGTGCCATGACCTTTTCAGCATTGTGAGTGATCAACGACAAGGGCAGCGCAGTCATAAGCTCCTGAGGTTTCGATTCAGGAAGGACATAAGGAACCACTTCTTCATAGAAATAGTGGGGAATATATGGAATAACATGAGCAGAGAGGTGGTAACGCCAAGACAGTGATGGGTTTCAGGAGGGTATGGGTAGTTATAAGATGCTGGGGAAATCAAAGGCAGAGAATGGGTGGGATGTAGAGGGAAGGGGGTGAACTGCCACTAGAACTGGTTAAGCATGTCCAACAGTAGGCTGGAATGGTTCAGATAGGAAAATGGAAAGTCACAATGGACTGCAAATCTTTCCTTGCTGGCAGCTTTCTACGTTTGTATTATGTAACAAGATATTGTCACTTATGTGACTAAGCACCCCTGCACTCTCTGAAGCCTAGGTGGATTGTGAGGAATAATAGGTCTGATATCATGTCCCCTTAAAATTCGGTTTTATGTTATTGTTTGTGTGGCTTAAAATATTTTGCTTAACTTTTATTTAAATAAAAATGTATCTTGGCCAAAGAAGGACTTATAGCAAAGTACAGTTCTGTTTTATTGAAACATTTCTGGTTGCATTTTCAGGAGGGTTCAAAGAGGTGACAATTGATTTACATAGAAACATAGAAGCTGACGGCAGATAAGGACTGCAAGGCCCATCCAGTCTGCCCATTTTTTCTACCTTATGAATGTGCCATAGGCCTATAGTCTGTCCATTGCCCTATCTATTCATACTCATCTGTATTGCTCCCTTATGCCTATCCCATGCCTGTTTGAAGCCCTGCACTGTATTCATATCCACCACTTCCTGAGGTAGGCTGTTCCATACATCCACCACCTTTTCTGTGAAAAAGAACTTCCTCATATTACCCCTTAATCGGCCTCCCTCTAATCTCATGCTATGTCCTCTTGTTCTGCTATTTTTCTTTTATTGAAACATGTTAGACTTTTTCACCTTGTTAATACCTTAAGATGTTTGAATGTTTCAATCATATCACCTCTCTCCCTCCTTTGCTCTAGGGTATACATATTGAGCTCAGTTAATCTGTCCTCATATGTTTTCTGCTGCAGTCCCTGCACTATTTTGGTTGCCCTCCTCTGGACTGCCTCCATTTTGTTAATGTCCTTGTGTAGGTGCGGCCTCCAGTACTACACACAGTACTCCAGATGGGGCCTAACCAGTGTCTTGTAAATAGGGATTATTACCTTCCTCTTATGACTTGAGATATCCCATCTAATACACCCCAACATCCCTCTAGTCTGCTTGGATGATTTCTGGTCCTTTGTGATGATTATGCCCAAGCCTCTTTCTTCACTTGTGATTGCCAGAAACTCCCCTCCCAACCTATAGGTGGCATCAGGGTTTCTCTTCCCTATGTGCACGAGCTTGCATTTCTTTGCGTTAAACTCCAGCTGCCACTCTTCTGACCATTTTGCCAGTTTATCCAGATCTCTTCTCATTCTGTCCACCCCACCTGGATCATTTACTCTGTTGTGGATCTTGGTGCCATCTGCAAACAGACAAACCTTACCCTCCAGTCCATCCGCAATGTCACTGATGAAGATATGGAAGAGCACTGGCCCCAGGAATGATCCCTGAGATACCCCACTTGTGACTTGCATCTGTTCTGACTGCATACCATTTACCACCACTCTCTGTTTTCTGCCCGCCAACAAGTTTGCCCCAGTTGACCAACTTCTGCCCTACCCAGCTTACTAATCAATCTTCTATGTGGAACAGTATTGAAAGCTTTACTGAAGTCAAGGTAAGCAACATAAACTGCACCCCCTTGGTCCACCACTCTGGTTACCCAGTCAAAGAAATCTATGAGATTAGTTTGACAGGACCTTCATGTTGTAAACCCATGCTGTCTTGGATCCTGTGCTCCCATGGATTCCAGGTGTTGCACTCCATAATCTTGCCCGCTGCTGAGGTAAGACTGACTGGTCTGTAGTTCCCTGCCTCCTCCCTGCTACCACTCTTGTGGAGCGGGATCACATGGGCCCTTCTCCAGTCTTCTGGGACCTCTCCTGTGCTCAGAGACTCACTGAATAATTCTGATAATGGCTCTGCTAGTTTTACCTTCAGCTCCTTTAGTACCCTGGGATGTATGCCATCAGGTCCCATTGCCTTGTCCACCCTGAGCTTAGCGAGCTCTTGTAGGACCCTTTCTTTTGTGAAAGGACTAGTGCACACCTCCTTCCCCTCTTATGTCCATGGTGCTGAGCTGTGGGCCCTGCACTACCTTCTCCTCAGTAAATACTGAGCAGAAGTATTTATTTAGGATAGATGCTTTTCCTTGGTCCTCCTCCACACACTCCCCCTTATCCCCTTTGATCTTAGCAATATGTCCTCTGGACTTTCTACTTTCACTAATATATCTATAGAAAGTCTTGTCCCTTTCTTTTACTGTTCATGCTAGTGTTTCCTTGGTTTGGGTCTTTGCCTACCTGACTGCCTTCCTTGCGTCCCTTAGGAAAGTTTGGTATGCATCCCTATCCTCATCCCACTGTGTTCCCTTATATTTCCTGAAGGACAGCCTTTTGGCTCTGACCTTTTCTGCTACTGTTTTTGAGAACCAAAGTGTTTTCCTCCTTCTTTGGCTCTTGCTTTTCTCTCTAACACAATGGGATGTTGCTTAAAATATTGCATCCTTAATGCTTGCCCCTTTGCCTAAACTCCATCACCTGTATTTCTTCTTGCCAGGGCTAGCTTAACTCTGTTGGCCATCTCATCAAAGTCAGCTCCTCTTAAGTCTCATATTTTTGCCTTAGAATGGGATAATTTAGTTCTAATGGCCAAATTGAACCATACCATGTGATGGTCACTGGCCCCCAGTTGACCTTCTACCTGGAGATCTGTGATCCCTTCCCTGTTAGTCAGTACTAGATCTAGGATAGCCCTGTCTCTTGTGGGTTGTTGTACCAGTTATCTGAGGCCCTCCCCCCCACAGGGAATCCACTATGTGTCTAGTTCTGGCGGATGTTCCTGCTGGTATTGACCAATCTGTATCTGGCATGTTGAAATCTCCCATTACCAGAACCTCCCTTTTAGCTGTCATATTTTGTATATCTTCGAACAGCAATGTCCTCCCCCTGGTCTGGAGGCCTGTAGACAACTCCAGTTCATATGGCTGTTCCATTTCCTGTTTCCAGGGTGACCCACAGTTCCTCTGGCTCCTTATGTGTATTCTGAATTTCTGTAGCTTTGATATTTTCATTGACATAATGGTCTACTGCCCCCCCACCACCTTTTTGCACCTGTCTCTTCTGAACAGTACATAGCTGGGTCCTGAAGTCTGCCAAGTGTGGGTACTGGTGAACTATGTCTCACTAATGACTACTATATCCAGTTTAGCCTCTGTCATTGTTGCCTGCAGGTCTGGGATCTTGTTTCCCAGACTGCGGGCATTTGTGTACATGATTTTCCATTGGACAGATTTCAGTGTGTTAGTTGTTGGGCGAGGTCTGGCGTTTCCCCTGCATGTCGTATGAGGAGCTGGACCTTTTTCCTTACCTGGTGATGCAAATGAACTACAAACATGCTGAATACCTGTTTGATCACTAGCTGAGGGGGGAGGGGTGTTCTTCCCGTTCAATGTATCAGTTGCTGCACCCTCTCTCCATATGCTCATTTAAATATTCTGCAAATACGTCAAACTTCTGCCCCAATGCACTGACTCCCTCCTTAGTCAAATGTAAGCCATTGAATTTAAAGAACTTTCACTCCCAAAACTGTTGCCAGTCACCTAAAAATTTGTGTCCTTTTTCCCGGCACCAGCCCTTGAGCCACATGTTTAGCTCCCCTGTCTCCCCTTCTCTGACCTTCCATCCATCTGCTCCCCTCTCCCAGACTGGCAGGATCTCAGAGAAGGAGATGCCGGACTAAATGGATGACAGTTTGTCTCCCAGCCTGGTCAGGTATTCCTTGGTCTCCACAAGTGACCGGCTGGCAAGACTGTTAGTCCCGGTGTGTACCAGGACATTGACATTTTCTCCTGCTTCCTGCACGATTTTAGCAATGCAGTCAGTGTCTCTCCACACTGATGTACCTCAGAGACATCTGACCATTACCCCTGGCTGGAGGTAGGTATCAACTCCCTGAATCATGGAGTCTTCTATGATCAGAAGTGTTTTGGATTTCCTTTTTGCTTTTTTGTTTTCGTTCCTGTTTTGGGTGAGTTTTGTTGCACTAGCTCCTGTGCTGCAGTGTCCTGCTCTGCAGTGTCCTCTGCCCCTTTGTTTGATTTCGGAGATAGAGGCAGATACCTGTTTGTAGTTTGTATATGGTTTGTGGAGGTGATATGTTGGAGAATATTGAATGATGGGGCACCTGACTTGCCCCTCCTAACCACCTGCCAACGTCCCAGACCAACTACTCTCTGCGGTCAAGGTGCTTCAGTTGGATGTTGGGGAAATGGCAGGTAGTTCTTATAATATATTTCCTCCTGAATATGCGATTTGAGGCGTGTAATCTCTGCCCATGCTGCCTGAAGCTGAGCCCTTAGATCTCCAATGGTTCAGCATGTAGGACAATGTCCTAAATCCTGTATAACTGCCCTTTTGAAAAGTGTCCTGCAGTAGCTGCAGTTAATAATATCTATTCCAGATGAGTTGCTGGGTTTATAACCTGGTCTGAGTAATTAGGAGGAAAATGAAAGCAAAAGTTTGATTTTTTTTTGTTTCGTTGGTTTTTGTATAACTTGTTATAACAAGTTAAATTACTTGTGCCCCTGTAAGTGAGGTCATTGTGCGGACACATACCCCTCTGATCCTCCCCTTCCTGTTTTGTTACAGGAAATGTCACAACTGTGCTACCCTATAAAAGGGGTGTAGCATGGATTGGTTGGGGATGGGGTGGGTGGCTGGGCCCTTCCTCTGCCAAAAAAGAAGAACCACAGACAAAAGAAACAAGGAGGTAAGAGCAGAAACAATTAACCAACAACAAATGCAATAGCCCTGAAAGCTTAGCCTAATGATAGATAAAACTACAACCTGTAAAGCATCACCTGTAACAATTTCACAGAAGATATACCCTGCAAAAAACACTTTGCTACAGAGAAAAGTTAAGCAGTAACAAAAGATATACCTTGCAAAAAACAATCTGAATCAGAGAAGATTCCAACAGCAATCTGTAAGCACAAAACAGCAACAAACCTGTAGGCGCACCCTGTAATAATGCAGCAGAAAGTATATTCTGCAACAGCAATTTGAATCAGAGAACAATAAAGCAGTAAAATGTTAGTAAAAAAAACAGTAAAGACCCTGTGAGCACAAAAGAAAATAGTAACACACAGTAAATCTGCCTAGCCAAAGAAGCCTTAATCTTTTTCCTTGCTCTGATAATGTTCCTTGCTCTGTCCTTACAAGAAAACCTAGATGAAAACAGCTCAGGTGAAGCTAGGTACCTTTGCCAGCAAACCTTGTCTGCAGCATCTTAATGTCCATTGCAGGCACTTTTGTGCCTTTGAACAATAAGCACAAATGAGAATTAATGCCTGCCATGACTCTGCCCTGATTCAGGCCTCTTCCCTGAGCATTATCATTGATGGCTTCTTGGTTACATGTGTTGGAGTGGCTTTGATGAATAATGTGGCATGCAATCAGGGGCGCAAGTGCACATGGCCAAATGTATGGCGTGCAGGCCTCTTATGAAGTGCAATCAACAACTGGGCCCTAAATCTAAAACATGAATTGCATGTGATTGCTTGTTTTCACAATGAGCCAAAAGTGAAGTGACATTTGTATAGATCTTAAAATGATAACTTTTGTCAGTAGGTAGGCTTATATGTTAGGCAGACTTCCAGTGCTCAGGGTGCCAAATACACTATAGGCAAGATAAAACTTAGGAAACAACAGCAAAGAAGACAACACATAGTAAAACCAGTGGCACATTAACAAAATAACCAGAAAAAGTTAAGGGATGAAAATAAATAAATAAATAAATAACATATTGCTCTGCATAAGGCTTGGTTAAACAAATAATAAAAGTTTCTCAATACCCTCCATGGTGGAGGACAGGTGGATAGTTTTAGGGAGTACATTCCAAAATGTCAGGGGCAGTGACAATGAAAGAGCAACCTCCCAAAGTCTTCAGCCGAGATGCATGGATGCTTAAAAGCCCCTGGCCTGTGGAAAGAGGGTCTCTCTCCAGAGTGTAGAGGGACTGGGGTTTGAAGAGATAGAGTTCTCAGTAATTTCAGGGCTTTGTATGTTACACAAAGAACCTTGTTGCTGATTTGCTGCCTTATAGTCAGCCAGTACAGTTTCCAGGGTACAGGGATGAAATGATCTGACTAATGAATGGAAGTCAGGACTGCCTCGCTACCACATTTTATACCATCTATAGATGCCAAAGCTGACCACAGATTAAGCCTATAAAAAGTGTTTTGCAGTAGCTCAGCTGTAGGGAGAAGAAATCATGACTCAATGTAGAGAGAAAGCAGCCTTTAAATTTGCCAATATGACCTCATAAATAATACCAAGGAGAAAAAATGCTCAGATAGTGCAGTAACCTCTCTGGATCACTATCCATGGAGAATTCACATATCCCCTTGAGGAAGATAGGCCCAGGCAATGGATATTGTATGACAGGTATCTATTGTAAGCCAATCAGAATAGTGGAAAACTGATATTTAACACTCCATAAACTACTACAACTACTCCCTTAGTTGATTTTCCACATTTTAGAAATGCTCACAATAGTTTATCCACATTCAAGACATGCCCACAATAGTTTATCCACATTAACACTACAGAAAAAAGAGGGAAAAAAACAGCATCACTGATTCTGCCCACTTCAAGTACCACATCATTTTAAAATCCAGGTTCCAAAGCTTACAGTCATATACAGTTATTTGAATGACATTCGGTTAGTTGGAGTGTACTCTAAGTAACCAGCTTCTGCCTTTGACCTTGGACATTTAATCAGCCATTTATTTCTTCATATACTTTAGCTAATGAAACGGTATCACCTAAGTGCACCCAGATTGGACCAGAAAATGCAAATAATTTGTCAAGAGTAATGATCTAGATACCTCACTATATGCTTTAAGTAAAACACATTCCAGGCCTAAAATTGTCATTATATCCTTAAGATGGCAAGGATTAATCAAAGCATCTTTACTATGGAGAGCATTTCTTAAATATAAAAATAAATCATGCATGTTCTAGGTTATCTGAAAATGAAAATACATAGCAGTTACATTAGCTGACAAAATGAATCTTACCAATCAGCTTCCTGACCTTTTTGCTGTAGCTGCAAAGCTAAAACAAAGGGCACAATGTCCTACGTGGAAGAGCTTAATCAAATATTTGAGTGAACCAAGCAGGCCAGGCACATTTTCTGTCTTGTTATTCATTAACTGTTTAGTACATTCTCTTCTGGGGGGAACATTACTTAGAGTACTTACATGTAATAGGCCAGCCAAACTATTCCTTGCTTTAGCAAGAGGATAATTCCATGTTTAAATAGTAATAGTCTGAAGTGCTAGCATATTATCTCTGGGGCAGTCCAGTTATGCCCCCTGCAACAATTCCTGTTCCCATATCCTAAGGTTCATGTGCCTATGTTTAGCACAGACATTACAGCTGGACATCATCAGGGGTGATATAATAACTAATAATCGGGATGGTACTCAGAAAAAGGTTGGATAAACATTACAGTACTCCAATGAATGGTTTTCCAAGTCATTATGCCAAGAGTTATTAATTCCAGGAGAGTCAAACTAATTGTTTTCCAACCTTTGTTTGAAACTGATTGATAATCCCTTTTGGGAGATATTTTTTGTGCACAACTGAGCTAAAGCTGTTGATAATTAATAGCTATATTAGGCAGCGCACTTATTAAAAATGTTAAGATCTAGGCCACTCCAATGGCCTGGTAGCACCGTCTCACACTGCCATGTGGGTTGATTGGGTTTGGGAGCGAACTTAAGTCACCAGGGTGGGAGGCAGGCTGGATTGGTGCAGCTGTTGTACACAGTGTACCTGGGCTGGTGCAACTGTTGTACACAGTGTACCTGGGTCGGGAAGGGTTGATGACAATCCCTGGTAGCACAGCAGCCCTTGTAGCTGTGATAAGGAGTACTTGTTCCTGCCGCATGATCTGATGTGTATGTAAGAGGCCAAACAGACAGCAATGCTCATTTTGGAAGAAATGGAAGGGACCTACAAGGAGCAAAAAAAATAATACATCTGTCTATATGATGGTGGTAAATGGAGCAAATTCCGAGGAAAGGAGGGTGACCAGCACAGTGCCACAGGGATCAGTTCTATGGCCAGTGATTTTTAATGTCTTCATAGCTGACATTATGGAGGGTCTGAAAGGGAAAGTATGCCTCTTTGCAGATGACACTAAGATCTGCAACAGGGTAGACACACCGGGAGGGGTGGAAAAAATGAGGAGGGACTTAAGTACACTAGAGGAATGGTATAGAGTGTGGCAGGTAAAATTCAATGCAAAGAAGAGCAAAATCATTCATTCAGTGCACAGGATAGTATTTAATTCCAGGAGATTCAAACTAATTGTTTTCCAATCTTTTATTTTATTTATTGAAAATATCGGAATTACAATCCTTTGAGTAAAGACTCTTTTACAAAGGCTCCACATCAGAGAATCAAACAGACATATAGTTACAGACAACAATGAATAAGTGCAAGTATGTAGGAGCAATGAGGAAACAGTCGAAACCAGTAGTGGTGGGTTACACAGATGTTGCAGGGTAAAGAGCCACAGAAAAATACTGTACCATTATACAATCAGCTTAGTACTAAAAATGTGACAGTCAAGCAAGGTAATACAGTTCATAATAGGCAGGTTTAATCAAGGTCCTGCTGTACATAACTCTAAAGAGATAGAGAGGAGAAAAGAAGGGGGACACAAAAAGAGTGAGAGGGAGTTGAGGAGAGTAGTGATCTGAGGCTGTCGAAGGTGACATTGTCATGGAAGAGGAGTGATGTGGCGGGGAGAACATGAGGGAGTGATTATATAGTGGCCTAGAGACAGTCACGTTGGGAGGAGGCAAGAAGATGCTGTTGGAGTTTATACTTGAAAGGACCGAATTTGGCAAGTGAGGAAGTCTCTGGGGGGGAGACCATTCAGACAGTGAGGTGCCCTGTTCTTGAAGGCCCACTGCCCCAAGGAAGTCCTACAATGTGGGATCATGAAGGAGGCTTGAGAGATGCTTCTGGTGGTCCAGTGATGGGTGTGGGGTTTAGAGATGCTGGGTAGTGGGGGGGCAATCTTTGTTTGAAACTGACTGATAATCCCTTTTGGGAGAGATTTTTTGTGCACAACAGAGCTAAAGCTCCATTGTGCACAAAATGATGGGGGGGGGGAGATACTGTCGGCCACCAAACAGGAAAGTGATCTGGGGTTAATCATATCTGATGATCTAAAGGTAGCCAAACAATGTGCCAAGGCTGTGGGGAGGGCCAGTGGGATGCCTAGGGAGAGGTATCACCAGCAGAAGAAAAGAGGTGGTGATACCACTGTACAAATCATTGGTGCGACCTCATCTAGAGTACAGCGTCCAGTTCTGGAGGCCACATCTCCATAAGGACATAGATAGGGTAGAGGCAGTTCAGAGAAGGGCATCAAAAATGGTGCAGGGCCTGCATCTAAAGTCATATGAAGAAAGACTGGAAGACCTCAATATGTATACCCTGGAGAGGGGGGGAGGATATGATAGAGACCTTCAAATATCTCAGGGGCATAAATAAGGTACAGGAGGGTAGCATCTTTCAGAAAAAGAGATGTTCAAGAACAAGGGGTCATGACATGAAACTGGAAGGGGGTAGACTAAAGGGTAATGTGAGGAAGTATTTTTTCATGGAAAGGGTGGTGGATGCATGGAACAGCCTTCCAACAGAGATGGTTGGGGCAAATTCAGTAGGGGAATTCAAAAAGGCATGAAATAGGCATAGGGGAACCCTAGTGATTGGAAAGAGAGGGTAAAGCTGGAGATCAAGTAGGGTCTGCGGTTTTGCAGTAGATAGGCATAAAGGGAAGACCGGTTGGGTCAAGTGATCCTTATCTGCCATCAATTTCTACGTTTCTATGTCTCGGTTTCTGGGTCTCCCCAGGGTCCTACTGCCGACTGGTACTCGATCCTAGTCGACACAGTGGACTGCCTTGGGGGGAGTATGGCCCTTCCCCCTGTTCCCAAAGCCCGTGAATGGAGGGAAAGTCACGGGGAT
Source organism: Neoceratodus forsteri (assembly GCA_016271365.2). NCBI lineage: Eukaryota > Metazoa > Chordata > Ceratodontiformes > Ceratodontidae > Neoceratodus > Neoceratodus forsteri. The sequence goes on from CM028134.1 coordinate 487,726,585, forward strand.
AACTGGGGTCTGGTGAAATTGGAAGATGCCAGCCCAAACAGGGTACTGTATATCTCAGGGAAAAGCCGTTAGTGACAAGGAAAAAAAAATCCTCTGTACTGTAGAAAAAAATGTTGAGATCTTCTGGTCCAAGCATTTTAAAAAGAGTAGTTGATATTTATTGTCAGATAAGTGACTCTTGTCTGTAACATGCTCCCAGTTACAGCAAATGCCAAAATGAGCTCAAGAATCCATTGCTTCTGCTTGGTCAGAACAGAGTTCTAGCCGTACATCTTTTTAAATAAACCACACTAAGGAAAGTCCCCATACCCACTGATCACTTTACAGTACATACCCATGTGCCAGGCTAGCACCACCTTCACACTTTCACTGAAAAGCATTTTTTACCATGAGTAGCCAAGCTGTCTTAAGAAAAAAAAAAAAAAAAAATGTCAGATTACAATTCATACCTCTCAACCTCTCTTCACCAAAATGTGTGACACGATGTGTGACAAATGAGCAAAATGTGTGACATGTCGTCTAACATGGCACTGCAAGCTCAGAACACTATAGCTATCAGTGCACTAATGTTCATAATGTCTTTGTATAACTGAGCATAATAGATTATTATGAATTTCTGCTTTAAAGTCTCAGTAGGGAATGTGGAATATCACCTTCCCCATGATGGACACAGGGTTTCTGAGAGGTAAAATGAGTGATGCACCTCATAATGTGTGACAGTTGAGAGGTATGGATTACATACCAGTAAACTTTGAGATTTTTGGTGACCCCAAGCTGCGAGAACTCCCATGTGAAGGTAAGGGTGGTATCCAAAGGGGCACTATATGTGAACCAGCTAGAAGGAAAAACAACAGCAGCACAGTGAGTATACAGTACGTCTCACTAACCACACAGCAAGTGAATACTGTTGAGCAACATAAACGAGAAACTAACACTCAGAAGAACACAAGTTGGGCAGTAGGGGTATTTACTGACTGTGCCAACGAAAGAGCTTTAGAGGTCAACTGTAAAACTATCTGTAACCAAGTTGCCACAGATGTTGTGGTTACTACACCTGCCTTGTGGACTTAAACAAGGTCGAGGGTCTGGGTTCTCATTTTCCTGATTGAGGAGGGGTCCTATTCAGATGGTTTAAGTTTTGCACAGTCCCTTCACCCAGAGTAAAATTTAAGGGCCTGGTTTCAGAGCAGTATAAGCTCCTGGGATGCAGTACCTACTTAGCTCCCCAGTGTCCCCCAACACATGAGAATCGCAATACAACCTTACAAATCAACAAAAATGTAATTAGTGACTTACCACTAATATGCTCATGAGAGAAAATGTGAAATACCAATAAAATATTTATTGGGGGATATTCACAAGTTATTGGGGAATTCAAGCAAAACTGTTTTAGGCAGATATGATAAACTGTAAAGCAGCAGGGCCGAAGGTAGTTACCTGACTAGGCTCGGCTAGTAAAACTCTTTAAACATAGTGGCAGTAGTGTCCACCCCCACCAGGTGATGCTGTACTGTGGCAGATAAGACCTTTAATATTACCAGTCCACCTGTACTGAGGACACTATTCACATCCAACTGGTACCAGTTTAATCCCTTAAATGTTAACAGGGAGCTCCTGGTGCTTCACTGGGTACCCAGTCATAGGAACAGTACTGGCTTGATGACATTGCAGCTGGTTGGCAGGAGGTGGTGAACCTCAAATAGAACAAAATGTTTTGATAAATCCAAGCTTCACAGGCCATGCAATTGTTTAAAATGGAAAACCTCATCTGATATATTTATAACTCCTAGCCCATTGGCCCAATCTGTAGATTTGTTGGAAACATTGTAGTCAAATAAACTGCCCCCATCCCGCCAAAAGTTTCTGCCCAAAGGCACCTCAGAATAGGATCCCTCTTCCACCTCAAATCATACCTTGCTTCCTGTGACTGGACCCCTATCCACACTGCACTATCTGGTGGACCAAATGAGCCTCAGAGATAACCTCTGGCATAGGGCCCTGGACTCCCAACTCCCCGAGGACAGACAGCTATACAGAGAGGCCAGGAACAAATGTACATGGGCAATATGGCAAGCTAAAGCTAATTACTATACGCAAAAGCTGAACTCCTCCTGGGGCTCCGGGAAAAAATTCTGGAGCAATATAAAAGAACTCAGTGGGAAAACTGTATCCCCTGCTCCTGACCAGTTACTAATTGATGGGGTCATCTCCCAGGGCCCTGCAGCTATCTCCAACACCCTCAATTCGGCCTTCTCGGACCTCAGTGACATCCTCCCCCATAACTTCTTCAGCCTGATTCCAAGTTCCACTACTTACACCCCGGCTGCCATGGACCACCCCCCTTTCCAGCTATGGGTCCTCACTTGCAGTGAAGCAAAAATGCTATCTTACCAAAGTCCTGATGAATGCTTGCCATAGCAACGACTCCCTGGCCCTCAAACTCCTCCAGCTCACCCTGGATGTGACCCTGCACCAGCTCACCAAAATAATTAACCTGTCCTTATGTCTCAACCAATTCCACATGCCCTGGAAAAGAGCAATTATAACCCCTATTCTGAAGAGTGGTGATTGCACCTCCACTAGCAATTATCGGTTCATTTCGATCCTATCCCCGCTCTCCAAGGCACTCGAAAAAATTGTATCGGACCAACTTACAGAGTACCTGGACAAACATAACCTACTCTGTCGTGAAAAACATGGCTTCTGGAGGGGACACAGTACTACCACTGCCCTCATTGAATACACATCATACATACATACATGAGGCACTAGAACAGGGCTCCCTTGCAGGTGCAGTCTATGTTGATTTGACAAAAGCGTTCGACACTGTCAATCACACGCTACTACTCCACTCCCTTAGTGCCCTGAACATCTCCCCAGAGGCCAGCTCCTGGTTCAAAGACTATCTATCCGGCCGTACTCAACAGGTCAAAATAGACACCACGCTCTCCTCCAGTAGACCACTCCTTGCCAGGGTCCCACAAGGGTCCATTCTTGGCCCACTACTCTTCACCCTCTTTCTAAACTCCTTCCCCCAATCCTGCAATGGTAAGCTATTGCTCTATGCAGATGACGCTGTGGTTTTCTGGAAACATCCTCTTCCTATCTCCCTCCAAACCGCCCTACAGGGCTTCTTTGGGGAACTTGAAGCCTGGGTCTCTGAGCATCACCTATTGCTCAACTACAACAAGACAAAGTCTATGATCTTTGCACACTGTCAGAGCCCTCTCTGTAACACCCCACTAATTATCATGAACTCACTAGGTTCCACACTTGAACAGGTCTCCTCTTTCAAGTATCTTGGTATTAACCTAGACACTTCACTCACCTACCACCCACATATCCAACACGTCTCATCCTCCATTAACACCAGGCTGGGGATCCTATTCTGACATAAGCACTGCCTCCTCCCCCAGGCCCTCCGACTAGTCGTGTCGTCCTCAGTCCTTTCCTTGGTGGACTATGGCATAGTGTTTTATGGGACTGCAGATCAAACAGCTTTACGACACATTAACCTAGCTCTCAATAAAGCCTGATGCATGGTCTCTGGATGTGAACGTTTTACCCACACATGTGAGCTGTACAATCTAACAGACTGGCTAAACTTCGAAGGCAGGCTTAAGTATCACACTTGCCTCCTTGCAAAAAAGATACTTCAGAAGCAAGCACCTCAAGGCCTACACCACCTCATCCAAATAGTTCCCTACGGAAGAGCCCCCAGGCTTCCCCCCCACCACCCTCCTGGTCCCCCACTGTAGGACCTCCCTTGGTCAAAGATCCTTCTGGTATTGGGCTCCCCTATGGATAAGCAATCTACCGCCCTCCATCTCCATGGAACCCAGTCTTGGCTGATTTAATACCTGCCTCAAGGCCTTCCTCCTTGCCTCCACAGCCTGTGACTGCACATAATATTCCATCTTCCTACTTAACATCTCTATAGGTTGCATAGCTTAATCCCTAGGAGGCATATTTCATAACTTGTTAAGTTTACTCACTTAGGATACACACTGGAAAGGGGAACCATATATGATGTATCTTGATTAATTCCCTCATTACTCCTCTCTCACTGTGTATATATTTTGACTCAGGGTCCATTTAAGCCCCCCCGAAACTGAAACCTACCATATGTAAATATCTATGCCACGGGGTCTACTTTTAATGACCACTAAAGCTGTAATCTGCTATTTGTATATATTCCCTGTACTGTATTACCTATGTTTATTATCCTGTTTATCAGATAGTCCCTACTCCCTAGGGACGGACCCCCTACCCCCCACTGGGCGGATGGTCGTGAGGGCCAGCCCGCAGAAGCCCTCCCTTCAACACAAAGCAGGTACAAAATTCGGATGCCACGCTGCTTCAGCAGCAGAGCTGCACTGATCTCCTATGGAGCACCGCCGACGCTCTGCGTCGGCTGCCCCACCACCCCCGCCACCACCCTTGGCAGACATCATCTTATATAGCAGTGGTCTCGGTGGTCTCGTGAGCACCTGAGCCTATCAGCTCACTTCACCATTTGCAGCTTATCAGTTGCTGTCGCTAGAGGCCACCCTCCCAGGGCTGCCTGAATTACTGTCTGCTGTCTATGGCAAGGCACGATTCAGCCTAGATCCCAGGCAAGCTGAGGTGGAGTGCTGCCCAGGCTGCACATCCCAGATTGCATCCAGTTAGCCGATCAAAGAACTAGAGACTAAGGTTCCCCCAACACACCACGGCATATACACAAGGATTGGAACTCATTTTTTTTTTGACTACCACCAGCAGTGAGAGGAACTATGCTCACTCACCCCAGTGTCCCAGCCTGAGGCTCCTAAGGCGATACTGCCACCACTAATAGGGCACACTCCACTTGAGGACAGGAACCCCTTGTCAAACTCACACACAATCACCCCTGTCATGGGGCAGAAGGCTCCGAGCTCAAAGCTTCAGTCTGGAGCTGCTCGGCCACAACATAGGAACCTGCGGGGCACAGGGCATGGGGCACTACACAAGCCTTGCCCCAATATGGTCCATGTCATAGTTCTCTTGTACATTGTGACATTAGCATGGGTTGATACAAAAATGTACGCTAGCCATGACCCTAATCTGCACAGAGGAACTCAGGGACATTACCTCCCGCACCTGACAATATGCCCTGCAATTACAACTCTGGATGCCCTGCTCCAGTTGCATGGCCTCACGGGCAGGGGAGACTGCTACCACATCTTCGCAGAAGTGACCATAAAGCAAACAAAACTGTCTCCCTGTATCTGGCAGGGGGTCCTCTGCCTCATTGTGTTCACACTACTAATTTGCTCAGGCGATGTCCAACCCAACCCTGGGACTCAACTCGCTAACTTGTCTCGGGGGTCCCCCAGGGATCCTACATGGCATCATGCCAGAGGCCTGAGAGTCACTCACATGAACATCTGTAGTTTGCCACCCAAGATGCACGAGGTCCAATCCTGGGTGGAAATGTACAGGCCAGATGTGCTTGCCATCTCTGAATCCTGGCTGAAGCCCCATATTCTCCCTCTTGAAGTAGAGCTAGCCAGTTACCACACCTTCCAAAGGGATAGAGAGGGGAAAAAAGGAGGGGGGTGTCCTAATTTATGTGAGCTCCTCGCTGGAGGCCTCCCTATCCTCTATCGACCTGCCAAGCTCCTCAGGGCTTAAATCCCTCTTCATCAAAATCATACTGGGCCATGCAAAACGCCTAACCATAGGCTGCATATATAACCCCCCACTGGTGGCAATACTGCCCTTCAAAACTTTGCACGCTCCCTAGCAGAGACCTCACCCACTGAGCTTCTGGTCTTAGGGGACTACAACCTGAGGTGGGACTGTGCCACTGAGCAAGCCCACAGGGCCTCGCTCTTTGAAGCAAACCTGACACAGGTCATAACAGAGTCCACCAGGCAAAACCTAAAGACTGGCAACCACTCCACCCTTGATTGGATCCTAGTCTCTAACCTAGCCAACATCCAAATGACTGGAGTGATGTCCAGTGCCCTGAGTAATCACTCCCCCACTTTCTGCATCTGGAAAAACAGGCTCCCTAGGATTCCCCCTAGGCTCATAGCCACCAGGGATTTCTCTCGCTTCTCTGCTGAGGCCTTCCAGAGCTCACTGAGAAATGCCAATTGGGCACCACTAAGGCTAGTAGGCAGTATTGATGAATCTGCTCAGTACTTCTAGCATACTTTCTCGGTGGCCAATCTCCACGTTCCAGTAAGGAAGCGACGGGCGAAAGGACAATGTCATAGATGAATATTGCGCGAGCTGAAATCCCTAATGATAATAAGAGACAAAGCCTGGAAAAAGGCCAGGCACTCCGTAAGCCCTGCAGACCTCGCTGACTATAGGTTACTGCAGAATCAGTGCAAGAAAGTCTCAAAATCTGCCTAAAGGGAATTCATCAAAACCCTTCAGCGGGATACCTTGTCAGACCCCAGGTTCTTCTGGACCAGTATCAATTCCCTGTTAAAAGGTTCAAGTAAACCTCAGCAGGGCAATGTAATCTGCAACGGATGAACCTTAACTGATGGAAGTGAGGCTGCCACTGCCTTTAACAGCTTCTTCACGGACTTGGGCACTCTCAGAAATGACCACCAACACCATAATCAGGGTTTCCCAGTCACTGAAACGCAGGACCCTCAGACCTCCCACTTCCACCTAAGGACCATGTGTGTCAAAGAATTGCTACCCCTCCTGCAATCTTTAAAACCCACAGATTCACTGGGACCTGATGGACTGGACCCTCAGCTGCTCAAGGCTGCTGCTCCCGCTGTAGCCTTACCTGTCACCCTGCTAATAAATAGATCCTTGAAGGAGGGAGTAGTCCCCAAAACTTGGAAGCAGGCCCATGTGGTCACAATCCATAAGGGTGGATCCAGAGATACAATTGGTCACTACAGACCCCTTTCTATCCTTTGCCACCTTGCAAAGATCCAGGAGCACTCATGTACAGCCAACTAAGGGATTACCTGGAAGCCAACCAGCTCCTGGCCCTGTCACAACACAGCTTCTGACAAAAGCACGGGACTGACACAGCCCTCATCAGGTTCAACTCTGATGTCCTGGCAACTGTGGACAAGGGCACCCCACGGGGGCAGTCTTTATAGACCTGACCAAGGCCTTCGACCTGGTAGACCACCCACTCTTGATAGCCTAGCTGAGTACATTTGGACTGGATCAACACTCTCTGAACTGGTTCTGCAGCTACCTGACTGGCTGCTTCCAGCAGGTCAAATGGAGAGGTGCAACCTCCAACCCTCTACCTTTAAATGAGGGGGTACCTCAAGGCTCCATCCTGTGTCTTCTCCTGTTCTCCCTGTTCGTCAACTGTGGGAGCAGCTCCGTAGTGCAGTATGCTGATGATGCAGTACTCTACAGAACTGTGTCACACCTGGACGATCTTGGACCCCTGCTCCAGTCAGACTTCATCCAGGCAGAAACTTGGCTGATCAAGAATTGCCTGGTCCTTAACCCAAACAAGACCAAAGTGTTCCTGTTTGGTCCAAAATCCTTGGGTCCCTCCTGGGCACATCTTCTGCCATTGGTCACTATGTCTGGCTCTACAATCGAGGTGGTCCAATCCTTCAGATACCTGGGTCTTTCACTAGACCAGGGACTCACCCTAAAGCCTCACGTGGATCTGGTGACAAAAAACATCCACCAAAAACTTGGGCTGCTCTACCGTCTAAGCGCCAACATGATACCTGAGACAAGACTCGCAATCTCTCAGAGTGTCCTCCTACCTACTCTTACCTATGCGGCCCTAACCCTACTCGGCACTGCAAAGCTTGACCATGGTAGACTGCAGACCTTGTACCACAAAATCACGCAATTTGCTACAAAAGCCCATCCAAGGACCCACCACTGTGAAGCCCTTGCCTCACTCAAATGGCCCACCCTGAATCTTAGGCTCTAGTACCTTCTGTTAAGCTGGACCTATAAGCTTCTCCGATGATCCTCCTGCAGGGCTCATCGGGCTACTTGCCCCAAAGTGGTCCAGCAGGCCTCTCCGCACTTTGGGCAAAACACTACTTGAACTGCACAGGACCAGATCCGCAGCTGGCAGTAAATCCTTTGCCCATATAGCCCCTACACTGTGGAATAAGCTCCCCTGTCAACTCCAGGAAGCCCCCTCCCTAGCGACTTTTCAGACTGGACTTCAGGCTCACCTAAACCACAGCTCCTGCACCTGTCCTGAAGGCTAGCTAATCCCACCCCCTGTAGTCTGGCTACAAAAAGCCTAACTTGCCCTAATTGCAATTAAGCTGCCACTGTTGAGTTTGTGTTTAAAATCAGTCATTACCACTGTAACCCCGTACCCTATGTCCTATACTGTATTGCTTGTATATTTTGTTGTACTACTTGACTATACTTCTAAAACCTCTTATATGCTAACCTTACCCTATGTCCTACACTGTACTGCTTATGTCCTATACGGTAGTGCTTGTATAGTTAGTTGTACTGTTTGTTTATAATGCTTGTTTGGTCTATTGTACTACATGTTTATACTTCTCAACCTATTGCCCTAAGCCTTGCAGCTGTCACTGCTGTTGTGCTGCATGTCATCACCTTCTGTTATGAAAATTGTACACTGCCACTGAATTACGGTATGCAGTGTCCTGCCCTGCATTATCTGATTGTACTTGCTCAGCTCTATGTAACTAACTCTGGGTCGCCCTTAAAAAAGGGATCTTCGGGGCCCAGTGGGCTAACCCAGTTACCAAAATTTTATAAATAAATAAATAAATGTTATGTATAAGTATCTATCTGACGTGGAGCCTTTGCAAAGGAGTCTTTGACTCAAAGGATTGTAATTCCAATTTGTCTCTTAAATAAAATAAAAATGAAATAAAATATCCCAGTTACAGGGCAAGCCATGCGAGTGCTCATGGTTCTGGTGTTACTAGCTTCCCTGACAACATGGGCTCCTTCTCCTCCTCCTCCTCATCTCTGCAGCTTCAGGGTCTCTCAGACTGATGGTGCAGTTGTGCAGTGGGGGGCAGCTTGAAGATACAGGCCAGTTGTGCAGTGTGGGGGGGGGAGGACAGCTCAAAGATGCAGGTCTCAGTGGCCTTTAGTTGTGGATCAGGCTCTCTGCATCCACAGCCATCTGGACCTCTCTGTTTCTTCCCTCTTCATCCTCTGCAGGAAAGACCAGTCTAGGAAGTAGGGGCCACATGTCACACACACACACACACACACACACACACACACACACACACACACACACATCTAAGCTTCTGGACCCTCGTGTGAGACATTAGCTAGTACCTGGCAGTAGCACTAACCAGCCTTCTCCTAGACTGCCTGTAGGCTTACTGCAGGTTTTCTCACACAGATGTACACACACACAGTGTCTGGTGCCCACAGGCTGGCAGCTGTGGCGCATATTTACCTCCTTAGTCTCTTTTACAGGAAAATGTAATTCTGATACTTTAAGCACATACAGTTCTGTTTCTGTATTCTGGAACAGTTGTAGAAACCTTGGAAGCACCGCCTAAAGGTGTCTATGGAAGCCCAAGCAGGCTTCTGTGAGTTGGCTCTAGCCAGCAGCACAAGCTCTCCTCACTCCAACTCCCTTCTTCGGGAACTGCCCTCAACATTTCCCTGGGCATTTCCGATTAGCACTTAGGGCTATCAGTCTCAAGAATTAGTATGCAGAATGTTTACTGGATGCCCAATAAGCATGAAGAAAGGGTACCATGAATTTGGCATCGTTACTGTCCCAGAGTGTTTTGGTGGTCATGTGCCAAGGCCTCTGACTGACTGGCTACCAGGTCTGGGGTTGGCAAAAGGGTTTTCATACTTGAAGAAACATTGCTTTAACTTTATGTGGGTTCCTGCCTTGCTTCTGTATTTACTGACCCCCCGTGTTGTAGCATGCACTGCACTTTGTTATTCTGTTGTGGCACTGGGTAATTACTCCATCGGAAGCTCCATGATACTGTCCCCCCATACCCCCAGAGATACACACACACACACACACAAACACACACACACACACACACACTGGCGCAATGGTGCCAAACACACGGATCCTTCCTTTCTTTCCCTACTAGTGTTGCCATGCCTCCTAAAGTCTGCTGGTGTCCCTGGGGCTACAGCACACTAGAGGAAGTGGTTTCCATGTGGCTGCAGGTTGCAGCAGTGAGAATTGCCGTGGAGGGTCTGGCACACTGTGCGCCATGCAGGTAATATTCAAGCTGCGCTGTCAGCTTGTACTTTCGAGCAGGCAGCTGCTCAAATGTGCTCACATTTGATTGTGCTAATGTTTCAAGAACCATTGAGCAGGCAGTGGCTCAGCAATCTCACTCCTCTGGTCCCCCACAGGCTAGAGTCCTGGGCACTGAGTCATAATTTCACATGTCAAAACAGTGCGGAACTATACTACGCTGTCTAAAGAGCGACCACCGGAAAAAAACAAATATCTTTGTTTCCTAGGGGGTTCTGCCTCCCGCACCCCTCCATTATGGGGGCTGCGCCCCCTGTCCCCCGAACCCACCCTACTAAAATAACCTCCTCCAGGGGGGCCAACTCGGGAAGAGGGTGACACTCGGGTGGAGGGCACCACAAGACAAAAAAATAAATGAAAGCGTTTACCTGCTGTGGAACCGGGAATAGAACCCCAGTCCACAGCCACTACATTGCCCTTTAGCACTGATGGCTCTACTCCCTGAGCCACAGCAGCTGTTTGGTGGACCACCTTCCGGCATACATCTTACCCTCTGTCCTGGAAACAGCTACAGGGTCACACACTATGTCCATCGTGTGGCATTGTGTACCCTGTAGTGGTTTTGACTCATGCTGTTCCTGTTGCACAGTTTTGCCCTACGACATTCTTCTTGCAAGAATATCACCCAGTAGGACAATCCCAGGGCATGAGTCAGCAACTAGATGGCAGTCAGTTGGCAGTCCTTCCTAGACAAAATGGAGGTGGTACTGTTGGCAGCAAGAAAGTTAGGTAAGCCCCATCTTTTTTTTGGGGTGGGGAGGGGGGCCATACCTTTGAAAATTTAACAAATTACCAGACTTTTATGTGGAGGTATAGAACAGCAGCAATTATGAGTGCAGCATTGCTAGTTAGAGCTACTAGATGGCATTCAAAGACATCTAAACTCTCCCGCTGTAGCTTACAACAAACTTAACTGGAGATCCGTGATTTGCCTCCAACATTTTTATCTCTGTGCTTAAGAAGTTCCGAAAGCAGTGCAAAGATAATGCCAATCACCACCCTATTGATGGTGCCCGATCTTGTAAAGCTCCGCTTTTGTCCCACGCTGTCTTCACACATTGCATCTAGGTTTGTTTGCTGAGTGTGGGTCAGTTAAGCAATAATGCATGACAGGGTGTGTGTTGTGCTGGGATAACGTCACGCCTTGGGTGGTGGGCACAAGACCGCAGGTTGAGTGTGACATTATTCTAGTACGACACACACCCTGGAGTGCATTATTGCTATTATACACTGTCTCCTTTGTAAAAACAGAAAGAAAAGTAGGATTTTTTTTTTTTACTTTTTTCATTGATTTATTTTGTATGTGGAGTTGTATGGATTAAAAAAAAAGTCCATAATTTGCACTGTGTCCAGAAGGTGGTGCTCTTGCTACATGGCACTGCTGGTAAATCACTATGTGTTTCTTTACAGTCCACCCCCACCAGTCTGACCACCTTTCATCTGTCCTTCATCCAAGAAACAGAAACATAGAAACATAGACTTTGATGGCAGATAAGGACCGCTTGACCCACCTAGTGTGCCCATGTCCCTACCTATTGGATAAGCTGCAGATCCTAGTTAACCAATAGCCTACTTCTTCCTACCCCCACCAGAATTGTCTTATGTCTGTCCCATGCATTCTTGAATTCCCCCACTGTTTTTGACCCCACAATCTCCTCAGGAAGGCCTTTCCATGCATCCACCACCCTCTCTGTGAAAAAATATTCCCTCACATTGCCCCAGAGCTGTCCCCCGTCTATCTTCAAATTGTGTCCCTTCTCCTTGCACATCTCTTCTTCTGAAAGATGTTAACCTCTTGGACTTTGTTGATTCCCCTTGAGGTACTTGAAAGTTTCTATCATGTTCCCCCTCTCCCTCCTTTCCTCGAGGGTATACATATTAAGCTTCTATAGTCTCTTTTCATATGGCTTCTGTTGCAAACCCTGCACCATTTTAGTTGCCCGCCTCTGGAATGCCTCCATCCTGTCTATGTCCTTGTAGAGATGGGGTATCCAGAACTGCATGCAGTACTCCAGAGGGGGTCTCACCAACTGTCCGTACAGAGAAATAACAACTTCCTGTCTTCTACTGGTGACGCCTCTCCCTATACATCCCAGTATCCCCCCAGCCATCCTTACTGCCTTCTCACATTGGTTGCTTACTTTTAGGTCATCTGATATGACTACCCCCAGGTCCCTTTCCATTTCTGTTGTTGTTAATACCTCCCTCCCATTGTGTACTCTTCCCTGGGTTTTTGTTTCCCAGGTGCATTACTTTGCACTTCTTTGCATTGACTCTAAGCTGCCATACTTTTGACCATTCCTCCAACCTTGCCAAGTCCCTTCTCATCCTTTCCACCCACCTTGTGTATCAACTCTGTTGCAGAACTTTGTGTTGTCTATAAAGAGGCATACTTTTCCTTCCAGTCCCTCTGCAATGTCACTTATAAAGACATTAAAAAGGACCGGACCCAGTTCTGAACCCTGCAGTACCCCGCTTGTAACCCCCCTTTCTTGGGAGCGAACTCCATTACTATTACCCTCTGTGTCCTGTTGTCCAGCCGATCGTTTACCCAGACTACCACCCTGGGACCCACTCCCACGCTGGCTAATTTGTTTATTAATCTTTTGTATGAGACTGCGTCAAATACCTTGCTGAAGTCTAGGTAGGCCGTGTCCATAGCCCCTCCCTGGTCTAACACTTTGGTCACCCAGTCAAAGAAATTGGTTAGATTCGTTTGACATGACCTTCCCACTGTGAATCCATGCTGTCTTGGGTCCTGTGCTCTGCTGGCCTCTAGGTACTCAACAATTCTTTCTTTCAGAAGTGATTCCATCATTTTCCCTACCACTGAGGTCAAGCTAACAGGTCTGTAGTTTCCTGCCTCTGCTTTGCTCCCACTTTTGTGAAAGGGAATCACATCCACCTTCCTTCAGCCCTTAGGTACCACACCATCCTCCCATGATTTGTTAAAAGTAAAGTCAGTGGCATCACTAGTTTGCCCCATAGTTCTTTTAGAATTCTGGGATAAATCCCGTCAGGCCCCATTACTTTGTCCACCTTCAGTTTTAGGAGTTCTTTCAGAACCCTTTCTTCTGTGAAAGGACTGGTATCGCCCCTCCCTGAGGGTGCTTCCATTGATTGAATTAGGTATCTCCCCCTCCTCTTCTTTTGTGAATATTGAGCAGAAGTATTCGTCCAGTATCCCGCTTTTCACTGTCTGTCTCTGCCCACCCACCTCCCTTTATTAAGCCTCACTATCCGTTCCTTGGTCTTTCTTCACTCTCTAATGTACCTATAAATGGTTTTATCCTTCTTAACTGAGTTGGCTATCTTTTCCTCGGTTTGGGCCTTTGCTATTCTGACTGCCTTCCCCGCTTCCTTCTGCTTTAACTGGTACAGTTCTCTGTCCTGCACCTTCTGTGTTTCCTTGTACTTTCTGAATGCTGTCTTTTTCTCCCTAACCTTCTCCACCACCTCTTTTGAGAACCATAGTGTTTTTTTCTTTCATTGTGATTTGTTTATTTGCTTCACACATAGGCTTGTTGCCTCTGTGATGGCAGTTTTGATGTTTCCCCATTGTTCCTCCACCTTTCCTTCTTGCCTGTTTGATACTGCTTTTCTGAGGCACTCTCCTATTTTGACAAATTCAGCCCTCCTAAAGTCCAGTACCCTCACTTTTGTATGGCTTGACTCAGCAGCTGTGTTTATAGTGAACCACACTAATTGGTGGTCACTTGTTCTGAGATGGTTACCCACTTCTAGATCTGAGATCGTCTCTCCGTCCCCGTTTGAGAGTTCCAGGTCTAAGATTATTCCTTCTGGAGTGGGTTCCAACACTAGCTATCTGAGGCATGCCCCCAGTAGGGCATTGAGAATGACCCTGCTCTTGGATGTGGCTGCAGCAAAGGTGCTCCAGTTAACATCTGACATATTCAGGTCCCCCATCAACAATATCTTCCCTTTTTCTGCCATCCTAAGGATGCCTTCTATAATTTTCTTGTCTATTTCCTCCCCCTGAGACGGGGGTCTGTTTACAACCCCCGTGCAAATTGTGGTGCAGTTTCCAGTCTGCAGAGTAACTGACATCGCCTCCTCTCCTCCCTGTTTACCCTTTAGTTCTGTTGCTTCGATCTCTTCCTTTATGCAGAGAGCTACTCCTCCTCCTCTTCTACCCTCCCTGTTCCTCCTGTAGATTGTGTATCCTGGTATGTTGACATCCCAGTCATGGGTCTCTGTGCACCATGTTTCTGTGACTGCCACGATATTCAGGCATCCCTCTTCCATCAAGGCCACCAGTTCAGGGAGCTTGCTACCTAGACTACGGGCATTAGTACTCATTGCCCTCCATTTTTTGATGGCCTTAACCTTTTTAGCCCCATCTCTGTCCTTACAGCCTTTTTCTCAATTTACCCCAGCCCTTCTCCCTATCAACTTCTCTATCTTGGTGTTTACCTCACTATTACCCTGATTTTTTTGGGGGGGCTAGGATTTCCCTGCTTCTTTTCAGTGCCTCCCCCCATGGCTAACTTAAATGCTTGCCCATGAAGCATTTAAACCTATCACCTAGGATCCTGGTTTCCCTCCTGGACAGATGCAGACCACTGCACCAGTATAGGCCTGTATTCCTCCAGGTGGACCCCCAGTCCCCAGTGAAGCCAAAACCCTGAGCTCTGCACCAGCTTTTCAACCATTGTTTGAATCCCATGATGTGGAGCACCCTAGCATCACCCATGCCATAAACATGCAGCCCCTCAGAGGAGGTTACTGTGCATGCTACTTGTCTAAGGCCCCTCCCCAACTCCACAAACTCCTCCTGCACTTTTCAGATCCCTTTCACAGCCAGGTCATTTGTCCCTAGGTGGACAATGATGTCCAGCTCACTCCCCCGTGCAGCTGCTCCCGTGATCCTGAGGATTCGCTCCCTGTCCCTCCAAGCCATGACGCCAGGCAGGCATCTTGCCTCCCTCTCCCGCCTTCCCCAGTTCTACCCCCCTAACAATTGAGTCCCCCACCCGGAGTTGTTTCCTTCCCTTGTGGGTTCCCATGCCACCCTCCTTTGGGTCTCCTTTAGAAATATAGAATTTGATGGCAGATAAGGACCACTTGGCTCACCTAGTCGTCCCATTTCCCTACCTAATGGATAAGCTGCAGATCCTAGTTAACCAACAGCCTACTTCCTCCTACCCCCCAATAGAATTGCCTTATGCCTGTCCCATGCATTCTTGACTTTCCCCACTGTTTTTGACTCCATGACCTCCTCAGAAAGGCTGTTCCATGCATCTACAACCCTCTCTGTGAAGAAATACTTCCTCACATTACCTCTGAGCCGTCCCCCCATTATCTTCAAATTGTGCCCCCTTGTTCTTGCACATCTCTTTTTCTGAAAGATACTTTGTGGAGGTTCCCAGCATCTTCCTTGGTTTCCACTGTGTGTGCCTCCATAGAGGAACCACACTCTGCCAGAATGGTGTATGAATTGTAGAGAGGTACAGCTGGATGGATGCACCTCCGTTTCACCACCCTCGTTCTCCCTGAGCCCACTGTGGTCCAGCTGTTCCTCTTTCTTGGCAATCTCTGAGGCAGTGGCCCTGGTGGTCGCTGGGTCGGATAGGAGGTCCCTTGAATCCTGACCAACGCAGCCGGGAGATGAGCAACCTCCTCCCTCTGCCCAGAGAGTTACCTGCAAATGGGACAACACTGCATACTCCAGAATGTCTCCGGGAAGACTGTCGCTCCACAGCCACTGCATTGCACCACTCCTATCATGTATTATTTGTAGCTCCTCAACTGTTGTTTTGTATGCTTACTCTTTCCTCTCTGTTTTTTTTTCCCTACCTACTTTCCTACTGCCTCCGTGCCCTTACAGCTCCTGCTCTTCCTGTTCTGGGACAGGAAGTTCCTGTATTCCTCAGTAGTCTCCTCCTTACTTGCTCAGAGTCAGATCTTCAGCTGCTGTGGGAGGGGGGAGGAGGATGGAGAGCTACTCTTTTCCTTCTAGGATGGTGAGTCTTTTGTGCCTCTGTGATCACTCCCTTCCTGCTCCCAAACAGGAAGTTACTGTTGTCTGTCAAATCCTGTGCCTATAAAAGTGGAACTAGCTAAGGGGGAGGGGGAGGGCTATATAGTCCCAGAGAGTTGTAAAGTTCTAACAGCACCTCCTTTCTCTTGCTGTTCTCTGATAAAAGCTATCTAGGACAGCTTTAAATCCAAACATCTGGCTTCCTGCTGCTTAAGCTACTTCCCCTGGTTCACAGTTCCCGTCTTCACCTAGCTAACTGTACAGATAACAGTTCCCTTCACCCAACTCAGACAAACACACTAACTCTTGTTTTTTTTGTTTGCTTTTACCCTAAATTGAAGGTCGCAGTTGTAGAGTTCTAGTTCTTAAGTCCCAGTAGAGTAATAAAGTTCTAGCAGCACCTCCTTCCTCTTGCTGTTCTCTGTGTGGCAATTTTTTTTGTATAGTGACATCCATGAGCAGTGCTGGCAGCAGTAGTTGTGAACTGCACCAGGCGGAATGTGTGAGTGATCGTAGTTGCCTGGCACTCGTTAGTCATAGAAAGTTCCATTCTCCTCCACACGTCTTGAGTGATATAAAAAAGTTTTAGATGAGAACCCTCCTGCACCTCTAAGATTAATTATCTAGGTTAGCAAGGGGCCTTTAGAAATGCTTTTGTCTATCTGCCCTGGGATTGGGAAAATGTGGAAATGTAGTCAGGTGCCTGAAGACCGCTCAGAAAGAGAGAGTGGGAGACTGTGTGTCTGCTTTCAGCAGAGCAGTGAACTGTGAGGTGAGCATGCACTCTGAAGATGTTTTATTGGGTTTCTGTGAAGCCAGTAATGGGTGGTTTAAAAAAAAAAAAACTGAGGCTTGTCTCGGGGCTCCTTGATATCATCAGATATGATCACCCCATGGTATCTCTCTTGCTTAGTAACTATAAATGCCTCACCCCCCCCCATCTTATACACAAGCACCAGGTTTTCCTGTCATAGGTGCATGACTTTGCACTTTTTGGCATTGAAACCCAGATGCCACTTCCTAGACCACTCCTTTGGTTTCCCTAGATTCATTTGCATTCACTCCACCCCCTCCTAGATGTCAACCTTGTTGCAGATTTTTGTGTAATTCATTTATTTATTTCATTTTTGTAACCGGGTGATCCCTCTGAGACCAAGGTCCCTTTTCCAGGGTGACCTGGATTTAATAACAGGTATACAATTAGAGAAACATTACATATCAGACAAACCATCATACAGTCACAATTGCAAAGAGAAACACATTCCTCTCCAGTTCCTCAGCAATGTCTCTTATGAAGGCATTGAAGAAAACATGGTCCAGTACCAATCCCTGTGGTACTCCACTGGTCACTGTTCTGTCCTCTGTGTAACTGCTGTTTACCACCACCCTCTGCTTCCTATATTTCAATCAGTTATATTGCCATCTCACCACCTTCTCTCCCACCCCCAGACTGCTAAGCTTCTTTATGAGCCTCCTGTGTGGTACAGTGTCAAAGGTCTTACTGAAGTCCAGATGGGCTACATCCACTGCCCGACCCTGATCCACTTCTATAGTCATCTAGTCAAAGAAATCTATGAGCTTTGTCTGATATGACCTACCCCCTGGGAAGCCATGCTGCCGGTGGTCCTGCAGCCCATATATCTCCAGGTACTCCATCAGTCTCTGCTTCAACAGGGACTCCATTAGCTTCCCCACTACTGATGAGAGACTGACTGGTCTGTGATTGCTGGCATCCTCCTGGCTGCCACTCTTGTGCAGAGGTAACACACTGGCCCTCCTCCATTCCTCTGGAACCATCTCTCATCTCTAATGAGGTGCTAAATAGTGTTGCCAGAGGGGCATCTAGCACCATGCTCAGTTCCTTAAGTACCCTTGGGTGTATCCTGTCTGGCCTCATCACCTTGTTTTCCTTTAGGGCTTCCAACCCCCAGTGGACTCTCTCTTCAGTAAATGGACTTGTGTCTACCCCTGTCACTCCAGTGCCTGTTAGTGCATGTCGGTCCATCCCCCCTCCTCTGTGAAGACCAAGAAGAAGTATTTATTTAAAAATTGTGGATTTTTCTTGGTCTTCCTTTGGACAGCCCCCAAGTCTCCTAATCTTCACTATACCACCCCTTGCCTTCCTCTTTTCACTCACGTACCTGAAGAAAGTCTAATCCACATTTTTGATCTCATGTGTGATACTTTGCTCAGTTTGAGCCTTTGCTGATCTTACCTTTCTTCCTGCCATTCTTTGTTTCTCTAGATATACCTCCCTATCCACCTCCATTTGGGTCTCTTTATTCTTCCTCAAAACTGTTTTTTCCTCCCTTACTGCCTTTTATTATTTATTTATTTAAAAGAGTTTCACCAGGAAAGACATACTGGGCTTACAAATAGCTCATTTCCAGATGTGCCCTGGGGAGGAGGGAGAAAGGGATAAATACAGAGATAATTGTATATGCAATGATTTACAATAATATGGTGCAGAGATTAATTGTGTTTATACTTGGATAACAAAATAGTAGTTACACTAGATAATAAAGCAGTAGTTACACAACACTATGCAATAGTACAAAATATACATCATTTATAGATAAGATGCATGGTCATAAGGGAGTAGTATTGACAGTACACAACTGCGCTGTGGGTACAGGAGAATCAGGCTGACACAGGTCATTTGTAACCCAGGCTAGGGGTGTAGGAGGTTGGTAGAGTGGACAGATATGGGGCAGGAGTGGAGGAGGGGGAAGGGTAGAGGATTTGAAGAGGTAGTCTTTGGACAGGCAGGAGTAGGTGGAAGTGTGAGGAAGAAAAGATTGGGTGAGGAGGTGAGGCGATTAATTAGGAGCAGTTAAAGGAGTGGGCAACTGGGGAGAGGGGGACATGGAAGGGAAAGAAGGGAAGAGTTGGGCGAGGGGGAAGGGCAAGTTAATTAGGACATTTACAGGAGGGAGCAGTGTGGTCTTGTAGAGAGGTTAGAGAGCATTTTGAGGAAGCAGAAGGAGAATGAAGCCTGTCCAGCAAGGGACTTATGAGGGGGGAGCAGTAGAGAGTGATAGACAGGTTTATGGAGGGAGTAAGAGGAGGGGGGTGTAGGCAAGATGAGGCACCTCAGATGTGGGTGAGGAAAGCCAGTCAGAACTTTGAAATAAAGGAGGTGCAGTAGATTTGGTGGTGATCTTCCAGGGAAGGGAAGGATAGAGCAGCATACAGAGCAAAGTGGTGGGTGCTGGGGGGGGGGGAACAGTTCAAGGCAAAACGGCAGAAGAAGTGGAAGAGAGGGGTCCAGTCTGGCCAGAGTGGACCTTGGGGCAGCACCATAGACTACAGTATGTCACCATAATCAAAGATAGGGAGTATCATCTTAATGATGATATCGCGTTGGGCAGATAGTGGGATTTAATTTTTGTGCCTGGAGAGGGTACCAAGCTTGGGGTGGAGTTTTTTATGACTGGTGTCTATGTGCCATAAAAAGTTGAGGTGCCAGTCAAGCCAGACCCCAAGGTACTTGAATGAAGGCACATCCTCAATTGTGCCCCCATCTAGGGTGTGGAATGATTGGAGGGATGGGAGCTTGGAAATCCTCGGTTTAGTTTCAAAGCACATAGAGACCATCTTTTTAATATTTAGGGATAGGTGATTAGACCTGAACCATTTCTGGACAGTGTCAAAATCGGGTTGAAGCTTAGATATTAACTCAGCTGGAGAAGACCCAGAGGCAAACAGGACTGTGTCATCTGCGTACATGTGGATGGATGTAGATTAGCAGGCAGGGGGAGGTCATTGAGAAAGACAGAAAAAAGTAGAAGGCCAAGAACAGATTCTTACATAGAAACATAGAAATTGCTGGCAGATAAGGACTGCAAAGCCCATCTAGTCTGCCCATAGGACCTCCCCTTGTTTGGGGCCCCTGACTCTACTAGATCAACAGCTTTCTCCTCTCCCTCCCTACTTCTAGTGTTCCCTTATGTCTGTCCCATGCATGTTTGAATCCCTCCACTGTGCTTGTTCCCACCACTTCCTGTGGCAGATCATTCCATGCGACCACCATCCTGTCTGTGAAGAAAAACTCTCTCACATTCCCCTCAACCTACCTCCTACCAATTTCATATCATGCCCCCTTGTTCTTGTACTCCCTATATATATTGGAAGATGTCACCTCCCTGCACCTTGTTTATGCCTTTAAGGTACTTGAATGTTTCTATCATGTTACCCTGATCTTTCCTCTAACAAGTACATATTGAGGTCCTTTAATCTCTCCTCATATGTTTTCTGGTCTTAGCCTTACAATCCCCCCCCCCCCCACCGGCTTTCCTTCTTTCGTTAATGTACCTAAAGAATGTTATGTCCCCTTTCTTTGCTGTCTGCACTAGTCTTTCCTCAGTCCATGCCTTTACACTCCTAACAGCCTTCCCTGCTTCCTTCAGATGCTTTAGGTACACCTCCCTGTCTTCTTCCCTTTGAGTCTCCTTGTATTTCCTGAAGCCTGCTCTTTTGGCCCTTACTTTGTCTGCCACCTCTTTTAAGAACCAAAGGGGTTTCCTCCTTCTCTTGCCTTTGTTTACCAGTCTGATGCATTGGTTTGTCACTTCTTCTATAACTCCTTTCATGTGTTCCCAGTGTTCCTCGAATCCCCTCCTATTTCTGTCTTCATCAGGGCTTCTTGGATGCACTTTCCATCTTAGCAAAGTCCACTGTTGTCTGAAATCTAAGACCTTTGCCTTTGTGTGACTTGTCTGTGACCCTGTCCCCATGCTAAACCATTCTATGTTGTGGTCACTGGACCCCAGCTGACCTTCTACCCGGACTTTTGTGATTCTGTCCCCATTGTTCAGTACTAGGTGCAGAACTACCCTGTCTCCAGTGGGGTCAAGCACTAGCTGCGCAAGTGCTGCCCCCTGTAGGGAATCTAAGACGTCTCAGCTTCTGGTTCAAGCAGCCGCCATGGTGCTCCAATCCACGTCTGGCATGTTGAAATCATCCAGCAGCTGAACTTTCCCCTCTTATTGCCATCCCATGTATTTCATCCACCAGCTCCCTATCCACTTCCTGCCCACCTCCCCCCGTTCATATTGCTATGCCATTGCCAGGCTCAGAGTGACCTACAGTGACTCAGCTTTTTCTGATTACCCTGTACCTCCGCTGCCTTTATACTTTCTCTGACGTACAGGGGCCAAACCTTTTTTTTTTTTACCACCCCTATCACTCCTGAACAGAGCATACCCTGGTACATTTATGTCCCAACCATGATTTGATGTGTACCAAGTCTCTGTTATTGCTGCTATGTCCAGGTTCCCCTCTACTAGCAAGGCCTCCAGGTCTGGGATTTTATTTCCCAGGCTGCAGGTATTTGCTACCATGGCCTACCATGTTGTGCTGCCCATCCTCCCCTACTCCTGTTCTTGCTCCCCTGGTTCTTTTCCTACCCCAGTTTTCATTCTTATGCATGTTTGATTCCTCTGCTGTTCACTCTAGAGGCACTTCCTTATGGTCAATTACTCAGACTTAAAAGAATTTGTTTGGAACATCTGGATTTTGAGGAGGCTAAAAATGACTTATTTAACCTCTACCTTGTTTATTAAGGTAGAGGTTATTCTCAGGAAATTTTGGAGAAAGCATCACATAAGGTGGACTAAAAGCATAGGTCTGATCTTTTACAATACCAACAGAAAAGGGAACAACTAGATTGAATTGTTTTCACTACAGAATGTGGCCATGGATCCATGGACCTGCGAGCCATATTTAAAAATATATTAGCATATATTAGGTGCCGACAAAGATCTGAAACAGGTTTCAGAAGCTGGTTCCCTCATAGCATTCAAAAAAGGCAAAAGATTAAAATACCTGCTTGTGCAGAGTGAATCTAGAAGACCACCAATTTCAGGTACTTGGCGGAGTTCTAAACCACATGGCTTCTTTCCATGTAAACATGGCCAGATTAAGGTAACCTGGGGCCCTAGACTAAAGAGAAATCTGGGGCCCCCTCTTGTCATGACTATGACCCTTTGCCACAAAGGGACCCTGTCACACACACTGTAAAGCACCTTGGAAATCCATTTATATACAAACTGTAACTCATGTTAGGATACAGTTTGTAAGAGATATGAGGCAACAGAATACAAATCAAAATTCCTACCCTTCTGCTCCCCTCTCTCATAGAAGTTGTCGGCAGATAAAGACCATCTGGCCCTCCTAGTCTGCCCTGTTAATCCTGTCTATAGCCCTTCCTTAGCCCCCCTGTAAGTCCACAGATTTTCCCCATGTTTGTCTTGGTGCTAGGATTCCTTTATGCCTATCCCATACATTTTTGAAGCCTGTGATCATTTTAATTTTCACCACTTCCACTGAGAGTCTCTTCCAAGCTCCCACCACCCTGTCCATAAAGAAAAACTTCCTGACATTCCCCCTCATTGCCCCCCCCCCAGTTTCATTGTGTTACCCCTAGTTCTTGTGCAAGTGTTCTGGAAAATACTCCCTTCCTGTACCTTATTCACACCCGTGAGATATTTATATGTCTCTGTCATGTCTCCCATCTCCCTCCTCTCTTCCGGAAAATACATGTTTAATTCCACAAGTCTGTCCTCATAGGGCTTTAGGTACACCATCTTGGTTGCCTTCCTTTGAATCCCTTAAACCCTATGTCCTTTCAGAAGTAGGGCCTCCAGAACTGTACACAATGCTCAAGGTGAGGTCTCACTAGCTTTATGACTGCCGTTCTTCTGCTAGTGATCCCTGTACCTAAACACCCCCAGTATTCTGCTGGCTTTCCCACCATCTTGTCATGCTGCTTAGCCACCTTCAGGTCTTTGGAAATAATTACCCCAGGTCCTGTTCCTGTCTTGCGACCATCAGTTCTCTCCCCCCCAATGGTATTTAGCCATAGGGTTCTTGTGTCCCAGGTGCAGGATCTTGCACTTCTTTGCATTAAAGCTCAGTCCCAAGGCTCTTGACCACGCTTCCAGTTTGCTAAGATCCTCTCTCATTTGCTCCACCCCCATTGAGTGTCCACCCTGCTGAAAACATTGGTATCATTCGCAGACAGACACACCTTCCTTACCAGCCCTTCAGCAGTATTGCAGATAAATATATTGAAGAGTACTGGACCTAGCACTTACCCCAGTGGCATCCCACTAGTCACTTTTCCTTCCCCTGAGTGCATGCCACTTACCACAACCCTCTGACTTCTACCTTCCAGCCAGTTTCTCACCCATCTAATTACTTTCTATCCTACCCCAGGGCTATTTAGTTTGTTCAGTAGCCTTCTATGAAAATTCTTAGAAACTTCAGACCCATTTTTCCTTTTTTCATAACTTTGATCATTTTCAAGACACTCATCACCCCCTGCCAAAACTCAACTGTGAACCCTCCTACTAATTTTCACTGATAGGAGAATTGCATTCAACATCCAATTCCAGACAAGGAGTGTAAATATTAATTAAAACAGTATAGCCTAGTAGTTACAGTGTCAAGCCAAGAGCCTGGAAAATATGTAGACTCAGAATACTTGAATTTGTGAACCACAACCTCTACCTGCATGCTACATGACATAGGGCCATGGCGTGTCACAGAACATCCATGAGCTAATGAGAGGCAGCTGGAACTTGGAACAGGCTCTCCAATAAGTAGGCTATACTGACCCTCTGATCCTTCTAGTGTGAATGATAGGGCCCCCCCAAATGCACAACAGAAGAGACAAGTGGTGGACAAACTAATGCAGGAGGGAACCCATTTAAGATTTTCACCAGCCACTCTCCCTATCAAGAACACCATTGGGGGGGCAGAGATCTTTCTAGCTACTTCTTCCCACTTGGGATACCAGGGGGTGGGAGACAAGGCAAAGGAAAAGGGCCTGTTTTCATCTTAAAGGTCAGTCTGGTTGGAGCCCCACAAAGCTATCACCTGGACTTAACACCTAATCAGGGAGGTGAACTTCACATTCAAGCTGACAAAGCAAAGGAAACAGGCCTGCTTACACCTTATAGGTTAGTCTGGTTGCAGCCCACTGAAGCTGTACTTAACACCTAATCAGGGAGGTGAGATTCCCATCACGTTTCAGCTCCTGCCTTATTCATCTTATTCAGCAGTCAAGTCCATTACAAAAAAATTCAGTACAAAGAAATGGGTATGTAGTAAATATATTTGGGGGATTGTTAGGGGCCCCCTGGCAGGTGGGGGCCCTAGGCTAGTGCCTATATTGCCTATGCATTAATCTGGCCCTGCATGTAAAAGATGCAAAACATGTAATTCTGCAATACAGGGCAACACTTTTGTAAACCCTGGTAATCTGGGCATCAGGAAAGTAAAGATTAACAGCTTCTTGACTTGCTCCACCAAGTCTGTGGTATATGCACTGTGGTGCTCCTGTGGAAAGGTTTACATAGGACAGACATCTAGGTGTCTTAAAGAGAGAATACAAGAACACTACAGGGCCATATGAAAATGGGATTTAGAACATATAGTAGGTAATATCTGGCAGACTTGGTGGACATTTTGGCCCACAGAATACACTATATGGCAATAGACTATGCACCACACAGATTAATAATAATAATAATAATAACTTTATTTTTAAAGCGTCTTTCAGTATATCAAGGCACTGAACATGTCAAAAACCACAACATACAACACCAATTAAAAACATATAAATAAAATAATTTCATAACAACATCACATATTAAAAACAAACAATAAAATATTCCATAAAATCAAAACACAGTATTTGCAATCAGATTTCATTAATCCTTCAAGTAAGCCATATGCCACAGGTAAGTTTTTAAATTTTTCTTGAATACCTCCATGGAGGTGCACTCCCTTAACTGGTGTGGTAGAGAATTCCAAAGAGTGGGTGCAGCATAAGAAAATACTCTACTACCAGAAGATTTTAAACTCACTCTTGGAATCTCTAACAACCTCTCGTTGGCCGAGCGGAATGATCGGCCAGGGCATTAAGGCACCAGAAGTTCTTTCAGATAGGTCGGACCCTGATCATGAAGGGCTTTGAAAGTCAATACGATCACTTTAAAGGTGATCTGCCACCGTATAGGAAGCCAGTGCAGTTCGTGCAGTACCGGGGTAATATGACTGGATCTCCTTGTCCCAGTCAAAACCCCGGCTGCAGCATTCTGCACCAGCTGTAGGTGAGGGATTTCAACCCCAGAAAATGCAAAGTAAAGGGCGTTGCAGTAGTCCAAGCACGAGGACACGAAGGCGTTGACCAATGTTGACAAAGAGTCAGACGGAACAAGGTGACGCACCCTGGCAATAGTCCTAAGATGATAAAAGGAAGTCCTGACAATGGCCGACACTTGAAATTGAAGGGTCAGCCTGTCATCTAGGACAATCCCAAGGTTGCACACCCATTCAGGGGTCGGAAGTGACACGCCACCAAGAAAAATTCCAGAGGGCATGCCATCATGCGACCTCGCTATCTGACCTCTTGGGTCCACAACTAACACCTCTGTCTTCTCTGAGTTCAACTTTAACCAACTAGAATACATCCACCCTTGGATTTCTTCCAGACAGTTATTAAACACCGAGAGAGCTCCATCCTGGTCAGGTGCAAAAGACAGGTATAGCTGGGTATCATCTCCATAGCAGTGAAACCTCAGCCCATACCGTCTTATAATGTCTCCAAGGGGCAGCATATACACTGCGAATAACATGGGTGACAGCACTGAACCCTGAGGCACCCCACACAACAAAGAAGTTGGGCCAGAGGAATGAACCCCCGACACAACTCTTTGTGATCTCCCAGTAAGGAATGAAGTGAACCATTCTAAAACAGTTCTCGACATTCCACAGATTAGCCTCAGGCATGCTAACAAAACCAGGTGATCCACAGTGTCAAAAGCTGATGAGAGATCAAGGAGAACTAGAATGGAATGTCTCTTCTGATCCCTTGCCCTCAGAAGATCATTAAGCATCCGAACCAGCGCAGTCTCGGTGCTTTGTCTTTTATGAAAACCAGATTGGAAGGATTCATAGACATTATGGATGGTTAAATGGTCTTCCAATTGGGCTGCCACTACCTTCTCAATAACCTTCCCAATAAAGGGAAGGTTAGAGATAGTGTGTAGTCTGAAAACAGTCTGGGTCAAGTAGCTTTCTTCAAGAGGGGTGTCATCACTGCCTCTTTCAGGGAGTTAGGAAATTCACCTGACTCTAAGGAGCACCAGACTATTTGCACCATAACTGGACCGATGGTCTCAGAACAACCCAAAATTAGGGAAGTCAGTCCAGGGTCCAAACTACAGCTCGTGGGCCGCACACTATGGATGATCCTCATAATAGCCACGATCTCAGGTCGGCAAAAGGAACTCCAAGAGAACTGAGGTATTGTGAACTCACACTGTTCTACAACATCACCCTTAGAGATTGCCAGACGCAAGTCTGCCCTGATGTCAGCCACCTTAGTTGCAAAGAACCAAGTGAGCACGTTGCACTCTAATTGTGAAAAAGCTTTTCGCACTTGCAGACAGGCTGGGTTGCACAGTCTGTCTACAGTCCGAAACAACTGAGCCAGTCGATTCTGTGCAACTGCAATCTCCCTGGACAGGAATTCTGCCTTCTTATGGGTGATTGCCGATTGAAAGATAGAATAATGTTCCATAAACCTAAGGTGGTCAGCATCAAGGGTCGGACTTGTGCCAGCAACGCTCTAACCTTTGCCCCTGTCTCCTCAACTCCCTCAGTGTTCCATCAAACCAAGGGGACCTGGGGTGAAGGGATAGGGGGCACTCATGAACAGGAGCAATAAGATCCAGGGCCACTGTAACGGCCATATTATAGGCCGACACCAGTGCATCTGGGTTACTGCTAGCCAACATGGGGGATGAGAGGTCAAGGACCGCCGCAAGGCCCTGGGAAGTAATATTCCATAATGGGCGGTACCTGACCATCTCCACAAGGGAAGGCCTTCTCAGGGGGGTGCAAAAATTGAACCTCACTCGTGTAGTGGTCAGACCAGGTGACTGGTTCCACCCCCACGTCGGATGAATCAATCCCTAAGAGGAAGACTAAATCCAGAGAGTGCCCAGATTTATGTATAGCAGTGGAAACTACCTGTGTAAGGCCCAAAGAAGACATAAGTTGGAGGAAGTAATTACCAAATTGTGAGAGTTCATCATTGACCCAGGCGTTAAAGTCACCCAGAACCATCAATCTAGGTGACTCAAATGACATATCGACGAGGACGTCTGCTACTTGCTGTAAGAAGTGTTTCCCATCTCCGGGTGGACGGTAGATGAGAACGATTCTAACGCCTACACCTACTACAACTGTGCACTCAAAGGATTCAGCCTCACCTACTACCACATTCGTGAGGCCCAATTTAGTCTTAAAACAGACTGCAACTCCCCCTCCCCTCTGGTCTAATCTCGGGCGGTGTATAACCGAGTACCCGGCCGGAATCATGGCCTCCAATATGGGGCCTGAATTTTCATCCAGCCAGGTCTCGGTGATGCAAGCCAAGTCAGCCGAACTAATAAGATCAGCTATAATGGTGGTCTTATTCCTAACAGACCTGGCATTGCATAACACCGCCCGAGTTGGACAAACCTCAGAGGCTGTCCGGCGTATCTGCC
The DNA here is from genome assembly GCA_016271365.2 of Neoceratodus forsteri. Lineage (NCBI taxonomy): Eukaryota > Metazoa > Chordata > Ceratodontiformes > Ceratodontidae > Neoceratodus > Neoceratodus forsteri. Next base: position 487,754,378 of record CM028134.1, read on the forward strand.
CACCAAATTCAGTAGTGCCCTTGGGTATGGGCACCAGACATGGGGAACCCCGGTCTGGATTCCATTTCACCCCAGGGCACCTTCTGGACTTAATAACCCTGATACAGTGGCCCGCTCTTTCATCCTCTCCCTGTTCGCCACCCCGCCCTCCTCACTCTCCTCCCCAGACAATCCCCAGCGCTCTACAGCACTGGTAAGTATCAAATTGCAGGGGAGGAGTATAAAAAGGGCAGAGGACATGAAGAGAGGAGGATGAATAGCACACCGCCATGGAACCTGCAGGCCAGCACATGTCACCGCTTAAACTAAACAATTTATACACCAAATATAATTAAAACTAAACTAATCTAAAAACCCATACAAAATAAAACACAAATAAAATTAAAAGAAAAAAGAAGCTAATAAACAAAACAAAATAAACAAATAAAAATAAATAAATATAAATAAATATAAACAAATATATAAAAGGGTACTCTCACTACCCCTACAACAAAAATTACCCCCCCCAGCTCTCTCACAGCCAAATAAAGAGAAGGGAAAATATCTTAGCACTCTCACTGCAAGATAAACTAAACAAATCAAACAAAAAACAAAATAACTAAACAAAAAACTCAAAATATAATGCAAAAAATAATGTTTTTAAAACCCCTGGGTCTCTCACCACCAGGAATAATAGAACAAACAGCATAGGTCTAAAGCTGCCATACTTTTAAAGCCCCCACTGAAGAACTCAAAAGCTGGTAATACTAATCACAAGCCCCACATAACAGAAGTCCAAATAATCTCGAAAATCACTACATTATCTTCACATTCCTGGTATTCCACTCCAGCCACTGCAAATTCTCACTATTTGGAGTTTATCCAGCAGGAGGTAGACGCTCCTAACCCAGCGAACCCTAGGAGGGTGCGTTTATGCGACCAGTCTCCCCTACTTGGGATGCCAGAAGAAGCCCAGCCTCTGCCAGGCAACTCTGGCACCACCCGGAGGCCCCGAGAATGCCAGCCCACCGGCAGGTACTCCCGACCCTCCCAGGGACAGACAGCAGCACCCAGCACCCACCTCTGGAACAGCCGGGCCAGTCAGTCAGATCTCTCCTCCTCCTTCTCCAGCACGACTCCACCACACAAAAAGGCCAATAATTCAACTTGAAATCTTCAAGTACCCATGCAAAATTAAATCTCAAGTAACCAGACAAAACCCAGGTACTCTGTTTCTCCGGTATTATGATTTCCAGTTAGGTCCAACAGTCCACTGAGTCCAAGAAAGGGGGCAAGCAGAACAAACGACGAACAACTCAGAAAACACTGCAGACATCTTCCATAAGCCGAGAGGATTCTCCCTTCCAGTCCTCAACCTCACAGTTCACACATAATGGCCAGGCAGCATCCAGGCACGCAAAAAAGTTCTCCCATGAATCAATAGGAAACCCAAAAAATTGAGGTTCCAGGTCCAACGCAAACAGAGATCTTCTTCGTTACTGCTCCCACAACTCCCCGACTCCACAGCTTCTCACGCTGTGACTCTAAATAACATTTAGGACATGAGGACCTAATGCAAAATCACTGGGGGCAAACTAGTTCGGTACTCTGATATTCAGCAGAGTTCTTCTTCATTACTGCCCCCACAACTCCCCGACTCCACAGCCTCTCACACTGAGATCAGGGAAACAGTCGGAAAAGCATAACATTACAGAATCACTGGGGGGCAAACAAATTTGGTGCTCCAATATTCGGCAGAAATCTTCTTCACAACTGCTCCCACAACTCCCCGACTCCACAGCCTCTCACGCTGTGACTCTAAATAACATTTAGGACATGAGGACCTAATGCAAAATCACTGGGGGCAAACTAGTTCGGTACTCTGATATTCAGCAGAGTTCTTCTTCATTACTGCCCCCACAACTCCCCGACTCCACAGCCTCTCACACTGAGATCAGGGAAACAGTCGGAAAAGCATAACATTACAGAATCACTGGGGGGCAAACAAATTTGGTGCTCAATATTGTGAAATCTTCTTCACAACTGCTCCCACAACTCCCCGACTCACAGCCTCTCACCTGTGACTCTAAATAACATTTAGGACATGAGGACCTAATGCAAAATCACTGGGGGCAAACTAGTTCGGTACTCTGATATTCAGCAGAGTTCTTCTTCATTACTGCCCCCACAACTCCCCGACTCCACAGCCTCTCACACTGAGATCAGGGAAACAGTCGGAAAAGCATAACATTACAGAATCACTGGGGGGCAAACAAATTTGGTGCTCCAATATTCGGCAGAAATCTTCTTCACAACTGCTCCCACAACTCCCGACTCCACAGCCTCTCACGCTGTGACTCTAAATAACATTTAGGACATTGAGGACCTAATGCAAAATCACTGAGGCAAACTAGTTCGGTACTCTGATATTCAGCAGAGTTCTTCTTCATTACTGCCCCACAACTCCCGACTCCACAGCCTCTCACACTGAGATCAGAAACAGTCGGAAAGCATAACATTACAGAATCACTGGGGGCAAACAAATTTGGTGCTCCAATATTGACGAAATCTTCTTCACAACTGCTCCCACAACTCCCGACTCCATAGCCTCTCACGCTGTGACTCTAAATAACATTTAGGACATGAGGACCTAATGCAAAATCACTGGGGGCAAACTAGTTCGGTACTCTGATATTCAGCAGAGTTCTTCTTCATTACTGCCCCCACAACTCCCCGACTCCACAGCCTCTCACACTGAGATCAGGGAAACAGTCGGGGAAGCAGAAATGCACAAAATCACCGGGGGAAAACAAGTTCGTAGCTCTGATGTTCGGCAAAAACGTCCTAGTCTAACTCACTGCTTCAGCCCTAAACTAGTCTAAAAACAAAAAAATAAATAAAAGTAGATAAAAACAAGCAAAAACACAAAAAACAATCCAGAAACAAACGAACTGCAGGAACTAATGTTCTGGCTGGCTCAGCTCAGCTGCCATCTTGGGATGATGGATTAAGGGGAGAGGACAGAATCCTGAACTGGATAAAAAAGAATCCTTGTATATTTTCAAGCTAAAAACATTGAAGCCCTCTGGTTTTAGTGAACAAATGGACTGGAAATCTCATATCCTTGTGTAATGGCTATGAATGTTGTATTTTGGGAATACTGCATAGAATTTGGATTTTCCCGTTTAGGGTACAATATTGGATGTACATGCATTGAATGGAGTAAGGTTTTTATAAACTTAAAAAATGTTTTTTTTCTATATTGGGGAATATAAAAAGAAATATAATAAGATTGTTACAATTCTGCTATTATGATATGAATTAGTGAAACATAGAAACATAGAAGTTGACAGCAGATAAGGACCGCAAGGCCCATCCAGTCTGCCCATTTCTTTTTCTACCTTATAAATGTGCCATCGGCCTTTGCTCTGTCAGTGACCTATCTATTCATAGTCATTTGTATTGCTCCCTTATGCCTATCCCATGCCTGTTTGAAGCCCTGCACTGTATTCATAGCCACCACTTCTTGTGGTAAGCCATTCCATGCATCTACCACCCTTTCTGTGAAAAGAATTTCCTCACATTCCCCTTAATCGGCCTCCTCTAATCTCATGCTGTGTCCTCTTGTCCTGCTATTTTTCTTATATTTAAACATATTAGACTCTTTCACCTTGTTTATGCCCTTAAGGTGTTTAAATGTCTCGATCATATCACCTCTCTCCCTCCCTTTGCTCAAGGGTATACATATTGAGCTCCGTTAATCTGTCCTCATATGTCTTCTGATGCAGTCCTGCACCATTTGGTTGCCCTTCTCTGGACTGCCTCAATTTGGTTAATGTCCTTGTGAAGGTGTGGCCTCCAATACTGCACTAGTACTCCAGATGGGGCTAACCAATGTCTTGTACAGAGGGATTATTACCTCCCTCTTACGACTTGTGATACCCTACTAATACACCCTAACACCCCTAGCCTTACCTACTGCTTTAGGGTCTGCTTGGATGATTTTAGGTCATCAGTAATGATGATGCCCAAGTCTCTTTCTTCCTTTGTATTACTAGCAACTCCTCCCAGCCTATAAGTGGCTTGGGTTTCTCTTCCCTATGTGCATGATTTTGCACTTCTTTGCATTAAATCCCAGTTGCCACTCTTCTGCCATTCTGCTACTTTATCCAGATCTCTTCTCATTCTGCCCACCCCATCTGGATCATCTATTCTGTTGCAGATCTTGGTGTCATCTGCAAACAGACAACCTTACCCTCTAGTCCATCTCGAGGTCACTGATGAAGATGTTGAATAGGACTAGCCCCAGGACTGATCCCTGAAAGTACCCACTTGTGACTTGCATCTCTTCTGACTGTATACCATTTACTACCACTCTCTGTTTTCTGCCAGTCAACCAGTTTGCCATCCAGTTGACCAACTTCACCCACCCGAGCCTACCTAGCTTATTTATCAATCTTCTATATGGAACAGTGTCAAAAGCTTTGCTGAAGTCAAGGTAGGTGACATCAACTGCTCCCCTTGGTCCACCACTCTGGTTACCCAGTCAAAGAAATCTATGAGATTAGTTTGACAGACCATTCCCTTTGTAAACCCATGCTGTCTTGGATCCTGTGCCCTGGATTCCAGGTGTTGCACTATCCTTTCCTTAAGGAGTGCCTCCATAATCTTGCCCACTACTGAGGTAAGACTGACCGGTCTGTAGTTCCCGCCTCCTCCCTGCTACCACTCTTGTGGGTGGGATCACATGAGCCCTTCTCCAGTCTTCTGGGACCTCTCCTGTGCTCAGAGACTCACTAAACAATTCTGCTAATGGCTCTACTAGTTCCTCCTTTAGCTCCTTAAGTACCCTGGGATGTATGCCATCAGGTCCTGTGCCTTATCCACCCTGAGCTTAGCAAGCTCTTGTAGGACCCTTTCTTTTGTGAAGGGAGTAGTGCTCACCTCCTTCCCCCCTGTGTCCATGATGCTGAGCTGTGGGCCCTGCCCTACCTTCTCTTCAGTAAATACTGAGCAAAAGTATCTATTTAGGATAGATGCCTTTACAGGGTCCTCCTCCTAATATACTAATAAGAATATACTGCTAATAAATTCATCAGTTTCTTAGACTGTCAGAAACTATGGATCATAGACTTCTTTCAATTTCTAGGTAGAATGTGTTCTAAGTTACATTGTTTACAATATCTCTCGGTAAGTGTGTTGACTCAACAGCAGATCAGCAGTTTCTGGGTACCTTAGTTTGAAATTCCAAAGAAATTAATTGTGTGCACAAACACTAATTAGAGCTGGCCTGCTATTGGTTCACTGTCTATGAGCAAGGCTAATAGAAACATAGAAACATAGAATTTGACGGCAGATAAGGACCGCTTAGCCCACCTAGTCTACCCATTTTCCTACCTAACAGATAAGCTGCAGATCCTAGTTAACCAACAGCTTACTTCCTCCTACCCACCACTAGGACTGCCTTATGCCTGTCCCATGCATTCTTGAATTCTCCCACTGTTCTTGACTCCACAACCTCCTCAGGGAGGCTGTTCCATGCATCCACAACCCTCTCTGTGAAAAATACTTCCCTCACATTATCTCTGAGACGTCCCACCTCTATCTTCAAATTGTGCCCCTTGTTCTTGCACATCTCTTTTCTGGAAGATGCTACCCTCTTGGACTTTGTTGATTCCTTGGGGTACTTGAAAGTTTCTATCATGTCCCCTCTCCTTCTTTCCTCAAGGGTATACATATTAAGCTCCTTTAGTCTTTCTTGTATGTCTTCTGGTGCAGACCCTGCACTTTTGGATTACCCTCCTCGGACAGCTTCCACTCTGTCTATGTCTTCTGCGGAGATGGGGTCTCAGAACTGCACACAGTACTCAGATGGGGTCTCACCAACTGTCTGTACAGAGGATAACAATTTCCTGTTTTCTACTATTGATGCCTCTTCCATGCATCCCAGTATCCCCCAGCCTTCCTTACTGCCTTCTCACATTGCTTGCCCACCTTTAGCTCATCTGATATAATTACCCCAGGTCCCTTTCTATTTTTACTGTTGTCAGTATCTCACCCCCATTGTATATGCTTCCCTGGGTTTTGTTTCCATGTGCATTACCTTGCACTTCTTTGCATTGAATCTAAGGTGCCATACATTTTGACCATTCCTCAACCTTGCCAAGTCCTTTTCATCCTTTCCACTCCATCTTGTGTATCAACCCTGGTGTAGAATCTTTGTGTCATCTGCAAAGAGACATACTTTTCCTTCCAGTTCCTCTGCAATGTCACTTATAAAGACATTAAAAAGGACCGGTCCCAGTACTGAACCCTGCAGTACCCCGCTAGTAACCCTCCTTTCTTCACTGTGTACTCCATTTACTACTACCCTTTGCATCCTGTTGTCTAGCCAATTTTTTATCCAGGCTACCATCTTGTGACCCACTCCAAGGCTGGCTATCTTGTGTATTAATCTTTTGTGTGGGACTGTATCAAATGCCTTGCTAAAATCTAGGTAGGCCATGTCCACTGCCCCTCCCTGGTCTACTACTTTGGTCACCCATTCAAAGAAATCTATTAGATTCGTCTGACACGACCTTCCCATCATGAATCCATGCTGCCTTGGGTCCTGTGCCCCACTGGCCTCTAGGTACTCAACAGTTCTTTTCTTCCAGAAGTGATTCCATCATTTTCCCTACCACTGAGGGCAAACTAACTGGTCTGAGCTTCCTGCCTCTGTCCTGCTCCCACTTTTGTGAAGAGGAATCACATCTGCCCTCCTCCAGTCCTCAGGTACCACCCATCCTCCCATGATTTGTTAAAGAGAGTAGTCAGCGGTGTCACTAGTTCTACCCTTAGTTCTTTTAGAATTCTTGGGTGAATCCCATCAGGCCCCATTGCTTTGTCCACCTTCAATTTTATTAGTTCTTTCAGAACCCTTTCTTCTGTAAATGGACTGGTATCGACCCCGTCTTCAGAGTGTTTCTCTTGTTTGGTTTAGGTAACTCCCCCTCCTCTTCCTTTGTGAATACTGAGCAGAAATATTTGTTCAGTATCCCTGCTTTTTCACTGTCACCCTCTACCCACATTCCCTCCCCTTTATTAAGCTTCAGTATCCCTCCTTTGGTCTTTCTTCACTCTCTAATGTACCTATAAAAGGTCTTATCCCCCTTCTTAACAGAATTGGCTATCCTTTCCTCGGTTTGGGCCTTTGCTATTCTGACTGCCTTCCCAGCCTCTTTCTGCTTTAACTGATAAAGTTCTCTGTCCTGCTCCTTCTGTGTTTCCTTATATTTCCTGAATGCTGTCCTTTTCTCCTTAACCTTCCCTGCCACCTCTTTTGAGAACCATAGCGTTTTTTTCCTTCATTGTGTTTTATTGATTTGCTTTACACAAAGGCTTGTTGCCTCTGTGATGGCTGTTTTGATCACTCCCCATTGTTCCTCCACCCCTCCTTCTTGCCTGTTTGCTAGTGCTTTTCTGAGGCACTCTCTCATTTCCCAAAGTCAGCCCTCCTAAAGTCCAGTACCCTTGCTTTTGTATGGCTTGATTGTATAGCTGTGTTTATAATGAACCACACTGTTTGGTAGTAGCCTGTTCCCAGATGGCTACCCACTTCTAAATCTGAGATTCTTTCTCCGTTCCCATTTGAGTACCAGGTCTAAGTGCTCCCTCCAGTGGGTTCAATACTAGCTGTCTGAGGCATGCCCTGTGAGGCATCAGAATGACCCTGCTCTTGGATCACGCCTGCAGCAAGGTGCTCCTGTTAATATCTGGCATATTCAGGTCCCCCATCAACAATATCTCCCCCTTTTCTGCCATTCTAAGAAAGTGTTCTATCATTTCCTTGTCCATTCCCTCCCCCTGAGATGGGGGTCTGTATACAACCCCCATGCGGATTGTGGTGCCATTTTCTGTCTCCAGGGTGACCCAAAGTGCCTCATCTGCTCCCTGTTTACTCTTTAGTTCTGTTGCTTTGATCTCTTCCTTTACATAGAGAGCTACTCCTCCTCCTCTTTTACCCTCGCTGTCCCTCCTGTAGATTGTGTATCCTGGTATGATGACATCCCAGTCATGGTTCTCTGTGTACCATGTTTCTGTGACTGCCACAATATCCAGGCAACCCTCTTCCACCAAGGCCACTAGTTCAGGAGCTTGTTTCACAGACTACGGCATTGGTACTCATCACCCTCCACTTTTGATAGCCTTACCCTTTTAGCCCCATTTCTGTCCTTACTGCTTTGCCTTTTTACATTTAAATTTGTTCTGCTCCTAATAACTGCTGTACCTTGGTGTTTACCTCATTAATCACCATGTTTTGTGAGGAGGCTGAGTTCCCTGCTCCTTTTCAGTGCCTCCCTTGGCTGGTTTAAATGCTTGCCAATGAAGCATTTAAACCTCTCACCCTGGATCCTGGTTCCCCGGACAGGAAGCAGACCATCGCACCAGTATGGGTCTGAATCTCCCTCCAGGTGGCTCCCCAGTCCCCAGTGAAGCCAAAACCCTGAGCTTCACACCAGTTTTCAACCACTCATTGAATTCCCTGATGAGGAGTGCCCTAGCATCTCCCTTGCCATAGACAGGCAGCACCTCCAAGAAGGTTACCGTATGCGCTACTTGTCTAAGGCCCCTTCCCAACTCTACAAACTCCTCTTTTACTGCTCTGATCCCATTCCTAGCCAGGTCATTTGTCCCTAGGTGGACAATGACATCCAGCTCCCTCCCTCGTGCAGTTCCTCCCACGATCCTGAGGATTCGCTTCCTGTCCCTCCAAGCCATGGTGCCAGGAAGGCACCTTACCTCCCTCTACCCTTCCTCCCCCATTTCTACCCCCCTAATGATTGAGCCCCCACCAGGAGTTGTTTCCTTCCCCTGTGCGGTCCCATGCCACCCTCCTGTGGGTCTCCTTTGTGAAGGTTCCCAGCATCCTCCTTGGTCTCCACTGCAGGTGCCTCCATAGAGGAACCACTATCCACCAGAAGAGTGAATTAATTGTGGAGAGGTACAGCTGGAGGGATGCAACTCTGTTCCGCCACCCTCTCCCTCCCTGAGCCCACCCTGGTCCAGCCTCTCCTCTTTCTTGGCAACCTCTGAGGTAGTGGCATTGGCCCTGGTGATCCCTGGGTGGGGGAGGAGGTTTCATGAATCCTAGCCAGGTCAGCCTGGAGATGGGCAACCTCCTCTCTCAGACCAGAGGTGCCTGCAAATGAGGACGACATCGCAGCCTCAGAATGTCTCCCGGACACTGCACGCCCAGCCATTGCACTGTACCACTCTAACATGTCTTATTTTGTGTCCCTCTACTGTTTCTCTGGATGCTTACTCTCTCCTCTCGTTACTACTCTCACCCTTCCTGTTCTGGGACAGCAACTTCCTATCTTCTTCAGTAGCTTCCTTCTTCCTTGCTCAATATCAGACCACCAGCAGCTAGGGGGGAAAAGTGAGCTACTTTTTTCCTTTAGGGTTGACAAAACCAATGTTTCTCTATGATCCTTTCCTCCCTACTGCCAAACAGGAAGTTCCTGTTGACAGTCAAATCCAGTGGCTATAAAAGTAGAACTGGCTTTGGGTGGGTGGGATGGAGGGCAATTAGTAAAAAAAAAGGCTAGCAACAGGAAGTTGTAATTTGACTCACCTGCTTTTATAGTGTCTAAACCACACCCCAATTAAGCTCTCTTTCCTCCTACTGGTTTAGCAAAGTCAGCTGATACAGTACCCTTCCCAGCACAGAACACAAACTGACTTTCTTTCTTTTCTTAACCCTAAATAAGACCCTTCTACTTCTAATAAAGTTATCTGTGTACTTAATCTTAACAGACAATGACTCCTGCTGAGATATAAGTTTTAAATTAATAAGAAAATGTAGCTTCTTTTAGTTAGCTGCTTTCTGCTCTACAAGCAAGGCTAGCAACAGGAAGTTATAATTTGACTCACCTGCTTTTATAGTGTCTAAACCACACCCCCAATTAATCTCTCTTTCCTCCTACTGGTTTAGCAAAGTCAGCTGATACAGTACCCTTCCCAGCACAGAACACACACTGACTTTCTTTCTTTTCCTTCTTTTTTAACCCTAAATACGACCCCTTCTACTTCTAATAAAGTTATCTGTCTACTTAATCTTAACAGACAATGACTCCTGCTGAGATATAAGTTTTAAATTAATAAGAAAATGTAGCTTCTTTTAGTTAGCTGCTTTCTGCTCTACAAGCAAGGCTAGCAACAGGAGTTATCCACATGGAGTTCACTAAAACTTTTAAATTGGAACACTTGTTTATTAAGGTATTTAAAATACTGGTTCTAGTATTATGGCCATACCTCCTGATGAAGGGGTAGCATTGCCCTGAAGTGCCGAGGCTGGAGTGAAGTGTGTTGCTTTAAACTCACAATTATGTGTGTATTTCTTGTTGCTTACAATAGTATTTTTTTATTTTCATTTTTTTTAACAATAAATTACTCTCCCTGAAATTTTACTGGAGTCTGGAGTGTAGGTTTACTTATTTTTCCTTGCTGTTCCCTGCATGCCTGGTTTTGGTGTCCCTGACATCAACTAAACTTCCTGCTCCTCAGTTCTGGTTTCACTGCCTTGTGGGGGTGGGCTGCTTGAGTTTTCCTGCCCCTGTTGGCCCCCCCTTTGCTAGTTTAAATGCTCATCAACAAAGTCTTTTATATGTCCATTGAGGACAAGTAAGTAAGAAATATTTTCTTTGTTAGGCGCTCAATCCCAGAGGCTCTGTGTGCAATACAATAGAACATTGTATAAATACAGGGTTACAAAAATAGTCAGATTATATAAACAATCAACAACAGACACATATTATTTAAAAGATTTTGTATGAATTAAAAAGCATTTGCAGGAAAGGCTAGGATAAAAAGGTAAGTCTTTAGGCCCCTCTTAAATGCCTCCACTGTAGGGACCTCCTTCAAAGTTCTTAGCAGTGAGTTCCAGAGGACCAGGATGGCCACCCTGAATGATTGGTCACTTGAGGTTTTCAGCCTGGTCCTCAGAACCACCAGAAAGCCCTCGGTGGAGGAGCCAAGGGAGCAGGCCAGGATAGCAGGAGAAAGGAGGTCTAACAGGTAGCCAGGACCTGATCCACATAAGGCCTTACAGATGAGCAAGCCCACCATGAAGAGAATCCTTCACCTGACTGGCAGCCAGTGTAGACCCTGCAGGACTGAGGTCACATGACAGGACCTTGACAGTTCCATCAGCAACCTGGCCACTGCATTCTGCACTAGGTGCAGCCGGCAGAGGTTTCCTCCACTGACCCTGAGATAAAGAGCATTACAGTAGTTGAGTCTCGTTGTTACAAAGGCATGAACCAGTGATGGCAGGTCTTTGGGCAGAATTAGGGGTTTAATCTAGGCGATGTTCCTCAGATGGTAAAAACCACTTTTGATGACAGCCAACACCTTAGCTTCAAATGTCAGCTTGTCATCGAGGGCAACACCCAGATTTCTTACCCTAGAGGACATCATCAATAGGGTTGACCCCAGGATCAAATCTGTTGCCGTCCCGGAGGTACCCCCATCATGCCCATGTCCTGGCTCAATCACCTGTTTCTCCATCTTGTCTGGGTTAAGTCTCAGCCAGTTTGAGTACATCCAATCCTGGATGTCAGCTAGGCATTTATTCAGCACTTCAACGGCACTATTTGTCTCTGGTTCAAAAGACATGTGCAGCTGGGTATTAGCTGCATAAAAGTGAAAACCCAGACTGCACTGTCTAATCAGCCTCCCCAGGGGCAGCACGTATACTGAGAACAACATCGGTGACAGGTTCGAACCTTGAGGAACTCCACAGGTCAGGGGCACTGGGGAGGAGGAGAAATTCCCCATCACTATCCTCTGCCTCCTGCCCAAAAGAAAAGACTCCAACCAGTTAATGACAGTACCGGTGAGTCCACAATATTCTCTAAGGTGATCCAACAACACGATGTGGTCCATGGTATCAAATGTTGATAATAGATAGAACTGCTTTCCCCTTTTTGGACAGTTGCTGTCCATCACCTGAGTACGAGGCGCCATCATTCCAAGTGGGTCCCCAGTCCCCAATGTAGCCATAACCCTTCTCACTGCACCAGCCCTTCAACCATGTGTTGAAGCTACTGATATGGAGATTCCTATCCCTCCCACTGCTGTGGACCGGCAGCACCTCTGAGAATGTTACAGAGTTTGCTACCTTACCCAGGTGCCCACTCAGCTCTCTGCAGTCCTCTTGCACCTGTTCTAAGCTTACCTTGATGTTGGATAGGTCATTCATTCCCTGGACAACAATCTCCAACCCCCCTCTCCTTGCCACCACTTCAGCGATCCTCTGGATCTGCCCCCCCTCCCTCTGAGCTGTGCCTTCTGGAAGGCACTTGACCTCTGTAACCTCCCTGCTATCTGTGTCCAGATCCAATCCCTGGGCAACTGAGTCCCCCAACAGGAGTAACTTCTTCCTTTAGGATCCTCTTCCTTCCACCTCTGGGTCTCCCCCCCCCAGAGATCCCTCTCCTCCCTTCCCCTCTGGTTGCAGCCTCGGGTTCCCTTGTGGGATTCTTCTGCTCCTCCAGAACAGTGTAGGAGTTTCTGAGCTGAACTGGATTGGGGATGTGCCTCTGACCCTCCCCAAGCCCACCATAGTCCATCCCACCCTCTGCCTGGGCAACACCTGTGTGAATGGGGACAGGATAGGGAGTCTCCAATTCTCACCATTTGTGATCTACCTATTAGGTAGAAGCTGGACCAGTTGCAGAGTCTGAGGGACCCGCTGACTTCAGTTTGAATAGTAGAAGAGCGTGGGAGACAGTGTTGAAAGTTTTTGCTAAGTTGACAAAAATGGTGACAGTGAGGAGGCCCTGGTGCATTCCTGTGTAGATGGCATCTGCGAACCTGAGGAGTGAGACAGAGGTGGAATGGTGTTTGTGGAAATCAGACTGGTAGGGTGTGAAGAAAGAGGAGGAATTGAGGAAAAGGGAGAGCTGGGACAGAATTATGTGTTCTTGGAGTTTGGATAAGGTTGGGAGGGGAAAGATAGGGTAAAATCTGCCAGGAGAGAAGGAGTCACCTCTTTTAGGAAGGGGTATGATTATTGCATGCTTCCAAGCATCTGGGAGGGAGGCAAGAGAGAAGGAGAGGCTGTGAAGGGAGGAGATGGGAAAGGCAACAGCAGGGGCAGAGAGATAGAGGAGTTTTGGGTCTAGTCTTTTAGGACTCCCACCTTTGTGGGGGTTGAGAGTCAGGAGGGCTTTCAGAGAAGTAGTTAGAGTAACAGGTGAGAAGGTGAAAGGAGGTGCCGCAGTGCCACAGTGTCTTGGGGGAGGGGAGGGAGGGGATGATATGGGGGACGGAGGAAAAGAGTGAGAAGGCATAGGTGGTGAAGTAGGAGTTGAAAGTATGAAAGTTCTAGACTTCAGGAGGGTGAACTTTAATAGAATGAGGGAGATTTTCAGGGAGGAAATGAAATGCGGTGACCAGATAGAAGATGTAGAGGAATTGTGGAAATGTATTAAGGAGGCGTTATTAAAAGCAACTGAACTGTGAGTAAGGAGGGTAGGAAAAAACAAGAAAAGAAGGCGGCCTCCTTGGTTTAATAGGGAGGTTGTAAGGGCACTAAGAGATAGAAGGATAACTTTCAGAAGATATAACAAAACTCAGAGTGTGATACACAGTAAATTATGAGGAGGAATTGAGACAGGCAGGGAAATTGATTAGCAGAGCAAAAGCAGAAACAGAAGAGAGAATTGCTAAACATGTCAAACGAGGAGATAAAACTTTTTTTAGATATGTGGGGAAAAGAGGAGGACAAGACAAGGGATTGTGAGTTTGGGGGGGGAACTAGGGCTGAGGGGGACGTTGAGGAAGCTCAGGTTTTAAATAGTTATTTTTGCTCTGTATTCACAGTGGAAGGGGATGGAAGGGACCTGAGTTAAAGAAGAAGGGAGGAGATGAATGGAGAGTGGATCAAAGCCCATTAAGTGAAGAAAGAGTTAAGGAAGAGCATGGAAAACTAATGGTAGACAAAGCAATGGGGCCAGATGGTTTGCATCCAAGGGTTCTTAGGGAGTTGAGGGATGAATTGGCAACATATTTAGCAAATTTATTAACTTGTCCCTAGATACAGGGCGTGTTCTGAGTGACTGAAGGATGGCAGATGTAGTACCACTACACAAGGGAGGCTGCAAGGAGGAGGCAGGGAATTACAGACCTGTCTGCCTCACATCAGTGGTGGGCAAGGTGATGGAGGTACTAATAAAGGAAAGAGTGGTAAAATACTTCATGGACAACAAACTATTAGATGAAAAGCAACATGGATTCATTAGTGAGAGATCGTGCCAAACAAATATGATAAAGTTTTTTTGATGGGGGTAACAAAGGTGGTTGATCAAGGAGGGGCATTTGATTTTGCCTACCTGGACTTCAGTAAGGCCTTTGACTCTGTCCCTCACCGCAGGCTGGTAAATAAGACAGAGAGCCTGAGGGTGGGACAGAAAATAACCAGATGGGTGGAAAACTGGCTGAAGGATAGCAGTCAGAGGGTGGTGGTAAATGGTGTACATTCTGGGGTAAGAAAGGGTCTGAGTGGGGTTCCTCAAGGGTCTGTACTATGACCAATCCTTTTTAACATATATATTAGTGATATATTAGAGAGAATTGAAGGGAAAAGATGTCTATTTGCAGATGATGCAAAGTTATGGAATAGGGTCGACATTGAAGGAGGGGTTGAGGACATGAGGAGGGATTTGAGTATACCTGAGAAATGGTCAGAAACATGGCAGCTGAAATTCAGTAAAAAGAAGTATGTGGTAATGCATATAGGGCATAAAAATCGACTGGCCAAGTACTCACTGGGGGGAGAGCATATAAAGCAAACAGAACAGGAAAGGGATCTGGGAATTATAATATCAAACAACCATAGGGTAAGTGATCAATGTAATGAGGCGATTGGCAAAGCAAATAGAATGACAGTGTGCATAGGAAGGGGCATAACTAGTAGGAAGAGGGAGGTGTTGATGCCTTATATAAGACCATGGTTAGACCACACCTGGAGTACGGGGTACAGTTCTGGAGGCCTCATTTAAGAAAGGACATAGATACAAATTAAAAGGTTCAGAAAAGGGCAGCAAAGATGGTGCAGAGCATGCAAGGGAAACCACGAGGCAAGACTGAAATAATTACATCTGTATCCGCTGGAGTTTAGGAGAGAGAAAGGAGACATGACAGAGACATTCAAGTGCATGAAGGGGATAAATAAAGTGAGGGAATGAAGTCTAGTTAAAAGGAAAGTCAGAGTTAAAACAAGAGGTCATACTTTTAGATTGGAAGGAGAAAGATTTAAAGGTAATGTAAGAGGGTGTTATTTCACTGAAAGGGTGGTTGAACCCTGGAACAGAACACCTGAGGAGGTGGTAGGTGTCAAAACATGAAGGGATTCAAGAGAGCATGGGACAGACATATGGAGCTGGTTAGAGGACAGAGGATAGGCTCCTTGTGCACCAGTGACAAGTAGGGGAGCGGGGAGATGGGCAGACTGGATGTGCCAGGATGGTCCTTTTCTGCTGACAAATTACTGTGATGTGATATGAAAGCTGAGGCTACAGAAGGAGGTTCAGAGATGAAGGAGTCGCATACCCTGAGGACTGGAGGGGTGGACTGGGTGGGGGGGAGAAGAGGGCATGGATGATTTTCCAGAACTTAGAGGGGTGGTTAAGGTTTTTCTGGTAAGAGGAGGAAAATAACTCAGTCTTCACTAGCCTGTTAGCTCTGGTACAATTATTCCACAAGGTCCGGTACCTGTTAAGGTGTGCCAGTGCTGCAGAGGATTTGTACGTCTTCCATTCCAGGTCATGTGTCCGGAGGCAAGCCAGAAGTTCAGCAAAGATCCAGGAGGAGGTGAAAACCTCTAACACTGGTTTTCCATAGAGGAGCATGTAGATCTCAGATTGATAACATTTTTGAATGGAAGTAATCAAGGGCTTGATTTATGTTGCTGTCTACAGAGATAGGGGACCAATCAGTGGTTAATAGATTTGCATGTATTGAGAATATGTCCATCAACCGGAAGGACCTGATGTGGATAATTTTGGGGGGAACTTTGGGGTGGTGGATTTTGCACACACAGTAAACCATATGGTGGTTACTGAGCGTGTCAGGGAGGGTGCCTGCATCAATGATGCAATGCGGGTGGTTAGTGAGAATCCAGTCTAGGGGTGAGTGGTTTGGGGATTTGGGATTGTGGTGGGTAGGGACTGAGATGAGCTGAGTTAGGTGTAGGGACTTAACATTTTGGCAGAGTTTAGAGTTAGAATGGGAGAGCCAGTTAATGTTGAAGTCTCCCAGGATGAGAAGCTCACCATGGGGGGGCATGAGAGGAGATGGTGGTTAGGAGTTCTGAGACAGAAGGGATAGATAGCCCTGGGCAGCAATAGACACCTGCCAAGGAAATGGGAGGAGAGAAAGGGAGGGAGAGTTTGAGGATAAGGAGTTTGTAGGCACCAGTGGAGGCAACAGACAGTATTGTGGTAGACTGAAATAGAGAAAGAGAGGTAGATGGCAACTCCACCACCCTTTGTAGTACAGTCTTGGTGAGTGAGGATGCAGCCAGGGATGGTTATAGCTAAGTTGGGACTCTTGGAGGAGAGCCAACATTCAGATACTATCAGGACATCAGGGCAGAGGGAAACTTGTGAGGGGCTGGAGCTGATCAGTTTTGGGCAGGAGACTGCGGATATTGATGTGGGCCACCCATAGTCCTTTGGGGAGGTTGGTGGGGAGGGAATGAGCAGGGCTAGGGTTAGACTCAACATTGCCAGCTATAAGGAGTAGTAGCAGGAAGATGAGCTTGTTGGAGACTGGGAAGTGACGTTGATGCATAGCAGATGATGGGGGCATAGGAGGGTGGGGGTAGGGAGGTTCTGAGGGATACCGGTGGACCCAGAAGGAGATGGATGGGAAGAAGGAGGTGCCTGGAAGCCAGCGGGAGTGGAGAGGCTAGAGGAGGCAGGAGGAGGGGGGGAGGAGGAGGAGTGGGGGTGCGAAAGGAGGCAGAGGAGGGGGGAGGTCAAAGGGAGACTGGCAGGGGGAGAGAGATTGTGGGGAACAGAAAGGGAAAGAGGGAGAGTATGATTAGAAGTAAACTAGGAAGTTGCATGATCAGGAGAGAGGGGTTGTAGCTAGGAGGAGGTGTAGTAGCTAGGAGGAGATATGGAGGGGGTAGGTAGCTATGAGGAGTCACAGGAGTGAGTAGGAGCTGAGAGAAAAGGGGGGGTGCAGATGGGCAGATTATCGGAAATAGGCAGCCTGGTGAGATACAAAAATATGGTAAGAACAGCAATACAGCAGGGCAGCAGTAAAGGCACAGGTGCTAGAGGCAAGTTAAGTAGGAGAGAAAGGCAGTTAAGTATGAGGATAGGAGAAAGTGGCACTACAGGGGTAGCATGGGACCGCCACAGTGGTTAGTAGTACTACCAACCAGGCAGGCAGAAAAACAGGCTGATACATCTGCTATGCAGCTTACAGTCTAGAAGGAAGACTTATCAGGCTCCTGCCCTCCAAACATTTACTGGTGCTCCTCTTAAGTTTGTGCACTTGTGCTTAGTGTCTGATCAGTCAGGGTGGTCAATTAGATAAACCACAATTCATCGTGAGCACCAGTCAAGCTCTTCATTTGTAGTAATGGAATCACTTTGTTGTGTGACACTAAGCCACTTGGTCATACTGGTACAGGAGGCACCAAAGAATCCTGATGATCCTACCTCAGTAACTCTCACCGGTCTCCTGCCACAAGGTCCAAGTCCTCTGGGGACAGAGAAAGAAGAGAGACCAGCAGCAAAGGCAATCAGTCTCAGAGGAGTCAGATTATCTTCTACACTACGAGGGGTTGGGGTGGGGTGGTTACAGTTATACCAGTTCAGGTAAAGACAAAGGTCATACTCTCAAATTGCAGTCCTTGAAGCAAAAGAGTGGTAGCTACTAGTTTGTACCTGTTGTCAATTAAGTCACTAACAGGATGATTCAAGAGACATTTTTGTTGGCTCCTTGCTTCCATGGATTAGGTTCTCTTGCATGATCTTGTGCCCCAGTCCTCATGCAGATATAGGGTGGTGGGGAGCCAGTCCTTCAGAGATAACCTCATTTTCCCCTTCTGCTCCCTCCGGAAGCCCAAAAAATTTCACATGAGCAGCCCTGAGGCTCTTTTCTAGTTTTTATAGTCAGAAGGGCTAAAAAGAGTTCTCTCAAGTCATGGCAGCAATAGTCAGTATCGTTTTCTGCTGTCATCTGCTTCTTAGTCACCTTCAACTGCTCTAGTTCCTGATCTTGTTCTGATTCAGTCCAAACATTCTGTGCTCCATATATTGTACTGCTAAGAGGATAGACTCCCAAGGCAGTGACTTTCTTGCTGCCTCTGGCTTGCCAAATCCTGAGCTGCCCTGGCCATCACCCAAATCCTGCTTCTGATTTTGTCTGCCTCCTGTGGTACCCTTCAGACAAATCATTGTTGGTACTTTAGTAGGGTACTGGGTTAAGATAGCATGGATAAAACCAAAATACAGCACTGCAAGAAGTGCTAATGGCTTTACAGCGCAGAGATTTATTTAACTCTAAAAATTGATTAGCGTTTTGCTCATAAAAGTGCTGAATTTTTGTGAACATGCATAGCTCTTGTCTCACTGTGTTTAACAAACACAGCACTTCTAGAAAATCTATATAAATACTTTCTGTACAGTTAGTATAGTTCCAAGAAAAAAACTGCTAATCAATTATTTAAAACCCTGCAGTGACAGAGGTTTTACACTATGTGATAGAAACCACTACCCCTGTTGCTGTAGGCTGCCAGCAGGGAAGATGAAGGATGCCATTGGGGTGGTATCTGGCTAAGCTGCTTCCATGGTGGAGTGGTTAGAGCACCTGCTTGTGGTAGCATCAGGGACCTGGGTCTGCGGTTTGGTTCTCCCCAGGTCCCACTCTGCTGTGGCCTCTTTTGGCCCCTAAAACAAACATTTTCCTGACCTGAGTTTTTTTTCTCCTCTGATGTCCATGACCCCCAGAGTTGATTATAATTAGTCCAGGGGAGTGGGGGCAAAGCCCCCCACAAAAACTAAGTTGTTGCTGTGGTGTGCACTCTGTGTGCGCTGGTCGGCATATTGTGCCAACGTTATTTTGCAGCACATTGCTTTGCGTGCGTCATTGTTGCGGTGTGTGGTTTTGCCTATAACATTATGACCCCATGCCCTTTAGTAGCAAGATAATCAGCAATGTATG
The DNA here is from genome assembly GCA_016271365.2 of Neoceratodus forsteri. Taxonomy (NCBI): domain Eukaryota; kingdom Metazoa; phylum Chordata; order Ceratodontiformes; family Ceratodontidae; genus Neoceratodus; species Neoceratodus forsteri. The sequence continues at coordinate 487,773,584 of CM028134.1, forward strand.
CTTTGTTCTGTGATAGATGTTATTGTTTACATTTTTTAGTTTTTATATCTACACTTAGGCACTTTAAATGACAGATATTGTAATAATTTTGCCTTTTGCTTTTCTCTAATCTTCGCTTACAATTGAGTAGTGAGGGAGCTGTTTTGAAACATATCAAAATTTAACTTGAATACGGAGAGTTAATCAGGTTTCATCAAATATAAACATTATCTCAAATGTATTTATTTATTTATTTATTGGAATGTTTCACCAGGAAGGCACACTGAACAACAAGTTGCTCGTCTCCCGGTGTGACCTGGGCAGAGGGGGTACAATAGGATGATTGAATAAAACATACAGTTTACATTTACACTGCTGAGAAAAATCAACATACAATTACATTTGTGAGATGACAAACAGTTAATATTTAACATTCAGCTATTATTTAATATGTCTACGGAGTATATTTACAATTCATTTGGCATACCTGAGAATTAACATACATAATTTTGATTAGCACTGTAGCCCACACCTAGTGGGATTTCATTGCAATTTAAGTGGGAGATGATACAGCAATAGCAATTCGGGTGCAGTGAATCCAGGAGGGGGTGGATAGGGGATGCCGGCTTGGGAGGAGGGGTTATAAGATGGCATAGCATAGCCAGAGTAAAAATTAAAAACCCAGTTGTGAGGGGCAAGTTAGCACAGGGCTAGTGTAAGCAGGGAGCAGCCCAGGTAGAACAAAAGTGCAAGTAATTAGCACAAGTGAGCTAATGACTATTTAAGAGTAATGGGGTAGAGAGGAGGGGTAGAAGAGAAGTGGGGATGAGGGATTGGGTAGGAAGGACAAGTTATGCCTAGTAGCTGGCCCCTCCAGGAAGCAGAGCACCCTGCCATAGGCAGAAAGAGGCAATGGCTCTGAAATAAGGGGGGGGGGCGAGGGAGTGGGGGGTGAGAGGGAAAAATAGGTTAGGAAGGTGGGTAAACAGTGAGTGGAGGGTAAAAGTGGTGAAGAAGGGAGGGAGGAAAAAAGCTTGCTCAATTCTGGGCTTCTCCAGGATGATGAGAACCCTGCCAGAGTGCAGAATCAGGTGAGGATTAGTGGGGTATAAAGCATAGAGGGGGTTGAAGATGCTAGCTTAAGTCTGGGCCTCTCCAGGATGCTGAGAACCCTGCCAGAGGGCAGACTCAGCCGAGGATAAGTTAGGAAGAAAGGATAAAGTGGGTGGGGGAGGCTTGCCCAGAGTTAGTCCCCTCCAGGATGCTGAGAACCCTGCCAGGGGGAAAAAATCAGGTGAGGATTAGTTGGGTATAAAGGATGGGAGGGGCAGAAGCTTCCTAAGTCTGGGCCTCTCCAGGATGATGAAAACCCTGCCAGAGGGCAGAAACAGGCAAGGATAAGTTGGGAAGAAAGGATAGAGTGGGTATGAGAGGGAATGAGAGGCTTGCCCAGAGCTAGACCCCTCCAGGATACTGAGAACCCTGCTAGGGGGCAAAATAAACAAGAGAAAATTTGCAATGGAGGATAAACGGGGGGATAGAAGCAAGGGCTGTGGAAGGAGCAAGGGGAGTAAGTGTAGGGGGAGGGGAGTGTGCTGAGGAGCAGGCTCAGAGGGGGAGAATTTCAGAAGGTGGTGGTGAGGTGCAGAGCTGCAAACTCATATGAGGGCGACTAAGAAGGATTAAAGCAGGAGCAACTAGATGAGAGAAAGTTATGTAAGGTGGAGGCAGGGGAATGGGAGGAGTGCTGTATTTGGGGGAAGGGAGTTATAGATTTTTGGGAAACGATGGGTGAAACCTGACTGTCCAATGGGCATGGATTATCAGGGGACCAGCAAGGCACAAGTATCTGTGGATCTGAGGTGGGGGGGAGAGCATGAGATGTAGGGGGAAAGTTCTCCTAGCCAGAATTTAGAAGTGAGTTTGGTGCAATGAGCAAGGCACCTGTTAGCAAGCGGGGGAAAGGACAGGGCATGGTAGAGGTCTCAATGGTGAGTATGTGGTGGAGCATCAGGGCAAAGTGGCAGAACAAGTTAAAGAGAGTGTCCAATCTGGTTATGGAGGATTTGGGAGTGGCACCATAGACTACATTGCAGTAGTCAAAAATGGGAAGGATCATCTTCTGGACAAGTTCACACCACGTCGTAGGAGGGATGCAACTACAGTTTCTAAATAAAGCACCAAGTTTGGGGTGCAGTTTTTTCAGGATGACATCAAAGTGACCAGAGAAATTGAGGTGTTGGTCCAACTAGACCCCAAAGTATCTGAATGAGGAGGTATCCTCTAGGATTGCCCCATCAAGGGTATGGGAAGTAGGTAATGAGTGCAGCCTAAAGAGTCTCTGCCTTGTGCCAAAAGTCATGGAGACAGTCTTTTTGGCATTAAGGAATAGTTGTTGTAAGGCAAACCACAGCTGAACCTGGCTGAAGTCATGCTGAAGGATGGTTGCTACATCAGTGGGGCATTTGCCTGAGGAGAACAGGATGGTGTCATTAGCGTACATATGGATAGAGAAGGAGGGGGAGCATACTGAGAGCAGGTCATTAAGGAAGACAGAGAACAGAATGGGGCAGAGCACAGAGCCCTATGGGACTCCTGTGGCAATTGGGGGGGAGATGGCATTCTGAATCTTAACTTATTGTGTGTTGCCTGAGAGGTAGGTTTTAAACCAGTTGTGAGCAGAGGTAGACAAACCAGCAGCCATAAAGGAGTCAAGAAGCAGGGCATGGGAGACAGTGTCAAAAGTCTTGGTGAGGTTGAAAAAGATGGCAGAAGTGATGAGGCCATTGTCCATCCCCGTGAGGATGGACTCAGTGAGCCTGAGGAGGGAGGTGGTAGTGGAGTGATTCTTCCAAAATCCAGATTGGAACAGGGTGAAAGAGGAAGAGTCAGTGAGGAAGGAGGTTAGTTGAGAAAGGACCAGGTGTTCTTGGAGCTTGGCGAGGGTGGGGAGGAGGGAGATTGGGCAAAGGTTGGCAGGGGAGGAGGGGTCACCACCTTTTGGGAGAAGAAGGACCACCACATGTTTCCAGGTTGATGGGACTGATGCGGTCATAAAGGAAAGATTTAGAATTAAGGAGAAAGGGAAGGCAATAGCAGAAACTGAAATGTAGAAGAGTTTAGGGTCAAGGTCATCCAGTGAGGAACCTTTGGAAGGATTGAGTGAGAAGGGCTGTTAGTGTTTCCTCAGGAGAAACAGCAGAGAAGGAGAAGGAGAAGGAAGGATGAGCATGGAGGGGTGGAGTACTGGATGCAGGAGGGCAGTAAGGGGGGGGAGATTTGAGGGGAAGGACTTAAGAAGGACTGTGGCACAGGAGGTGTAGTAGGCATTAAACTCTTGAGCCACTGAGGCCGGGTTGGAGATCAATGTGTTGTTTATATTAAGCACTAGGGGTGGTGGATGTGAAGGGGGGGAAAATAGGGCATGGACCACTTTCCAGAATTTGGAGGGGGTGTTGATGTTCTTGAGGAAAGATGATTTAAAATATTCGGACTTGGCTAGTCTGGTTGCATTTGTACAGGCATTTCTTAACATACAATACTTGACATAGTCTGATGGAAGCTGGGAGGTCTTATGTTTCCTCCAGGCTTTATCTTGCTCCCTGAGGTAGGTCAGTAACTCAGGGGTGACCCAGGGATGATGGTTGCCACATACTCTAGTGTATTTGAATGGAGCATGAGAGCTCCAGGTACCTAGAAACTTATCTTTAAAGTAGGTGAGGGCTTGGTTGATGGAAGGGGCAGAGGCAATTGGGGACCAATCAGAGCAGGCCAGCTCATTTAGAAGGGGGTTTAGATCTAGGGAGCTAAAGGAGCAGAGCAGTATGGTTTTGTGTGGTGATTTTGGTCAATGGATCTTCCTGATGACGAAGATTGGGTGATGGTTACTGAGGGCATCTGGGAGGATGCCTGATTTTATGACTTGGTGGGGGTGGGAAGTGAGAGCCCAGTCTATCAGGGAATGGTTAAGGGTTTTATGATTTAGTCAGGTAGGTTCCAGGATGAGCTGGGAGAGATTGAGGGCCAAAATGTCATTATGTGTTTTTGAAGTGGCCGGGGACAGCCAGTTTAAGTTTACATCTCCCAAAATGTAGAGCTTGCCTTTATGTGAGAGGGAAGTTATGGAGGTAATGAGATCTGTGGTGTCAGATGTCTTGGATACGGGACGACAATAGATACCGGCTATGAAGATAGGGGATGAGAAAGGCAAGGCAATGTTTACTACAAGGGCTTCACAGGCAGTGGGTAGGAAGGATGAAAGAATGGTTGAATGCCAAAGTGCGGACTGGATATACATGGCTACACCACCTTCTCTGCCCATCCGATCCTGCCTGATTATGGAGTAACCGGGGATATCTATAGAGAGATCTGGAATTTTAGCATTTTACCAAGTTTCTGTTAAAATTAGAATGTCAGGAGTGAGAGAGATTACCATAGGTTGTAAAAGGTCAATTTTAGTGATGAGGCTGCAGATGTTTAAGTGAAGTATTTTCAGGCCCTTAGGGAGGGCAGAAGGGTGGGGGGTAAGTCACGTTGGTGGTAGGTTCTTGACTGAAAGATGTGGGTGTGGTGAGGCCAGGGGTTAAGTGAACATTAACTGATGCTAGTAAGAGGAAGCAATTATGAAAAAGTGTAGTTTGGGACATTTATGATGGGCCAAGTATTTAGCGATTAGTTTGGGGGGTGGGTGCTGGGGGAGTGGATAATTAGGAGGTGAAGGAAGGCAAGATGATTAGGTACTGGGAATAAAGTGGCAGTGGGGAGGAGAGGGAAATGAGTCTAGAGTATAAGAGGAGCTGTTGGAGTTATGGCAAGAATAAAGGTAGGGGCTAAGAGAGCAGTGGGGGGGGAGAGAGAAGAGAGAAGTATTTTAGATTAGGGAACTTGTAGTGTTGGGGTAGATAAGGTTGAGAGAAGAACTATAAGGAGTGGAAGCAGGGAAAGAGGGGTAAGCACTGTAAGTAGTAAAAGGAGCTAAAATAGTTCTGAATATGCAGACAGCAGAATGAGGTAGGTCAGTGGCACTTGCTGAAATATAGTGTTGCTATAATGGGTAACAGTAACAGCTGCCAGAAACAACACCTTTTTATGATGGGCTAAGAGAGAGGGGAGGAGCCAAGGAATGGTCCAGTAAAAGATAAAAGAAGAGTGAGTGGAGCATGGAGGAAGCACACAGTAATTTGTTTGAGTATGCCTTAGATTCATGAACTGTGTAATTCTGAGCTAATGAGCAGTAAGGGAGGCAAGAATAGGAGTGGCCAAAGCGCATTTAATAGAGGCTGAGGTTAGGGTGGGCTGGCGGGACAAAATATGTAGGTTAAATATGCAGCTTAAAGAACTGTCGGCTTAGCAGCTGTCAGGGCAAGCCACCAAGTACAGAAGTCTGTTTCCAGTGTGTGGAATACCCTCACGGATCTGAACATAAAATGGCACAGACATCAAGTGCAATGGTGTCAGAGTGAGGCTTCTCCTTCTCTCATAGTAAATCCCTTTGGAGCTGTTTTTATAATCACACTTTGTAGTATATGTTACAAAAAGTATGTGTATTAATACTTAACTTGTGAATGCAAATGTAATGCACAGGTTAAATATCAGTAAATATGCTTTATTTACCATATAGTGCAAAACAATCATTATAAAAACAGTTCCATAGGAATTTGCTGTTACAGAAGGAGCAGTCTCTCTCTCTCTCTCTCTCTCTCTCTCTGATGATGTAATTATATTTGACTTCAGTGCCATTTTATGGTTGGATTGGTGAGGGCAGGGTCTGGAACTTTTCGGACAGTGTTTACATTTTGGGATTAATTTTAAATGTGACAAAACTTGATTAATCCTCCACATTCAACGTAAATATCTTCAAAACAGCTCCCCTTACTCTTCAGCTATAAGGGAGGATTAATGAATAGGTGCCAGGGTAAAAATGACTCTTTGCTTGCCCTTTATCACGCTGTCTCCATGGGTTCCAATGTGAAGCTTATTCTTTCACTAGCCTTGCTCCCCAGTACCTCAGAAAAACAAATGTTAACTATGATTTCTGTGTGTAACAGGAGATGGGGTGGGGGAGTCCTGGCAGTATTACCAGCAATATTGGATGGTCTCCTTTAAGTGGTTTGATATTCAGAATTAGTTTTCAAATGAAGCTGGTCTACTGGTGGGCTTTGGCTTCCTTTCTTGGTTTAACTTGGTGTTGTTAGACAAAGTAGGCAGATGCCCATTTAATTGTCTCCCACTCATAGTGAGTCTATTGTCTACTAATACTATCTACTAGAAATGTGTCCAGTCTATTTTTGAAACTGTAGAATGAAGAAGCCTCAATGATACGATTAGGTAACGCATTTCACTTTCTTGCAGTGCATATATTGTAGTAGTTAAGTCTTTTAGTAGGAAATACCCTAGGTATCCTAATTTGATTATTATGTGACCTAAGATTTTATTTTTAATTTGGAATTGTATACCACATTGAGTCATTAATGAGGGGTCCTTAGTAATTTTATGCATAAGTAATAAGTTCCTTCGAAGCCTTATAATTTCCAATGGGAAAAGTTTTGATTTGTCCAGCCTACCATTGTAATCAACACTCTGTAGACCACAAATTGATTTAGTTAATCTCCTTTGCTTTCTATTGATGATCATAATACTGTATCTCTTTTTAAGAAAGGACTCCAAAAAGGGGATCCATAATCTAAATGGGGTAGCACATACGTTTTATAGAGTTTTAACATACAGTCCCTGTCCCTGGTGCTAAAGGCTTTCTTTATTATACTAATAAGTCAATTACATTTCCAGGCTATCTTACTGCAATGAGTGGAGGAGGACAAGTTTGAGTCCACCCATACACCCAAATCTTTTTCTTCTGTACTTGATTTTAGTGGTATACCATTGAGGCAATATTGATAACCAGGGTTGTTTCTACTGAAATGTAGTACAGTGCATTTTTGCTCATTAAATTTCATTTTATTATCAAGTCCCCATTGTTCGATGTCCTGTAGATCTTTAAGAAGGAGTTGATGATCATCAGCAGAGGAAACATTACTGCCTATTTTTGTATCATCTGCAAATCTGTAGACAACACTTCTCAACCCCTTACCCATATTACTTATATATAAGCCAAACAGCACTGGGCCCAGCACCGATCCCTGAGGTATGCCACTTGTCACAGTACTTTCACTAGAATATGTAGAGTTTACCCTGACAGATTGATTTCAGTCTGTTAACCAACTTCCTATCCATCTGATAATATAATCATTTAATTCCAAGTTGCCCAATTTCCTAATGAGTAAATCATGTGGGACAGTATCAAATGCTTTACTGATATCAAGAAATATTACATTGATGGGAATATTCATGTCTAGCTGTGAACTTATGAAATTATAAAAGGAAAACAGGTTAGTAGTACAGGAGAGGATTCTCCTGAAGCTGTGTTGTGTATGATCTTGGAGACCTAAACTGGCTACCTCACTGTCAATCATATTTTTAATTATTCTTTCCAAAATTTTACAACAGACCGATATAAGGCTTATTGGTCTGTAGTTGGCAACGCATGATTTGTTGCCCTTTTTATGAACTGGTATAACAGTGGCCCTGCATCAGTCTAGAGGAACCTCACCAGTCAGGAGAAATTGATTAAATAACATGGTTAGGGGCCTTGCCACTGTACTAGCTAATTTTTTAGGACCAGGGGACTTATATTATCAGGTCCTGGGGAGGATGTTTCTTTTAAATTACATAACTCTAGATGTACTGTTTCTGGGGTTAGCTTAATTTGCTCTAAACCATTTAGGCAAAAAGTGGGTAAACCAGAATTATATGCATTAAACACTGAAGTAAAGTATTGGTTAAAATGGTTAGCAATTTCTATATTATTATTAATTACTGTGCTATTGTCTGTTAAAGTGGTGATTCTATCGATTGTTTGCTGCTATTTCAATATGCATAGAAACCTTTAGAGTCTTTCTTGCATGCCAGTCTATTTTCCAACCAGCTGGCAGTATAGCCTAGAGGTTAGAGGAATGAGGTGTGGACAAACTTGATACATCCAGCAGACCAGACCTGAGTTTGATTCTTACAACCTCCACTTGCATACTGTGTGACTCTGAGCAAGTCACTTAACTGCCAATGCTACCAGGTCGCCCCTGAAAACAGGCACGTGGGCCTTACCTGGTTACCAAAATAAAAAAAAAAAACATATTTTCTCTTTTTTGATCAAGGTTTTCAGAAGTCTCTGTTGAGTCCTATATCTTAACTCATTTATTTGGGATGGGTTTTCATTTATGGCATCTGAATGCTTTTTGCTTCCTTCTTATTTGTCTTTTTATAACCCCAGAAAACCAGAGCAGAATATTCCCTTTTCTATTTATTTTTTTTACGTGTTGTAATATGGTAAGTCAGTAGTTTTAGTAATTTATTTTTTAGTTTATTCCACATCTGTCCAACATGCAAACCATTAAAAAATTATCCCAGTTTATGCTAGACAGGTCATGGTTGATTTTAGACCAATCAGCTTTTTATGTTTGCTTGCATGCATGTGCAAGAAACATAGTGCCATCATCCGAGTTTTCGGAGGTGTGGCACCTGTCTTCCAGTTCAGTCGGTGTGTTTGCAGGCACAGTCGCAGTTCTCCAATGAATGCTGCAGCTGTCTATGACAGCAGTTGAAAATACGTGATGTACAGTTGAAAGGAGGCTCCACTTCAGTGGTAGCGCTCCCCTCTACACATGCACACATGCATGCAATGAATGTCGCGCTCCCCTCATACACACACTGTATGGCTGATGGGGTGCTCAATGCCCCGTCGGCTCAGGCCACTTCAAACAACCTTCCAGCTGCGCTGAGACCCATAATGGCAAAAGATGGCTGTGGCCAACAGGGGTGCCCAATCCCCATCAGCTCCTGGCCCCCAAACACCTTTCCAGCTGCCACTGGGAGCCCACCCCAGCATGGCAAATGTCAAGCGTTGTCAATAAAAAAAAAAAAACCTGTAAGAAAAAAACGTTCCCTGGTGGTGCCCTGCCCACCCACGTCCACCCTCTAGAACCCTACCCCCACACCTCACCCCATATCTACCTCTGGAGCACGGTGTGACGATCTTCGGTGGACTGGGAAAACATCTGTACTCTTCAAAGCTGACCGCGAACTGAGGAAATGCCAGTAAGCTGTATAATGCAATAAATAGGGTTTTCTAACTTTAATGCATGTCTCGGGCATTTGTTGGAATTTTTGCACCAAATTTTCAACATGGGGTTTTTGGGACCCCTCCTCATGAATTCTCTCACTGTCATGGCATTAATTGGACCTGAAGGGTGATTTAGCAGTCACTGCGTGAAATCCCTTTTTGGTACTGATTAACAAAACAACAGTGCCAGTTATAAGGTGGGCTCTCAAAAAGCCTATGTTGCAAATTTGGTGAAACAATTCCTAAAAATGACTGTTTTATGAGCGTGCATTGCACAGTTCCTACGCACTATCATAAGTTCGCAAATTTTTAACATTTGCACTCAAAATTTTTAACATTGCCATTTTACCACACCTCCTTATGAACAGTACAGCTGTAATTTTTCACATCTTGCCCAAAACGTGTTTCCACGCATGTAGCACACAATGGCGCAGTCGGTGTGTGAAATCAATGTATGGGACACTTTAAGAAAATCACAGTGACACTGTTCATGAGCAGAGGTCTTAAAATGGCTATGTTGAAAATTTGGTGAAAAATTCCTAAAAATGACTATTTTACGAGCGTGTGTTGCGCAGTTCCTATGCACGCTTGTAAGTTCACAAATTTTCAATATTTGCACTCCAGATTTTTAACATTGCCATTTTACCACACCTCCTTATGAGCAGTACAGCTATAATTTTTCACATGTCACCCAAAATGTGTTTCCCTGCATATAGCGCATAATAGCGCAGTCGGTGCGCGCAATCGATGTGTAGGACAGATTAAGAAAATCACAGTGACACTGTTCATGAGCAGAGGTCTTAAAATGGCTATGTTGAAAATTTGGTGAAAATATTCTCCAAAATGACTGTTTTAGGAGCGCACATTGCGCAGGAGGCAGTATAGCACAGTGGTCTAAGGCTCTGAGCTGCAAAGCTGGTGAAATCCAGCAGACCAGACTTGGGTTTGAATCTCACAGCTTCCACTTGCATACTGTGTGACCCTGAGCAAGTCTCTTAACCTCCTTGTGCTCCCAGGTCGCTCCTGTGAAAAAGCTTTCAGCTTAGTGTGCTATACCTGGTAAAAAAAAAAAAAGTTCCTACTCTTGCAAGTTTGTGAATTTTTAATATTTGCACACCAGAATTTCAACATTGCCATTGTATTACACTTCCTTATGAGTAGTACAGCTGCCATTTTTCACATCTCACCCAAAATGTGTTTTTGCACATGTAGCGCACAATGGTGCAGTCGGTGTGCAAAAGCAATATTTGGGACAGATTAAGAAAATCACAGTGACATTGTTCATGAGCAGAGGTCTTAAAATGGCTATGTTGAAAATCTGGTGACAAAAGTCCATAAAATGACTGTGTTACAAGTGAGCATTGCACAGTTTCCATGCACCCTCGTAAGTTCATTAATTTTTGATATTTTCAGTCCAGATTTTCACCAGTGGCATTTTTCCACACTTCCTTATGGAACAGTACAGCTGTCATTTTTCACAACGTGGCCAAAAAGTGATTTTACACTTTCAGCGCAGAAATGCGTGGTCACTGTGGGAAATCATTGTTCGGGACAGATAAAGAAAGTCACAGTGACACTGTTCATGATCGGAAGTCCCAAAATGCCTGTGTTGACAATCTGCTGTAAAATCCCCAAACTATTACATTCACAGATTGTGCGTCATGGAATTTCTCGCCCATTGACTACTCAGTTTTTAAATATTTTCACTGCAGATTTTCAACATTGCCATTTTATACCTCCTCATGAACAGTACAGCTGTCATTTTCACTTCCTGTTTGAATGTATTTTTGCACCTGTGGTGCTAAATGCCGTAGTCGCTGTGCAAAAGCAGCTTTTGGCTAACAAACTGTTATTGCCACTGTTCATGAGGTGGAGGTCACAAAAAACACATGTTGAAAATTTGGAGTGAAAATATCAACGAATGCCTGAGGTGTTAGGGTTTCTGACCATGACACCCACCCTGTAGAGAATGACAGGCATCAGGGGTGTGACTAGGGATTCTCGACTGTAATGCTCATACTATTCCATACCCTGCAGCCAGTGAGAGGCACTGAGGTGTGCCTTGGACTCTTCGGCCCCAAAGTTCACCCCATTCTTCTATACCGCACCCATCTCACCGTATTTCCTGATGGAATAGGGTGCGCATAAGGGCCAAAAACCCCAAAGCACACTGTGACACTTGTCGGTGTCTGCAGGGTAGGGTGTGGTGAAATGGTGTGGCCGTTATGCCTGATGACCCAAAGGCACACCTCAATGCCTGTCAGTCTCTGCAGGGTGGTGGTGGGGTTGGCTTCAGTTCAATACTTCACCACCATTCCTATTATGCAGCTCTGTAACTCCTACATTACCAATGCCAGCAAGCAAACATTCAGCATTGACAAATGCTTGTTTATAATCAGGTAGTGATGTGTTATTTTTTTATTTAGGTTGGATAAGGTTAAGAGTGCATTCAACGGATTTGTGGTCACTGTTTCCCAGGTGAGCTTCTACCCCTACATGGGTAATGCGTTCTTTGCAGTTTGTTATCACCAGATCAAGAATATTCTTGCCTATGGTAGGGGCATTCACTAGCTATTCACAACCAAAGGATAGCAATGAAACAGCAAGAATCTGTTCAAAGGATGTTCCCCCCTTCATCGATTCCCAGTTAATACCTGGTACATTAAAATCCCCAACCATTATAGTATCACCTAGACTGAGTATTGTATTAATTTAATCAATTAGTATATTGTTATTATCAATATTTATAATTTGGAGGTTTGTAACATCTGACCAGGCTTACTTTTGAGGCATGGGTAATTTGTAGACTCACCCACAATGTCTCAGTGATTCTATTATTGTGGTTGTTATATGGCTTCATCTCAAAGCAATTTATGTTATCAGAGATATAACAACATACTCCACCACCTTTCCTATCAATGCGATTCTTGTAGTATAACTGGTAACCAGGGATGTTATTGAACCAATCACTAGTTTCGTCCCACCAAGTTTCCGATATGCATATTATAGCCACCTTTTGGTTCACCATGAGTAACTTAGGTTCAGCTAATTTAATCTGATTTAGATTCCTAGCATTAATATACCAGATTCTAACATTGGACTGGTTTACATCAATATTGAAGTTTTTCACTGTTTTTCCCTTGTCCCCCTTTATATTTAGTTTGAAGTTTTGCATGTAATATTTTAAAATGTTCTCCCCAATTTGTATGCCCCTTGCTTGCTTAAGTACAACCCATCCCAACAAAATAATGATTCTGGTAAAGACTGGGATAGTTGTTGAGGTAATGTACTCATTTTTCAGGTGGAAGGCATGTAAGCACCCTGCAATCTCTCATCTTGTTCTCCTAGCTAGAGTATCATTGTTATCAGTGGACTGCAGGTACTAGTACTGTTAAACGCAAAAAAAACAAAGACCATGTTTCTTTCCCCCATGCCCTAGCAGGAAATGCTCCTACCATCAGTCCCCCCTTCCAGATAATGACCCTCCTAGGAGAGTCACTTGAGGTGGACAAATGTAAATATCTGGGTTTCTGGCTTGACTTTTGGCTATCTTTCGCAGTGCACATTGAGGAATTCTCCAAGAAACTAAAACAGAGGCTAGGCCTTTTCTTTAGAATCAAGCACCTTCTTAACTCTGAAGCAAAAATAAGGCTGTTACAAACCACTTTTCTTACCCTCATCAGTTACACAGATTTAATTTATAGTCAATGTTTTAAATCAGCCCTTAGTAAACTGAACACATTTTACTACAGCGCACTAAGGCTCATTACTAATGCCCCTTCAGAACTCACCATTGTGCTCTTTATGTCAAACTTGGTTGGCCCTCGCTTCACAATAGAAGGCTAAAAAATGCCACACTTTGATCTTACAGAGCTATCATAAATAAACTCTCTCCCTGTATTACAGAATTCTTTAAGTGCACTCCAGGCGTCTACTCACTGAGGAGATACACTTACATACTACTAGGTGAACCTTGGGTACGGTCCTGTTATGGCGAATCAGCAGTTAGCCATGCTTTCCCATTCTTGTGGCATACTCTTCAACGCTCCCTGAAACTTACTAACACTATCTGCCTTCAGGCCTTTAAATTCTTATTGGGCAGCTTTTTGCAAGAGAACTGTACTTGCTATTCATAATCTGTTTTTCTCCTTCCTGCTACACTATAGCTTTACACAGCTCTTGTTGGGGATGCCTGTTTTGTGTATATCCACATGTATAGTACTTGTAGCTTTGTAACTGATTGTTGATTACAATATACTGTACTTATTTCTTTCTCTTATCAAGTAGACATGCCATATAGGCTCTTCCTATACAGACTACAATTGCACTGTATCATCTGTCGTATTATTGGACCATTTTTGGTTGTAATGTGAAATGTTATTTGCATTGTGCCAATGTCTATCTGGGACCACCTTGTAAATGAACTATCTCAATGGGTGCTATTCCTGGTAAAATAAAAATGATTGATTGATTGTACAGGATGGGTCAAGAACTGACAGAAAACTAAAATCTAGATTTTCAGTGCCCTAAAACTAGAGCATTCTTCTCATAGATAGACAATACCTGTAAATATATCACAGGCTAGGATGGGCCAATCTCCCAGAATCAGTTTACTACCATATAGTGGACATTTATGATATAAAGGTTATTGTGAAATTACACACAAAATGGTTATTGCAAGCCTGAACGGCAGCACAATATATTAAATGATTGATTGAAGTCATTTATCTTGCACTGTTTATGTCTGTTATGTTTTTTCTTGTCATAAGGAGCCAGATATTTAAAACCTTGCCTGGTGGGCAAAATGATTGTGCACCGCTTGCATGCCACTTGCACCAATGTGCAATATTCAAAAAGGGAGATAGCATGGGCAAAAATGGATTGCACATGTGCAACACAACAATGCATGCACCAGGCAAAGGGAGGGGTGTAGACATGAGTACAGGTGCAATGCTGTATTCAGCGTGTTAACGCTGTACAAAGCGACTTTGTGTGACCCCACTATGCTGCACAAATACTGCCTATAAAAGGGCCATCTTAACCTCAGGCAAAGCCTAAAGGTGGGTGGAAGCACTTTAGCCAGAAGCATAATGGCTGAATATGCAGCACACATGCCGATCCTCATGCAAGAGGCCCTGCAGGAAGAGGAGAGGCCACATGCTCACCCTGATCCCTGTTGTGGGCTGCGGAGGTGATATGCTGCACACAGATGGTACCGGCCATGAGTCTTCTTTGAGACCTTCACTGTTGCCAACTTTTTGGCCAGTACCGTCTTAATAGGACCATGATAAGGTAGCTATGTGAGCTCCTGCATGAGCAGCTGTGCAGTGACACTCAGCACAGCCATGACAGTAGAGCAGAAGGTGATGGCTGCGATGTGCTTCCTAGCTACTGGGTTATTCCAGACACTGTTGGGGGGGGGGGATTTCATTGGTGAATCACAGTCCACCACCTCACACCTGCTAGCCCACTTTCTACATGCCCTGCTGCCACATGCTGGTGAGTTTATCATATTTCTCAGCACAACATCGGAGCGCACAGGAACAATGCAGCAGTTCTATCGAGTTGCGCACCTATCTGCAGTACTCGGTGCCATTGACTGCACCCATATTGCCATCTGGGCACCCACTGGTGATGGGATGGATGCTTGCCTTAATAGGAAGGGCTACTACGCCATCAATTGCCAGGTGGTGTGCAATGCAACAAGGCACATAACCAATGTCCTGGCATGGTACCCTGGCAGTGTCCATGACACCTTCATATGGCACAACTCCACACTATGCCAAATCTTTGCAGGTGGCCACATACCCAGTGGGCACCTTGTCTGTGAGTACACGTAGCACACACCCCACACAAACCTCCCAGAGGGGGGCATGCAGTGGTACCACAGCACACACATGCCTCACCGAGGGAATGGTGGGCAGGGTTGTGTGGACAGGTGCACAGGACACAACACAGCTCATGGGCTGTTGATGCTATGCAGGCAGCTACAGTGTGAACAGGTGCTAATAGATGTATGTTACCCTACAGGAGACAGTGCCTATCCCTTGCATCTCTGGCTCCTCACACCTGTCCTTTGGCCCACATCTGTGGTGGAGGACAGATACAATATGGCACACACCACCATGTGCAATATGATTGAGCAAGTTTTTGGCATGCTAAGAATGCAATTCCAGTGCCTGGACTGTTCAGGTAGTGCTGTGGCATATTCCTAGCCTGTTGTATGCTACAGAACATGGCACTCGCCCATGGAATAGGCCTGCTGGTCCAAGAACAGCAGAGTGACAGTGACATGGAGTGAGAGATGCTGGAGCAGCTCGAGAGGCATGACCCCCACATGGCCAGGAGGGCAACAGAATACAGAGAAAACATCATAAGAAGCCTCTCACACAGGAGCAGATGAGTGGAAAGAACAAAGGACACTGTTGTATGTGCAGAAACTTTATTGCGAAATACTAAAATAAACAAAGCGCACAGTGGTAGTGAAAAAACATTGCACAAAAAGAAGGGGGTTCCAGAGAGGGTGGCCAAGGGAGGGGTGGTGAGGAAGCACAGAACAAAAAAGTCAAGGTAACTAAATGTCTGTGAGGTGCTGGGGATGTATGAGATATGGAGGGAACCATTCTACTCATGTCTGCCTCCTGCTGCCATGAATATGCACCAGCGGCTGCCACAGACCCCTGTTGGTGGGTGGCAAGGCCTACAGGGAGGGGAAGGGTGACCCCTGGGTTGACAGAGTTATTCTGCCCCATGCACAGCCATGATCAGAGCTGGAGGACAGGATTGGGAGATTGCGCCTGGGCGTGCGTGGTTTGGCACCAGCCATGGGGGTTGCGGGTGTACCAACAGATCCTGACCTGCCACTGTGTAGCACTGGTGTTTGCAGTGATGTCCCCACAGAATCAGGGCTGCATACACTGAAGGGAGTGGGGCTGTGACCTGGGTGCAGACTGCCATGCACCACAGCTGTGAGCTCCCACCCCACCACGATGAGGTCACCAATGACAGAGTGGATGGTCTCAGTAATGACAGCATCATGGGCCACCACCCACTGCTCACCTCTGCAGGCTGGCGTGCAAGAGGTCCTGAAGGCTGATCAGGTCCTCGTGCATAGCATGCCTGAAGAGGGCAAGTTCATGGTGCGTGGCAGTTGGGGACTCCACCACTGACTGCAAAAGCTGCCTGAAGTCTGGCACACCCTACCTCCAGGGGATACTGTCCTGGGGGACAGGATCTGGTAGTGCCTACAGGCCCTGAGCGGCCAGTGCATGCACCAAGCAAGGAGATTGGGGAAGGTGGCAGGGGCTCAGTGGCCGTGCAGGTTGGCTGTGGGATGGTGGGGTTGCTGCCAGGCTGTACAATCCCTTCTGGGATTCAGGGTGGGTAGTGTGCATCGTGGTGGTGGTGGTGATGGCACTGGCAGTGAAGGTGGTGGTAAGAGGTTCTGTGGAGTGGATGTTACACACAGCAGTGCCATGGACAGAGGTGTGGGGTGCATCTGTGGTGTGGGGGCTGCCACACATCCGCTGCTGTTAACTGCCGGGGGGGCCTGGCATTGACAACTTCTCCCCAGCAGTGCAACTGGTGACAGGCCCTGCATGGTGGAAAAATAGATGTTGTCTTCACTGTCATCCATGTCCTCCACAATGTAGTGGATGGGTCCATATGGTTGGCTTGGTGGTTCATGCCACTATCCTCTGGATGGACTAGCTACATCATCCCCCTCAGATGGCACATCTTACACTGTGGAGGGAGGAGCAAACTGTCAGTGTTGCACACATTACGTGGTACACAATGCATGTTGCTTGTGGTGCATGCATGCCCCAGTGTATGGTGCTGTGTGTCGTCTGGTGTTAGCACACAACTTGTGTCAACAGGTCTCCTATCCTGGCCCTCAATGATCACACAGTCACCTGTGAAGAGTACATTTTGCAAGCATGACAGTGCTGTCTGACGATGTATCCCACAGATGCCACACGTGCACAGAGGCAATCACAGCACAGGCCACAACCCCACACAGAGACCCACACACCCAGCACATGTACCTGCAAGCAGCAGCACCCATTGCCAGTGAATGGCAAAACAGCACACACACTCCCTATGTGCATGAGCACACTCCAGTGGAGCCATGTGCAGGTTCACTATCCATAGGGGTGTCAGTACAAGATGCAGCACAGGGGGCCACAGTGCACCATACAGCAGCACAACACATCACAGAGTGCCCAGGGTGCTGATGGCACACAATATGTGTGCCACATCCAAAGCTGCAGTGTGCTCCACCAATGGCAGGATCCGCATATGTACCCATGCACACAAGGAATTGCACCAGCTGTGTACTTATATGACTGGCTGTACACCACCTGGGTCTCATATCCACCCCCAGGCACTCCTGTCACCTCCACAAACCTCAAGGTTGATGCCACCACCTCCTCCACTGGGTTCATGGGCCTTATCACTACTGAAGGCTATGGCCCCCACCAGTGGCCCACTGTTCATGGTGCTGGGCAGCCATGGTGTCCTTAGCCTGCTGACGAAGGTCCCTGAATCACTTCTGGACAGCCTCCACCATGTGACCCCAGCCACCCATAGCATTTGTGGCCCCTATTACTTCCTCCCATGCCTGCCAGACTGTGGCATTGGTGATCCAGCTGAGTGACAGGACCACCTCCCTCTCCCAGTAGGCCTGGGTCAAAGCATGGAGCTCATTTATAGAAAACTGGTGGGCCCCTTGGGACCTGTCAGAGAAAGTAGAAAGGCAGTTGTCAAGTGCTGTGGGTGAGATGTATCTGTACACATCCGCAATGTTCCCTGCCAGTGCACCGATGTTGTGTATGGTGTACCATTGCGGCACAGGGTGGCCTGTGCACAATGGCAGTCTGTCAGAGGCCCCCCCAGGTTCTGTGCCTGGCCAGTGTGCTGCCACCCAACATTGCAGGGGTGTAGGCACCTGAGACACCTAGACCCCCTGGCTGCACCACCCAGACAAGCATTGTCCTGGAGCACAGCCACTGCTAGTTCACATGTGGGGGTGCTATGAGACAGTGCATGTGTAGGACCCAGAACACCTCAGGGTCAGGCACAGCACCCAGTGGCACATGCTGAGTAACACAGGGGCACTGCATAAGACTTGCATGGCACAGGTGAGCACTGCACCTGGACAAAGAGTGCAATGGGCCCATCAATATATCGCCATGTTGGCAGACACAATCCGCTGGCCTCATGTGGCCCCCGCGTACAACAGTAGTATGTGCAGAATCAGACTGCCAGACCGCGTCTTATGTGCCATGTAACAGTTAGGTGCCAAGCCACAGGCCTGTGTGTTGATGCATCCAGACATGCACTGGTGTGGTGGGGGTAGCACATTGGAGGGATTGTTGCAGGCAGAACTGTCACGTGCACACTCCACATATGTTGTGATTCCCCTGCTGTCTGCCTCTGGTGTCAGGGACAGTGCGACAGGCCCCTTGTATCGGATGTGTGTTCTGTACAGGCTGCTAAGCATGCAGTCATAGGGTGCTGAACAGACAGGGGCAATGGTGTGCTGTGATGGACAGATTGTACAGCCTGGGCCTGGACTATGGAATGCAGGGCTATGTCACACAACATGCAAAACACAGGGACACACTCAGACACATGGGAGCATGTGATGATGTGGGCATGCCTTGCAATGGTACCCTGTAGGTCCATGGGGCACCCATCCCATGCATACTTTTATACTGTGGACCTGTACAGTGCCCTGGCTGTTCAGAGCAGGCCCTGGTTGTGGGGTACAGTTGCCCCTGTCCCCATGCACCACATACAGCATTGGGGGAGCTATGTACAGTATTTGCACACAGGTGGGCCACACCTGACAGGTGTCAATCCATGCTACTCTGAGGACCGCATCCCCCAATACATATGCAATGTACGAATAACATAGTCTGATAGTAATGATGTGCACAAGTGCTCCAGTACAGAGGTTCCAGGCAAGGCACAATTACAAACAGAACAGAGGCCATTCATGGGACTGCCAGTGGGTTATGGTCAATACAAAGATATCATGTAATATGGTGAGTAGGGTACAACAAAACCAACAGTTATGCTACTGTGTGTGGATTTAGGGCCCATATTACATGATAATGGAGTACAGGACACAACTACCGATGCGATGTGTGTGCCCCAGCAACAAATCCCACCCATGCCCCTGCAACAGGGTGTATCCCTATTTAGCAAAGTGTCTGTATTTGAAAATGGCATGCAAGACACCCACCCGGGGCTGTGGGGACACTATCACGGCTTGCCATGCTTGTTTGTCTTTTATGTGGTCTGCTTCCCTGGTGCTGTAGCAGTGTTGTGGCTGCAGTTCCAATATACAGTGTAGGGGTTGCTACGGTCCCCTTAAATAGCCCAGGCACAATTATCCATGCTAATACATGCAGAGAGGTCTTTAATAAGATGCTAATGGGGTCCTTTGCCTGCTAACTGCCCAATGTGGCTGTTTACATAGCCTGGCTGAATATTGTACTTTTGTGCAAATAGCACTTACGCATCACACAATGCACCTTTTGATGGCATCTGCACATGTGCACTGTGCAAGAGCCATATGCCTATGACATTGGCAACATCCCTGCACATGTGCAGCTCCATGCAGTGCTGCAGCATTGCGCAACTTAGCCCGAAGTCACACAGAATGCACATTTGCAACTTAATGATGTCGGCAGGCTAGAGTGCCATAGCACTGCGCAAGGGATGTTTGCACAGTGCAAACAATGTACTTTGCATTGAGCAAATGCTGCACTCCACCACATTGCACCAACATGTTTAGGTCCTGCATTACAGCACCAAAGTGTGTAAGAAAATGGCCTCAGGCAGACAACGGGTGGTGCAGCAGCATAACCAATGCTGGAGTGAGATGGAGCTGGCAAACCTGGTGAAGCTGGTGGTGGCCAGGGAGCAACACCTGTTTGTGGAGGAAGAGTCAGAGCGACCAGAGGGGAGGTGTGGGCCTCTGTTGGGTGGCACCTTTCAGTCCGCACAGGGATTTACTAGGACGGAAGAGCAGTGTTGCCACAGATATGAGACATGGTGAGATGGGACCAAGAGTGGCTCCACAGGTTTCACAGGATGCTGCAGGATGGCATCATCCCAAGGCCTGGTACATTTTCATATGTTCCTGGCATACCAGCCTCTGGGCATGGGTTCAGTGGGGTAATGTTGTTCAAGACAGGTGTGAGGAGTTCCCATTGCAACATCTGCTATGTGTGTTGGGTCTGGACTTGTCACTCCAGGCCGTTATGCCACCCCTGCATATCAACGACTAGCCTCTAATATGGGGCAGTTGTGCTTGACACAGCTGTTGTAGCATGTTGCCTGACCAGCACTGTGGCGTGTCACATCCCTTAGGACAGTGTGCTCCACGAGGCATGCTACATGTGTTACATGTCCTACTACCCATGCACATGGCTGCAAACATTGAGTTGGGGGGGACAACCTTCGCCTAGTGCACCCTGCACTGCAAATACTGTCGGTCAGGGCAAGGCAGTACCATATAGCTCCCCAGGTGACTACAAATACTGGCAGTCATGATAATGCACAATGCATGTGTGTCTGCAAGCATGCTCCATATACTTTGCTGAGGAAAGACAACATTGGAAGATCCAGGGGATACAGGAACCTTGGGCCATCAACACAGGTACACGATTGGGGACAAGGGAGGGACCGCCACACTATGGAAAATGATTTTACAATATCGGGTGGGCAATCGGGGAGGGACCACTACATTATGGAAAAGTGTTTTCACATATAGGGTGGGTGATCAGGGACCAGGGAGGGAGGTGGGGGTCTGCAGTACTTCTGCTAACCACTAGGATTGAACAATTTACCACCAGGTTTTTGTGGGCAGTAATTTCTCCACGCAAGGGCCTTTGCAAATGGCCCTTGCATGGAGTACAAACTTTGTGAATAGTACTGCAGGGATATGCAGCCCCCCTCCCAACTTTGCCTGGGCGCAAACACAGTTTCCCTGGGCTAACTGGGCTTTGTGAATATCAACTCTGGACAAAACTCAGTTTGCCCTGGGCAAACTGGATTTGCACCTGGGCAAAGTTTTCTGAATCTGGACCCTGATATTATATGTGGAGCCACGGGAAATATGATGATCCTCATGCCATTTGCTATTTTTTCACCTTTTGTTTGCATAGCTTGACCCTACAGTATGAACACTCAGAAGGCAAAGAAAGAGGGCATGCATGTTAGTTACATAAAACAAAGTAACTAATGACAGAATGGCACCACCCCTTTTCCCCTCACAATCCAATATGGTGAGCCTGGAGGGACAGCAAGGGCAGGTGATACTATATCAGAAAAAAAAACAAAGATTATAAAGAAAACAGAAACAGCTGGATACAAAAATTAAGGGCTTGCTAGTTATGGGGCTTGTCTGGTTCAAGGATTGATAAAAATAATTTTTTTTATTAACTAGTACTGCTGCTTTAACAACACATGCATAAAATGTAATGTAATAGAGAATACAGATGCACACAGAACTTAAAAATTGTATTTTCCATCTTAATAAACATTTACTACAGGTGACCTTCATTAATCTCTAGGTGGTCATTCTTAAGCATAAAAACGTAAGAGAAAACTAGCCCCATTCATTTTAGTAGGGTGGGCCCCTACGCTATCCTTGGTCACACGTCATTCGCTGGCAGCAGGGGGCTGTCATTATCCCTGGGGCTATCGGAAAGGATCAGGCTGTCTGCTCTAAAATTTAGATTACGAGTGAAATAACTAAGGTATGGCATACAATTAATTAACCAGGTTGGAATGCTTATCACTGAGGGCAGCTACCACAATATGTGAGTGGTAGCTGCTCTCAGCTAAGTAGGAAAATCACTGTAACAAAAATGTTATTACTATACTACTGATTACTTACACCTCTGAGGTGCAAATGAATGTTGCAGAAAATAATGTGTTATTAACTACGCCTCTCAGTCTGTGAATGTAGCAGAAATGAAAATACATTTCATATTGATCTGTAAGGTCTCTGGTCCTGTCTTCCTTTTGGAGGAGAGGCATGAGGCAGGCCAAGGCTGTTATATAATATTCAGTGGCATGTGAATTTTTATTTGGCAACTAGGAGAAAATCTATGGATCAGATAGAGAAGAGAGAGAGAGAGAGAGAGAGAGAGAGAGAGGGATGGATGGCTGGGTGGATGGATGGATGGATAGACAGACAGACAGACATATGCTGATATGAAACATGGGCTGCCTGAAAAGATGTAATACACCCTTCATTCACTTCTATATTCAAGAGTTGGTATGGTAATAAGGCTTGTTACAGTATCAATTCCTAATCAGTTTAGATTACCATTTTATAGAAGTATGCAACAACTTGAGGAATGAAAATTAATATGCAGGCTCATGCGACAATAAATCTGAGCAGACTTTAAATATATGTTTAACGTCACAGCATCATGCTGAGGAATGATTTAGCAATTTGGTAGCTAGAGGCAACACCAATCCCTCAGGCTTAGCATAAGTATGCTCTCTGAATACTTAGTCACCAGTACTTGCTGCAGGTATACAGCTCCAATCAGAACAGAAGCACCATGTCTCTTCTCTGAATATTTGAGACATCACAGTTCTTACTGATGTCTCCCTGGGCTGTTCCCCACCTGGCCTGCCAACTGTGACAGAACACTTTCTCTCTTTGAAAAATATGGAGAAAAAAAAAAGGGCTGCCTTGAGATTCCCACTTTTCTATTTTACTTTTTTTTTATTTTAAATGGTGCTGTGGTGCATTATTTATTTAAATATAAATTTATGCATTTATTGATTTATATGTCTTACAAGGGGATGGAAGGTGTGTCCTGGGCTCAGAAATTTCTGTCAACGCCCCTGTACATAACAGAATTATTATTACCTTATCTGGTATTACTTTATTGTCCTCCATCTTCTGCAATAGCTCTACCTTATGTGCAAACAATACTACTTTTGAATTGAGGACCTTTCCCTCACAACTGACCAGGTCCACCTTGCAAATGAGCTTTGCTCAATGGTGCCTGCCTGGATAAATAATGATTCTGATTGATTGATTGACTGATTGATTGACAACTGGCCCATCAACAGGGAGACTGGATCCTTATGTGTATCACCCAATATAGGTGTCCAAATAAGCTTTTTCCACTAGTTGCACTTAGAACAATTGAACATGTAATGTTCCATTTATTTCAAGGTTATGACATGAGAAAGAAGAAACTCTTTGGGCTCTGGGCATATTGTTATACCGTCCTTTTGTTTTTCTAGATGAAACAATTTCCATTCTCAGTCTACAAAAAGTCCCCCTTAATTGTGGATATGCCAAAATATTTACAGCAAGTGAAGTTCTCAACAACAAATCTTTTTACAAGAGGGAGAAGACTAGAAAAAACACTCTTTGGTAATGTAAACAAACCATCCTACTTGTGTATATCAGAGACACTTTCCTTAAAGTGCAGCTGACACCTTCAGGACTTCAACAAAACATAATATTTAGACACAGTTCTGCTTGTGTTTCATGTTAGAGAGTGGAGTAGTGTGAGGGACATTCCAAGATGGCGACCACGCTGGGTCTGCCGTCTGTTAGTGTGATAGCATGAGCTGAGTTTTAATTAGACTTAGCTTGCATTTTAACTTTTTTTACGTATTTTCTTATCGGAGTTTAAGTGCTTTTGTCTTCTTTTCTTTTTGTTTATTTTTCGGCTGTATTTTGTTTGTTCGGCGATATGCTTGAAGCCCCTTGGATTACCTACAGAATTAAGGGCACTGGTTCGCTGGTTTGCCGGTTCTTTATTTCTGGACTGGGGTTTTTCGAGGAGGATTTGTGGTACTGCGAGGTGGGTCGCCTCCGATTCTTCCAGACTTTGGCATGATATTGATGCCGCTTTAGAAGCCTGATTGAGCAATCTGCACATTTCGTATTACGACTGTGGCGTTCAGCGTGAATTTTGACCTGTTTGTTTCCGAAATCCAGAACGGACGGTTTGTTTTGCCATTTGTTCTTTGGGAATTGATGGGCCCAGTGATTGTTTGACTTTGCTCGGGAGGGAACTCGTTTATCTTATGAGTGTTGGACTTGCCTTGTTTTTGGATTACTGGAGGTCCTTTGACTGGACTGAACAGCGTGTAATGATTCCCGGATGGCATGAATGACTGGGGCTTTGTTTTTATGAGATGGTACATGGTCATTTTGGGCTTAACCTGAAGACCTGAGGATTGGACTTTGACTGGAGTACAAGTGCTGGACTGATGTGACTGGGACTATTGGATTGTCTGGGAGGAAGAGTCGGTTCTCGTTGATCCTTTGATGTGGGGAGATCTTCTGAAGTTGAAAGAGGAGTCTGTGTTTTATCTACTCCCTGAAGCGTTTTTGACTGCTCGTTTTGGAATTTGGATTTGGCAATGTGTGTTGGAGCAAGAACTTTGGGGTGAGCTGCCTGGGGTGGTCGCTGCCGCTGGCTGGATTTGAGGCAGGTGGCGCCGGTTTCAGGCCTGTTGAAGGGCGGGCCCGAGTAGCTGGTGTTTCCTATGCTCACCGGGTGGATCCAATGGTGAGTGGATTCTGTGCCGGGGGCCGTTGCTTCGGACCTGGCTGGGGGTAGTGACCTCCTGGAGAGGTGTTTACTTTCCCTATGCCATTAATTTGAATTTTCAGCGCTCCTGATTTTGGAAGTGCTCCTATGATTTGTTTCTAAAAAAAATTTTCATTGAGAACGCTGTTTTTCCTGAATTGGTTTACAGCTTCCCGGTACTCTCTTGTGAATTCCTGGTGTTATGCCTAGCAGTATCCATTTATTGGTGTGAGCTCTTCAGTATGAACTTTAGATTGGACTGAAGAAATTGGTTTGTTAATTTCTATGATTTGGACGTCCAGGTGGTGAGAGGACCCTGTGTCCATTTATTTATTTGTTTATTAGATTTGTAGTTTATGTTATTATTTGTTTGATATTGAGAGTATTGTCCTCTCTTCCCAGTGGTGAGAGGACTGGGTGGGGAAGGAATTAATTATTTTAGTGTATATTATTTTTACCTCTCTTCCCCAGTGGTGAGAGGACTGGGTGGGGAGGGGGAATTTAATTAGTTGTTTGTTGTACTTGGTTGTATTTTGTGTTTGGGTTTGGGGGGGTGAGAGCCCTTAAATCAATATTTTGAGGTTTGTTTGGTGTTTTAATTTGTATTTTAATTTTTTAAATCATTATATAGGGCTTTGTGTTTATTTAGCTTTGAGGGGTGGGTTAATTTTGTATTTAGGACTGTTTATTTGTTGTTATTTATTTAGAGCATTAAATATGTGCTGGGACAGCACAAGGACAGTCAGGTATTATTCTCCCTCCAGGCTCAGAGACCATCGTCCTTTTTCCTGTCCTCCCCTATCGCTAGAAGTTTATAGATGGTGTAGGGCTTTGGGGATTGTTGGAAGAAGGAGGAAGACGAGGGCTGGGTCTGGAGAGGGAACGGAAAGGAGTGTGCAGATAGGGATAGTGGGGACAAGGAGACGCCCTGGGGCGAAATGGGTCCAGGAAAGGGGCCCTCCCTGTCTGGTTCCCATACCCAAGGGTTCTACTTGTAGTCAGCAGGTAGCACGGTCATCCTCGGATGCTCATCCTACTCAGGCAGTGTTGTGCAATGTCAGGTCTATTAAAAACAAGACAGCTATTATAGCTGATTTTGTTGGGACATCTGACCTAGTGCGCATCACTGAGACCTGGTTGGATGAGAATGCTGGACCAGTTTTGGCGGCAGCAGTTCCAGCTGGTTACTCAGTGATACACTGTCCGAGGGTGGATCGTAGGGGCGGGGGTGTTGCTATCTGTTTTAGATCAGAACTGGGCCTAGTGGAGGTATCAGTGGGAACTACCAAATCCTTTGAATGTATCATGGGCAAGGGTGTGGGGTGCAGGATACTCCTCGTGTACCATCCACCAGGTGACGGGAATGTTTTCCTGTGGGAAGTCACAGACTTCATTGTCAACCTGACATTGGGGTCCCCCAGATGGTTAGTTCTGGGGGACTTCAATGCCTGGGTCAACGATGAACTCTCGCAATTTGGTCAAGACTTCCTCCAGTTAATGATTTCACTGGGCTTCACACAGGTTATTTCCTCCTTGACCCATATTGGCGGTCATTCATTGGATTTGGTGTTCCTTCTGGGGATGGAGATATCCGATTTGGTGGTGGAACCAGTCGGATGGTCGGACCATCACTCCATTGGGTTCAGTTTTGAGGCCACCCCTAGTAGGTCAGCCCCTATGGAGATGGTCCAGTATCGCCCTTTAAGTGGTGTTTCCCCGGATGGCCTGATGGGGGTGCTGGACCTATTGGGCTTACCAAGAGATTGCATGGATCCAGGAGAGCTGGTACTTGCCTATAATAAGGCAGTGGCAGGGGCCCTGGATTCCATTGCTCCTGTTCGTGTTCATCCTCTCACTCTTTGTCCCAGGTCTGCTTGGTTCGATGAGACTCTGAGGTAGTTGAGAAGAGTTGGACGAAGGTTGGAAAGGTGTTGGCGGAGGTCGGGTCTGGATTGTGACAAACTTAGTTTGATGGACCACTATGTGGTCTATCAATCCGCAATCTCTCGTAAGAAGGCAGAATTCCTGTCCAGAGAGATTGCTGCTGCACAGAATAGACCAGCTCAGCTCTTCCGGACTGTGGGCAGATTGTGCAATCCAATCTGTCTTCAGCCCAGAAGAGCTTTTTCTCAAGAATGGTGTGAGGAGTTTGCTCTATTCTTTTCAGATAAGGTTGCCACAATCAGATCTGATATCCATTTGACCCTCTCTAATGGGAGTTGCGATGGTTGGCAGGAGATGTCGGACACCCAGTTTGTGTGGTCTGACTTCAGCCTCCCCACAATTAGTGACATTGTGATGGTCATCCAATCACTGCGTCCAACCAACTGTGGTTTAGATCCGGGCCCCACATGTCTCTTAGTGGGTTGTCTGGATAAAATTGGTCCCGTCCTTGCTGAGATAGTCTGGTGGTCCTTGGAGAGGGGGATTTTTCCAAACCCTCTAAAGGAGGCTGTGGTTCAGCCCCTTCTTAAGAAGTCCTCCTTGGACCCAGACTGTCTGGCAAACTACAGGCCTGTCTCTAACTTACCCTTTGTGGGTAAAGTTATTGAGAAGGTGGTCGCATCGCAGTTGGATGATCATTTGACTAGCCACAATGTCTATGATTCTCTCCAGTCTGGATTTAGGAAAAGGCATAGTACCGAGACAGCTCTGGTCCGGGTACTAAATGACCTCCTAATAGTGAGAGATCGAAGGACTCATTCCATCTTGGTCCTTCTTGATCTCTCTACAGCATTTGACACTGTGGACCATGGTATGCTATTGGAACACTTGCGGTCTATCTGTGGGCTGTCTGGTACAGTCCTCAGTTGGTTTCGATCCTACCTCGAGGGTAGGACTCAGAGGGTGGTGTCCGTGATTTTTTCGTCGGCATCATTCTCCCTATCCTGTGGGGTACCGCATGGTTCCATCTTGGTGCCCATGTTGTTTGCGGTGTACATGCTGCCGTTAGGAGCGATTATTAGGTGGTACAGTCTGGGTTTTCACTGCTATGCAGATGATACTCAGCTGTACATGTCCTTTATGCCCGGCCAAGATGCTGCCTTTTCGGTCTTTAACAACTGTCTTGCCAAAATCCAGGACTGGATGAATGTGAGTTGGCTGCGGTTGAACCCAGACAAAACTAAGGTGCTGGTTGTGGACCAGGGTCACCAGGAGGTGGGTTCGTTGGTTGGATCGCCCTCGGGTCTATGGCTTGGGGGTGTCCGGCTAACTACCTCAGATCGGGTGCGGAACCTTGCCGTTGTGTTTGATGACTGTTTGACATTTAAATCTCAGGTGTCAGCAGTTGTCAAAACCTCTTTTTACCATCTGAGGAACATAGCCCGGGTGAAGCACCTGGTTTCTCCAGACGATCTCGCTACTTTGGTCCATGCTTTCGTTATCTCCCACCTTGACTACTGCAATGCCCTCTACCCCGGGCTACCGGGGGGTTGAGATTCACCGCCTGCAGCTAGTGCAGAATGCGGCAGCCAGGCTGTTGACTGGTTCTTCTAGGTCCAGTCATATAACGCCTGTGCTTCGCGGACTGCACTGGCTGCCAGTTTGCTGGTGAATCACCTTCAAGGTCGGTTTTGCTGACCTATAAGGCCCTACATGATCAGGGACCTGCTTACCTGAAAGATCTCCTTTGTCCCTATTGTCCCCCGCTCTCTCTGATCCACTGACAAGGGATTGCTAGAGATTCCCAGGGTTCGTTTAAAAACTTCAGGGCCAGATCTTTTAGTTTTATGGCCCCAACCCTGTGGAATTCTCTACCTTGTCAGGTGCGAGACTGCCCGACTGTCCAAAGTTTTAAAGGAGCATTAAAAACCTATCTCTTTAGCAAAGCGTATAATAATTTCTGAATATTGTTGTTTTGTTTAATTTTAATATTGTTTTAACTATTTATTGTTTTATCATGTATTGTACAGGCACCTTGGTTTCAGAAAGGTGCCTTATATAAATAAAGATTGAATTGGATTGAATAGTTCTGTGTTGCTCATCCCCATTATTTATTACTGAGGTCATTTGTATGAAAACAAAATCTTTGTTCCCAGAGAGTTCATCTATCCCTGTTGCTTTCTCCCTACCTAAGGTCATAATGCCCTGCTTGTGACATCACAGTTATTCTCACAGCAACACATTGTGATGTCACAACCGAGGATTATGATTTGAAGTAGGGTAATCTATAGAGGCAGATGAACTCTAAGGGAACTCTAAAGGATAAAGATCTTGTAGTCATGCAAATTTGCTTAGTAGTAAATAATGGTCAAGAGAAATATATAGAATATAATGGAATGCAAGCTGAATTATACCTAATTATTATGTTTTTCAAAGTTTTCTTTAAGGTGTCAGTAGCTCTTTAATTTATAATTAATGACCTTGTAACGTTCATTGGGTCATGCCATCAGCATTCTGGTTTATAAAAGTGCTTAGCTGATGCAACTAGGAGAATGCAGATTGGTTGAATGATCCTATATGACCTCCCTCATAGCACAGCATTGACAATCTTGTGGTCACATATTCAAAATCCAAGTTCCTTTTAGTATAATATACTTTTAATAATTCATGTGGTGGGCTGAAGTGGAAGCATCCATGTGCTACATGTAGCCCATGGACCCTTTTTATGTATAGTTATAGGATTACCAACATCCTATAATTAAATGGCTGATGATATGTACTGTAGGACCACTTATGTGTTCTAGTCTCATCATAGCAGTTTTCATTTTTCCTTAACTTTTGATGTGTTGAGGGCGACTTCAGCCAGAAGACCCCAACCCCCTGAAATACATATACTTACTACCACTATGGCACTAGTCATTAGTGACATTGAGTTGGATGACCTCTAACTGAGGGACTAAGGGCAAGCTCTTGACAGTTACCAGAAGGACCCTCAAACTCCGAAGAGTTGACAGACTCACTCCTGGTTCTGGCTACTAGTGTGCTGCACTATCTTGTGGAGAAACCGAAGATTGATTCCTGATACTAACTCCCACATCTGGGCCAGTGGACTGTAGGCAGACTGTGAAGTCACAGTGCACAAGAACCAGGGAAGGATTGATTGCTCTTTAGGGCCTCCTGTATATAATGAGGAATCCTGATGTCATGGATGACCTCATGGCATTAGTTACTCTCCCAACAAATCAATGCAAGCATGGCAGCAGATGTGCTCACTATATTATGTGGTGGAGGAAGTGCCTATATTGGTAGTAAAAAGTCCTATCATTGGCCTTAATGATGGCCGGTCTACCCTTCCCCCCCAGTCACTAACCCCATCCCTAACTGTTACTTCCCTTCCCCCTCCTGACACCAGCATCATGCATGTGTCTTCTCAGATCTTCCTCACCAAAGTCTCAAACCCCACCTGAGAGGAAAAGCTTTAGGACATTTTTGGGATTTGGGGTCTGAGGCTGAAAGGTGGCTATATGCCAAATGGAAAAACATGGGGGCCAGAGTTCATAGGTTCATAGATAGGGTAACGAGTCAAATGGCTTGGAAGCCTTTATCAGACTCGCCACATATCAGTGGAAGTGTCTGGTTTTATTTTTAATTTTTTGTTGTACTATATGTTTATTGAAGTATCTGCAAAACATGCAGTTAATTTCCTGATACAGCACATAAGAATAGATATTATTCCACTAAGGGCACCACCCTTCTTAATACACATAGGCTTAAATGTAAATTATATAAATCATACTGCATCTATAAGATACATCCTTGGGAGGTGCTAATGAAATAAGGAAAAAAAAAACTAAGACATTATGGAAAGTACTCCATAAAATTCCAACTGCTGAGTGAGCGAGTCCATGACCAGCACGTAAGTTCAAAAACCACAATAGGCATTATTTATCTACGAAGTCTCAAATTCCCATTAGGAACTAATTTATATGTGCATTAAACCTGTGTTAAGGCCCAGTGGACTGATTACCCAAACCAAACTTGCGGCTGGACAATTAGAAGTTCCACATCTAAAATACAATTAACAAACTGCATCTGGCTTAACAGTTACCAAGAATAGTAATTGAATCAGTCAGAATGTAAACACCAACTAGAGGTCAGCTTAGTAACTATAGAATCTGCCTCTTAATATAAAACAAACTTTGGTATAAAGATATTAGCAATGTCCCAACTGAATTAGTGCATTTTAAACCTTGTAAACAGCACTACAGAGTCATCAATTAGCGTCTTCTTCATCTGCTTTAGAAATTGGTGTCTCCTGTCCTGGATGGGTGAGCTGGAACATTTCTCTTGGCCCATTTCAATGCTTCTGCTGGGTCTGAAAATATAACAATCTTCCCCTGGTGAGCTATACGTAAGTGGTCCGGGAAGATGATGCCATGTGGAATTCTGACCTCTTGCTACATCGCATGTACACCATCGAAGCATTTTTTCATCTGTGTGGTATAACTCAAATTAGGATACAGATTCACTGACTGCCCATCACAAAGCAGGGTTTTCTTCTGCCTGGTCAGACAGAAGAAAATCCCTAGTGCCCACTCTGTCCAACACCATCATGATTGCTCTAGGGGCCTCTGGATTGATCGGCCATCCAAGAGTTGCCACCTGTAGGCCTTTTAGATGTTGAATGACCTGTTAGAGAGGGAATCCCCAAATTGTTGTACCAGGTAGACTTTTAAAAACAGAGTAAGGTAGTCCCCTTCACTTCGTTGCAGCACTCCCACCATATGAACGTTGAGCGCTCTTGCCTGGTTCTCCAGGGACTCCAGCTGAGCTTTCAGGTGTGAGTTTTCCTTAATAAGGGTAGTGGTGGCTCCAAGTGCAGCTTCAGAGTGCTTTTTACACTCTGCCATCTCCGTTTGCATAGTCACCATTCCGGTTTCGATGGTACTCACTCAATTTGTCAGAGAGTCTAATTTATTTGACAGGCTGGTGACCATGTGGATAAGACAGGAAATTTTGTGCTCCCAAGCTCTGAAGAATTTCTTCTTTTTTCTCTTCAGCAGCTGTTGCAGAATTTTCAGAAGTAGACCTCATGGTTGGAGGCCCAGAGACAGATTTGGTTTTATCTCCCTGGTTTTAACATCTTATCTTTACGAGGGTTCCCCATTTTAAAGCTGACTCCCTCTTGTACAGACAGATCAATCAAAGTCTTAGATTAATGCCTGAATAAACTGCTTCACAGATAAGTTTTCAGATGCAGATGTGGAGAGCTAGCTCCTAAGCTGCCATCATGCTTGGATTCCACAGCACCCCCATCTGATTTTATTATTACCCATAAAAATATCCAAAGATTTTTTTAAACAGTTCCATTGTTCCACTTAGTACTATTGTCTCGGGCAACACATTCCACACTGTCACAACTCTCTGAGTGACCAGAGCAAGCTGGCAGGTTCCAACCAGAGCCAATGTGGGGGACAAAAATAGTAAATATAAAAAAAATCAGTTCATTCACAACATTTTCAGTGGCTGGCACCTCCTCTAGATCCCTATGTATCTGATATCGTTGCTGTCAAAGTCAGGATTCAGAAAGTCTGCCTCATGCCACCAGAATAAACAAACTCTGGTCAGAGCTGATACAGCTGCACAGAGCTTTAATAAGAGCTTATGTTTGTGGCAGTAGGAGCGGTGCTCGTATTCTCATAGTGGCACTGGTATGGTCATAGCAGCACCGGTGCAGTCTGGCAGTACTGGTGGCAGTGCAATGTGCCATTTGTAAGATGGTGACAATTGTGGAACTGTGCATGTGCAAGCAGTTACAGTAAGGGAATGGCATAGTTTGCCATTCCCAAGATGGCATTGATGGTGTAGCTGTGCATGCACAACATGTGCATATGTGTAGTACTGTACAGAAATGCTGAAGTAGCATATTAAAGTAGTGCACCGGGGGGGGGGATACCAATCATGATGAAGAGGGGAGCACTGTCTGCAGAGGGAACAGATGACAGATTCACCACAGAAGATCAAGGGAGTCAGTGCTCTTTAACTGGTACCGCATCACTGTAGGAGAACACAGGGTCTTGTTCCAGACGCAGTCTCTTTTTCTCCTACAGTGATGGCAAGATGACTGCGGAGCTCTGCCCATGCAGCTGTAAAAAGGAGTTTCTTTTAAAATATTGGCTTCCATAACTGGAAACATGTGAAGTATACTGGCTTCCAAAAAGACTCCGAATGACTTCCAACTTTGGACTCGTGGAACATGTTGACCCCCCCCCCCGAACAATTAACTGAGAAGTTGGAGGATACAATGACCTATATTCAGGAGTATCACCTCTAGCATTGAAAGCCCTTTACTTTGATTTAACTGATCTGATTTTAAATATGTTCCCATTGAGCAGCATGGAATATTGCTGAATCAGGCTAGATAAGCCAAAGTTACAGACCTAGTGTACTGCCTAAAATTAACACTAGTTTTTAAAGAGAGTCAACTACTACCTTTTATATCTGAGGTACTTTTTATTTTCCCTTTGGGAGATTAGGAGATTTTTTACCTGATGTTAGCAGGTGTGATGTGTGGAACAGCATTCTGCCTGGCAACTGACAAATTTAGTTCTATTCCCCCCACTACATCATCAGTGTTGTGGCCTCACTGACTGTGACATCACAACTACTCAGGAAGAGCCACTCAGTAGCTGCCAGGTTGGTCACCTGTAATGTCACAGTCAGTGAGGTCACAGTGCTGATGATGTAGTGGCGGGAATATAACTAGATATGTCAGCTGCCAGGCAGGGTACTGTTCCACACATCCAGCATAATACTCTAACATAGAAAACTTTCCAATGAGCAAACAGAAAAATACTTCTGAAATAAAAAGTTACAACTGACTACTTCTTATAATTGGTAACATGTTCCTTCCTGCTGTTTTTGGTTTTACTAGCTCTTTAAGTTGTTGTTAATGCTGGAAGTAACGTTCCCAATAGGGTTGCCACCTATCTGGTTTTTGACCGGATAATCCATTTTTAAGGGTCCTTATCCGGTCATCTGGCTTTGATTAAATGCAGTCCAGTTTTTGGGCCATTTTGAGTACTCATATACTCTTAAAACTAATGTATCAAATCATTCACTGTTTGGCTGCATTGCATGTCCAGGTTACAAAGAAATTCTGATGTCACAGTCATTCAGACCTGCCTTTGTTTGTAAAACCATTCTGTCTGGGAGGTATAAAGTACTGTATGGCCATTAAGATCATTAGTAGTAAATTACCCTAATCTTTTCCACTCTGAATTTTAAGTATGGTCTTTTACTGTTATGACTGGAAACAGCTTTTACACCTTTATATGCTCGCATGTGTTTCTTTTTTTTTTGTCCTATATTCTGGTATGTTTTAGACCCATTTTTTTGTTAAATTAATAATCTAACTTTGATTGCCTTTATCACTACATTTGCTCTCATTTTTGTATTACCTGAACATTCCATGATATTAGCTACACTTTTACAGGTCATTCAGATAAACAGCATGGAATGGTGTGTCTGAAATTGTGGAATGTCTTAGAAATATGAAAAGAAACAGCGGTAACTGCTGAAGTAAAGGGGAACACAGTTTAGTATTAAAGATGTCACAAGCATCGATAATTAAGTTATCAAAAATTGGTCAAAGCATCAGAATACATGACTGACATGGAAAGGAAAATGGGATAGTGTTTAACAGAGGGCTGAGCAATAAACTGTGTATGAACTTACCACATCCAGCAGACCTGAGTTTGAGTCCCACAACCTCCACTTGCATACTGTGTGACCCTAAGCAAGTCACTTAACCTTCCTGTGCTCCTGGGTCACTCCTGTAAAATAGGCTATGTGGCCTATGGGAGGTAACCTGGTTGCCAAAGAATAAAAATAAATAACTGAATGAATAAATCAAATAAATAACAGTAAAAAAATGATTTCCTATCACTAGTAATGTCTATTCCAACATTACAAATGGCTTTGTCGGAGGAGCGATATACTTGCCAGTCATAAAAAGGGAGTGGTGCCAGAGGTGGAGTTTGGGGTGTGGTTTAGCATCCAGTTTTTACCTTATCCAATGGTAGTGACCCTAGTTCCCGATTATAAAATAGACAGGAAAATGCCTGAAAGCTGATTGACTGAAGTAGTGTTTGACCTGTGATGATATCTCAGCATATCATCCTAGTTCAAAACCTCAGAAATTTCCTACACACTTTGGGGCCATTTTAAAATCCTCAGATATGTTCACGGTGTGGTATAACATGGGATATCATCACTTCTTGGGTGATTGAAGGTACTTGGCATTGCCTTGTACCTCATAACACACCCAAGGCATGACAATATCTCATGATATACCACACCCTGTTGCAAATCATTGCTAGAATATGTCTTTCTAGTGTGCCTGTGATCAGATCATAACATCAAGCCCTGCACTGGCTGCTTGTAAGGTGTTTCTCATTAGTGTCACCCATCTGGAGGTGATAAGTTGGACCATGTAACCCAAGTTGCACAGATGTTTTCTAGCTTTCCTGTCAAGTCAGTTGAATCAGATATAACAAAGTACTGTAAGTCAGAGTCTGTCTGCAGCTAGTGCAGGTGCCTCTAAATATGCAGGCTTGAGCACCTCTTTTGTTAGAGCGTTTAGCATTGTTGGGGTCTATAGACACTGCAGGTGTAAGAGCCCATCATTAACCTTGAGGTTCAGTCCTTCTCTTTTTTGGAGAGGAAGCCTGGTGAGTCCATTAATAAGGTATCGATTAAATGGTGCCATTTAAAGTAGGGCTGTGCAAACCTCTAAAAGTTTTATCTTTAGAATTTTATGAGTAGAGCCCAAAAAAGTTCTACTGGGTAGAACCAGGTTTTATCTAACACATATAAATAGGTTCTGCTATTGCCAGGTTCTGCTTGATTATGTGTGATTTGAACCACTGAAAAGGTAAAATAATGCTTAATTTTAAGAACAGTTCTCTTCCAGATGCCTCCTGGTGGGTAGGATATGGGGGGCATAGATGAACATAAGTAACGGTAAAATATGATATAGAATAAAGGTCTATACTGTACAAAGGAAAATGTTCAAAAATATAAAATGATTTGGTGACAACAAAACAATATCTCTGTCAGCATTGTACCTGCACCCATAAGAAATTAGGAGAAAGGTGACCATTCCACTTGGTTTGACCTTGAGACAAAAAAAAAAGTTGCTAAAAGGAAGTGAAAGGAAAGCTATAACATGATTCCAAGAGAAACAGAAGGAAAAGTTACTTACCATTTTCTTCTAATGGATTAGAGCAACCAGTCACACTTGGGCATCAGCTGCACGGTTTCCCAGAACTTAAAATGTAAGCTCAAAGAAGCAATAGCCAAGGTTTTGTATTCTGGTTGGCCACCTCTGTTGTTTTTCAGGTCACACAGAGAGGACCATGGGGGATGGGCCAGGCATTTTTTGCACTGGTTGTCAGCCCCTCCCAGTCACATATTGGATTATAGGAGCCCAGATACAGTGTTCTGAAGAACACAATGGAGTTGGGACTCAGGACTAGGCTGGCTAGTTTTGGGGGGGGGGGGAACTACTGCAGGGTAGAGGGCAGAGGCAGCTGCAGTGGGGTATTGCATGGTCAGTGGTGGCACTTGCTGAGCCTATTACAGCAAGTAAGGTGTCCCTCAAATTTGGGAGTACTGTGGAGAACAATTGCTGGATGTCATGGTGTGGACCCTATCCTTGGATGTATTTGGAAGCCAGAACTGGATCCTCATCATGCCTCTAGCAGTAGTATGCTTAAGGTAAGGGGAGGGATAAACAAGACTATCTGAAGGACGGAGGTCTTTGTTCTGCAGTGGGTCCTGAGTCTGCTTTTTTTCCCCTTTTGTACTGAGTGGTAGAGGTTTTAACTGTAGGCAAATGTGGAATCAGAATCAAATTTTAATTCTGCATCCAACACTGTTTTCAGAATTAGGATTTTAGCCTTCAATTCTGAAAGTCCAAATTATGGGGAAAAAAATGTCAGAATCTGAAAAATCTGATTCCATGAATTAGATTTTGAGCAGCCCTAAAAAGTGAAGTAATATCAGCACATAGAATTAGACAAGGCTGTATTTTAGTCCCCAAACTTTTTAATATCTTTTTAAAATATCTTACCAAAAGACCTGGGGCTCGATTTTCAAAGGATCGGGACTGGCACAAGGGGCTTGTGTTAAGGAGAAATGGTGCAAGGGGCTCCTTGCACCGCACACTGCACCAGTCCTGATTTTCCAACAGAACCTGTACCACCAAGGGGACTGCCTGCACCAGCAGGG
The DNA here is from genome assembly GCA_016271365.2 of Neoceratodus forsteri. Classification (NCBI taxonomy): domain Eukaryota; kingdom Metazoa; phylum Chordata; order Ceratodontiformes; family Ceratodontidae; genus Neoceratodus; species Neoceratodus forsteri. Next base: position 487,810,502 of record CM028134.1, read on the forward strand.
CTTGTGCCATCCTTGCGACAGCCACACCAGTGCACCATGGCAGAAGGGGGGCTTGTGCCAGGGTGGGGCTGCCATATCCCCTCATATGGGATTTTGGAAGCCCCCCACTGGGCATAGGGCTATGCTCTTAGACCAACCCAGATCTGGTCTAAGCAGCTCTGCACCACTGCTGGAGCCCTTGAAGGGAGGGGTGATCCTGTGCCTCCCCCCCGGGAAAGGTGCCCAGACAGCCCCTGAAATTGCTGGATCACCACTGAAGCAGCTGGTGGTCCTCAGCAGGTGAGAGCCCACATCCCCTCCTATGGTGGCGCTGGTGCGTCACCTCCCCAGGACTTGCACTGGCCCTGATGTCACCCCATCGGGGGTAGTTATCTCCTCCCATAGCTGGACTCATTCCCCCCATGGGCAAGGGCATCCCCCAGACAACCTGCCAACCTCCAGGGAGACCGACCAACTGGTTGCCATCACTGACCACTGCTGCTACAAGCCCATCCCATGGCTTGTGGCAGTCCCCTTCTGTGTGCCATTTCTATGGTGCAGCCAGTGGCTTGTGGTAAACCCAAGGAGTTTGGTGCTGGGACCCTGCGTTTTCCAAAAATCGAGCTCAGGGTCCCTGGCACACCCAGGTTTGCTGCAGGTGGTGGCTCAGTGCAGCATGTGCTGGCCTAATGGCGTGTTTGAAAATCGTGCCCCTGGATAGAGAAAACTTTGTCTTACTTAAAGTACTAGAATGCAGTTTCTTTACTGCTATACACAGATGATCTTGTGCTAGGGTTACCACCTTTTAAGAAGCCCAAAGTGGGACATTTCTTACTGAAACATGATTTTTCGCAGGACAGTACATAACCGCGACCAATGCAGCAGACTTGTTTTCTCTATATAATCAGAATTAAGACTAAGTATTGTAGTTTCTTAGAGGCTTATGTTGTTTCTTATCATTTTAAGGTATTTTAGTTAAAGTATTGTACTTTTCTGCAATATTTAGTGGAAAGTTAAAAAATAATTTTTCTACTATAAAATCAGGACATGTAGTATTTTTCCTGTTTTTTTGCAGGACACAACTGCCCAAATCAGGACTGTCCTGCGAAAATCAGGACAGGTGGTAACCCTATCTTGTGCTACTATCACTCATAATGGTGGGCCTGCAAAGGACATTATCAAAGCTTCAAGAAACAATTAAACCCTGGGGGATGAAACTTAGTGAAAATAAATCAAAATCCTTGCAGCTTGAAAAAACAAGGTCCAGTTTTCCTGTCATATAAACAAGGTCAACTTGAGATGGTGAAAGATCATTGCTACCCAGGGATAGTTAGATCAGACTACTAAAACTAGAATAAGAAAATCCCAAATAGGGCACAGTTACAATCCATGGCAAGCGGGGAAGTTGGAGTCAGTGAAAAGTATGGAGTCAGTTGCCTTAGGGAAACTATTTAAACTTATAAAGCAAACATTGACACTCAGATGGTGTATAAAGCCAGACTCTGGAGCAGAGAATACATAGCACTCCTAGTGAGAGTACAGAATAAAACAGCAACTCTCAAATGATGTAGAGATACACACTTTTGGGACAGGAAGACACAGCACCCCTAGAGACAGTGCAGAATTAGATTTTAAGGAATACACTTTTGGCATACTTCTCCGTCCCTTCATCCTGTACATGAGCAAAAACAGGAACTGTCAAAATCGCAACTCTGGCACAGTCAAGAGTGATTCTGTATTTTGCTAAGATTGTAGACATGTCCGAGTCCAGCCTTCTGACAGCACTACACAAAAGCATTGACTAAAATAATGTATGAAGTAAGGCACTCTCCCAAGTTAAAAAACAAAATAACAACAATAACGAAAAAAATACTCTATCAAAATGGTCTAGGACAAAACTGGGAAAATCAAGAAAAAATACCAACTGAGACTCTGGCTGAAAGCTGAAAACTAGAATTAGAGACACACATATCCAAGAGAATATGGCATTAGTCTGTGTTTCTAAAGTATTGCTTATATACCCCAGGATGAAACATACTTTGTTTTGGGAGACATATTTATATATTTTGGTAAATCCAAAGTTATGAGCAGCATTTATAATCAATGACAGCAAAAGGTTCCACACTATCCTCACCCATGGAGATAGCGGCAGGGTTGAACCACTTCTTTTGGACCTAGATGCCTACAAAACCGACCTTCCTGTTAATTGTCCTGTGCCACCAGCTAGCTGCCCGGATATTCCACACCCACTCTTCCACTTAAAAACTACCTCCTGAAAAGAGATCTTTAAATTACTAAGGGGACTTAACCTTGACAGCTCACCAGGGTTTGACTCCCTACCACCTAAATTTCTTAAAATAGGTGCACCTGCACTTGCCTACCCAATTTCCTGCCTAATCAATAGATCCTTTCTCATGCAAACCATCCCAGACAAATGGAAAACCATAGTTGCTGTCCCAGTACATAAAAGTGGTCCGACCAATTTTATTGAAAACTATAGACCAGTATCTATCTTGTGTCCAATTGCTAAAATCCAAGAAGGAATACTTTATAATCAACTATCATCCTACCTTGAACAGACCAATGCCCTCACTGGTAACCAGCATGGCTTTCGGAAATCACATGGGACAGAAACTGCTCTCCTGAGGGTCACCACTGATATATGCCAGGCTATGGACCAGGACAAATCCACTGGTGCAGTCTTTGTTGACCTAACAAAGGCATTCGACCTAGTCAATCACTCACTTCTCATCAGTAAGCTTCGCCACCTTGGTCTTGACAAAAACTCTCTCTCTTGGGTCTCTAACTACTTGGAGAAGAGGTTTCAATGTGTCAAAAGGGCCAATACCATCTCAACTTTATCTCTATCACCGACGGGGTTCCCCAGGGATCAATCCTAGAGCCTCTCCTATTCTCAGTATTCATTAATGACCTTCCTCTGAATTGTGGAGGGGCATCAGTTCAGCTACTGGCGGATGATGCCATCTTATATAGATTCTTCTGTGACATCTCGAGTATTAACTCTGACCTAACAAATGACTTTCAGACTCTAGAAACATGGCTTAAAAATAACCTAATAGTTCTAAACACAAAAAAGGCTAAATCCATGTTGTTCCACCATACCTGCTTTGACACTACCCCACAGCCCCCTTGGTTATCAAAACATCCACTAACATTCAGCTCAAAAATGTTACCTCCTTTAAATACCTAGATGTAGTACTTGACAAGCATCTCTCCTTTGATGAGGACATAACCTCTGTCACTAAGGCTACTAATCAGAAACTAGGCCTTCTCTATTGTGCTGCTCCCTACCTCTCAAGTAGTGCAAGAAGCACTATTGCCTCTGCCACCTTTCTCCCAAGCCTCTTCTATGGTGCCTCTATAATACACTCCTCTAAGACTACACTCCTGTACAAACTCAAAATGGCCTATCACAGAATTGCCCAATTTGCTATTAAGGCCTCATCTTGCGCCCATCATTGTGACGTGCTGAACAATTTGGGTTGGCCATCTTTCATGGCCAGACTTAACCTCCCAGCATATTGTGCCACCTTCAAGCTAATACACCTCCCACCTCCTCTGAGTATATCTAACCTATTAACCCTGAAACCCTTCCCATGAACACTCAGGTCCTCACACCTCCCAATGCTGGGTCTGCCCAAGACTCGCCTAGCTGTTGGAGGAAGATCCTTTTTCTTCACAGCACCACAAAAGTGGAATGACCTCCCACACTCACTACTGTCATACAAGACCATTACTCCTTCAAAAGACAATATAGGGAAATATTTTACAAGCCTCCTGTCTGTAATGGGGACTGTATCTAATCATCTCTACACTTCTCCACCTGCTTACCTATACTCTCCAGGTGTGTATGATCAATGTCTAGGGCTAGGAGTCTGTACACAGCCAATTGTCTGTACTCTGCACTTATGTATTAATTGACTCTATTATGATTATATTGTATGCTCATATCAAGCCTTACTGTTTGTTCACCTATGTTACAATTGACATCTGTAATTTGTACTGTCTCCCAATGAATGGAATGGCTAATCTTCTCCATGAATGTATATAACTATCCAATGATATTCATAAATAATTATCTGTATCTGTATTGTTTTCATATGCTTGGAACATTTGGCTCCCCAGGTCGCCCCTGAAAAAGGGACTTGACTATCTTAGAAGGCCCACCTGGTCATCAAAATTTAAATACATAAATAAATAAATTTACTAACCTAAAATATGAGGAGATTACAACTGCAGTTTTCATAGGTAGATATGACAATACCCCTCTTGATCAAGATCATTGTACCCGTTTATCAAATGAGATGGAGACAATAAAACCCTGCAGTATCTACTAGTTCATCCATTAAATGACAATCCAAGCTCTGCATTTATTGGCCAAATACTGAAGGGGCTATACCAAGACCCATCTCTCTGGTTATCTACCTTCTTGTTACCCAAGAGCAAAAGGCTGGGGTTGGGGGGTGGGTAGCAATCTTTGCATATCAGTCATGTTTGACTAGGCACATTATTCAAAAGGAAATTGTTCCAGACTAGGCCCCTGTATAGACCCACTAAATGCAGAGGATACATGATTTGCCAGTTGCTGTACATCTGTGTTCATGTTGTTTCCTCCTTGATTAAGGCTATATGCACAGACACTTGTGCAATATGATTTTCCCTGTACTCTTATAAGTTCTGGTTCACTGAGCTGGCCTCCATTTCCTTCTCCCCTATTATTAGCGGTTATTGGTTATGCAGTCAAAAATAGTCTAGTCAAGTGGCTTACTCTGAAGTTTGAGTCCATGTGGTTTTTCTTCATCTACTAACAGTTATATTTAAAATATTATGTGTGTAGGTGACTTCCTTGCTGTTTGCACTTTAATCCAGTCGTTACAAAATGAAGCTATTGTGGTCTTATTTTGAATATTTTGTATAAAGATTTTATAACATAGTATTTTGTATGGTAATAATATGTATGTCTATTTGAATGTTTTTGGCGAAGGTAAAAGCCATGTGCTGTGATAAACTTGAACTTAACTACAAAAAGCATACAAAATAAAAAGTAATAATAATTATGAATGCAGCAATGATTTACAGATGTCCAAAGGAATATAAATATTAAACTGCAAATAAAGTTGAGCAGATGTGCAGAACAGTCAATGGACTGACTCAACATATACAATTTATCTTTATGTGAGAGGGGACACAACCATAACTCATGAATGGCAGAGCCATGAATGAGTTATGAAAGTCCTGCCCACTCACAAGTGATGAGAAATGATGTATAATAATAATAATTTTAATAACAATAATAATTAAGCTGCTGAGTGCCCACTGCAGTTCAACCCCCCCCCAAAAAATTTTTGTTTTGATGACAAGTAAAGGAGGGTCTGCAGGACTAATAATAGGGATACAGTGTGATTAGATGCAGCATCAACCTTTAGATGCTATTATTTTGCATTGCAGGCAATTATACATGTTAAAGGTGTACATACATGTAATACAAGTCCCAAGATATCGAGTGGGAATTATCTCATTCCTCTCCTGACCGCACCTCTTCCAGGGCTCTGAGGAACAACTGTATGAAGGTTGTCTGTGCTGAAAAGTCACAGTATTTCAAGGCCACCTTCCAGAATAACCTTAATTCCCCAGCTAAATTCTGAAAGGATATTCACTCCCTTTTGGACCCCTACCCAGTCTGCTCCCTCAGTCTTCAAGGTTAATGATTCACCTGTGTCTAACTTTATCTCTGTTGCTGTTTACTTCAACACATTTTTCACAATCTGTGCCCTCCTTTCTTCTCCCATGCTAGGCTCCTTTCTTTCCACTTCTGCTCCTTCCCCCCACTCCTCACTGGGCTTCCACTTCCATCTGGTCACCATTCAGGAAACACTGCTTGCCCTTTCTTCCCTCAATTCATCAAAGTCCAGCCCTGAAGGTCTGGAACACAAGCTCTTCCACCTCTCAGCTTCTGCCATTGCAGCTCCCCTTACTCCACTACTCCACCTTTCCTTCTCCCTCAGTGCTGTTCCTCAGTTCTGGAAGTTGGCCAAAGTTTTTCCACTTCATAAAGGGGATGACCTCCCCTCTTCCCCTGGCAACTTCTGCCCCATCTCCCTCTTCCCCTCCCTCTCAAAGCTGCAAGAGAAACTAGTTCACTCTAAATTCCTCAGCTTTCTTTCATCCTCTCGCCCTTCCAGCCTGGGTTCCGGAAGTACCACTCCCCATCTCCTCACTGATGCCTGTCTCCGATTCCATCATCACCTGGCTGAATCAGGGACTCAATACAGCTGCTATATTTATCAATCTGGCCAAAGCCTTTGATTCAGTGTTCCATTCACTCATCCTGAACAAGTTGAGCTCTGCTGTTCTCTCAGCTGTCTTTGTTGCTTGGTGCCATTCCTACCCATTCCTACCTAATGTGTCGACAACAATTGGTACAGGTTGGAGGTGTTCTTCCCATCCAGGCTGGGGTCCCATCTATTTCTCCATCTTCCCGAATGACCTCCTCTCTGCCTGTGCCAACTCGCATATGTACATGTATGTTGATGACACAGTCAACCTCCAGTCCCTCCACTGCAGCTGTGAACGACCTTCTTCAGCATGATGTCAACAATGTTCTGCACTGGTTGCAATTCAACTATGTGAAGGCACTTGCTGGTGACTGTTCTCATTTAAATGCCTTATATTATAGGTGATACTGAAGTTCTTATGGCAGAATAATATAGCTCTACTATTACTGTCTCAGTTAAACTAAATTATTAAATCTTGGGTCAATAGTGACATCTATTACTTTTCAAAAATAGTGGAGGACTCGCTTAGCTTCTTTTTTACTGTTTTATTCAGGCTGAAAAGTTCAGTTTTAAAATAAAAAAAGTATTTTCCATAGCAATCTGGAGTCTTTTTACATCAGGACTTTTATCTTCTTCTTGCTTGCAGAGTTTAGCCTCTTTTTGATGTACTGTAATGGAGTCCTGGAATTCTTTAAGGTGTGGCAAATCTTAGTTCATGCCCATTATTGTAAGTACTAGCCCTTAGGTGTTGGCTTTTCTTTGTTTAGATGTTTTTAGAACCTCTTTCTCAACCATCTGCATTTTATGAAGTGTGTCTTCTTGAAGAACCATCAATAATACAAGTCTCTTTTGTTAAGAAGTGGATCAGAGAGGGCAGACCTGATGGACTTAAAGTCCCTTCTCACTTTAAATTACTATGTTTCTTTGTGTTCCTTATCAGCACCATTACTACTGTTTTAGAATCTCAATGTGTTTTAGTCAACATTAGTTTATTTTTCAAGTGTAAGCACCCTTTGGGAGCATACTAGTTACATTTTCTGTTGCTAAGTGTAGTTAGGCAGGACATGATGTGGTGCCAGTAGGTCTGGAGATGAGCCCTGTTTGTAACCAGGTGGGGCCTCAGTCCAGAAGGTATAAAAAGTGGCTAGTCTGGTGCCAAAGGGAGATTGGAAGAAGAAAGAGAGAGAGAAAGAGGTGTGGGGTTGACCCATAAGTTTAACCACGAGGGCCACAGCGGGGCTGGTGTGGACCGTCCACCACCCCAGTTCTCCTCCCTCAAAGACTGGCAAAGTGCAGCAGTTCAGGGCTGTAGAGAGTTGAAAGGAGCCAGAGAGCAAGTAATGGGGTCTCTCTGGTGCCGTTCTGTGGTAGCTGGAGCCTGGGGAGGAAAGTAATGGATCCCGCCAAGTGAACTCCAGCACCTTGTTTGGGGTAGGCACCGTAGGGGGTCCCAGACAGTAACATTCTCACCAGCAGGTGAGTGCAGCCTGAGAGCAATTGAGAGGACTGTGGCAGGGCCTGTTATGGCAGAAGGGGTCTGGGGCACAGTCCAGAAGTGGCAGCCTGGATCGTTGGTGGGATGGTGGTGGCAGCCTGTCTCCTTTCCCTGGACCAAGCACCGCTGCAGTGTTGGAGCTCTTGGGGTGAGTGCAGCCTGTGGAGTCATGAGGGGGTTCTATGTGGGTTGTGGCTATTTGGGGCTGGAGGCGGTGTGGTAGGCTACGTGTGTGCTCTGTGTGGCACTGCAGCTGGGCCCCTGGGTGAAGGCATTCTTGGACTGGAATCACTGCATGAGCGGAAAGTGCCTTCAGTCTGCAGGATTTCAAGGGATAGATGGAACTCTCTGGAATGTTTGGATCAGGCACATGGCATTGGCGATTGGGTGGCAGGAGGGTTTTCAGTAGTGCTATTCATGCTTGAGCAACACCTCCATTGAGACCAAAGTACTTCTTGTTTTAAGGGACTGAACTAGAAATGGGAGTGGGGCAGTAGAAATGTCTTGTGATGTTGCAGTTTATTACCTCAAATGTAAGTAATTAATTGACCAGGGAAAAGGAGTTTAACCAAATGTGCTAGTGAATGGAAAGTTTGGGAAGTTGCAAGGAGTATATAAAGGAATTGCTCGAAGTTTTGAAGTACAAATCTGGTGTGCAGCCTTTTCAGCCCATGGGAACAATGTTGCTGCCAGGAAATGTAGCCTTTTCAGCTTAAGGAGAAGTGCCGCATGAAAGAAAGTCAATCTGTTGGAAAAAGAGATTGCTGCAGATACAAATGTCAGGTTTTGTGCCTGTGAAGTAGCCCCCACCGTGTTAGGGAAAGAGGAAATTGATTAACCAGGAAAGGCACACCAAGCCGGATCTTGTTCCCAGGTGTGACCTGGGAGCACAAGAAAGTTAAGTGACTTGCTCAGGGTCACACAATGTGCAAGTGGGGGCTGTGGGATTCAAACCCAGGTCTCCAGGTTTGCATCTCAGTGCTCTTAAGCACTACGCTACACTGCCTCCTTTATGTGTTATGTGCCCCATGCTCCATGGAGTGGTTTATCAATTTATTCATTTACATTAAATTAGTTCTTTGCACTTTTGATTCTAGTGTGGACATTGGATTTAATTGAAAAAGACTGTTTTCATGTTGCCTGTTGATGAACATTGCTCACTGCAGCTGTCCCCACCGAAGTGAAGCAAAGTGCCTGCTCCTTCCACATGAAAAGTCATCTAGCGAACTATCTGATGAACCAGGTAATGAGCATTTTCAATTTTTTTGGACTGTGTTTTATGGCTGTATAGTCACCCCCTCCCACCTTTACTATCTGGCATACTCCTAGACACCGGGAGTGGGGCTTACAATATGGGGGCTCGTCCTGGATTTGAAAATTGCCATGGGGAGCATGAAGATTATGCCTGGACAATTTTTGGGGAGCTGCAGGAAAAACTGCTGAATTTCATGACCTAACAAAGTAAAATTCAGTAGAGGGGTGTCACCATTCTTGGACTGCAGTTTTTACACCATTTTGGTGGCTGCATGTGGAAATGCATGAGACTGAGATGCATGAGTATGCAAATTTCCTGCTTAATGGCTTGGGGGCAGCATTTATTTGGTCAGCTGGCATCTTGGGGTGGAGGTGCAAAGATTTTCCAGTGAGGAGCAGGAGCCATTTTGGAGAGACATTCGAGAGAGTGCCCAGTGTGTATCTCAGCAAAAGAAACTTGTGCCATGGCGGAGGCTCCTGATAGCAGAACGGTGACTGTGCCCTTGTTCCTGCTTTTCTTTCTTTCTTTTTTTTATACTGGAAAATATGTGAGCAAAAATGCCCATTTTCATAAACGTCCAGTGGTACATAAAATCAATGATACCGAGAAAAAGATAAAAACAATATTTGCAATATTTTACAATATTTACAATAGGGAACAGTGTATATGACAGGATTATCTAGATTAAAAAAAAACAAAAAAAAAACAAAACAAATACAGAGCACACAACAATAGAGCCTATAAACAGATACATATAGGGCCCGATTCTAGAAGGTTGGCGCAAGTCACCACCAAATGCAACTTGTGCCAACCGCAACTGCGACATTGACCCTGTGCCTTATTCAAGAAGGGGCAGGGTCACCACTGCTAAGTCTTGCAACTTGCGACATGCAGCCAGGTACGCTGAACAGAGGGCGCACCTGCCGAGCATGTCGCAAGCAGCAACTGGCACACCGCACATCGCAAGTCCTCGCCCCATGCCCAGCAAGCCACATTGGTGCCCCACAGAGCTGCTCGCACCAACTGCCCCCAAAGTGTTCTTGAAGAGCCCCACATGGCTGCCCACACCCCCAGCCCCTCGAAGTTGTCATGAAGAGCCTCGCAGGGCTGCCACACCCTCAGCCCTCCGAAATGGTCATGAAGAGCCCCACAGGGCTGCCCTCACCCCCAGCTCCCCAATGTGTTCTCCCCCCGAATCCACCATTGTGAAATGCCCCACAGGGTGGTGCTGTCATCCCTCCACCCGTGCTCTGACCCCAAGTCACAACCGCAAATGCAGCAAATACCCTGCTCTGGTAGTCTAGTGGCACTCCACCCAGCCATGTCACAAGGGGTTTATGGCACAACTGCTGGCGTAACAGCTGTTTGGCGCAAGGTCGCAGGCCACTTTGTAGAATCATGCAAGTCACAGCTGCTGGTGTAAGTTGCTACTTGCGCCATTCTGCTTGGCATAAGTGCTGTTATGCCAGGCATAACATTTCTAGAATCGGAGCCATAAACTCTAAGGTAACTCAAGAGGTTGGCGGACATTCAGGGGAGATTGCCTATTGGGGCAGGCACAAGTGGTGGATTGGAGAAGGTGGTTCTTGAGGGAGGAGGAGATGAATGAGCCAATTGAACTACAGGTCTGAAGTTCAGGGGGCAGTTTATTGTAAAATCTAGGGCCCTTGTACATGATGGAGCTTTGCGTATGCTTGGTGTGGTAAAAAGGGGTGTCGAAGATATGACATGCAGCCCCTCTTGTACTGGCAGAAGGTTACAGTGAACTTTATGTAGGAAACAGCATTTTAAGTTGGAACCTGCCTTCAAGGGTGAGCCAGTTGAGGGAGGCATAGAGGGTACAGGGATGGGTCATCTAGGGGAGGCTGGTCACGAAGCATGCAATATTATTTTGTGTAGTTCTGAGTTTGGAGAAAAGGGGGAGGGATGTGTTGGGGGGCGGAATAGACAATACAGCCATAATCAAGGGGGGCAGGAGAAGGGAGCTGGTGAGGTGTAGTCTGGAGATGGGGATAAGGAACTTTCTGATTTGGTATAAGAAGCCTAGCCTCATATGGATTTTCTTGATGAGGTTGGTAATATGGATGCTGTAGGTCAAGTGAGGGTCTGAGTACAGTCCAAGGTATTTAAATTTTTAGATTTGTTCTATGATACCAAGATTCTCTGAGAGGGACTGGCTCATGACTGGGGCTTTTCTTGGGCCAGAGAAGATCATAAACTTGGTCTTCTTGGAGTTGAGAACCATGCCTTTGGCAGAGAACCATGGGTGTAGCTTGCTGAAATCAGCCTGCAAATTACTGAACATTGTGTCCAAGTTAGTGTTGCTCTGCCGGCCCTTCAGTGTAGTGGTAGCACTATCGTTTGCGACTCTGATGACCCAGCTTCGGGAACAAGCCTAGGGAGCTGGAGGGTCAGCCGTGGGGAAGAGGATTGAGTGCCCTAGGGGTTATCTCCTGCTCCAGGGAGGGAAGGATGCTGCTCCCGCTGCAATGCTGCCACCTGGATTCACACAGGAGGAGATGCAGTGGGGTTCCATGTGGGTGGGAGGATGTTGCTGGAGTACAGAAAGGCATTATGTCTCAATGTGCCCCTACTCTATGGACCCCTTTGACCACCTATGTCCTCAGAGGGTACTGGGGAAAACAAAAAGGCAAAAAAGGAACATAGCCCTGCTCCCTTACCTGGCGCTGGTGCCCAGAACAGAGTGGCCTGACACCAGGGTTGATTGGTGGGGAGGAATGAGCCCCCTCTTCCCGCCCGGGTGGCCTAACTGTTGCAGGATGTGGGTAGCGCTGTCTGGGATGCCGGAGGAGGCGGCGGCTGGGGAGTGGAGTACAAAGGGGCTTGAGCATCCAATAAAAAAAAGTTAGTGTCGTTGCAGTAGAGGGCCGTGTCATCAGTGTAAAGAACTAGTTGGGTGGTTTGGCAGATGTAAGGTAGGTTATTGATGAACAGTGAGAACAGGAGCGGGCCCAGGATGGAGCCCTGGGGTACCCCATATTTAATAGGACATTCAGCAGAAAAATTACCATTGATATTAGTTTTTCTGAGACCTGCTGGAGAGGTAGCTTCCAACCCATTTGAAAATATTTTCAGATATGTGCAAACATTTGAGGGTGTCCAGGAGAAGGCCATGGTCGACCAGGTCAAATGCTTTGATCAGGTTCACAAAGACAGGGCCAGTGTACTGGCCCTTATTGCTTGCCTTGAGAATATCACTGGTGAAACTGACCAGGGTGGTTCTGGTGCTATGTCCAGGTCTGAAACCATGCTGAGCAATAGAGAGTAAGTTATTGCTTGTTTGGATTTGGAACGTGGTAGAAAAGAGTACCACAATGACAAATGTGTAGTGTGTCACTCCATTGATGAAAGACTGATTCAGCTGTCTATGAGCATCAGATGTTCTGGGGGAGTAGTGACTTTCATAAGTGCCCCCCTGCAGCAGTACTTGGAAAGTTGGGGATGGCCTGGAGCTCCCACCCATGTGAGTAGTACAGAGACTATGTACAGTGCTGAAACCTGGGAGGATTTGGATCAAGCCCTGGAGGAGATTGCCGGTGAGCCTGTGGAGAAGGGCAGTAGACATCTCTCCAGCCCTTCTCCACCAACTGATTCTACCACTCCCCTTGGCAGAGGGAGAGGCCAAGGAGGGATTAGATCCTTGTAAGTCCTGGGTTAGTTAGCCCTGGCAGCCTCTCCTCAGCAGTGGAGTCTAAGAAGATGGACCAGGAGGCATTGATGCTTGCTGTCCTGTCCCAGGGTCACCCTTACCTGGATGTGGAGGAGTCTATGGTGGTGTGTACCTCCAGCTCTGAAGAGGGTGCAGTGTCCTCTGCCCCCAGGAGTTACCTCCACATTGCTGGAGTTCCCAGATCAGTGCACTGAAAGGGATATCCCCAAGCCATACCATCTCCCACCTGGCAGTTTGTCGGTGGCCTCCGTTCATCTTTCAGAGATCTGCAGTGTTATTTTTATTTATTTATTTATTGAATTTTGCTAACCAGGTAGGCCCTCTGAGACAAGACAGTCCCTTTTACAGGGGCAACCAGATAAATGCATTACATTGATAGTGCCGACAGTAGTACAAGGAAAATATACAGTAGTACAAGGAAAATAGACAAGCAGAGGTTGAACAAACAGAAGAGTACAATATTTTCATTCAGCGATGCAAAACAAACAATAAAAATAACAGTTTCCAAACCTAAGCATACAGACATTGTTAGCAGTTTTTTTTGTTAAGAGATTTTTTTTCCCAATTGTTTAACCAGGTGAGACACACTAAGCTGAAAGCTTGTTTACAGGTGCAACCTGGGAGCACAGGGAAGTTAAGTGACTTGGTAAGGGTCACATAGTATGCAAGTGGGGGCTGTAGGATTCAAACCCAGGTCTCCAGATTTGCAGCACAGAGCCTTAAACCACTGTGCTATACTGCTTCCCTCCCTTTATTGGAAGAATAAAGAGAGTAGAAAGTTTAGATTAGTAGAAGCATGGTAGGAGCAGACAGGAAGATAGGGGTTGGGAGTCAGTGGATTAGTAGAGGCACAGTAGAAGTGGACAGGAAGACAGGGGTTGGGAGTCAGTGGAAGCAGGAGCAAGGTGGGGCAGTTAGGTGTGATGACAGTGAGCTTTGAAACTGGGAGAAGGAGGTGCAGGCCAGCATAGGAGGAGGTAAGGAATTCCAGCAGGATATAGCCGAGAAAGTAAAGGATCACCGAGACACAGAGAGTCATAGGTTCAGTACTGATAGGAGGGGAATGGAGGTGGATCTGAGGGCACATTGAGGGAGACAACATTGAACAATATCAGCAAGGCATGGAGGAGTGAAGCAATGGACAAGCTTGTGAATGAAGCTTAGCATGACATAATATAATTTGATTCATAGGATAGCCAACCCAAGGCAGATAGGACATCACAGTGATGATGTCGAGCATTGGTCTCTGGAGCAAACATACCAATTCTATGGTAAGCCTGAGAGAGGCGAGAGAGTATGGATGATGTAGTAGTAGAGAGGAGTAACGGTGCCCCATACATAAGGAAGGGCAGGAGCATGGCATCAGCAATCTTGCAGCAGGAGGTCAATGTACGAAAGGGATGGATACGTTAGAGGACACCTATTATTTGGTTTATCATTTTGGTGAGGGCAGTAACATGCTCATCCAGAGTAAGTGAGGGATCTAAGGTAATGCCTAGGCATTTGAATGACCTGACAGTTTCGATAGCTTCCCCAGTGCATGAGAGTACTACCACAGGGGGCAGAGTTTGTGTGGACGAGTGGGAGAACAATATGCATTTTGTTTTTTTAGTATCGAGGACAAGCTGCCTTTGAGTGAACCAGTCCTCAAGGGTGTGAAACTCAGAGGATAGCATGAAATTAAGCCACCCCACATCGGAAGAAGAACAGTAGGTGATGGCATCATCTGCATACAGATGAACTGAGGCCCCCTACAATTACTGGGGAAGTTGTTAATAAACAAAGAAAAAAGTAATTGGCCAAGTTTGGAGCCCTGGAGGACACCATAGGTAATGGTCCTCACAGCAGATTGGGAGCCAGCCCATTTTACTTTTTGGGTGCTGTCAAGAAGGTAGCTTTTGGTCCAAGGCTTGCAGCTTTTGCAACAGAAGGCCATGGCTGACCAAGTCAAAAGCCTTGGTCAGGTCTACGAAAATTGCTCCAGAGGCATGGCCATGGTCCATTTCATGGAAAATGTCAGAGGTGACTTTAGTCAGAGCCGTTAGTGTACTGTGTTTTTTCCTAAACGCATACTGAGATGTTGAGAGCAGATGGTGAAGGTCAAGATAGTCCTGCAAGTGGTCATAAATTATCCTCTCTTGTATTTTAGCTAGGGGGCAAAGTAAAGAGATAGGCTGGAAGTTTTCCACTGTTGAGTAGGGACCTCCCTTGTGGACAGGTGGCACTATCGCAACTTTCCATAATTCAGGGACACTGCCAGTGAGGAATGACTAATTAAATAAATCACGAACAGGGTGGGAATGAGCATCAGTCCCCATTGTTAAGAATTTAGGTTCAAGAGTGTCACGGCCAGGTGAGCTGTCAGTCTTCACATTCTTGAGGAGACAGCAGACCTCCTTGAGGGTAGCAAGCTTTAGGTGGAAGGCAGGGCAGCCCATGGTGTCATTAGATGGCAAAGGGTAAGGTTGGGGGGTGGAGGTCGAGCTACAGAATAGTGATGAGTACCTGTCCAGATTGGTGAAGAACTCATTAAACCAGAGGCGACGAAGGGGGGTCAATAAGAGTGACCCCCTGGGTGACAAGAGAACTGGGAGTCTCAGATGTATTACCCTTTAAAAGGGAGTTAACCTGCCTTCAGAATTCTTTTGGGTTACTGAGATGCTCAGTTTGGAGTCCCTTGAAGTGGTGCTGTTTTGCTTTTCAGATAGAGTTATTGCAGTTGTTCCTAAGCTGCCTATCAGTCTGCCAGTCAGTATGAGACCTGCTATCCTTATAGGTCTTCCAAGACTTATCACAAGAGGACATGAGCTGCCTTAATTCCTTGGTAAGCCACAGAGCTTTTACAACTTTTGCCCGACACCTCTTTAATGGGGCATGCTGGTCAACAATATTAGATGGCAGGGGATGGATGCCTTGAGGCCATTGGACCCTAAGGTGCTGCTCTATACCACTGGCAGTTGGCTACAAAAAGGTACTGCTGCAGGAACCAGTTTGCCAAGCATTCCAAAGTGGTCTTAGACAGAAAGGTGGGTGAGGAAGTGCATCCAGAAAGAGTACACTGGTGCCGTGTACCCCTATCTTAGTGAACAGACCTAGGATATCATTGAAGAGAACCGAGAGGCCTAGATGTTACACAGAGCCCTGGACAAGACTATGGCCCATACCGACATAAGTTCCAGTATATTCTATCTGCTGTGCAAAGTCAGGCAATTCGACAAGTGCAGAGGATGTGCACATCTACAGTATGGACTGGAGTCACCCTCTTTAAGAATTTTGCCTTGGTACAGGACAATGAGGAATGTTGAACCAAATATTACATCATATCTAAGGACTCTTGGTGAGAACATTGCCAAGCTGACCGCCAAGTTTTATTAGGCTGTGCTGATTCCCAGAGACGTAAGTGCACCCTAGATTGTACCCACCAGTGCTGCAAGCTGACCTGGATTCCTGATAGCATTACTGGCATCATGGACTTTCCGCTGGATGCTGGGTGAGATCAACCCCTTTTGTTTATTGTTTAAAATGTTTTAAAGTTTTAAGGAGTTGACTCCCCAGTATCTTAGTTAGTTGAAAGAAAAAAAGAAAAGAGGGACACTGTTTTATTGCTGCTATTTAACATGGGAGGCTGGACTGGAATATGCCCCCTGGAGCTGACTCGGTGTGCATGCTGGGTGAGAGTGGAATGTTTGGTATGTGGCTGTGTATGTGCCAGCTGTGTGAGGCTGTATGGAGTGTGGCTGGTGGGTGACTGAGTAATAGCAGTTTTGATTTAGAAAACATTAATATTGAAAAGCTAAGTATAATGTTAAGCAGTTAAATGTTAGTAAATACTATTGCACAGTTAATGTGTTGCACCCCCCCCAATTTAGGGGTGCTGGTTTGGTATTGTTGTTTGAAAGCTTGGGGGTACCTTTTGCAATGTTTAGCAGTACGAGGGTATGCTCGTATTAGCCCTTTCTGGCAGCAGTACTCCAGTTTGAAAGGAAAATGTTTGGCTTGTTTAGAGTGGAGGGAGGGATGCCCTCACTGCAGTACCTGGCAATCTGTCCATGGAACCAGTGGGTGGGTTGCCAGAATGCCCTGTAGGATAGTACGGTGTTGGTTAAGGTAGAGCCCTGGATTAGAGTAAATGAAATTCCTCCTTTTCGGTGGTGTAGCCAGTTAGCGCCCTGGCCTTTGGGGGAGGGAGAGATGGCCATATCTCTTCACTAGGAAGTTAGTGGTGCAGCCTGGTAGGTGTTCTCTAGGAGGGGAACGTTTTGTGTGTGTGTGGGGGGGGAGAGTGTAAGCACCCTGTGGGAGCTTAGTAGTTAAATTTTCTGTAGCTAAGTGTAATTAGGCAGGAAAAGCTGTGGTGCTGGTAGGTCTGGAGCTGAGCCCTGTTTGTAACCAGGTGGGGCCTCAGCCCAGAGGATATAAAAAGGGGGTTGTTTGGCACCAAAGGGAGATTGGAAGAAGAGAGCTAGAGAGAGAGAGAGAGAGAGGATTGGCCCATAAGTTCAGCCGTGAGGGCCACGACGGGGCTAGGGTGGACCATCTACCACCCCAGTCCTCCTCCCTCAAAGACCAGTGAAGTGCAGCAGTTTGGGGCTGTAGAGAGTCAGATGGAGCCAGGGAACAAGTAATGGGGTCCCTCTGGTACCATTCTGTGGGAGCTGGAGCCCGGGGAGGAAAGTAATGGAGCCCGCCAAGTGAACTCCAGCACCTTGGTTGGGGTAGGCATCGGATGGGGTCCTGGACAGTAAAATTCCTGCCTGTGGGTGAGTGCAGCCTGAGAGCAATTGATAGGACTGTGGCAGTGCCTGTTATGGCAGAAGGGGTCTGGGGCACGGTCCAGAAGTGGCAGCCTGGATTGTTGGTGGAATAGTGGTGGCAGCCCCTCCCCTTTTCCTGGACCGAGTGCTGCTCAGTGTTGGAGCTCTCAGGGTCAGTGCAGCCTGTGGAGGCATGAGGGGTTCTGTGTGGAGTGTGGCCATTTGGGACCACAGGTGGTGTGGCAGGCTGCCTGTGTGCTCCGGTGGCACTATGGTCGGGTCCCTGAGTAAAGTCATTCCTGGACTGGAATCACTGCATGAGCGGAAAGTGCCTTGGGTCTCCAGGATTGCCAGGGACAGATGGAACTCCATGGGATGCTCAGAGCAGGCATATGGCGTCGGTGACTGGGTGGCAGGAGGGTTTTTGGTGGTACTGTTCATGCTGGGGCAACACCTCCATTGAGACCAAAGTGCTCCCCGTTTTAAGGGAACTGAACTAGAAATGGGACTGGGGCAGTAGAAACATCTTGTACTGTCCCGGTTTATTACCTCAAATGTAAGTAGTTAATTGACCAAGGAAAAGGAATTTAAACAAATATGCTAGTGGATGGAAAGTTTGGGAAGTTACAATGATTATGTAAAGGAATTACTCGAAGTTTCAAAGTACAAATCTGGATTTAATTAGCAAGGACTGTTTTCATGTTGTTACCTGTTAATGAACATTGCCCCCTGTAGTTGTCCCAACTGGATTAAGAGAAGTGCCTGCTCCCCTGCATGCAAAGTCATCTCTCAAACTTTGGTGAACCAGGTAATAAGCATTTTTAATTTTCTTGGACTGTGTTTTCTGGCTGTACAGCCTCCCATCCCACCTTTACCATCTGGCATACCCCTAGACACTGGGAGGGGGGCTTACACAAGTAATTTCTTCACAATTCTAGTTAAAATAATGATTTTTTGGATTTTACACTGAATTTTGCATAATGAGACCAAATGTGTTCTCTCATTTCAGGAAAGATGATAAAACTTGTTAATGTCTCTAATGTAATATTACATACCGTATACCCTATACTCATAAAAGTAGGTATATTAGATGTAGAATTGAGTGCTTCACAAAATGAGCATACTTACAGCACCTGTAAGTTCTCACACTCTAGTATTAGCCCTGTCTCCTTTAGTGACCATTCTTTTACCTTTTATACACAGAAAATTATCAGAGCAAAATGTCTGCTGAATTATTTGTATTTTAGATAATTTAAAAATGTCAGTGCTGCAGGCTTTTCAGGGGGTGTAGGCAGTGTTGATTGGCAAAGTCTTGATTTATTGTCAGAAGTGGACATAGAGTAGCTTATGAATATTTTTAAGGAAATTTGTGAAGCTCTGCAATTTACACGGACCCTTCAGGAAAGCTGGGGTAAAAGGCTCTCATCTACCTTGGATTACTCCAGTTTTGATTACATAATTTAATAAAAGGCATTGTACTTGGATGCAAATCCTCACATCATGCAGAATCTCTTGGTTTAAATACAAAACTTTAAGAGATGCAGTAATTGTATCTCTTTAGCCATGTTTACATGGTTACATTTGCACTGGAGTAACCCATGTGCTTGGGATGCTCCAGTGCAAATGTGCTGTGTGGACACATACCCGATTGGGGTAAGCTGCTCGCTAAGATGCTCCCAGACTCTCTGTCAAGCTGGGAGTGCCAAGAGGAGAGAGTGGCTTACAGCGGCTTAAGTGGCAGTGGGGACTGCCTGTGCCGCAGCAACCTACAGATGTCCGGCTCCCCCGCGATGCATGGCCCCTCACCAGTACAGATTGCAGTGGTGCAGAGAGGGGCCATGTAGACAGACAAATCATGGGTGGAAAGTGGTTGGGACCATGCTGCTGCGGCTTGTATTTCCAGCACTACTTCTGTATAAACATGGCTTTTGACTTTTAGTGCTAAAGCAAATTACTATAGAGTCACATTTTCAAAGACTGACCTGCTTGGAACAGTTTTGCATTGGAATCCACTACTTCCCCAGCAGTGATACTGCTGACAACATCTCTTGTTTAAAAATTAATGACAGTCTAGTTAAATACATGGAAATATGTTTAGGGTGAAAGAAGACCAGTGGTCCATTGAGGTCCTCCATTCCACTAGCTTGGTGGGAATCAAAGTACTTGTCTAGTCTGAGCTTGAAGGCTGTTACAGTATCACCTGATTCTGCCTACTCTGGCAGACTATGCCAAGCATTCGCCACTAGTTCTCTGAAGTAGTTCATTCTGATGTTTCCTTTGAATCATCCTGCCCCTTGTCCTTTCAGCCTTGTGCATCTTGAATGCATTCTGCCTTTGATTTGCTAATTATTCAGAATAAACCTGCACTTAATTATAAGAAACATAATTCAGTTCTGGAATCTGCAACCATTACACATGATGAATTGTCAGTAGCTTGCCAACTGAGTTCATCCACACTGGTCAAGAAATTACTCAGATGATTGATCAGTGAGGGATCAGTTCAAGCGCTACCAAAATTCTACTAGCCCATTTATCTTACTGTTAGCCATTCAGTATGCAGATTGACAGGAGGTACTAATGTGGAAAATGGTTAAAATAAGAAGCAATTATCCTAGTGGAGGTCTTTTGTCTGTGATGAGCATGACTATTATTTATTTATTTATTTATTTATTTATTGAAATGTTTCACCAGGAGGGCACACTGAACAACAAGTTGCTCATCTCACGGTGCAACCTTGGGGGAAGGGGTTACATAGGGTTGTGAAGGATGATCAGTTACAGTAAATAGTATGTGGGTAGTACAAACAATACAACATTGTAAGATTATGCAACAGCTGGAATACAAGGTATTGTACAATAAACAGTAGTGGAACATTGGGTAAATTACCATACATGCCCAAAATCATATAAAAGAACATATAAATGTACAAAATAGTAATAATGCAACAGAACCATTATAGTGCATGAGTGTACCAGGAGCAGGCTTGAGGTAGTACACAAATGCTGTTGGAGTAAAAAGGACGGGGTAGGTTGTGCACATAGGTGACCCAGAAGGGCAGGTGGAGAAGAGAGGGGGAGAGGCAAGAACTGAATATGAGGAGAAGGGGTAGCCATTTCCTGATTCTCCCTTCAGGATGTTGAGAACCCTGATGGTGGGGGGTCAGGGTAAGAAGGCAGAAACTGGGGATAGGTATTAAGGAGGGTTAAAGCAGGAACAGGTAAGGGACAGGTAATTGTGTAGGGCAGAGGTAAGGGAATAGTTAGAGGAGGAGTGTCATATTTCAAGGGGGAGGGAATTCCAAATTTTAGGGAAACGATGGGAGAAACCAGTCGGACCAATGAGGGTAGAATGGTGAGGGACTATCAAGATGCGGGCGTCAATAGATCTGAGAGAGTGGGTGGGGGTAGGTGGAGTGGAGAGACAGGATGAGAGATAGGAGGGGAGCACTCCGAACCAGAATTTGGAGGTTAGTTTGGCACAGTGTGAGATGCGTCTGTGAGACAGTGGAAGGAAGGTTAGAGAGCGATAGAGTTCACAGTGGTGGGAGCGGAAAGGGGAGTCGAGAGCAAAGCAGCAGAAGGAGTTAAAGAGAGAGTGTCCAACTTGGTCAGGGAAGATTTGGGAGCAGCACCATAGACTATGTCACAATAGTCAAAGATGGGGAGTATCATCTTCTAAACAATTTCACGCCTCACAGTCAGCGGGATGCAACTACGATTCCTATACAGAGCACCAAGTTTGGGCGCAGTTTCTTCAGGATAGCATCAATATGCATGGAGAAGTTGAGGTGCTGGTCCAGCCAAACCCCCAGATATCTAAATGAGGAGGTGTCCTCCAGGATGGTCCCATCAAGGGTGTGGAAGGTGGGTAGGGCCAGGAGCCTAGACAGTCTCTGCCTGGTGCCAAAGGTCATTGAGACTGTCTTCTTGGCATTTAGAAAAAGCTGGTGAGAAGCAAACCAGAGCTGAATTTGGTTGAAGACATGCTGTAAGCTATTTATTTGTTGACCTGCTACTGCAGGTATTGCACACTGGTGTGAGGGAACTTTTTCAGGATTGACCCTGGACTAGATAGATAAATAATAGATGTGGTACATATAAACAAGCTGGGAAAATACACTTGTGAACCTAACAGAAAATAGATCTAAAAATTAAAAATTAGGATACAATGTTAATAAAGTTGTACAATAACTAAACAACTAGTTTTATAAATCATCATGGAAGAAAAGGAAACAGTGGTGCTTATATAGCATAGTGTGAACAAGAGGTAGTAACAGCACATTTAAACTGTCAAGGCAGTAGCTAGTGTAGCATCTTAGGTTGCACAATTGCAGAGAGATGCATTCAGTACAAAGGAGGTGGAAACAGTTTTTGGATCACAGAGTAAATTCATGGACGTTGTATCTGATGCAAATATAGAGAATTAGTGAAAGTATAGTGACAAACTTGCTCCAGCAGCTTGTCTCCAATTTTGGTCAACAGTAGCATTCTTATGGGAAAGTATGGTAGCATGGTCACGGGGTTCAAAACCATGTTCAGTGTCTGAGAATGGTGCAAACAGTAACAGCTTAGTATGTGTTCTACCACCTGTAGTAGTGGTAGATCATCAAAACTATATAGAATATATTTTCTTAAACTGAAAAAGACCCTTTACTAATAATTTTTTGTGAAAAAGACCCTTGTACATAATATTTTGTAATGCTAGTGCCCCCCCAATAAGTGTAATTTTTGCAACTTTTATTAGCAGGTTATCCTGCAGTCATATTTTCCTCTCAGCTCGAAACGGGCATGAGTGCTGTTGCCAGAGGTCTGGTCTGGGATTGTGTGGTCAAGTATATCTGTACAGTACATTTCAAAATAGCAGGCAAATGTGTTTGCCTGCCATTAATCAGTGAGATAGAACGGTGATGGCTAACTGCAAAGCATCACAGTTTTGAATATTTTGTTAATAAGGGCCAAATATCTTGCACTAAATATGTCACAACATTGATTTAGTCTGCTGATGGAAAAGTAGCATGACTGCTTCTGAAAAGCAAGCACTTTTATAATGAGTTGAAATAAAACCAATATATATCTATATATCTATATATGTAAGTAATAACCCATGACAGACTGTGCGGTTTGTACTGATGATCTAACATGCGAGATGACTCTGAGACATCTGGGTGAGACGTCATGTTGTGAGTGCTGTGCTGCCATTTTTGTACAGCTAACATGCAAGATGACTCTGTTTATGTCTATTCTGCCTGTATGAGAGTGTACTGTGAGCTGCTCCGTCCTCAGTCAGTGTCTGCTTCCGGGTTGACTTTTATGGTGAGGAGGGTCACACTCATTTGAGTATTTTCTTGGTATTTGTTTCATGGTAACCGGAGGGTTTGGGCTATGTATGTGAAGCTGTAAAATGGGTCTTGTAGTGTTTGCAAGAGAGAGAGAGAGAGAGAGAGAGAGGGAGAGAGGAAGAGTGTCGCAAAACACTGTTTTTGTAGGGTCCGAGGGTACAGAGCGGCAACTGCTGTAGATGTAAAATGTGGAATCTTTCCAAGACTGCCTTACCGGTCTGTTTGTTTGGCTCTCCTGGGAGGTAAAGATTTAAACAAAATTGAAAGGACAATGTTTCTTTCCCCCTTAGAGGTAGTTTTGGGCAGGATTTTGACACTGTTCGGGGGTACACAGTCACGTTACTGACTAGCTAATCTTGCCGTCAGTCCTCGTGTTTGCCAGTCCTGTATGTAGCATGCTCATAGTGATTTCAGGAGAGTTCTTGATGTGGTTCACAGGTGATTGGCACCTTTTCCTGTTAGTATATTGGAGGATTTACAATGGAGAAAAGGTGCCAGTTAGCCAATCAGAACAGAGGGTTTTTTAGTCCCATTGTATAATCCCCAATAACGGTACACCCTGGAGTGGGTTATTGCGCTTTTAGATAATGGGTGAAGTGAAACTCACATCCTGATTGACTGAAATAGCCTGCCACCCAGGCTGTTATTTCTTAATAATGGCCTGGTAAAAAACAAGAGCCAATTCGGGGTCCCCATTACGTAGAGGATCCTAGGGCCACCCAAATCGCAAAACTCTCACTGCTATGTTCTTGCCGCTCGCTTTTAGCAACATTCAACTCACTACACAGTATACCATTAGTCAAACTACACAGCTTCAAAGAAAGAGCAAACAGACATTTTTTAAAACAATAAATAAATAAAGCCCAAGCATTTCCCTAAAATCTAGCCTGGTGTCTTTTTCACTCCATAAAAAATTAAAAAAACTATGGGTGGTTCCTCGGAGCACCTCTTGCGCTCATGCTATCACTTATGCACCTCTCCCCCTGTTCAGCCACACTGTTTCCTTGTAAACAAACCAAAAATACCGAAGCAACACACAAGTATTATTTTTTTTTAAATCGTGTGTTTTTTCTTTACCACACAACACCCTCTTTCATTTTCGTTACCACTGACGATATTCTCTGAACCTAGCACGTCAAAATCTCGGCACCTCCACTTTTCAATGAAAGCCCATCAAAAAAACACATGTACCTCTCTTTGCATTCAGTCTCCAAATTAGAACACCAGTCTATACATTCCCCTGTTCCCACTAACATTTATAAAACAAATCTAAAGTATTGTACTCTTCTCTGTGTGGGCGCATGATGAGACAAAGCAGTAGCCCAACTTAACCCGGAGAGCATCCTCATACAAACAAAAATAAAAATAGCAGCTCCCTCCAGTGGTGATTCCACTAATACAAGAACTACTTTACCACAACACTTACTTTTAATAGTTTTTTTTTTTTTACATATTTTTTATTCTTTTATATTCTACAAAACCCTCACATATAGCCCATTTCTAGCATAATAATACCTTCAGGGTGGTGTTGGGATATAGCACGACTTCCAGGTTATAGCCTTCCGCCCGCGCGCCGGGCCTCATTATGCCCCTGGACGGTCCAAGTATAGCCCAATAATGCCCACCATCGGGTATTATTACTTACATAACATAGGGTGTCTCAGAACACAAAAAATGAAGAACAATGGTGTTATTCCTGTGGAAATACAAAAAATTATACTGTATTCTGCTGCCTCAAAAAATAGTGCACCACAACTCATGCATAGGCAACTGATGTTATGAACAGACAAATGCTAGAAATGTAGTATTAATACTATTACCATCATTCCTGGCATTTGCTTTTCATAACATCAGTGTCACTTTGACTGTTGATCTCTTGTCACTGCACTTCTGATATGTAACAGATGCCTCTCGGCGTCTCTCTCTCTCTGCTGCTTCTCTCTCGCTTTCTCTCTGTCCCAATCAATACACAGTTTAGCAAGGCTGTTCTCTGTGTGTGAGAGGCAACTAGTGCAATTGCTCCTTGCATGGATAGGGTGTCACAGCAGATTACTGGATGTCTCTCCCGCTGTGTCTCTGTGTTAGTTGCCACACCTGAAACACAAAGTCACTACTGGCAAGGTCAGGTACTCCAGCAATTTACAGGATCTTGCAGTGTGCACAAATGGATGCTCACACTCATCCTAGGCAGAACTGTATGTGTCTCTCTCTCTCTCTCCACACCCACAGATGCTAACCTACATGCGCCGTTCATTTCCCTCTGGGTCACTAACCTTCTGTCCCTATCACATGCCAGTCTGTCACACTGTTGGAGCATGGGGAGCAGAGAATGATTATTGTGAAAGTGCAGCTCTCTCTTGCTCTCCCTTTCACATGCGGATCTGTCACTCCTGAAGCATGGCGACCGGAGAATGGTTATGGTGGAAGCGGAGATCCTGCTGGTAAGAGCAGTGCAGCAATGCAGAGCTGCCATCCACCACGGGGATATTCTACTGTTTTCTGCACTGGTCGCATCGCTGATAGTGACTGGCTGTGAGTGTCTCTCTCTCCCGGTCTCAAATGCAACATGTACAGATGCTGTATAGCACTGCGGGGATACTTACGAGATGAGACAGGGTCACAGGGGGAAATATGCAACATTGTCTGTATGGTACACATGGCATGACAGAGGTACTGAACTCCATGGCTCATGTTCTACTGGTATAGTGGTGCAGGGAAAATTAGTTGGCCCACAGGGTGGGTGGGTAACTCTATCGCGCTCTTGACAAACTGACTGCTGCACTGCTGGTGTCAGAAGGACAGGCACAGGAATGGCATCGTGGGGGAGGCAAGGAGCACTTGGTAATGGAGAGACAGACAGAGATAACAGAGCACAAACGTTTAACACTACAGCCACTGTGCAAAAACTTTTATCACTGCAGCCACTGTTGGTGCACTGTCTGTGCCACAGTACATGACAGGCTTCTGTGATTTGTGTTACAGGGGGATCTCTCGCTTAGCAAGTAAAATAATGGTTGCATGTCAGACTGAATTTCCAGCACAGTAACAAGATCCTCATTGAAACTTATGAGTATTGATCTAAGTAAAAGACTGCTCACCCTCAACATGCATATAACATAGATTAATCAACTGTCAGGTGACAGTTCTTAGCCAATTTACTTGCTGAAACCTCCCATGTTATAAATATATATATATATATATATATATATATATGTATATATATATATATATATATATTATATCTACTGTACCATATCCGTAATGCATTTCCACTAGTGTTACCTGCAGTGAGCTTTCAATCACTGTCATTACCAGTGAGGCATATGGTAGACATTTTCACATAATAGCATACAGTAGTGCATACTGACTTGCTATAGCATACTGTAGTATATTCAGACTCTGGTTCATCTCATTTTAGTAAATTTTTGTGTTTAGCCATATTTACCCTGCTAATGTGGATTAACCAGTCCTCATACTCACGTGTCTGTGATAAACTGTTACACAAAAAAGAGCATTTGCTCCACAAAGATGCAACTGTTAATGCCTCAGGCAGTTATATATAGGTCCTGTCTGATAAGAACCGTAACCAAGTATGTGTTTCACCCTTGTCAGCATTCATTAGTATGATCCAGGTCTGTTCTGGCAAGTGGCAAGGTTTCTGTGCTCAGCAGAGACCTAGAGTTAGTATAAAGCCAGGGTGAGTGGAACAGGGACTTTATTTTTGTTTTCAGAGAGGAAACAATCATCCATAAGGCTGAGCAGTATAAATGAAAATGCAGGATGTGAGGGTTTCTTTGTTCTGTTTTACAATCCAGGGCTGATTACTTTTAGGGTACGTTAACTATTGATATGAAAGGTGCATATTTCCCTCTGTGAAAGGTATATTTTCCATATGAACATTACGTCTCAACAAAGTCTTAAACATGTTAGAAAACTTTTATACGATTAATATTTGACTTACTGAGTTTCAAAACACGTGTCACATGAAAGACATGTTTACTCAGTTTGTTTAACCAAGCACACTCAGTAAAATAAACAAAAAAAGTCTATTTGGATAGTACAAAGCAGAAAAGATAATGATTCCTTTGCAAAACACTAACTTTATTGCTACATTTTATGTTAGATCAATATGACTTAGATTTATTTATTTATTTGAAAATTGGTGACTGGGAAAGAGACACTGAGCTGAAGCTTGTTTCCAGGTGAGACCCAGGGTAGGGGAATAGGGGATACATAATACATAGCACATACACCATTTTGCAGTTACAATAAAGTGCGCTCAGAGACATAATTAATACAGGAGTAAGTGTAAAAATAAGTGCCAAACAAGCAAACATACCATGAGTAACAAATGAACATTTCAGCAATGCTTACACCCAGGTATGAGGCAAATTGCAAGGTGAGCAGTCAGAGGGGGGAAACAGGAGAGGGGTAAGGATAAGAGTTTCAGCTGGTGCTTGATGGAGCTAGGGGAGGAACAGAAGTGGAGGGAAGAGGGGAGTTGTTTCCAGAATGATGGGAGGTAATAGGAAAAGGCTGATTTGCCCAGCAGAGGAGCAGGGATGAGGGATGGAAAAGGTGCAAGGATCCCTGGAGTGGAGGGAACAGGAGGCAGAGAGGACAAGGAAGAGAAGGGATGAGAGGTATGAGGAAAGGGATCCAGACCAATAATAGTGTAACCCCTATATGGCACTACCCCAAGGGCTACTACCCATGTCTACTTGGCTAGTAGCAGGTTAAGGGGTTAAGGGGCCTGGGTACTGAAATGGATGCCTCCACCCGGAGGTCAGGGTGGTTATTGGTCAAGTTAACCTGGGCACAGCCCTCCAAAACACTGTAACCCCCCTCCTTCCCTACTAGTGGCCTGAACAATATACAGTAATCACTTTTGCAGTGACCCTTATTCACCATACAAGTACCCACACTGTTTTCGCTTACCACCAGAGCTGGTTCCTCTGGCTCGACCCTGGGGACTCCCTTTAAAACAAGGTTATGCACAGCAAATAGCAACAGTACAGTACTTTTGGCACAAACTGGAACCACAGTCAGGTTAAATGCAAAAAGAGTTAGATCTGATTTGTTCAGGGGACTTGAACAAGGAAGGGGCATAATCAGGTTCAGGTTGATTTGCTTAAAGGCTATGTCAATCAGACAGTTATGCATGCACTTCAGAGTCCCTACACAGTCACACACTCTGGGTACCCAGGTGGGGAAGAGGTGGGCTAGCCAGAAACTTTGCCTGGGGTAGGCCGGCATCACAGCTGGTTGGGGCCCTGTGATGGAAGAAAGCAACATGCACAACACACACTATTTGTAATCTGGAGCCAGAGGACTCAGTTCGTGAAAGAAAAGACAACAAAGCAATCAGATGACAACACTTTAGATTTAGCTGTTGTTGCAGGGAGCTACCCTGATGTTTACTCACAATACCCAATACAGGACACAGGCAGGATGAAATAGAGACAGCAGGTTGTTGAACTGGAGTGCCAGGAGAAGCAGGGCCCACATGACTCACCGAGGCATCATTCCTGTTCAAGGCATTGAGCAGGGGGCTGATCCCCATTCAGGTCTCTCGTCGATGACTTTCTCTGTGTAGCGTGTATTCTGGCTGGGCCAGTGTGGCAAGGCCCAGGCCAAATGGAGATGCAAACGGATTTAGTCTGTTGGAGCTGGATGCCGCCTCCAGCAAGCAGAACACAGTTCAGCACACAGTGGGGAATCAAATCACGACCCACTAGCAGCACACAGCACATTTACATGTAAGAAACTCTACTGTACCAGGCAGATTGCTATCCAGTTGCTATTACAGGGTCGCTGCACAAACCGGTAGTTCAAAGGTGGCTGGAAATCCTGACAGGCCGATCGCATTCAGCAAATCTTCGGTTTTCTTCAGGTTAAAGCCTAGTCACAGTTTGGTGGCTTATCTCACTCTCACAATTTGGATTCAGTCCAAATATACTTCAGTTTCCCTCTCAAGGACAGCAGGCAGCCAGGCAGGCAGGCCAGAACTTGACCCTTTCACTGTTCTCCAGCACGAACCCACACAGGATTGCTGCTCGAATATCTCGAGCTGTTACTCCTTCACTTCCCAACTCAGAACTAACTGAAACTGCAAGCAGCTTGGGACTTTCCCCAGGATCCAAAAGGTTCGGTTGGCTGATCTGTCTGTCAGACAGTTCAAGGGCTCCCCCTCCAGGTCCATTTAGGCACCAAAAGCCCAAAACTACAATTTCTACAAAATTTTGCTCCCACAAAGCGCCTGGGGACAGGCTCCATTTCAGAGTCCCCAAAGGTACTGATTGGCCCATTCCGGCAGTTCAGGGCCGAGATGGTGGTGGTAAACAGAAACTGTCCATGCTGCAAAGAAAGTAAGTTAGACAAAGTACAATGTCTTTACCACTCTAATAGATAATCAGCAAACAGTTACATCTTCTAACAGAGTTCCCTCTGTGCTAATAGCGATGGCAGAAACGGAGCAATTATCTGGCAGCCTGGGCAGGACTCGAGCATGGAAACACTCAGCCCCCTCCCAGATTAATTATAACTGCAAGATTGCAGCTCTTAAAGAGACAATACACAGAGGCTATACAGGCACTCTCTGACAATAACATTTAAACTGCTAAAACGCAGGACACCAGCCTGGCAGTGAGCATTTAGGCAAGCTCAAAGAAGACTTTTCGGGAACCCCCATTTGTAGGGGGTTACACCCTTCCCTGCCTGGAGAAAACTTGGCATCCGCGTCAAGTTTGTACCATCACACTACTGAAAATGCAATATAAATGAGACATATATGACATTAGCATGCTATGCAAATACTATCTGATACATCAGTTAACATAAACTTGTCACATTACTATACATTCCAACATACTTCACAATACTATATCCATACTGACAATACTTATGCATGTTTCATACAGGTAATACTGATTTCAGCATGATTAACATACTTTGAACATCACTATAGAAACATAGAAACATAGAATTTGATGGCAGATAAGGACCACTTGGCCCACCCAGTCTGCTCATTTCCCTACCTAATGGATAAGCTGCAGATCCTAATTAACCAACAGCCTACTTCCTCCTACCCCCAACCACTAGAATTGCCTTATGTCTGTCCCATGCATTCTTGAATTCCCCCACTGTTCTTGACTCCACAACCTCCTCAGGAAGGCGTTCTATGCATCCACTACCCTCTCAGTGAAAAATATTTCCTCACATTACCTCTGAGCCATCCCCTTCTATCTTCAAATTGTGCCTCTTATTTTTAGCATCTCTTTTCTGAAAGATGCTTCCCTCTTGGACTTTGTTGATTCCTTGATGTACTTGAAAGTTTCTATCATATCCCCGTCTCCTCCTTTCCTTGAGGGTATACATAATAAGCTCCTTAAGTCTCTCTTCATATGTCTTCTGGTGCAGACCCTGCACCATTTTAGTTGCCCTCCTCTGGACTTCCTCCATCCTGTCTATGTCCTTGCAGAGATTGGGTCTCCAGAACTGCACGCAGTACTCTAGATGGGGTCTCACCAGCTGTCTGTACAGAGGGATAACAACTTCCTGTTTTCTACTGGTGATGCCTCTTCCTATACATCCCAGTATCCCCACATCCCTCCTTACTGCCCTCTCACATTGCTTACCCACCTTTAGGTCATCTGATATGACTACCCCCCAGGTCCCTTTCCATTTTTGTTGTTGTTAGTATCTCACCCCCATAGTGTACTCTTCCCCTGGGTTTTTGCTTCCCAGGTGCATTACTTTGCACTTCTTTGCATTGAATCTAAGCTGCCATACATTTGACCATTCCTCCAACCTTGCCAAGTCCCTTCTCATCCTTTCCACCCCACCTTATGTATCAACCCTGTTGCAGATCTTTGTGTTGTCTGCAAAGAGACATACTTTTCTTTCCAGTCCCTCTGCAATGTCACTTATAAAGACATTGAAGAGGACCAGTCCTAAAACTGAACCCTGCGGTACCCCACTAGTAACCCCCTTTCTTCAGAGTGGACTCTGTTTACTATTACTCTCTGTGTCCTGTTCTCCAGCCAACTTTTTACCCAGGCTACCATCTTGGAAACCACTGTCAGGCTGGCTAACTTGTATATTAATCTTTTGTTTGTGACTGTGTCAAATGCCTTGCTAAAGTCTAGGTAGGCCATGTCCACAGCCCTCCCTGATCTACTACTTTGGTCACCCAGTCAAAGAAATCTATTAGATTCATCTGACATGACCTATCCGCTGTGAATCCATGCTGTCTTGGGTCCTGTGCTCCTCTGGCCTCTAGGTACTCAACAATTCTCTCCTTCAGAAATGATTCTATCATTTTCCCTATCACTGAGGTCAAACTAACAGGTCTATAGTTTCCTGCCTCTGCCTTGCTTCCACTTTTGTGAAGCGGAATCACATCTGTCCTCCTCCAGCCCTCAGGTACCACCTCATCCTCCCATGATTTGTTAAAGAGGGTAATCAGTGGTGTCACTAGTTCTACCCTTAGTTCTTTTAGAATTCTGGGATGAATCCCATCAGGCCTCATTGCTTTGTCCACCTTCAGTTTTAAGAGTTCTTTCTGAACTCTTTCTTCTCTACTGATTCATGTAATAACTTCTTGTACATTAAACAGTGTAAGAGGGGCCCTTCCGTATCAGCTAACTTGGGGCTGGATGGGACAGGGGAACCATACTTAGAAGGAAGAACAATCAACCTGGAATTGGCCCTTAAGCTCAGTTTGGGTAGTGAGCTCTGAGAAATATAAACACCTTTGTGAACCACATTGAGAGGCTAATCCACTGGCCTCCTGGGAGAATCATAACTGAAGCGCAATACTGGCTTGACAGCTCAGCCATTATTTCCATGGGGAACAACCACAGTCTCTGTATTTTCAGCAACTTTGGAGCATTCGTCATTCATGAGTGGTGCCTCTGCACAGAGGGGAATGTCCAAACTGGAAGCACTGTCAGCTTCTTGCTCTGTAGGCTCTGTTTCCACAACACTTGGCTCATTGTTTTCTTCTGACAAGGGCCCAACTGCCTCACTTTGAAAAGGTTCTGGCACTATTAGGCTTTATGGCACTGAAGGAGAGCTGTCAGCACTCTCATATTGTTCTTCAAGTTCTGGTGTGTCACCAGAGAGACTCAGACCATCAGCCCCTTCTTCAGGCAAGTCACACAGTTCCACAAAACACAGGGAGTCTGCAGCCTCAGACGTGATACTTTGCACTTCACTTTCAGGGAGCATTGGCTCCAAGGACGAAGCTGGGGGTTAGGCAGTCCAGAAGGCCCAGCTTCATCCCCATGATTCAGTATAGGATTTCCTCGAAACAACTGATTCAGTTCATATGAAGGATAATAGGCATTACCATAGTCACTTTTCTCAGATGTGGATTGACAGTCACTATCATTCGAGGCCTGCCGGGGAGAGGGCTCCTAATCTTTAATAACTGAAGAAGATGGACTCTGTCTCCTCCTTGCAGTAGCACAAGTCACCAGCCCAGGGGAATCAATTTTTGATGGTTCAGCCTCAATTATAACTTGGCCGATAGGTAGCAAGTGGTTACGGTGCATGGTCTTGACAGTTTTGGAGTTATTCTCTGGGTGCACCTTGTAGACTGGTAAATCATCCAACTTTCCAACTATTACATGAGAAAGATGGTGCCACCTATCAGCAATTTTGTGTTTGCCATGCAGTCCCAAATTGTGTAACAACACACGGTCACCGGGCCATAGCTCTTGAGCCTTTACTTTCTTATCATGGCTCTCTTTGTTGGTGAGATTTCTCTTGGAGGCCATTGTCTGGGCCGGTTGATAGGCATGGTTCAATTGAGCTTTCAGTTTTTGTACATACTGCAGGTAGTTTTTGGCTTGGACTCCATCTGGAGAGACCCCAAAGCAGATATCAACTGGCAGTCGGGCCTCCCTCCCGAACATGAGTTGGTAGGGGGAGAACCCAGTAGCATCATTTTTGGTGTAATTGTATGCGTGGACCAAGGTGCTAATCTTCTGGCTCCACTCAGGCTTGTCTTTTGGATGCAGGGTGGCCAGCATGTCTAGAAGGGTGCGGTTAAAGCCTTCTGGTTAAGGGTCCCCCAGTGGGTGATAGGGGATGGTTCTTGACTTCTGCACACCCCATAAAGAGAGCATTTCTTTGATTAGCTGACTTTCAAAGTCTCTGCATTGGTCAGAGTGGATCTACTGGGGCACAATAGTGGACGAAGAAATTTTTCACTAGCACCTTGGCCACGGTAGAGGCCTTTTGATCTTTAGTTGGAAAAGCTTGTGCATACCATGTGAAATGATCCGTAATCACTAACACATTGCCAATATTCTGCTGATCAGGTTCTAAACACAAAAAGTCTATGGAGACCAGTTCCATAGGGGTGCTGGTAGTAATATTAACAAGGGGGAAGCCCTCTGAGGCAGGGCTTTCCTTTGCAGGCAGCGACTGCAAGTCTTTACATGGTGCTCAACATTGGCTCCCATCTTGGGCCAGTAGACTCGAGATCGTACTAGGTCAAGAGTCCTGTCAATACCGAGGTGCCCCATGTGATTGTGGAGGGACCTCAGTACCAAATCTTTAAAGGCCGTGGGCAGGACCAATTGTTGCTTGTCTATTTGACCAGTACGATCCACTGTCTCTCTGTACAACAACTGATTGAGTAACTTCAACCTGGGGCCTCCTTTAAACAATAGGGCAGTTCGCAAGTCAGGGGACCACAACTTAGACACATCTTTCCATGCACGCAGGGCATCTAGTGCTGGCTGAATCATAGGATCTTGGGATTGAGTCCACTGAATGCTGTCATTGTCAAATTGAGGTAGTGCACTAATATCTAGAGCAGAGAAATGGCAATAGGCAGCTGGTATGCAGGTACAGAAACATAGAAACATAGAAACATAGAATTTGACGGCAGATAAGGACCGCATGGCCCACCTAGTCTGCCCATTTCCCTACCTAACAGATAAGCTGCAGATCCTAGTTAACCAACAGCCTACTTCCTCCTACCCCCCACTAGAACTGCCTTATGTCTGTCCCATGCATTCCTGAATTCCCCCACTGTTCTTGACTCTATGACCTCCTCAGGAAGGCTGTTCCATGGAACTACAACCCTCTCTGTGAAGAAATACTTCCTCACATTACTTCTGAGCGTTCCCCCTCTATTTTCAAATTGTGCCCCTTTGTTCTTGCACATCTCTTTTTCTGAAAGATGCTACTCTCTTGGACTTTGTTGATTCCCTTGAGGTATTTGAAAGTTTCTATCATGTCCCTCCTCTCCCTCCTTTCCTCGAGGCTATACATCTTAAGCTCCTTTAGTCTTTCTTCATATGTCTTCTGGTGCAGACCCTGCACCATTTTGATTGCCCTCCTCTGGATAGCCTTCACACTGTCTATGTCTTTGCAGAGATGGGGTCTCCAGAACTGTACACAGTACTCAGATGTGGTTCTTACCAACTGTCTGTACAGAGGGCCAACAACTTCCTGTTTTCACCGGTGATGCTCTCCCATGCATCCCAGTATCCCCCAGCCCCTTACTGCCTTCTCACATGTTGGCCCACCTTAGGTCATCTGATATGACTACCCCAGGTCCTTTCCATTTTTGTTGTTGTCAGTATCTCACCCCCATTGTGTACTCTTTCCCTGGGTTTTTGTTTCCCAGGTGCATTACTTTGCACTTATTTGCATTGAATCTAAGCTGCCATACATTTGACCATTCCTCCAACCTTGCCAAGTCCCTTTTTATTCTTTCCACCCCAACTTGTGTATCAACCCTGTTGCAGATCTTTGTGTCATCTGCAAAGATACATACTTTCCCTTCTAGTTCCTCTGTAATGTTACTTATAAAGACATTAAAAAGGACTGGCCCCAGTACTGAACCCTGCGGTACCCCACTAGTAACCCTCCTTTCTTCACTGTGGACTCCATTTACTATTACCCGCTGTGTCCTCTTGTCTAGCCAGTGTTTTACCCAGGCTACCACCCTGGGTCCCACTCCCAGGCTGGCTAATTTGTTAATTAATCTTTTGTGCGGGACTGTGTCAAATGCCTTGCTAAAGTCTAGGTAGGCCATGTCCACGGCCCCTCCCTGGTCTACTACTTTGGTCACCCAGTCAAAGAAATCAATTAGATTTATCTGACATGACCTTCCTGCTGTGAATCCATGCTGTCTTAGGTACTGAGCCCCACTGGTCTCCAGGTACTCAACAATTCTTTCCTTCAGCAGTGGTTCCATCATTTTCTCTACCATTGAGGTCAAACTGACAGGTCTGTAGTTTCCTGCCTCTGTCTTGCTCCCACTTTTGTGAAGGGGAATCA
The DNA here is from genome assembly GCA_016271365.2 of Neoceratodus forsteri. NCBI lineage: Eukaryota > Metazoa > Chordata > Ceratodontiformes > Ceratodontidae > Neoceratodus > Neoceratodus forsteri. The sequence continues at coordinate 487,845,613 of CM028134.1, forward strand.
CATCCACCCTCCTCCAGTCCTCAGGTACCACACATTCTCCTATGATTTATTAAAAAGGGTAGTCAGTGGTGTCACTAGTTCTTCCCTTAGTTCTTTTAGAATTCTGGGGTGAATCCCATCAAGCCCCATTGCTTTATCCACCTTCAGTTTTAAGAGTTCTTTCAGAACCCATTCTTCTGAGAAAGGACTAATATCAACCCCCCTATCCAGAGTGCTTCTATTGACTGGATTAGGTATCTCCCCCTGCTTTTCCATTGTGAATACCGAACAGAAGTATTTGTTCAGTATCCCTGCTTTTTCACTGTCGCTCTCTGCCCAACCACCTTCCACTTTATTCAGCCTCAGTATCCCTGCCTTAGTCTTTCTTTGCTCCCTAATGTACCTATAAAAGGTTTTATCCCCTTCTTAACTGAGTTGGCTATCTTTTCCTTGGTTTGGGCCTTTGCTATTCTGATTGCCTTCCCCGCTTCCTTCTGCTTTAACCGGTACAGTTCTCTGTCCTGCTCCTTCTGTGTTTCCTTATACTTCCTGAATGCTGTCTCTTTCTCCCTTACCTTCCCCACTGCTTCTTTTGAGAACCATAGATGTTTTTTATTTTGTTTTGATTTGTTTATTTGCTTCACACAAAGGCTTGTTGCCTCTGTGATGGCGGTTTTAATGTTTCCCCATTGTTGCTTCACCCCACCTTCTTGTCTGTTTGCTAGTGCTTTTCTGAGGCACTCTCCCATTTTGACAAAATCAGCCCTCCTGAACTCCAGTACCTTCACTTTTGTGTGGCTTGACTCTACAGCTAAGTTTATCGTGAATCACACTGTTTGGTGGTCGCTTGTTCCCAGATGGCTACCCACTTCAAGATCAGAGATCCTTTCTCCATCCACATTTGAGTGTACTAGGTCTAAGATTGCTCCCCTCCGAATGGGTTCCAAAAGTAGCTGTCTGAGGCATGCCCCCTGTAGGGCATCGAGAATGGCCCTGCTCTTGGATGTGGCTGCAGCAAAGGTGCTCCCGTTAACATCTGGCATATTCAGGTCCCCCATCAGCAATACCTCCCCTTTCTCTGCCATCCCAAGGATGCCTTCTATTATTTCCTTGTCTATTTCCTCCTCCTGAGACAGGGGTCTGTATAAAACCCCTGTGCAGATTGTGGAGCCATTTCCAGTCTCCAGGGTGACCCACAGTGCCTCTTCTCCTCCCTGTTTACCCTTTAGTTCTGTTGCTTTGATCCCTTCCTTTACTTAGAGAGCTTCTCCTCCTCCTCTTCTTCCCTCCCTGTCCCTCCTGTAGATTGTGTACCCTGGTATGTTGACATCCCAGTCATGGTTCTCTGTGTACCATTTTTCCGTGACTGCCACAATATCCAGGTATCCCTCTTCCATCAAGGCCACCATTTCGAGGAGATTTTTACCTAGACTATGGGCATTGATACTCATTACCCTCCATTTTTTTATGGCTTTATTTCTTTTTGTCCCATCCCTGTCCTTACTGCCTATTTCTTTTTCTCCATTTACCCGTGCTCTTCTCCCTATCGACTTCTCTATCTTGGTGTTTGCCTCACTAACTACCCTGATTTTTGGGGGAGGGCTAGGATGTCCCTTCTCCTTCTCAGTGCCTCTCCCCTTTGCTAGTTTAAATGCTTGCCAATGAAGCATTTAAACCTGTCACCTAGGATCCTGGTTTCCTTGCTGGATAGATGCAGACCATCGCACCTGTGTAGGCCTGCATCCCTGCAGGTGGAGCCCTAGTCCCCAATGAAGCCAAATCCCTGAGCTCTGCACCAGTTTTTCAACCAGTCATTGAATCCCATGGTGTGGAGTACCCTAGCCTCAACCATGCCCTAGACAGGTAGCACTTCCGAGAAAGTTACTGTGTGTGCTACTTGTCTAAGGCCCCTCTCCAACTCCACAAACTCCTGTTGCACTGCTCTGATCCCATTCTCAGCCAGGTCATTTGTCCCTAGGTGGATAATGACATCCAGCTCCCTCCCCCTTGCAGCTGCTCCCACGATCCTGAGGATTCATTTCCTGTCCCTCTAAGTCATGGCACAAGGCAGGCACCTTACCTCCCTTTCCCCTCCCTCCTCCAGTTCTACCCCCTAACAATTGAGTCCCCCACCAGGAGTTGCTTCCTTCCCCTGTGGGCTCCTGTGCCACCCTCCTATGAGTCTACATTGTGGAGGTTCCCAGCACCCTCCTTGGTCTCCACTGTGGGTGCCTCCATAGAGGAACCATGCTTCATCAGAATGGTGAATGAATTGTGGAAAGGCACAATTGGAGGGATGCACCTCAGTTCAACCACCCTGACCCTCCCTGAGCCCACCGTGGTCCAACCACTCCTCTTTCTTGGCAACCTCTGAGGTAGTGGTGGTGGCCTGGGTGGTCCCTGGTTGGGGGAGCAGGTTTCCCGAATCCTTGCCAGGTCAGCATGGAGATAAACAACATCCTCCCTCAGACCAGAGGGGTGCCTGCAAATAGGGCAGCAACGCAGTCTCCACAATGTCTCCTGGAAGACTGCTGCTCCACAGCCTGTGCATTGCACCACTCCCCACATGTCTGTGTACCTTCCTGTTACAGATGCTTTTCTTTTGTTATTTTTTGTTCTTGTTTTATTGTGTGCAAGCTTGTGAGTGGCTCTACCACCTATTCAGTGTGCTGTGCCTTTAAGGATACGAACAGGTGTATGTTGTTAGCAGTTTTGGGGAAGTGCTGTCAGAACCCCTGCTATAAGGGAAGTTATGCTTGGGGTGGGTGGGGTGAGGGGAAAGGTGGGAGGGAGTAAACCATGCTGTCCCAAACAATCAACTACAGCTCTGAACCTCCACCCCAGGGAGTGCCTTTTGTCCTTTCAGACTCCTATTTCACAGAGGTTAAGTACCAGGGCTAGTCACAAATGACTGCAAATATCTCCCAGCTACAGTTCCTCCCCAGCAAATTAAAGTTAAAACTAAGCAAAGTCAACCACAAAAACAAAATCAATACCAGTTACTTACACAGGTCCAAAAAGTAATAATTCAGTTCAGTGTAGTCTAGAAAATAACCTCCTTAATTCAAGGAAGCTGTGGCTGCTTTCTCCCTCTCTGTGCCTCAGCAGCTATCAGGAGGGCCTGGCCCCAAGCAATCTACTAAACAGTCCACTGTGTCCACAGACATCTGTTCATCTCTATCAAACATTTGGCACAATGCTCAGATGTCAGGTTCAGACAGCCTGACCCAATCACTCTTGGAAGTGGGCCTTCATGATAGGGTGTCAGCATCAATATGGTTCAGACCCAGTCTGTATTCGACAGCATAATCATAGGTTGATAATGCAGCAAGCCACCAGTAATCAGTGGCATCTAACTTAGCTGAAGTCTGTACACAGGTCAATGGGTTATTGTCAGTCTTCGCCAATATCTTTGCCCCATAGAGGTACTCATGAAACTGGTCAATGATGGCCCATTTTAGGGCAAGGAACTCCAGCTTGAGCACAGGATAGTTTTGCTCTGATGGGGTCCAACTCCTGCTAGCAAAAGCTACTGGTCTCAGACCATCCTCATGGTCTTGATACAGCACAGCTCCTAGGCCCCGCAGACTAGCATCTGTATGCAGCACATAGGGCTGGGTAGGGTCAGCATAGGTTAGGATTGTGGTGTGGGTGAGCTGGTATATGATTTCTTGGCAAGCTGCTTCACATTCGGGTCTCCAGCGGGGCCCATAAAGTTCACCTGTGCAGAAGTACACTTTTTCTGGTTCTTTGACAGCCCCTTTCTAGTATTTACGGTTGGTAGGGGGGTAACCCTGGGTAAGATTCCGGAGTGGGTGAATCGCCTTTGAATAGTCTTTCATGAACCAGTGGCAGTAGCCACAGAACCCCAGGAAATGTTGTAGTTCTTTCAAGTTATGGGGCTGGGGCCAAGTGGTCAGTGATTCGACCTTACTGGGATTGGTCTTTATCCCTTCTGCAGATACTATGAGCCCCACATACTTCACGGAGGTTTGGAAAAACTGACACTTGTCAATTGGCAGCTTGAGGCCGAAGTCTTCCAGTCAGTCTAGGACTTTAAATAGTCGGGTCTTATGCTCCTCTAATGTGTGCCCAAACAAAACGATATTGTCTAGGTACACTAGACATTGCAGCAAGTTCATATCTCCCACTGCACATTCCATCAGTCCCTGAAAGGTGGCCAGGGTGCCCGATATTCCTTGTGGCATTCTCAGGAATTTGTAGAACCCCAAAAGACAGATGAAGGCTGTTTTCTCATGGTCCTCTGGAGCCATCAGAATCTGGCAATATCCCCTCCGAAGCTCCAATACCGAGAACCAGTTGCTCCCATTCAAGCAATCCAGGGCATCTTGTATACGAGGCATGGTGTATTGATCGGGGATGGTCTGCCGGTTCAGGGTTCGATAATCAACACACATCCTCACGGACCCATTCTTCTTATGCACAACCACAATGGGAGAGGAGTATTGGCTCCTTGATTCTTGTATAACACCAGCAGCGAGCATTTCCTGCAGGTGCCTCCTAACATCATCTATGTCCCTGGGGCGAGGCGTCGGGATCTCTCTTGAAATGGCCGGTTATCATGCAGGCATATGTGATGCTCCACACCCTCGACACACCCCACATCCCATTCTGTTAATGAAAACACTTGGTCCCTCTGGGCAAGTTTCATGATAATTCTAGCCTTCCGTTCAGCTGGCAACGGGGAATCACCAAAGTCAAATAAGTCTGGGGTCACTCTCTCCTTCTCACCAGAGCACTTGTTACTGATTAATACTGCAGTGTCTGTGCAGTGTTCTGTAGCTAGAGTGCACCCTCAGTTCACCCGGATCTTCTGATCTGACACATTCTGAATCTGGACCATCACTCATCATGCATAGGCGTGGGCATGAGCAGGCAAGATGCTGGGTTACCAATAATCCCTCTGGCAACTTTCCATCACCTGGTGCATCCAACATCAGTATTTTGTTCTTAACATCTTTCATCTGGACTTCCCTGTGAATGGTACACTGGGCATTTGGGACCAGTACCATTGAGTCAGGATCCTTCTTCCACACGATCCCCACAGGTTCATTGGGGTCCACTTCCTCAGGTTTCCATTGCAAGTCATAGGCCATTTTGTTTAGAGCCATAATTCTTAGGGCCCACCCAGTCCGTTGCCCTTGCTTCTCGTGACAGAGTTGTGCCAGTCTCCCAAACATATGGGCGTTTGTCCCAGTTAATAGAGGAACCCCACCATACATTCCGGTAGGGGGACACACTAAGGCCAGTGTCTCGACTTGTTCATCTACTCCAGCCACGGAGGTAGGGAAAGACAGCCAGATCCAAATATACCCTAAGTACGGATAAGACTTCTCGCTTAACCCCCACACATGTAAGTCTTCCAAGGGTTGTAGGGGCACATCAGGCAGGTGTTTTCAATACCAGTCTTGGAACACTATAGTCACTTGAGACACACTGTCGAGCAGGGCCTGTGTGGACACACCATTCACCTTCACTGTAGTTTCAGTTGAAGGACCCACCACCTTGGACCACTCAGGTGATGCAGACTTGGATGTCGACTTGGCAGCGGCCTTGGATGAATAACTCTTCTGAGTGGATCCAGCTAGTGGCCGGTTATTGCTCTGTCGTAACCAGGCTAGTAGCCTAACAGTAACCTTTCTCAAGTTCTCCGGTGAGCAACAGGTGAACTGGGTGTGCCTGTCCTCCCTGCAGTGGTAGCAAAAATTGGGTTCTCGAGAGTCTCTGAGTGGTTGCGGGCCATTTCTCTGCTTGGGTACATCAGGGGCACCTCGTGGCCCTTCTTTGACTTGTGACTTGCGCTCTTGATCTTCTGGATTTCCACCAAGTTTGGGGATCTGTGTGGCTCATAGTAGGTCCTCCACCAGGGCTCTCAATTCTCATACTTCTTCCAGTAGGTTACCCTCAGTCCGGATTTCTGAGGAGACTACGTGCACCCCCACTCCACTAGGCAGGACCTCGCCCCTTGACTAAGGAGGTGCCTGATAGAGGTTAGTATCTCTGGCTGCCTCAGCTGCTTGTTGACTGATTCTTAACTCTGTCAATTCTTTGATCAGTTGTCTCAGTGGCTGTACCTCAGTCTCATCACTTCTGTCAGGAGTTTGGCAGATATGAGCAACCCCAACATTGGGCTCCCATCCCTCTTCATCATTCTCTGCTTCACGAATCTCTTTCATGAGGTGACAATACTTAGGAGGACTAGGCTTCCTGTCTTGCAACTTGAGTTTTAGCATCATCACACTAGAGTACCTGCCTGACTTGAGAATATGGTCCAATCTGACCTGATTCAGTTCATTAGCAGGCACCCCTCCTTTTCTGTGAGCCCTCTGCAGAGCCCTCGCAATTCTGGTAACAAACATAGACAACTTCTCATTCTTCCATTGCTTGGCGGATTTAAATTTCCACAGTAAATCGTCCCCTGACTCAGTACTTCTAAAAAACTCTTCCAATGCAGAGAGGTATTCAGCTGTAGTAGCCTGTGGGCTAGTGACTCTTAGGAAGTGAATGGCCTCCAGTGCAAGGCCCCTCAAACTTTCCATGAGTCTTTTCCTTTTCTTCCCCTCAGAGCACTGCTACTCCTGGACCGGGGGGTAGCATAGTCCATCCATGTTTCCAGGTCATCCTCCCCTATGGGCACTGGGACTGTGCCCAAAAAAAGTCTAAGTCTATGGTAAGAGACCAGGTGTGCAGATGGAATTACTATGGGGGGAGGTGACCACTTGGGAGACCTTAGGGGAGGCAGGAGACACTGTCAGGGACTGCAGTGGTGTGGGTTCTTCAGAAAGGTCTAGCACCTTCACTAGCTCTTGAGTGGTTTGCCCCTCAGAAGCTAACAACTTAAGCAGCTTGTCCCTGAACCCCTCTATGCTGGGGGACCCTCCTGAGGTAGCCGGATCACTGTGAAAATGGATGATCTTCCACCCCTTCTTACAGAATAACAGGAAGTACCTTCTCTGGATTTATGGGAGAGCTGCAGGAGAGTAGAACCACCAAGGTCTGGTCAAACAGGTCCGAATCCCTCCCCTTCACTTCAACTTTCCCCAAACACTTAGTATGCTCCACAACTTTTATAATAACAGCATTAGTAGTCCCTAATGGGACATCCATTAACAGGAGGGCCTGTTGGGTGTCTACACCCCTCAGCCTCACTCCACCCCATCATTTGGTGTATTAATAGCTTATGGGGGCAATTTTGAGCTTAGGCGTAGCAAACCCCTCCATTTTGTCGCCAGTTCTAAACATAATGGGGTAATTCCCACCTCTGGTCACTAGAGGACGCTAATCCCAGCAGTGCCTCCAAGATGTAACCCTAGGTGGCACTATCCCAAGGGCTACTACCCCTGCCTGCTTGGCTAGTAGCAGGTTAAGGGGCCTGGGTACTGAAACGGGTGCCTTCACCCGGAGGTCAGGATTGTTAGTGGTCAAGCTAACTTGGGCACAGCTCTCCGGGACACTGTAACCCCCCTCTTTCCCTTCTAGTGGCCTGAGCAATACACAGTAATCACTTTTGCAGTGACCCTTATTCACCATACAAGTACCCACACTGTTTTCACTTACCACCAGGGCTGGTTCCTCTGGCTCGACCCTGGGAACCCCCCTGTAAAACAAGGTTATGCACAGCAAATAGCAACAGTACAGTAATTTTTGCACAAACTGGAACCACAGTCAGGTTAAATGCAAAAAGAGTTAGATCTGATTTATTCAGGGGACTTGAACAAGGGAGGGGCGTAATCAGGTTGATTTGCTTACAGGCTATATCAATCAGACAGTTATGCATGCACTTCTGAGTCCCTACACAGTCACACACTCTGGGTACCCAGGTGGGGAAGAGGTGGGCTAGCCAGGAACATTGCCCGGGGTAGGTCAGCATCGCAGCTGGTTGGGGCCCTGTGATGGAAGAAAGCAACATGCGCAGCACACACTATTTGTAATCCGGAGCCACAGGGCTCAGTTCAAGAAAGAAAAGACAACAAAGCAATCAGATGACAACACTTTAGATTTAACTGTTGTTGCAGGGAACTACCTTGATGTTTACTCATGATACCCAATACAGGACACAAGCAGGATGAAATCGAGACAGCAGGTTATTGAACTGGAGTGCCAGGAGAAGCAGGACCCACACAAATCACCGAGGCGTCATTCCTGTTCAAGGCATTGAGCAGGGGCCTGATCCCCAGGCAGGTCTCTTGTCGATGACTTTCTCTGTGTAGCGGGTATTCTGGCTGGGCCAGTGTGGCAAGGCCCAGGTCAAATGGAGATGCAAATGGATTTAGTCCGTTGGAGCTGGATGCCACCTCCAGCAAGCAGCACACAGTTCAGCACACAGTGGGGAAGGAAATCATGACCCACTGATAGCACACAGCACATTTACATGTAAGAAACTCTACTGTACCAGGCAGATTGCTATCCGGTCACTATTACAGGGTCTCTGCACAAACCAGGAGTTCAAAGGTGGCTGGAAATCCTGACAGGCCGATCGCATTCAGCAAATCTTCGGTCTTCTTCAGGTTAAAGCCTGGTCATAGTTCGGTGGCTTATCTCACTCTCACAATCCGGATTCAGTCTGAATAGAATTCAATTTCCCTCTCAGGGACAGCAGGCAGGCCAGAACTCAGCCCTCCACTGTTCTCCTACGTGAACCCACACAGGATTGCTGCTCGAATATCTAGAGGCTGTTACTCCTTCACTTCCCAACTCAGAACTAACTGAAACTGTAAGCAGCCTGGGACTTTCCCCAGGATCCAAAAGGTTTGGTTGGCTGATCTGTCTGTCAGTCAGTCAGTTCAAAGGTTCCCCCTCCAGCTCCATTTAGGCACCAAAAGACCAGAACTACAATTCCTACAACGTTTTGCTCCCACAAAGCCCCTGGAGACAGGCTCCATTTTACAGTCCCAAAAGGTACTGATTGGCCCATTTTGGAAGTCCAGGGCCAAGATGGTGGTGATAAACAGAAACGGTCCATGCTGCAAAGAAGGCAGGTTAGACAAACTACAGTGTCTTTACCTCTCTAATAGATAATCAGCAAACAGTTACATCTTCTAACAGAGCTCCATCTGCGCTAATAGCGATGGCAGAAACGGAGCGATTATCTGGCAGCCCGGGCAGGACTCGAGCATGGAAACACTCAGCCCCTCTCCCAGATTAATTATAACTGTGAGAAGGCAGCTCTTAAAGAGACAATACACAGAGGCTATATAGGCACTATCTGGCAATAACATTTAAACTGCTAAAACACAGGACTCTAGCCTGTCAGCAAGCATTTAGGTGAGCTCAAGGAAGCCTTTTCGGGAACCCCCATTTGTAGGGGGGTTACAATAGGAAATGGATGAAGTACAATAGATCTGGTGATGTGGAGGGAGAATGGATAAGGCGGAGTATTTTCTTTTTTTTTTGCAATGTTTAACCAGGAGTAGCACACTAAGCTGAAAGCTTGTTTACAGGTGTGACCTGGGAGCACAGGGAAGTTAAGTGACTTGCTCAGGGTCACACAGTATGCAAGTGGGGCCTGTGGGATTCAAACCCAGATCTCCAGATTTGCAGCTCAGAGCCTTAAACCACTGCACTATACTGTGCAATGATGAGCATGAAGAGGGGAGCTGGTAGCAAAGCAGCAGAAGGAGATGCAGAGTATCCAGTCTGGCCAAGGAAGAGGAGAGGAGAGGTTGGTGCCATAAGCCACATCCACATAGTCAAAGACTGGGAGCACCAGTTATGTAACCAGTTTACGGCAGACCTGCAGAGACAGACAGTCTTTACTGTGGTTTAAGGTGAAGGTTCGCATGGATGGCATCTATGCTGGCAAAGAAGTAAAGCTTGCTGCCAAGCCACATGCTGAGGTATTCGAAGGACTGGACCACTTCTAGAGGTTTGTCATCCAAGGTGGTGAAGACGGACAGAGTAGGGAGTCTGGCCGATTTCTTGCTGGTGCCAAAGGTCACGAACACAGTTTTTATTTGTGTTTTTGTGTTAACATTGTTCCCATTTTTTTATAAGAGTTGATGCCCACACAAACACTCCACAATGTTACAAAATGTTTTCTTCAGCTTATGTACTGACTTCCAGCATTCCTTTTGTCAGGCAGCTTAATATAGTATAGCAGTCAAATATTTTCTGTGCTGCACTGCAACTGGAAGTCTTACAGTACAGACTGTATCTTTTAAACTGCTCAGTATGGCTCGTGATGCTTCATGTAGCCCCTCAACTCCAGCCATGAGTACATGGATAAAAATTCTATATAGTACAGCATTATTAACTCATCTAAAGGAGGAGCTTTTGTTTTTTAACAAATGTGTCCGAAATACAGTACTCACTATGGGTATGTTTTTGTTTTCACGTGGGGGCACTGCACCTTTTTTAAAATACTTTTAATTGAATACACTGGTTAATGTCATGTCATGTGATGTAACTAATAAAATAGATACACCTGTTTCAACGGTATATATGGATGCAGTGCCCTAGGGGGCACTATTCATTTGATAAAGCCTATTGATGAAATGTCACAATTTTGCTGGCAACCATTGTGTTGGTGAATTACTCTGTTTGCTGCTTTCAAATAAAGTATTGGAACATGCTATATCTGCCTGCATTTGGTCCTTTCCTTGCAAGTTAAGGTGTGGGGCAGAGTGCCGTGACTTGGCTCTTAGGTAAGGCCAGGACTCTGTTGTCCTTTAAACTGCTGTGTGGCTTGCGATGCTTTACCTAGCCACTCAAATCTAGCCTTGCTCCTCCAGTCCATCAGGACATAGACTGGACTCCACTGTTGCCATCTTGACTCCAGGGGTTCTGAGTCCTTGGTGAAAGGGTCTCCCCCATTGAGACTCACGAGCAGGATGCCTCAAATTTTGCAGGAAACTTGCAGGGTCTGCATCAGAAGACATACGAGGAGAGACTAAAGCAGCTTAATATGTATACCCATGAGGAAAGGAGGGAGAGAGGGGACATGATAGAAACTTTCAAGTATCTCAAGGGAATTAACAAAGTACAAGAGGGTAGCATCTTTCAGAAAAAGAAATGTGCAAGAACAAGAGGGCACAATTTGAAGGTAGAGGAGGGATGGCTCAGCGGTAATGTTAGAAAGTATTTTTTCACAGAGAGGGTTGTGAATGCATGGAACAGCCTTCTTGAGGAGGTTGTGGAGTCAGGAACAGTGGGAGAATTCAAGAATGCATGGGACAGGCATAAGGAAATTCTAGTGGGGGGGTAGGAGGAAGTAAGCTGTTGATTAACTAGAAAATGCAGCTTATCCATCAGGTAGGGAAATGGGCAGACTAGGTGGGCTAAGCAGTCCTTATCTGCTGTCAAATTCTATATTTCTATGTTTCTATGAAACCTCCTGTCAATCAGTGGTTCCTGCCAATCAGGATGTGGAGTGATCATGGAAAGGTGGAACTCTGTTGCCCTTTGAGGAGATCCTTTGAGCAAGAACTTGCAGTTGATTGGTAATGTATGGGGCCTATTTTACCCACCATATGTTGCCTGTAGGAACCATTACTCCCTGCATTTACTAAATAGTGGCGCTCATTTTGTACTGTGTAAATTTTGTTGGCTCTTGTCAGGCTTGTAATACATTTCCCCAATCTGATGGAGGCAGTATAGTGCTATGGTTTAGGGCACTGATACACAAACCTGGAGACCTCAGTTTAAATCCCATAGCCACACTTGCATATTGTGTGACCCTGATCAAGTCACTTAACTTCCTTGTGCTCATAGATTGCACCTGGAAACAAGTGTCAGCCTAATGTGCTTTTCCTTGGTTAAACAATTTCCCCTTCCCTACCTTTGAACTGTTCAGTGCAGCTTGTGCTGCTTTAGCTAGCTACTGACCTCCAGCTGTGCTCCTCTAGCCCATCAGGGCATGGACTGGACTCCACTGATGCCATCTTGACTCT